>JAJHZJ010000517.1:0-600000 GCA_023548195.1 Bettongia penicillata ogilbyi | reverse complement strand
CAGAGGCAGCAGGAATTTGCATATTTTCTCACGAGGTGAAAAAATGTCAGAGGATGGGAATAAGATGGGCAATTTCCCCCAGAGTTTGCCACTTACCCTTGGAGTACTGTAGGATCCTTTCTACTAAAACTGGGTATTTTGTGATCCGCTGAGTGACCAAGAGAATACACTCTGGAATTCCCCGTCTTCGGGCCAAAAGGTTACTATTTCGTACCTGAAAATATACATATGTTCACATACAGCCCAAACTGTATTTTTTATTCATCTCTAAATCTGGAGTTTAACAATACAAGATCTACTATAACAAAAATAAATATTTGAGGTGTATGCATTATCTTGATTGTTAAAGAGCATATTCATAGCATGCTTTAACTCACCATTCTTTTGATATCCCAGATCTTGTGATGCCCTTCCGTGTTCACTACTTCACTACATGTTTTCTCCCCCATTAGAATATAAGCTCTTTGAGGGAACTCTGTCTCATATTTTGTGTTTGTGTCTCCACCACTTAACATAGCACACAGTAAGAGGGCAAGTAGGTGATGCAGTGGATAGAGTGCCTGGCCTACAGCCAGGAAGACTCATCTTCCTAAGTTCAACTTTGGCCTCAGATACTAACTGTGTGATTCTGGGTAAGTCACTTCACCCTGTTTTGCCTCAGTTTCCTCATCTGTAAAATGATCTGGAGAAGGAAAGGCAAAATCACTCCAGTGTCTTTGTCAAAAAAACTCCAAATGGAGTCACAAAGAGTCAGACACTACTAATAATGACAGAATGAACAACAGCAGGTGCATAGTAAATGCTTTTCATTCATTCATTTGCTAGGAATTTTGGAGGTTTTAATATAATCAACTGTATTTCTAATTCAAGTAACAAAAAAGCAGTGGTGTATAGCCATGCATAATTTTTTATGGTTGGTTCTTCATTTGGTGCAGAATAATTTCATGTAATCTTATCTTTGAGCTGAAGCCTGCAGGTCATTAGCAATTTTAAAGGATTGAAGAGACGGAACTTTAAAAAGATAAGAAAAACAAAAATGAAATTTACACTTCAAGTTTCACTGAATCCTGAATCTTATTTCCTGTTAGCCTTTGGTACAGCTCTAACATCCGAGTAAACTTTAATTAAAGGAAAACTAGAAATCAGAGGCAGGGTTCACCTTGAGGTTACTGTATTTTTTGCTGTGCATGTTCTGAATATTTACACTTCACCTCCACTAAAGAAGGTTCTCCTTTAAAAACCTCAGGATGCTCTTAGAGGTCATCTAGTCTAACTTGACTACAAATGAGGAAACTCAAGTTAAGAATGGTTAATGACTTGAGTAAAGTCACAAAAATAAGGCTAGACACCCAGGATTTAAACTCAGGGTCTCTGACTCCAAATTCAGTTTCTTTCCATTGGGTCACACTACTGTATCCTTAAATGAATTAAAGAGGGAGGGAAAAGGTTGAGGGAGAAAATCTACGTGCCTTGGAGACTACTGTTCTAAATATAGTCTATGAGGGGAACAGGAAACAAGTCAAGAGGAGCTGAAATTCTCTGCTCAGCTGTCAAATGCCATCATTGATCTTTCTGAGAATACATTTACTGTTAGTGACTATGCAGGCGGATGGAGCAGAGGTACATATTAGCTCTTCTGTACTGTAAGCCAGGTTGACAGATGCCCCCAGACATTGAGAAAATGAGTAGTTTTACAAATAGAAATCAAATAAGCAAAAGAAATTGGGAGGAAAAAGCTCCAGTACCAGGAGGAAAGAAACACTCCCCCTTCATCTTGGCCACAAACCTATTTCCTTCTCTTTTCCCTAAAAATAGCACAGGAAATGGGAGCCAGAGAGACATACACAAATGACAGTCCCACAGGCCACAGTAATATAATAATTCAATTTGACACTATCAGGATTATAACATACTCACTTTGATGAAATTCTGAAACTTTTTGTTCTGCTGCAACTCTTTGAAGAGGCTGACGGCTTCTTTATGGTGGCTACAAAATTCTCCATAGATTCTTTTCATTGTATTTGCATTTTCTTCTGAAAACTAAAGGAATCATTGGTCAAATCATATTTTACAAATCTGGTTAGCTTTCAAAAAACTGACTGACGTGGGGAGGTGGAGTTACCAGAATGAGTCTTGAAGCCAGGAAGGTCTCTGTTTTTGACCTATCTGGGACACATCCTGACTGAGAGACTGTGGTCAAGTCACTGAACCTCACAATGAATGTATTCATCCTTCATTTTCAAAAAAGACCATGACATCAGAGAAATGATGACAGGACTTGCACTTGACTTTGTTTTGAGTGAGGGAGGGCTGTGCAGGTCACCAGTCTCACCTTCTCCTCCTGAGCCATCTGGATCCAGGGACCAGATATTCACCAGGATGACTGGAGAAGGCCCAGGATGCAATGGGAGACCTTGGCCTATTCAGGTATTCACTGAGAGTGAGGTAAGATCATTTATTGAATATGCCTAGGTCACTCACTAAGGCCCCACTGACCTGCATGGGTAGAAGCAGTTTCCTCCCTTGGAAGCTCCCTATACTAATGAATTACAAGTCTACCTCTTAGCCCCATCCCTAGTCAATACTGAAAACAGACCATACGCTTTAAAAAAAAAGGAAAAAAAGAAATATTGTAATAAAAATTAAATTTAAAAAAGATAAGAAATGTAATAAAAAATATAATGATGGAAATTAAAGAAACAAACTTTTCCACTCAGGTTTTCTTCAATTCTCAAGTTATTTCAGCTGGAAATTGGAATAAAGAAATCTGAGAGCAAGCTTTGGCAAGCAACATGATGCAGTAATTTCATGTAAAATCTATTGTAATAGGTAATACTTTGACCACTTGATAGACTTGTGATTTTGCTGATATAAGTATTCCATAACATGGTTACAAAGAAACCTGATCACATACTTTTCATTCTGCATGGTCCTGTTCATACTTATCCAAAAATCATCCTTGGGATCTACCCAATATCCTGAAAGCCTTCTCAGGCCTTTATAGCTCAAAGGTGCTAATGGACACAGATTAGCCTATCTATTACTTTTCATTCTCAGTACACGATCAGCTCACCACGTTTTCCCAGTCATAAGATCAAAGGATCTGACTGTTAGAGCTGCAAGGAAATTTAGAGGTCATTCAGTCTAATCCTATCATGTTATAGATGATGGAGCTGAGACCAATAGAAATTACTGATCTGACCAAAATCAGACAGGTACCGAATATCAATGGTGGGATTTGAACCCAGGTCCTATGTCTCCAAATCCATCATTTTGTCCATTGTACTTCATTGCTTCTCTCTATAAACATTAAATATTCTCAATAATGTCTTTTATGTGACTTCTAAAGGACATGCTGCCATTGTTTTCCTAAAAAGTTATTCTATTTATATATTAACCTATCAGATCTAACACTTATTATTCAAAATTATATATATATGTAGATGTAGACAGCATTTAACCAGGTAGAACAAAATGCAAACAAGACATGAAAGATCTCTTCAAACTATGCATATGTCAAAATTCTAATAACAAGAATTATCTTGACATCTGTTTGGATAACAAATGCTATTTCACAGTTTACAAAGTGTGTAACTGTTGGCAGGCATTATTTCATTCAACAAGGTAAGCAGAATTACCCCCGAGAATGACAGATACAATTAGGGAGATGGGTAATAGAGTCAACTCTATATAAACAAACATATAAATAAGTAACAGATGAATGTATTCCCTCTAGCTCTGTCAGTTTGTGCTCGTAAAAAGAGGATCTACCGTAGAAAACAAGCTCCAAAAGTCTGTCTGTTCCCTTCTTGAGTTTGCATCAAGAATAATGTGGATTGTAAATGTATAAATCAGTCAAAATGTGGGTAAGGGATTGCTGTTTTCTGGTTGCATTTTTCTTTTTTACAAAAGCACCACCAGTGATCTTTTGAAATCTTTTCTTCTTTGAGATATCTTGAAAATTTATCACTAAGTGACTTTAAAATTGTGTTGCCTGTAGAGGAGAATTCTTCTGAATATAGCAGAAGTTAAATGGTGTAGTAGAGACAGCCCTGAGTCTGAAGTCAGCAAGATCTGAGTTCACATCCAGCTTCCCATATTTATTAGCTGTGTTACCCTGGGCAAGTTATTTAGCCTCTGAATGCCTCAATTTCCTCATCTGTAAAAGGGGATAAAAATAACATAACTCCTAGAGTTGTTGAGACTCAAGTGAGATGTTTTGTAAAGTCCTTTGCAAACCGTAAAGCACTCTATAAATGCAAGCTTATTATCCTTACTGTTCCTTATTGTTAATTGTTAATAATAATTATTATATATTATTATATATTATATATATTATATATTATTATATATTATATATATATTATATATTATATAAATATTATATATAATATAATTAATAATAATAATTGTTAATAATAATATTGTTAATAATGGTAGCGAGGTGCTGCTGTGGACAGAGTCAGAGCATGGAATCAGGAAGACTCGTCTTCATGAGTTCAAATCCAGCCTCTGAGACTTACTAGCTATTTGACACTGAGCCAATCACCTATCCCTGTTTGCCTCAGTTTCCTCATCTATAAAATGAACTAGAGAAGGAAATGGCAAACCACTCCAATAGCTTTGCCAAGAAAATACCAAATCAGGCCACGAAGAGTCAGACATGACTGAAAAATGTCTCAACAACAACGTCGTCATTATTATATTTGGTTAAGTTTCATGCTCTTAGGCTCCCTTGTCATTTCCTCAAAATAGTGCATCAACTACTGAAATGATAGAGTACCAAATGTAGTAGGATTTCCACTATTATATGCAATGAAAATAGATCACAATACAAATATAAGCAAACATATTCCATTCGGCACCTAACTGTTATACTACTGGTTTCATCTACAAATACATTTGAGATGATCTGACTTGAACAATACACCAGGATCTCTGGAAGCTTCTTTTCCCCTTACTGAATTATATTCTTATTTTTTTAAGGTGGCAAGCTTATATCATCTTCCATGTCATTTTGCAAATAACTAAGTTTTCTAAATTGGCATTGCCTTTGGTTTCCACATCCTTTCCATTTGACAAAAAAGTCAGATCTTTCTTGACTGAGGCAGTTTCATGGTTCTTGCTTTTCATGTTGTCTACTATTTCAGTTTTGTGACTCTAAAATGGTTATAGAGTCAACATAATTACCTTTATTCATTTCCCATTTTTATAGTCAATAGATCAGACTGTAATCCTACAAAATACTGTCTTCCCCTTTTTTTATCTTTCCTTCTAATTTGATTATAGGATTTTTGACCCAGAGCTAGCCCTCAGACGTCATCTAGTTGAATCTCCACCTTCTGCATATTAGGAAACTCATACACGTAGTACAGCGGATAGAGCGCTGGACCTAGAATAAGGAAGACCTGAGTTCAAATTCAACCTCAGATACAATAGCTGTGTGACTAGCTGAGGCACTCTGTTTTCTACAGTTTCCTCATCTTCCTCCCAGGAAGGTGTTGTAAGAGTAAAATAGGATAATATTTGTAAAGCACTTTGTGCTTTGCAAACTTTAAAGTGCTATGTAAAAGCTAGCTACATCATCATTACTAAGTGACTTGCCCAAGGTCCTGTGACTTTTTGCTCTATCCAGTTAATGATTTAATTACATATAGAGGACTTACTATAAAATTGATGTGACATTGGTTACTAGTTACTTCCCATCTACTTAGATATAGTCAATTTAATTTGTGAAGTATTTACTAATGTAGTCAATTTAATTTATAGTCATTTTTAGATACATTTTTCAGTGCTCACTATATTCAGGATCTTCCATTTTTTTTCCTCAAAGAATGTATTCACAATGTACAGAGAAGGCACCAATAAACAACCTTTTTGGTCTCTTCCACTTCTTGAACTTGAACCATGTATTCTAGAAAGAATGCCTCTTTCTTCCCTGTCCTCATTTCTTCAGGGAAGTCAATGAGTATCAAAGTAAATGCTGACTTAGTTTGAAGGATCTTTTCAAGATTTTACTACACTTTCTCCATCACTTAAGATAAAAAATTTAGAGCTGAAAGAGACCTTAAGGGGCAACTAGTCCAACCCCTTTATTTGTAGTTGAGGAAACCAAGTCATAGGGGACATTATGTGACCTGCCCATGATCCCACAGGTAGGATTTGAACTCAGGTCATCTAACTCCAGGGTGCAGGTAGTGGGTGCAGAGAGCTGGGTCTGGAGTCTGAAAAATGTGAGTTCAAATCCAGTCTCAGATACTTACTAGCTGGGTGACTCTGGGCAAGTCCCTTCACCTTGTTTGCCCTGGTCTCCCCATATGCAAAATGAGCTGGAAAAGGAAATACTTCAAACCACTCCAGTATCTTTGCCAAGAAAACCCAAATGCAGTCATAAAGAGTCAGACACAATTAAAATGACCGAACAACAGCCACCTCTGACTCCAGGACAATCCTCTACAACGGATGCCAAAGCCTAAATTACAATTATTTTCATAGTGTTATGCTGGTTTATGTTTATAACAAATGTTACAGCATACAGACTGGAAGACCAAGTGTCGCAGAAAACGATGGTGCCGTTGAGCAGATGAAAGCAATTCTGTCAATTCCTTTAAGTCCTGATTAGTGGGAATGACGAATCCCATGAGAGGATCGCATTATTCAAGTTCACACTGCCTTCTTCCACTGAGCTGGAACCAATTACCATACTTTACATACATTTATAACTTCTAATAGTGTGAATTCAAAATTACAGGACATATGATTCATTAAGTTGTACAAATCGGGTCCTACAGCATTTATTAAAAGAATGTGAACATAACCCTTCTACTTAGCTGGAACTCTTTTGTGTCTTTTGGTTTCATTTATAGCAAAAATCACATCAATACGATTGAGTTCCTGCAAGAACATTTCAACTTATTACATCTAATAAGTTGTAAATTTCCTCACTTATAAAATGAATGGGCTGAATAAGATGGTCCATTTACTAAGGTCCCTTCCTATAATGGGTTCCTTCCTATGACAGTTCATCTACTAAGGTCCAAAATCCTATGACGCTCTTAATCCCATCATTTAATTATACTATTAGCACAACGAGCACTTTTATCGTATCTCTGTCAAGCATGATAAAGAGTTTTGCCCTGATGTGTTACTTGCTGTGAGGATAGCATTGGGGATGGAGTTAGAAAACTGAGGCATTTTCCAGAAAACATTCCCAGAGAATGGACTGGCAAAACATCCTTGTATCAGTCTCCTAAACCAGCAACGATGAGAGAAAGCCACCTAAAGTCCTATCCTTATATCTCATATCTTCACAGGGATAAGAACTCCAAAAACCATAAAAAACCTAAAAAATGGTTACATTTTTTACCCACACAGGCATTGAAAGTGTTTTTACCTGCTGCACCAAGATATCCCCAATTCGGTTGATGACAAAATTTCTGTCACTGCCTTCACAGGATTCCTGCCTCCTCTCCTTCATGCTATAGAAGAAATGCCTATGAATCTCTAGTAACTCATCTAAACAGGGAAATATTTTATCCACGGTGCTGTGGTCAAGCTGGAGTTCTTCCTTCATTCCTTTTCTAAATATTTCCGACATGATGAGCAGGGTCTGGATGTGATGCATTTCAGTTTGCATGAGCTCTGCAACAGAGGAGAAACAATGGCCATTTTAGTCAGAAATATTTGTTTAATATTTGTGTTGGGTCATATTAGTGCCATATTCCCTAACATCATGCCAAGAAAGATTGTTATGTGTCAATAAAACATTGGGCACTTGTTCCATAAAAGAAATAAGTACTGATCTAGCATTTAATTTAAAGCAAAAAAAGTTAATATTATAACATTATTTTGATCTTCCAGAATTAAAAAAAGGACGAGTGTATGTTGAATTTATTATGTCAGGATCCATTGTGTTACAACCCAATAAGCATCAGTAATTATCAGACCTGGAAACAGTGTCTAAGTAATAAATCTTTTTTTTACTGAGAGACGACTGCATATCTTTCCTATCTACCCCTAGCAGACCTGTTCTTTATGTTCTAGGTTTTGTTTTTCACTGAAAGTCCATTTCCTCCAGGGGAATAAAAAATCCATGAGAGAGAATAGGTAACAATTCAAAAGTAAATGGAGGGGTCAAATGCACAAATTCCTTAGCATTGGCTTTTTCATTGCATAAACTATGTCCATTTGATATAAGCTTAGTAGAAACTCAATTTTGCACAGAAATTCTATACTCACATATGAAGATAAGACGATTCTAAAAGGTTCTTTTTTAAAAAAGCATCCTAAAGTAAAATGCATTTCTTTGCACTAATTAGGCGTTTATGATAATGTATCCTGGACCACTGAGAAGTTTATCATCACACTATAAAAAAGTACTAATTAGGAAAACTAACGATTTGAAATAAATTTGCTGGTAAAGTGTTAAAAGTACCTAAGTGAATAAAATGTTCAACATGGTTTTGCCGAGAGACAAATCAAGCACTTAGTAGAAACTGAGTGATTAAAGATCTCTGCTTGGTAACATTCTGTCAACTGGCAGTTATTCTATTTATACAAACTGAAGAATCTAACTGAATTTCTGTAAAATATTCTATGTGTCAGACTTTTTCTTTCTTTAAATCAGACTTCTGATAATGATTCTGAAGTGAGGTTGAAGTAATGAGGGGAGGGCTGCTGGGAGGTACCATAGGGCATAGAACACCTGAGCCTAGAGTAAGGAAGACTCATCGTCCTGAGTTCTAATCTGCTTTCCAACGCTTACTAGCTATGTGACCCTGGGCAAATCATTTAACTATGGTTACCTCAGTTTCCTCATCTGCAAAATGATTTAGAGAAGTAAATGGCAAATTCCTCCAGTACCTCTGCCAAGAAAACTCTAAATGGGGTCATGAAGAGTCAGACACAATTGAAATGACAACAACAAAGCGAAGTATAACACATAAACATAAATTACAGTGAATTTCCAAGTACCTTATGTCACAGAGGTACCTGAATGGTACCTCAAGGTGGCCTTGAATAGCAACCTTGAACCTACCACACATATCCAATAATGCTCACCAAAAATGACATCTTGTCTTTTGATGACCTCTTTTTCCTGCTTGCTGCAAAATGCTGGCTCTACTGCGAGACTCCAGGACTCTGCTTCCAGCTCCTGTGCATCTGAGCTGAGGTCACTCCACACAGATGAATCGACAACTTCTGGAACAGGTAGAAAACCATCAGGAGCATCTACAAACCCAGGCTGACAGGGCTTCTAGCAAGGACAGCCCTTCATACACAGGTGCAACCATTTCTCCCAACCAATCGGTGAAACAGAGCCAACCTACTCAGAAAAGGCAAATAATTCAACCAAATGATTTCAAATGGGAACCTGCATAGAGATGACTAACCATGGGGAGGGACTTCCAAAGAGAAAACAGCAATTTGCTATTGAAGGGTGATACTGATAGATATTAATGTATTGGTATATTACAGTAGTACAGCTATTGATATTTCGAGATACACATCAGAAGGAGTACAGGTCATTTTATATTTTTTAAAATCTTCATCAGTGGTCTTTAATATTTGCAAAGCCCTTGAAGAATTTTGAAACTGTAACTTCTCTCTCCCCTAATATTTTCCACCATTTGCTTAAATACTGAATTTAGTGTTTGTCTGCTTTATTTACGTTCAATGCCTTGCTGGTCATCACTAACATGACCACCGGGCAGCAGACAGGTATTCAGTCATATGCAATAATGGATTTTTCTATCACTCGGGCAACTCTTGCAAAAATACTACAGAAAAAGCAATATCTGAATTTGCCTGGAGGCTACACTACACTTGAAACATTCCTACACCTCTTCATCAAGTAACAAAAGACAATGGACTGTAGAACTGACAGAGGTCTCATATTTAAAATTTGAAGAAACATAATAAGGCTACCTTGAAACTGAAAGAGATCTTAGTGGTCATTAATCCAACCTCTACCTAAAGAACAGTTCCCTTCTCCAATAAGTAGTCATTCAGCTTGTGTTAGAAGACTTCTAGAAATGGAAAATATACAACCTACCAAAGTAGCCCTTTCCATTTTGGAACAGCTTTAGTTATTAGAAAATTGCTCCTTATAGTAAGCTGAAGACTGCCTCCATATAACTTGCACTCCAGGACTAAAGAAAAAAGGAAATTATGTATATGCACACATACACACAAAAGCATGTGTGTGTGTGTGTGTGTATTATTTCTTCTTCCATGAAACTACCTTCCTTTCCAAAGTTTGAAGGTTGAAATTATGCCCCTATTGTCTCCTCTCCCTGGCTAAATGTCCCTGGTTCCTTAAACTAATATGATAGACCATGATATCAAATCTCCTCGCCATCTTTGCTATTTTCTCACAGACATGCTCCAGTTTATCCATGTCCTTCTTCCATTATGGTGGCCAGAAATGAGCATAATGCCAAAGCTGTGGTTTAAGCAGAGCAAGGCAGAGCTATCACCTCATAATTCCAAACATCGTTTTCCTATTAAAGAAATCCAAGATGAGAGTCAACATGACTGAGTGGGATACAATGCTGGACTTGAAGTTAGTAAGATCTGGGGTCAGAACTCACTGCTAGCACTTATGAGCTGTGTGAATGTTGACAAGTCATATATGACTCTTGGCTTCATCTACAAAATAAAGGGGTTGGACCAGATGGTTTGTAGGTTTCCTCTTACCCCAAAATCTATGAACTATGGTTTTATGAACTTATATATTTGCTTTTTTTGGATAATAATAGCACAGTGCTGATATATGTTGAGTTTTCAGTCCAGTAAACTCCACATCAAGGTAAGCTTCCTAAATTTTTGGTAACTGGTCCAAGGCACTACTGACTTTTGCCCTATCACTATCCTCATACATAGCATAGGTATACCATTTTTACACTTCTCCTAAACTAAACTCTTACTTTAAATCCTCTCTGTCCAGAACTAATAGATAAAAAATGTGATATTTATTTTGCCACCAGTTCATTTGACATTACCAGGATCTATTAAATTCAACAAGCATAGATTGAGCACCCACTGTCTATAGAGCACTAGCAATGAAACATGGTCCTACCTTATTGAACTTAAAAGTGTGGTGGGGGGGAAAGTAAGAACCAAAAATAACCCTTCCGAAATAACAAGTGATATAATGTGAGGCATACTTCAGACAAAGTTTCACACCCTGCCAACTTCATCTAGTTGGGCAGAAAATGCAACAAATTGATCAGGGGCTCCAATGAACAACATTCCCCCACTTACAATTATGAGTTCACAGAACAACTAGCAAAAAGGGATCTGTGAGATCAAGGTTACAATGTAAGCTTCTCGAGGGCAAGGACCACCTTCCTTTTCATCTTTGCACTGTCAGTGCATAGCACAGTGTCTGGAATGTAGTAGGAGATTAATATTGATCCAAGGGGCTACGAGCAAGCAAGCTAGAACAAGGCATTTGAGGTGAACTTTAAAGACTACTTAGGAAGATGAGGAAGGAGGTCATGGCAGGCACTGGGGAAAGTGTACATGCAAAGGGAGGACCTCCTATGCCCATCTCTTTAGAAATCCAAATAATGCTCCTAGGCCAACCCACCTGAATTGGACCTTCCCACAAGTGGGTTCAAGGTTCCCTTTAGAGAATTCTGATGTATTTGGAAAAGAGGGTGGGTTCCAGACCTCATCAAAATTCTCCAAGCAGATAACAACGTCTAGAGCTCTCATGGAAGCTAGTTGGTATAATGGACAGAGCAAAGGACATGGCATCAGAAAGACCTGAATTCTAATCTTCCCTTAGACATACTCACTAGCTGTGTAACCCTGAACAAGTCTTTCAGTCTAATCTTTTTTTGCCTCAATTTCTTCATCTGTAAAATGGGGATATATAGCACCTACCTCACAGGGTTGTTGTGAGCATCCAATAATTAATATGTGTAAAGCATTGTAGAAATCTTAAACTGCTATATAAATGTTAGCTATTGGTTATCATTATTATAGGGTGGTCTGAGACAGTCTATTTTAGAGTGTATTCTACCCTCATATAACTTCAGACTTAAGCACACTCTCCCTTCTTCCCCACATCTAAGCAATATGCTTGGAGTGTTGGAGTCTAATCTGGACACCTTTAATAGTGAAACAATCCCAAACAAAGGAAAAACTCAGTTGCCCATCAACCCACCCAACCAAGAGTTTATCCATCACATACAAAAAAGCAATTCAGTTGTGCTTGTGATTGGTATCAATGATTATGAATGATCTATATTTATTAAGCCCTTAGAGTGTGGTTGGATTTTTGTAAAGGTTTCTTTCATTTCAGCTACTTCCACTTATCTATGTTCTGCCTAACTTTTGAGGGAATCAAATTTCTGATGTTCATATGGCATTTCTTTCCCTTTTAAAGGCAGAGGGAACATAAGAAATCTCCTGGGAGAACGGGAGTCACTTGGGATCAGTTTAATTTAGTTATAAAGTATTGAATGCCCCTCAGATCCCAGGATTCCTCCCTTACTGTAACTGTAATATCCCCTAGAGCTCTTAACAGAATTATTTCATTCCCTTTGTATTCAGAAAGCAACTTTCATCCTTAAGAAAATACCTGGTCTCTAGGAAGCTTCAGGACAGTTTCAGGAAGACAGCTGAAGAGGGTATTATACTTAAATTTGGAAATACATCTTATCTTTAATATTCGGGGGGGAGCGGGAGAGGATGGTCCAGACCTATTATTTCATCAGAGTGGGGAATTCCTGGCATAGAAACACTCTCCACCAACGCAGATCAGCAACTCATCTATTACTTAGAGTCTTAGAGGATGACCCAGGGCATGCCCTGAGAGAATAGATTATTTGCCCAGGATCACACACCTAGTGTGTGTCAGAAACAAGGTTTGAACATAGGTCTTCCTGATGCCAAAGTCAGCCATCAAGTCACATGTCATCTGTCTCTCTAAATACATTTACAAGTGAAATATGGAAATCTGGACTCTGTATGCAACTGAATCAGTGAAAAGTTCAGGAGCATAAATATAATTAAGTTGGATCCTAGACAAGGAACTGTCATTTTTTTTTTCATTTTGATGGCAGCAAAACACAAAAATGTTCATCAATACACAATAAGCTGAACAGTCTTCACTGGTACATAACATTTTTGAGATAATATTTCTTAGAATATAAATTTTAAAAACTTTAAATAAAGGAATATCATCCCTACTAGGCCACATTTGGTGCTACTAATGTGTTAAATTTCCATTCTTACTGCAACACAATATACTTCAATTAGAAGTTTTATGAAACAGAATTTAAAATAAGAGATCATTCATTTTAATAGGAAGATGGACCACCCGGTCTGAAGAAGCTAGAATATGTCATCTAATCTTGACACTATTTGATTTCATAAAATAAAATAGGAACTCTTTTCCGTCTTTTTTTTCCCAAATGCTAACAGAGACATCGATGGCTTGACTGAATGTCAGAGAGTACTCTTCTCACCTTCCATTATGAATGAATCCATAGAGGGAGAAGATCCCATGGACTGTAACAGCTCATCAGAATGAGACCTAGTCTTCCAGCTGCTACCATCAACATCTGATTCCAAAGATGTCACTGGCCTTCTGAAACTAAACCAGGTGCAGGGTGAGACAGGGAGGGAGAAGAATTAACCTTAGCATCAGGAGAACTTTAAGAATGTGAAAACAGATTAAATCTTACCTTTCTAGGTTGGTACCAGGAACACTTCTGGACAGTGAATGCCCTGGACAGGTAGCTTCTTTTCTTCCAGGAGGGAGCCCAACAGGCATGGAAGAAGAAGGGTGTAGAGAAGAGGAATTGGGATGAGGACTATCCCTAAATGAGGAATCTGGAAAGCAAAGTACAAGCATCACAGGCCAGTTGGTTGGTTGGTTTTTTAAAGGACAATAAAGATCACAAGGCACAAAAAGTTAAATCCTAAAAACAATTCACTCACACTTTTTTAAGAAGTTAGACATCAGATCATTCTCCACATACAGTCCATCCACTGGCAACATCCCTTCAAATTAACACCCTACCCAAAAGCCATGCCTACACAGAACCATATTTTGGTGTGTCCATCTGGAGGCTGTAGTACTCAACTCTACATAAATAATGAGGGCAATGGGATGGGGAAACCCGGAACACAGCTTACCTATAAATTACTACTTATGCTCCCTGGAGATGAGTTTAAATAAATATAAGGTGTCATTAGCATCATTAATATAATACACGTTGTGTATATACCTTAGATACACACAGGGTATATAAATAGAATGGAATGCTGTTGGAGGGGTGGAGGAAGGGTGAAGGAGGCGTATCCTTCATGGCCTAAGAATGAAGGTAGGTGAAAATCTGCCACTCTAAGTGAAATTCAACCGTTCCATCCTGAAAATAGAATGGTGTTTCAATAGGCTATTACGTGTAATGTCCATTCTTATATGTTAGGAGGAGGAAAGAAAAAATGCCCTGAATGCAGGCAAACTTGTAAAACCCTATAAATACTTTTAAAGAAAATATGCCAGGACACATTATCTGAAAGGAGAGGAAAACCATTTACCCACAGCTCCTCATCCAATCAAACAAATATGTTTCAAGTGCCTAATATACACAAACAACCCAGTCCATGCCCTGAGTCAGCTCACAATCTACCTGGTATGAGGAGAGGGAAGGAAGATATACAATTTGTATAGCAACATGACGAACACAAGAGAGAGGTTAATGGGGCTAAGGAAAGAGCTAGTCAGACTGCTCCAGGAGAATGTGAGTGTAAAGAAAGGTCAGAGAAGAGGACTCTGAACTGAACAGGGAAGCATGTGCTCTATTGCTAGGAAAAGAATGTTTTTTAAGATTTTGTTTTATTTTTGCAAACTTTAACCAATTGAGCTTACAATTAAAAGCTTCATACAATAAGTGAAACATTCACATAAGATTCTTGAGTAGGCTTGATGGGTGTTTTTCATTTGTGAGTTGTATGTTTCAAATTTAAAAATCATATTAAATCCACCATATGTAGTAGAAGGAGAGACACTTGAACATATAAGAAAACAATAAAAGGAGGTGTTTTGTTTGGAGAGATATTCATGGTATGCATTGTACTTGAAAAGAACTGTCCTGTCTGTTTTATTCTTATCCACAGAACTTACTTCCAAGACTGGTTTGTGGTCTGATCTTGTTGTGATATCTCTCCTGGAGTTTCTGGTGACAAAAAAGATCAGAAATGCATAATATCAGATCAAAGTCTTGCTGTGAGAAGCCCTACAGAGTTAAACAGAAAGAGACTCTAATCAGCGTCCTAGACATCACATTTTTTTATTATGAACAGTGTCTGATAAGCATCCTCAGGGGAGCCAGGAAGAGCCTACCCACCCTGCCAATAGAAAGATAGAAGAGTTCCCTTCCATTCAAACTCCCATCCTTCTTGGATTTTTCTTCAGTAGTAGTTCTCTGACTTTCTATTTTTGTAAAGGGAAATAATAAAGAGGAGATCTCAGGACGCTTATGCTACAAACACCAAATCCACACAACAAAGGATGACTAATAATCAGAGTTCCCATTTAAATTGTGCTTTAAGCCACCACCTCCATATTGCTTCCAAATAGATTCATTGATTCCTCCATTTTTATCCTGAATCTTCTCAAACAAGCAACCGAAATGAAAAGAAATCCAAGCCCAATCTACATTTCTGGGAGGCTACACTTCAGTCTTCATGTGATTTTTAGAAGCATCTCTTTTAAGGACAGAACTTGTACCTGCCTCCTGGACCAAACAAATGGTCACCATTCACACAGCTGCTGCTCTGGGAAGACATTTAGAAAGTCCTGATGGGGGAATTCAACCCAGGGAGGCTAACAACAGAATACAGATGTGGTCTCATTACCTTGGTACAGGGAGGGGTGCATTCCCTACAGCTTTTGTGTACAATGGCATTACAGACTGAAAGAAAAAAGCAAATCTTTCAATATTCATATCAAAGTATCATTTCCTCAAAATGCACAAAACTAGAATATTCTCTCTTAATTAAGATTCTCCCCTTAAAATTGCTCCTCCCAATAAAACCTGAAATTATAGCCCACCCCATAAGTTGGCATAATATATATTTCAAAATGTTCATTTAACATTATGCCCTAATTTCCTTGACTTTGTTAGTCAACAAGGGTTAATCAGAAATCTCTCATACGCCCAGCTTTGTGTAAAGAGCAACATAAAAGAACATAAAAGGACATAAAAGAAGTCTTTTTCTTTGTCTGACCTATTTGTTCATTGCCTTGTTGGTAATCACATCTATCAACCAAGTATTGAGTGGCAACTTATTGTTATATGTATTTATGGATTCTTCCAAGAGAGTTTGACAACCATTCTAAAAAATTACAGGGATTTTTTCCAGAGGGTATACTGCACTTGAGAAATTCCAGTTCCCTATAAAACCAGAAGAGATATGAAAGGCAAAGCAATGGAAATGGAATGGGAAGAACAGGTAACTATCATGAAGAAAAAGACTTGATCATTAATTAGATGGGAGCATCACCATAGGTGTTATATTTGAAACTATAAAAATAAGTTATCTGAGTTAAGTTTAAAGGAAAAGGGCTAAACTGGTAGGGATAAGGATGACTCATTTTGGTAAAATGGTTTTTCAAAAGTGGAACTAGGAAAGGCAACAAAACAAAAAGAAGGTAGATAGCAGGAAGCTAGTGCCACAGCTACCCAAATACACCCAAGGGATATAGATAGCAGGAAGTTAGTGCCACAGCTACCCAAATACACCCAAGGGATAACAGAGTATTTCAACAAGAAGGGTTACGAACAGTACTGTGTGCAGCAGTAAGGTTAAGGAGGTTGGAGCCTGAGAAAAAGACATTTCGATGTGGCTAAGCACTGACTCCACTTTGAACCTGCCATTCTGCTTGGTTTCAACCCCACAGAGCAAGATACTCTCTCTCTCCCCTTTCCCCCCTTCATCATGCCCTTGTATCCTCTCCCAACCAAACCCCACCCCTGACCCTCTTTTTTCCAGCCTCCTTTTGTGTGTGGTCATCCCCCATTAGATTATAAACTCTTTGAGGGCAGATACTGTCTCTATTTTTTTTGTATACCCAGGCACATATCTTTACTGAATTGAATTTTAAAGAGTATTTCTTTGGGTTTTTTTTTATAAGTAACATAGGAGGGATAGAAGTCAGGTAGTTAAGTAGGAAATTGTTACTAAGAAATGAACACAGGTAGTATAGTGTCAAAGAATTTGGCTGCAAGTGAAGGAGACATGTAGGATGGTAGTTTGAAAGAGGGTCTGGGAGGGGGTGGACATCAGTGGAAGGTGCCGAGATACATTTAGTAAACCTTCTGTAGAGTAGATCAGGAGTAGCAACAACTTTATTTTAAGAGTGAGCATTGTTTATCCCATGCTTCCCTTATTCCAGAAATCAGCCTTCATGCTCTAAAAGATACAGCTTTGCAAAGTCCTTGTGCATTTTTATGCATTTAATATCATTGGCTGTAGAATGGCCAGTAAAACCCTGCAGATGACATTCAAAAGAATATTTAGGGGTCAACATGGGAGGAAAAAGGCAGCAACTCACCTGAGCTCTCCCTAAAACTCCTCTAAGCACCTTTAAATAATGCCATCAAACAATTCCTGCAGCAACAGAACCCACAAAATGGAGTGACATAAGCTTCCAGCAAAAAACAGCTTAGAAGGTTGGCTGGAAAGGTGTGTTGGACCTGGGTGAAAGTGGAGCATAGTCCAGCCCAGGATGTACTAGCACAGCCCCAGCTCCACTTGGGGAAGTCTCCAAATCAGCAGTAGCAGTAGCTGCTTCTGGAACTCTCAGCCCATAGATAGTAAGGGGTTGCACAACTGCTCAGAAGGAGATTTCAGGGCTCTCTTAGGTAGCACTGAGGCAAGACTCTGTTGCTTTGCCCATACTCAGATCTAGGACACAATCCTGGGTGGCAGTCTCAGGGCAATGAGAAGCACTAGCACACTCCAGCTTACAGCCACAGTGGAGCAAGGACCCTCCTTACAATTCCAGGACAGAAAAGAGTACATGTGGTTGCCCAAAGACCAGAACGTGGGCCAGAAGAGTAGTAAACCCATCTCTCCTTAGATCATACAATGTTGGAAGAACTTAAAACCTACAGGTCCCTAGAAATATCCCTGAAAACAGCTACACAAAAACCTTGAAGCTTGGGATAGTGTGCATTTAGGGTTAGGATTCTATATACATCAAATTGCTGGCCCTCTCAGTGGAGGGGTTGCAGAAAAGGGAAGCTGAGATAATTTTTGCTAAGATCTAGTCCCTTTTCAGAGAGAGCTTACAAAGTAGTCAAGAGAAGATGAACAAAGACAAAATACAAACAAATCTAGCAAAATCAAAGAGGTTACTTACGAGCGCACTGGAATGACTCTTTTCCCAGAAGGGCTTTTTCACAAACAAAACATGGCAGAACCCCTGAGAACATCCCAGGAACAAACTGATGTCTATTCACCTTCTCTTTGTCCTTGGCATCCTTATTCTTTGTCTTCAGACACAACAGTAGCAGGAGAGAGAAAAGACATCAAAGCAGTTGGAGTATGAGAAGCCATTTTTTTAACAGCACATTGTGTTAATAATTATCTCTGCAAAGATTGTACCTGGAACTGAGAGACAACCCTTCCCCTCAACTCCCAGCTGAGGTAAGCTAAAACTGTGAGTTTGGACACTAATCTACACTAAATACAAAAATATTTTCAAATACAAGCACTAGAAAAAATGCAATTTAGAAAAACTAACAATTTTTAAGTCCATAGAAGAAACATTTGAGCACCTGCTGGGAATCACAGACCACAAAGATATGAGTGTAATGTCAATTACCTTTTTCTACAAAATATGATATTGGCCCCCAGTTAATTAATTACCTTGGATTTATTCCTAGGGCTGGTCATTCTGTTCATGAGAAAGCTAAACGTGCGGCTCACTTTGTATTTCTCCGATTCTGATTTGGCAGGGATGATGTATTTATCCCATTCCTCCTCTTGAATTCTGGAACATAAAATCATTTACCATGAACAAATCATGGCAGAATTACAGATTTCGAACCATCATCCACTGTACTCAGTACAGCATTTGCTAGATGGTTCAAATATTTTTCCCCTAAAGGCATGAAAATCTTTTCTTTTTATTCAGAAGTCATTTCAGTCCTACTCTCTCACCCAAGAAAAAAGTCAACTCCCCCTTATTGGTGATAAAGCAAAGTTTTTAGGTCACAGATGAACCAAACAAGCAATAATCTGAAAAGCATTTGTATGGCTGGGAATCTGGGAAGACTCAGTGCTTTTGCAGACATACAAAGGTATGTACAAACGTCATCCTCAGAAATCTCATCACTTCTGCGCCAAAGTCCTCCTGCTCATATCTCACTTCCAGAAATCTGACAATTAGTTAAATGACAAAGGGGAGGAGACTGCAGATTAATTCATGAAGTTAATGATAATTAAGAAGTAGCTAAATAAAATTTAGATATCTCCTAAACCTGGTTCCTAAATCACAGAAGAGACATGAAAAGATGTATTTCCTTTATTGTCGATTGATAATGCTATAATTCTCAAAGTCAAACAACAAAACGAGATCTGCAAAAACCCACTGTATAAAATGAGAGAAAGCCACATATTAAAGGTCAACATAATATCTATGTCAAATTAGATAATGTTCAAAAAAGCAACACTTGCCCGATATGTTTTTAAAAATTGAAGTCTTTTCTACTTTGGGAGTCTATTTATTATTTATCATCACTGAATACTAGTACATTCAGCCCCTAAGGAATGCTTCACAGCATACAGAGAGTGTCAAAGTATGTGAAAATATATTACTATTCCTTATCAACCGAAGACTAAGAGAGGTTGAATGAAAAATTGTTATGCCAAGAGTTCTTAACCCTAGAAGTCAACAAACTTTTTTTTTAATATTTTGCTAACTGTATTTCAATGCAATTGATTTCCTTTGTAATCCCATGTATTTTACTTTATGTATTTAAAATCATTCTGAGAAGGGTTCTATAGGCTTCCCCAGACTGAAATAGGGGTCCATGACATACACAAAATCATTAAAAATCTCTTCTTTATTCAATGAAATTAACTCAAATGTTATTAAGAAAGTTTAGTTGGCTATATGGTTAGTCCATAATCAATCAAAACACTGATTTTTTTCTAAAAAAGCAATATCTTGTAAGGAAGTTTTGTTCAGTGACTTCACTTGTTTGGGTTGTTCTCTTACCAACAAAATTACAAAGTTGGGGCAAATAATCCCTAAGATCCATTCCAGGCCACAAATCCCAATATTGTCCATAAATTTCAATATGCTCTAAAGAAATCTAAAGATTTCTTTCATAGCTCTGGGAGCTATTTTGGAGTCAATATCTAGACATTCATTTGGCTATTATATTTTTAAGGGAAAAGAATTGCTTTATGTCTCCAATTCAGTTGACCTTTAAAAAAATAAAGAAAGTGATTGAACATGATTGATCAGAGTTGCAATCCAATGGCCTCTGCCTGAGCTTGTTGTACTGTAAGTCATGCTGCACAAATTACTAAGCATTATTGATGCTCGTGAGGGCGGAATGGTTGTCATGTGATAGCTCTTCCTAATGGATTAGCTTCTTAAAGCAGACCCTTGAAAGAGAAGGGAAGAATGAATATAACTTGAGTATTTCAATGGGAAGGATGTAATCATGGTATATGTGAGTTTCCTCTTTGTATCCTTTCTACTTCCCTAACAACTACAAAACACATTTACAAAACATACAACGAATTAGCTAACTCTTCAGCTGCTTCATATTTTTCCCCTTTGCAATAAGCTGAGGGGCAAGAAGAACATAAGAGTCCTAACTTGTTTCAAGGCTTAGAAAGAAAAAGTCCCTCTGGACTTTCTAATGAGCAAATCATTTTAATTTCATGCAGTTGACCTTTTAAATTCAGGATTTTCAGATCAATTATTCCCTATTCATTTCTGTGACTTTCCTTTATAATCAACAGGTTCAGGCTTGGAAAGCTCAAATAATGGTGTGTGTTTAATATATACTGAGAAACAGCTTTTATTCAGATTATCTTCTATCCAATATTCCAATAGCCCCGACTCAGGGCTATCGACTGTAAGAGAAAAGCTTTCTCTGAGGGCTTCCATGTCAAAGGCACTGAAAAATCACAGATGTAGGGGCTGTGAAAAATACTCATCCACACTCCTTATTTCCTGGCATATCACTCCTACTCTGTCCCAGCAAAGGAAAATGGTTTCTGTTTTCTCATCAAATCTCTCTCTACTCTTTCTCCAGCATAGTTGTGAATACTACTTAGAGAATCTACAAGACTGTAGCTGAACACAATAATTTTGGAAATTTTAGACTTTAATAATGCAACATGTAAGATACCCATAATTCCCAGTTTTCACTTGATACTATGATGAAGTGCATACATACAGAATACAACAAGCATACATCTAGAAGCTCTAAGACTGAATCCACTGTTCTACCTAAGAACTTACCAATAAAAAAGCAAGGTAACATTAAAAGTAAAGCTGGACTGGAAACAAATTTGAAAAGGGCTAGGCTGATAAATTCTAAGAATCTCCCACCAGGAGGAAAGCACAAAGTTCAAAGACTTCCTCCAGACTGTTGGAGACAGTTACCTCATCAGTTACTTTTCTAGCACCGAGCGAGACATGTACAAGGTCAGCTGATGCCTTGTTATGGATCTACCTGTCCCCATGGTGCTTATTGCCACAACACAAGAGGGAGGCAGGGAAAAATAAAAAAGGAAGAGAAGATAGGGGAAAATGTGCTTCTCCCTGCCATTCTTTGCAGAGGCATAAGACCAAAGATGCCGAAGGGCACATACAATGTCAGACTTGGTCAATGTAGTGGTTAGCTTTGCCATACTATTCTGTTTTCCCTCTTTAAAAAATATTATAAGGGATGGGGAGCAGGAAGGAGAAAGAGAGATATTTAGAAATGAAAGTAATGTGAAAATAAAAGCTATCAAAAAACTTTTAAATAACTATAGAAAGATAACTGAACTTTGTGAAATATTTTAAAGGGATATTCAATGGTGTGAGTTTGTTTTAATAATATTTATTGCAGATATTCTTAGTAGCAATAAATTTTTCTCCTTTGCCTTTATTATCCAAATTGTTTAATGATTTTTGTAGGCATATTTTCTCTCCCTACTAAATTAAGTTCAGTTCAACAAACATTTATTAAACACGTTAGAAGTAAGATGGTGAAGGCACAAGATAAAACTTAGAGTTCTTGAAAGCCAGACATTTTATCTTATTTCATTTTTGCTTACTGTGCCCCTAGTCCTACCCTTTACAAATAGTAGACATGTAATAAAAGCCTGTTGAAATGAGGAAGTAGCTTGGGGTAATTGGAAAGAATGTTGTCTCTGGAATCAAAGGACCTGGGTTCATATTCCCCCTCCTGAGGCTTACTAGCTGTGACTGTTGGTAAGTTACGATCTGTTTCTTCATCAATACAATGAGAGGATTGAACTAGATGGCCTCTGAGGTCCTTTCAAGGAAATAATGATTAGGAGCCTGTGAACTATCTTTAATCCAACAATTCAACATTTATTAAGCACCTCCTATGTTCGAGAGATAGGGGAAGTAGAACATAGTGGACAGAGAGAGAAAGGATCCACAGACTTCAATCAGACTAACGACCAAATGGTTCCAAGACAACAAAAAAGGACTAAGAATTCCCACTCTGGAGCACAACCACCCAAGACCTTATTACACTTCCCAGTCCTCATAATCACCTGCTATAAATGAAATAACAGCCTTATTCTGTTTCCCCTTCAGCCTAGAAGGCTTGAACTGGTCTTTAATAGAAAAAGCTGGCCTCTAGCCCCAAGGCACAGAAGACACTGAGGTGACAGTGGTAAGGAGAGGACCCCACTCACAATTATCATCCCAAGTGACGGCAGAGATTCCTCTTAATATACAATTCTACCTTCTCCTACTGAGCTCCTTGGCATCTGTCATGCTTGGACACTGCGGTCACACATACTGATATGGCAAATCAGTTTTTATTTGTTTTTCAAATGAATGCAAAAAGGAAAAGTGTAATGGTTATACCTTTTCTCTCGTGATGGCTCCGATAAGCTGTAAGCTCTTTGCTCTACAAAACACAGAACAAAAAATTAAAACTAAGGATAGTTTACTAGCCTGGTCATTGCTTTTTTTCATATGAAATACACAACTTCCACCATTTTTTTTTGTCAGAACAGGTAGAAAATCAGAAAAGAAATTTTTGCACGCGAGCGTCACCCCAGACAGGATCATCATGCTCCATGAATACAAACGCCACTACTATGTAAAGTGTTCCGATTTTTCTTTTCCTGAATCTGGGTTAGCTTCAGCAAGTGCCAGCAAATATTTTCAGAAGTGCAGAGAATCAGCAAACATCATGTGTAATTTTCCCCTCTATATAGTCCAGCCTATATAGCTTCATCCCTGCTTCAGAACACTTAGTCACCAACACACAGAAGTGTTTAAAAAGAAAAAAAAAACAACCTTTAGCACCTTTCAGCAAAGCTCAAGAAAAATATCCTGCAGTCTAGCAGAGGGAATTATAGATTGTAATAAGGCTGCAGTACCCACGACAAGTTGCAGGAGCAGCAGCAGTCGGCTCAAAGAGTGGCAATAAGATGTCTTAAGGTTCATCGAGAAGAAAGGGAAAGTCAGTTTCCCAACAGACACTGCAAGGAGCTTCATGCAAGCAGCTTAGTGCCATCTTGTTTCCAGGAGAGTACTTACTACAGGGATGGAGCAGGAACACTGATTTAGACAGTGAAAGTGACTGAAGGAGGGAACGACCACTGTTGAGGAACACACCATCTACAGAGTGAGGATAAGTCCTTTAAAGTTATAAACCAGAACGTCAAAATGATACCCAAAAAAATGGAAAATGGAAATGCTTCATATGTTTAAGATCCATTATGGGGAAAAATAAGTATAGGCTCTATAAATATTGGACCAAATCCATAATTTTATTAGTAGAGAAAACTCCCTGGACCACTGCAGGTCATCACCCATTCCTCCACTTATAGTCTTAGAGATTGATATAAACATGGGTGTTCATTAATGATGACTAGTACTATTTCGTATTTAATAGAGAATCTAGCTCACAAAAGTTCATGGCTTTGTTTTAGATATTGTTTAAATGATCCTCACAACCACTCTATAAAGTAAGACATGCAGGTATTAATTATTCTTAATATATAAGTTGAGGCACCAAGAAAACAAGTGGGATGACCAAGGTTATTGAGCAGAACAGCGATGGACCCAGATTCTAGGCAGGCTTCCAGATACTTTATCTGAGCATCTATTCATACGACTATATTATCAGTCTCAAATAAACATTTATTTCAAATATAATTTTTAAATACATAACTATTTCCGAGAACTCTTCAACTTCACAAAGTTGTGATTATGACTCCAATATTTATAAGGTTCCCTTTAGTCCAAGTACACAGTGTGCCTCCAAAATAATTACACAATGGGATTTGGGTTTGAGGTATAAACAGAGGTTGCCATTTTGGTTACCAAAGGGATCATCTACTGTGGATGAAAACTGACAACTTAGGTTTGGAAAAGGAAAGTTGAAGCAATAGGAAACAGTAGAAGTAGATCAGTATCTCCAGAATCAGGGAACCTAAGTTAAAATTCCATCTTGGAGACTTAATATTTACTGTTGCCTTGAACAGTTTATTTACCATTCCTTGGTAAGATTCAGTTTCCTAATCTATAAAATGAAAGGGCTGGACTAGATGTATTGGAGGTCTCTTAAAGCTAGATCTACAATCTTAGTATGATATTGAAAAGTAACAGCACAGATGATACAGAAAATAAGAATGCAATGACATTATGTCTTCCTAAATTGAGATTTATGGATGGGGGTGGAGAGGTAAAGTGTATATTCAAAAAATTCTCAGAGTTAGAAGGGATGTCAGATGTCATCTAATTCGATCCTTCTCTGTGTGTGTGTGTGTGTGTGTGTAATTTTCAATATTACATGTGAGAAAATCAAAGCAAAAACTTAAATTGATTAAACTGGGATCCACACAGTCAAAGTGCCAGCATATCTTGAAAGAGTGCTTACAATAAAGCAAATGTCAATCTCATCTTCATTTAAGACAAGGAGTCAGACAAAACCACGAATCCAAGGAAAGGTAGATTTGAGGCACTCTGTCTGCCAGGATTTTGATTTTAGGTGAAGCAAAGCCAATGTTCCCAGTGACTGTGAATGATTCTATCTGGAAAGGGACTTTTTTTTATATGTAGACCATAATCTGCCATAGATTACTAGGCTATCCTCATCTCTTAAGGCTTAGGAATTTCATGCAATTTGTTTGAAAACAGAAAACATTTCTAAGTGGCTCACCTTCTGGGGAAGGCTAAACTTGACTTAAAATGGCTCTTACTTTAAATACATTGTCTAGGAAAGGGGTTTAGGATTAAACAGAAAAAGATATGAAGACTGATAATACTTCTCCTCTATTATCTGGACATCCAGGCCATAAGTGAAGATTTAGAAACTGAGCTTGAAGCAAAAGGTACTACGTTAAAATCTCCCAAACAATTATTCAATTAAGGACTCAGCTCAAATTATTGCCAGAAAAAATATAGTCTGGTCAGCCCTCTCAGAATGCTTAGAAATGTCAAAAACCAGGCAAACTACAACCAAGTAGAACAAGAGAGTCCATCGTATATATGCACACACACACACACACACTCACAGACACACACAGACACACAGACACACACAGACACACTCACACAGACACACACACACTCACAGACACACACTCACACAGACGCACACTCACACAGACACACACACACACACACACACATACACATACCCACTACGTAGGGTTATTTCATACTATTTTAAAGTGCCAGTTGCTTTCCTAATATTTCAAGTATAAACTTTGTTTAACATATAGGGATGAATCATAATAATATCACAGAATAACTTGACAAAAAAAATGAAATTGGCATCAATGCAAATCTGATCCGTCTCAAAGACCCTGATAATTCTCACTAGAAGGAAAGACTCATGATCCAAACAGAATAAATCCATTGACCTTTCTTTTTCTCCTTTCCTCCAAAGATACCAAGAATCTTTAAAAAAATGTTTTTCTTCTCCTCTCTATAAGTGATATAATGTATTAATGTTCATAATTGATTTTTTAATTCTCTCTTCCTCCCAAAAGGGGGTAGGGCAAGTAAGGAAATACTTGGTAGATGTTTGTTTACATTTATGTATTTGTCTTACCTAGTTTTTAGAATAGCTGAATTTTACACAAATCACATCTGGTGGGATAATTGTAAATGTCTAATTACATAGCCACAACAATGTGAAGACAGTATTTCAATAAGCTTTTCTTTAAAATAGTCAACTGACAATACTTTAGGTATACTCTGCTTTTCTAACAGTTTCTAGACTCTATAACCTCAGTATGGAAATACTTGCAAAAATATAATACAAAAGGAATAAGACAATGGATAAAGGAGATGAATTACATTTTTTCTAGAATGTGGGACATGTTGGTGGAAAGATATTAAAATGACTTTTATTATAGATATGAAAGATATACCAGAAATCATGATCCCATCTCTCCTTTGACAATCACTATGGAGCTTACAGAAAAAGAAAAAAATCCAAAGAAGCAAGGTTCAGAAGAACTGGTTTTGAGACCCAGTTCTGCCTCTAACTAGCTGTGTGACCTTGGACAAGTCATTAAACCTCTGTGGACCTCAGTTTTCTCATCTGAAAAATGAGGGAATTGGGTACTTCAGTTCCATGATTCTAAGTTAGATGGATAATTTTTTTTTTTCTGTTTTAAAGAGATAATGAAAAAATACATATATTGAGGCAGCGAGGTAGCACAGTGGATAGAGCACCAGCCCTGGAGTCAGGAGTTCAAATCCAGTCTCACATACTCACTAGCTTAGTGAAGTTGGGCAAGTCAGTTAACCCTGACTGCTTCCCTACTTCCCAAAAATACATACACATACATAAAAGTGTATGTGCATCTTATCTATATACATGTATGTATATATGTATATTTATGTATATATATATATGTATATTTTTTTCATGAGGTCACAGCTTTAAAGCAAAAAGGAACCTTAAAGAATACTCCCACATTTATGCACAAAAACTAAGGTCCATAGAGATGAAGGGACCTTCTTACACAGAGCCAGGTATCATGTGGCAGAGCTGGTATTTGAATGCAGGTGGGTTAGGTTTCAAATCCAGTCTTCTTTCCACCACAACAACTCCCTCAGAGTAATTTATCTAATAAGAATTGTGTAGCAGAAAAAGTATTTTCATTAACTGCTCACAAAAGAAAAACTATTATCATTGCTGAAACAATAGATTTATTGGTGTGTGTGTGTGTGTGTGTGTGTGTGTGTACAGGCACACATTTTGATTTAAAGTTCATCTCTACTTGACTGATTTGGAGTACTCAACAAGAAAAGGACTTCTGCTAAGTCTGAAGAGATAAATAAAAGAGAACACAGAAATGATCAGCAAATTTCAAATGAAAACTGCAACTTGTTGCCTAGACATAATTTAGCTACTTCTCTTGGCTGACAATACCCTCTGGATGCTTTTGGGTTCTCAAAATCAGAACAGAAAATAATGCTTACCTTCACTGGAGTCACACACTGTGCAATCACGTACCAAACGGGCTTTTCCTAAGGAAATTTTGGGCGATGAGCAGGAGTAGGAACGTGAACGCAGTCCAGAGAGAAGGGAATCCTGAGGGACAGCACAAGTAAGCACAATCCAACACACAACTTAGAAACTTAGAAACATAACGTGATTGATCACCCTAGGGGCATTGCTGAAACTTCAAAAGTGGAACCATTTCTGCTACAATTTTTTCACATGAAAGCTTCACTAAAAACCATAAAAACAGAAAGTTTCATTGTTCTATTTCTACTTTTTAAAATTCCACAGCTCTTGAAAGGCCATTATTCTTTCCAATGCTTAAAAATAACCAGAAAATTTACTTTTTTGTCATCCAGATAAGCTTGAATCTTTGAGGACAACAAAGTTAAAATTCAGGAAGGATAAAGATTCTCTGCAAAAATCAGACTATACTGATATGACACCAACATTACCAGTTAGAAAGTGAAAAAAGATAGACTACTTTTTATCTGTGAAGTCAAATATGAAGAAAAAACGTTGGGTGGATTGCCTGTGACTCATTCTTGGGACAGCATGGACAAGAGTTTCAAAAGATGGGCATGGACACATTGGGATCTGCATCACTGGGTGGGAAACACCCAAACTGATGAGCTCACCCACCCATCTGAGAATTATGAGTACCTGAAGCAAAAAATGATCAGTCTGATTTCTTAACTCAATGAATTGGTTTTTCTGGTTTACTTGGAAAAGCAGTGAAAAGACAAAAACTTCCATAGTAACTTGAGATTGTTTGGACTGGAAAACTATTAAAAATGAACCTAAATTTTAAAAAATACAATGTCACAGTAGTTTCTAAAAGCAAACGACTTCCATAAAATACATTATGCAAGTTGTCCCCTCTGAGGAGAAACTCAATAATTCCTATTTTGGAACAGATTCACCATATAATCCTTCTAGGTCTACACTTCATTTCCAAGATATCTCCATTCCAGCTGTTTCTCAGAGAATTACATTTCTTCCTTCTCAGTATAAGACATTATTTTCCAAAGCCAGATTATGGTCTTTTACTCTAACATTTAAACACCACTGAATTTACATGACTATTTTATCTAATTTTTTCTCCATCTTAAATGGCTTTCCATTTTGGTCTTTTATCCCCAATAGTATATTATTGTTATTAATGCATCACAGAACACTAGTTTACATGAAGATAAAGAAAACAAGATAATATACAACATTTTCCACTCTAGAGAATTTAAAGATTTGAGCACCACAAATTTATTAAAGACAGACCTGGAATATCATTCCAATGTGTTTCATGGAGTATATGGACATTATGATTTCAGAATTGACCACTGCCTTCTATTTCCTAGCTATCACTTATGATTAGACCCAAAATGAGTCCCTGTAACATCTATTCACAAACATCTAACTTTTCTTAACAAACCTCTCTGTCCCAAACTTATGGTGTGAAATGGAACAGAGGCCAGTTATCAAGGACTTTAAGTTGCATTAAGTAGCAACTCCAAAGGAATCAGGATATAAATCTGGTTATTTACTTAGAGAATTTCAATTGGGACCATTTCTTCTCAGACATCAAGGGCCAGAAAAGTCCTTTCTGGCATTTTTCTGCCAGAGAAATATGAGGGCTATTGCCAGATATGACTGTGCTCCAGGGTCTCAATGCTGAACCAAAGAGTCAATGGAATCACATTTACAGCAATTACTCTTTTAAAATTCCCCAAAATTCTTAGGCAATAAATTCTATATTTAACTTCCAACCTGGCAATGGTAAGGCTACATTTAGTCTAAGGGGGAGAGGAGTAATTGGGAGGAACATGAGACAAACCTGGAACCAGTGGAATGTTCTTCTTCTCCACTGAGAACCCTGAATATCTCAAAGGTACAGAGAAAGAACCTTTCCTCACAATCTTCACAACTGAGTTGCTACTGGTAAAGAAGAAAGTGATGGAGAAACCCCAAAAGATGGGAACTTTATGCCAAGAGAGTCATGAAAGGTTTGACTAAATCATTGAAGACAGGTTGGTCAGTGTATGATATCTATATCTAGATAGATAGGTAGACAGATATACATATATATATATATGTATGCATAAAAATATGTACTATATGTAAACACACAGATTACATATATATGCAAATCTATTTGTGTGTATGTGTGTGTGCATATATGCATGAACAAATATATACATACACTTGGTCTTAGCCTAAACAGACTAAGAAGTGATATTGGTCATTTACATATGGGCAAGTATGTGCTTGTATGTATAAGTATGTATGTATACACATATGTATAGCTATATAATGTCTAATGTGTGTATAATATGGATTTGAAGCATAACTTCAAAACATAATGTGATCATCTCGGACAATGCCAAAAATAGTTCCTTAACGGTAGAAGAAATTCAACTCAAGTATTTCTGCTACATTTTCTTCTCTGCATAGAAAGTTTAAATGTTCTATTACACATCTTTTTGACATTATATCCAGTTTTCTGTCTCTATATCTACAGAGAGAGAGGGAGATGGGGGCAACAAGAGGGAGAGAGGGAAGAAGAGAAAGAGGGAAAGGGGGAGAGAGAGACAGAGGGAGAGAGAGAGAATATCAGACCTGCTATTACTTGGACAAGATTCTCAAAAATTCCTATACTGATGCTAATGACACTTGGCAACTTGGGAGTCTTAAGAAGTTGCCTGGGATCCCAGAGAAGCTAAGTGACTTCCTTGGGCAAGGTCACTTAACCAAGGTGTGGCAAAGGTGATATAAGCCAAGGACTTGCTGACCTCTAAGCTGGCTCTCTATCCACTCTACCAAGACTCCTTTTCTGAGTATAATAAATACTTCGTAAAATAAAATTTTTCCGGAAAATGAACCATGTGAGACTGCTACCATTTCATGAATATTGAACTTCCTCTCACCTCAAGTAAAGGTGGCTATTTCAGAACTTCATACAATATTCATAACTAGAACTCTGGTCTGCATTTGTAACCATATATAATTCTTATCTTCAGAAATATTACTTGAGCGTCAAATTCTAAAAGCTTACGATCATTGTAAATAACTGTCAACTACATCAAATATTGACCGCTGAGAAAAATCACATGGGGGAAAGGGGTGTGGAGAGAGGGAGGATGCTCACTTACTTCTTTTCAAGTACATTTCCTGAGAAGCTAAAAACCAACGTAAAAAGCAACACTTGGAGTTACGATTACCAACAGACTTTTTTCCAATTAATTGGCTCAAGTTTTTCTTTGGAAAAAGATCAGTTAAATTGAAGATGAGAGAGGAATAAAAATGATGGTTTCTTAAAAGCAGTTCTGCCTTAGTCCTAGCCATTTCAAAAAAAGGAATTTGTACCTTTCTCAGTACTGCATACAATTAAAAGTAGGGTAATCAAAACCAGTTTCACAAAGCATTTTACAAACTTGAAGTTTCATGGTGCAGTCTGTTCATGTAAATTCATATTTATTGAACAGGAACATAAGAGTAAAATGTGAATGCAAAAATAAAGAAGTATTGTTATACAGCAGTATCCTTAAATAAAGAAATGAACTGGCAGCAATGAAAAGTAAATGGGTAGAGGGAAACTATATCCAAACACACACACAAAAAAAATGGTTAATATTCTTTTTAAAATAAGCAAAATAAAAGAGAATTCAAGTTGAAATTGCTCACAATAAAAGAAAACTGTACTACTAAAACACTGTTAAAGTTGACATTAACTAGTAGAGACGAGGAGAACAGCAAAATGCTTGATGAATATCGTCCCCTCTTTGTTTACAATTTTCACCTAAGGCGAGTAACATTTTACATGAGGCAAGTAGGTGTGCCAACTTTCACTCATCATACTGTCAGCTTTTGTCCACTGGCCAAGTCAAGTTAGTAGAAATAAATATGTATAAACGTTTTCAATTTATTTATAAAATTGTACTAATTTGTACTGAATGGATAAACAGTAAGTCTTTATGAGCAGGGACTGTGGCAAATTAAAGTGAGGGAGAGTGATAAAAGCAGGCAGACCTAGTCTGGCCCAGGGTCTCTAAAACGTAGTTCATATATTGGAAACAGCATATGGTACCCTTCATGGGTGTCTGTCAGACATGGGTGTCTGCTTGCATGTGTGTATATATGTGACTATATATGTACACATATACATGCTTGTGGGCAGATAGGTGGCACAATAGATAGAGCACTGCACTTGAAATCAGAAAGACTCATTCTCCTGAGTTCAAATCTGGACTCAGACACTTACTAGCTGTATGACCCTGGGCAAGTCACTTCCCCCGGTTTGCCTCAGTTTCCTCATCTGTAAAACGAGCTGGAGAAGGAAATGACAAACCCCTCCAGTATCTTTGCCACGAGAACACTAAATAGGGTCATGAAGAATCTGACACAACCGAAACAACTGAACTATAATAATACATGTGTATTTACATAACGAAGCTGTTACAGTTAAGTGAAAAAAGCAAAAATCAGAATACCTTTGATTGTAGATTGTTGGAAATTGAAAGGGATTCAGTCCTGCTGATGTTAAAATCCAGTTCAGCATTCGTCTCAAATGAGTCCAGCTCATCCCCACTTGTGGTCCCTATTGCTGAGGAACCGTGAGCCTCTGGGGGGTAGCAGATATGGGACTGCTCAGAATTCCCTTCCCCTTCACTGTCGGCATCCAGGGCATCAAGGCTGGAACTGAAAGACAAACAAACAGTTTTTTCATTATGCATTATGTTAAAGTTACCTTTGAGATGACCTAGGCCCTTGGGTGCAACCTTTTGACTGAGTCCAAGTTTTATAGAACAAATACTGTTATCAAGGGGATGCGTTCTGTGAAGTTTGGATTCAGTCAAAGGGCTGCACTTGAGCACCTCGAGAGCCACATTTGGCCTTGAAGCCACAGGTTCCCCAACTAAGGTCATAAGTGTCACACTCCCAACATGGCAAGTGCTGCCATAACCAGGAAATGTTTTACAAAATAAACAAAAATCTGATATGACAGGTATGTTAATTTGTGGTTTTCTAAGTCAATATGCAGCCCATAGAGATCCATTCTTATCTGAGTTTGACATCACTGTTCTAGGCTGATCTCTAATTTTAGAGAAGTAAAAATACTTGTCCAAGGTCACACAGCTAATTAGTGGGGGAACTACAAATGGAACTCAGGGCAAAGGATCAGAGGATAAGGCTGGAAGAGACTTTAAAGGTCATCTGTTTCTACTTTCTCAGTAGAAAGATAAGGAAACATATGCCCAAAGAGGAGCTCATGTTCTCAAGGGGGATGCAACATGGAAACAACTACATACAACATAGGTACTGGGTAGATGGACATGAGGTAATTTCAGAGGGAAGGGGAAGGACTGGCAAAGAGCAATGAAAACTGAAAATGCAGCACTCCTTCCATTCCACCATTCTGTATCACTCACGGTCTAGAAGCCCTTCTTCCTGCCCAATCAATTCATTAAAGCCACAAATGGATATGTCAACCATACCTTACCATTCTAAATCTAAATCCACTTGGGAGGAAGAACTGTGAGCCAAACTCTTGAGTCAGTTGCTGAAGTGGTTTGTTTTCCTGTACGTTAGTTCAGTGGTTTGGCCCAAATTCCTTTCCCCAAAAAATAATGTTCCTCTCTAGTAAAAGAGCATTTGATCATTCTCAGAAGTAAAAGCTGCTTTCAGTTAATATTCCCTCTGCTTCAATTTGTTGTTTTTATCGTTGTTTCTAAACTTTATTACAAGCCCCAGGAAGTCTTCCTCCAAATATTTTAAATGCAGACAAAACAGAGCCACTTAGCAGCTCTGATGTCAGACTCTGGAGAAAATCTGCATTCTGAAATATGTGGTGTGACCATTCTTACCCTTGTCTCTCAGATGGAAGTCTCAAGAATCCGCACATCTTCCTTTACTCCCCCTTCCACTCCATCATTAAATGTATGAAATTAATAGCTCCCTTCCACCTGAAATTTTACCTTATTTTTGTTACCTTCAGATTGAAATGAAAATGAAGGAGCTGGCCATTTACACTACAGTTTTATTCCATTCCATTTTAAATTTTAACCAAGAGTCATCTCGACACCCTTCCTAATGTAAAAATACAAGGATATATGACTTCATCGGTGTGTATACTCTCTCCACTGACGTAAATTGTAGCCTCCTCCCCATGCCTTAGAAGGCAATCTTTGTGAACAGCTTTGACTCAAAAAAAAAATACATCACCTGCTGTAGCAATGAGCTCGTCTGAATTTAACCGAGGCTGGTGCCTTTAACCAACAAGGACATCAGACTATCATGGGGCCTTTCAGCTAGGCAGGACTTTCTAGGATAAGGGCTCCGTGATCCCCACCCTCCAGAACTCAAACACCCAAACCAGAATGAAGCATTAGAATAGGATTCTATTGTCAGGAGTGAGAACTTTTTTTTATCATTACCGTATCATAGACAAAACTCTATTTCAGTAACAAAGAAATTTGGTAGAGTTGAAATTTTAAAAAATGATCAATCAAGAATTTATTAAGCACCTACTATGTGCTGGGCACTGCACTAGGTGCTGGGGATACAAAGACAAAGGATGAAGCAATCCATTTTTTCAAGTACCTTCTATTCTAAATGAAGAAACACAGACGCACATAAGGATACACAGAAGAAATATAATAAGAAGAAATACAAAATAGTTAAATATGAGGCAGTTTGGAAAAAAAATATTAACAGTTGGAGGGACCAGGAAAGGCTTCTTGTGGAACTTGGTGCTTGAGCTGAAATTTGAAGAAAGAGAGCACCTGTAGTAGTGGAAGTGAGGAGTGAATGTCTTCCATTCACAGGACAGCTGGTAGAGAGGCATGAGGATGGAAGACAGAGTTCTATGTGTGAGTAACTGAGAGCAGACCACTCTGACTGAACCCTAGAGTATAGGACAGGGAGTAATGGAGACAAATCTAGAAAGATAAATTAGGGCCAGTTTGTGAAGAGTTTCAAAAGCAGAAGAATTTATATCATATATCATATCATATTATATTACATTATATATTATAGTACTGTATCATATATCATGTAACTGGAATTTACTAAGTGGGGGCGTGACATATATTTCAGGAAAATCTCTGTTAGCAGTGTGGAAGATGGAGTGGAGTAGGGAGAAACTTGAGGCAGAGACACCAATTCGGAGGCCATCTCAAAAGTCCAGACCAGAACTAGGGAGGGCTCCTGGGATACCAACACTGTGATAAGAGAGAAGGGGTCATCACATGAGAGGGAAGGCAGGAAGGTGAAAACAGCAAGACTTAGCAACCAGAGGGATACTTTGGGTGAGGAAGAGGGACAGATCTAGACTAACACTGAGAGATGGGAAGAACTATGGTGCCTTCCTCAGAAATAGGGAAATGCCAAGAAACAGGAGGAGCAGGGAAAGGGGGAGAGGAGGACCATGAATTAGCCTATTCTGAACAACAGGGTATCTGGTTAAGTCACAGAACAGATACTTTGATTTATGTGACTTTAAACAAATGTGGGCTTGTACAAATATTCATACTCCAAGGTGCCTTACATTGGCTGGATTAGCTCAAGTCCCAAGGCCTTGATCTACTCCAAAAGCATTGCAATACAGCAGAAAACTGGGCAGTAATGCTAGCATGCTGGGGGACATAAAAAATTCCTAAATCTCCAAAGACTATGTTTGCCCCTTAAGGGCTGTTTAGGGGAAAGAAATGGCTTAAAGCTGTAGCAACTTAATTCAACATGATAATATTTTGAATTTTATCAAGTTATTTTTTTCAAAAAAGAAGTTCAGTCCCATTAAAATATTAACAGACAAGGTCAGTCCTTGAAATCATTTTTAATAATTTAACTGCAATTTTTAAAAAACCCACTGTATAATTTTTCAGTTCAGCAATACTTCGAGTGGGGGAGAGAAAAAAGGAAAGACTTCTTGTCTTTTAACTTTTCTGGAATCTATAAACCATTGGGTTCTTTAATAACTCAAGAAAATCAAACGGTTGACTGCCTGCAATAACATTCTAGCCTCCAGCCAAGACTTTCAGTTTATGTATGCTATCTTTCCATCTTTAAAAACCAGCCCAGGAATACTGAAAAGGTTGATTTACATAACATCTTTCAAGGCTCTTTTTCCCTATGGAATCAGACACGTTAAGTTAATCATTCTCTTTGCTGGATTACTGATCTCTAATGCCCCAATGGCATAGAAAATATGGTTCACAATGGCTTTACTCTCCTCCATATATGAACTCTAATATCCAGTGGTTCTGGCCTTCCTGCCCCTTACAAATAACATTTCATCTTCCCACTCTGTGCCTCTCCGTTGGCAATCCCCTACTCCTGGCACGTTCTCCCTCCTCACCTCGGCCCTTTGGCTTTCTTTAAAATGCAGCTTAATCCGTGTTCTGTGGGAGGCCTTAGTTTCATAGGAAAGTCTAATCCAAACTGGAAAATACTCTGCTCATATCACTGAGAAGGAAGAAAACTAAGACTGTTGATGCTTAATTAGTGTAATACACTAAATACTGAGAGGAAGACCTAACTTAGTTCCTTCTAGGCCACTAAGTGGTCATGTGAGCCTGGAAACACACTCAGGGCTCTCTCAGCCTCTGTTTCCTTATCTCTAAAATGAAAACAAAAAGTCCCTTCAACTTCTTCAATTTTTATTTTTACAATTATTTATGCACTATAATATGCATTCATACATGCCTAGAACTTAAAAGAAAACAAGTTTTATCTTATGATAAGAAGAAAAGAAAGAAGAATTTTTAAAAACCTTTTTCTATGTATTTCTTTTATATTAAATGAATTTTTTTCTTTGAAAAAGAGTCTTTTAGGCTAGAGATACAGTTTGTAATAAGATGACTGGGCAAATCTTATTAAAATTTGCAACTGAGAAAAATTATAGTGGAGTTGAACCTGACTACAAGATCAGTTCAGAACCTTGACTGAGATTTCTGACCACCTCTCTAAGATGGAGTTTCTTACCTTCTTTTCTTTTCAAATTCATGCATTTTGAAAGGAAGATGTGGACTTGGTGTACATAAACTGGTATGAGACAGGAAGGGCCGTCGATCTCCAACGTTTACTGCTACTTGATTATCTTCACTTAATGCAATGACATCTGGACTGGTTTGCTTGGACGAAGCATGGGCACAGTTCTGAGACAGCAAAGCTGAGTTCACGGATTCTGGGCTGGACTGAGCAGTTAGACCTTCCACGTTAATATAGTTAATATCCAGATCACCAACCTGGAGTTTGAAAGTGAGATTGGTGGTGAGGGAAAAATAGGGAATAAAAATATAGTCCTGCTACAAATTAACAATACTTCTTCAATTAAAACACAGTTTAAAAATTCGTTTATTATTTTACCTTATTTTATGAGAACAGCAAAGCAATTATTTTAATGGCAAATAAGTTTTTACAAGAAGATCTAGCCCTGTTCTTCCATGATTCTGATTTTAACTCTCTTATTTAGGTTGACATAAGGAGATAATATGTGCCTGCAAAGACATCACATTCTCTTTTTTCTGTTATTAGACTCCGCAGCATAATGACACTGTTCAATTTGAACTCTGGTTGGAGAGCAGGATGATGGAAATCTAGTGGGGATGATAGGATACTGGGTTGGAGAAATACACATGCAGTCAGAGAAAGGGAAAAGGCGTACCAGAAACAGAGACAGATATGTGGGCCAGCTCCACCTATACTTCCTGGGAGAAGCTCAATGCTTCTTAACCAGCAATGCTATGCTTAGAAGTCAGCTCTGCTAAAATCTACGGCTATGAGGCCAACACACTCTGCCTGGAGTGCATTGGTATATCCTCCCACTTCACTGGAGAAACAAGGAAGCTGATTACAGATCATCACTCTCAGTAGGCATCTGGTGGTGTTGGGGATTTGGAAATGGTTGCCAAAAGCCTTTAACACTTAGTTTTATTCCTTATTATTATTTGGCATTCTAATTTAATTAAATATATTTGTTTTGAATTAATGTGTCATCGGTCACGAGCTGGTATAATGAAATACATTGGTAGGGATTTAGAGCTGTGATTTGTTTTTAACTGAAGCCTACCCCAACAGTATCTACCTACAGCTGGCAGTAACTGAGATACAGTACCAAGGGTGGGCGATGGGAATCATCTGTTTTACAAAACTCAACAATCGTACTACCTAACTTAAGAAACTTTTTCCAGGAATTACAATTCAAAATCAAGTTTAGCATAAAAAAGATAATGCAATACATTGATCTATAAGGGGAAAGGAGTGAGGTTAGATATATTGAAAACTTTTTAAGGGAAAAAGAAGAGTTAAGCTTTTTTGGAAAAGTATTATTGAAGCTTTCCAAACTGTTTCCAAATAAGCAGGTAATACCACCTGATGGGTGACAGCATAACTCAGTAGGTTAAGTATTAGCAACATTTTTAGGAAGTTGTGCCAGGTTGAGAGAGGGAACAAGGAAAGGAGACAGGATGTTTGCCAGGCTATTGCTAGGGCAAGGAGGATCCCAATATATTTCAAAGCTGTACTCTGTGTTCCTTACAGTGTCTTAATGACTGAAGTGGAAACAAAAAGAGACGGAACTTGATTAAGATGATTAATATATGCCATTCATGGTTAATAAAGCATGCTAACCAAGATCAGAACACTAACATAATACATTACATGATGTAGAAACTTGATATATGCACTTTTATCCGTCTCTGTTACAAAGTTTCTCAGACAGCTACTTAATAAATGGTCTCATTAAGCAAGATATCCATTAAAGTTATTAAACCAAAGTTAAACCTTGCCCAAAATTATTCCAAAGACAAAGAAGTTACATTCTAATCTTAAATTGGAAAGAGGGGTGAAAAACATGTCCCACAACATGTTAACTGGTGACCTGTCTTTGCACCCTACTTACCGCATTTAACAATGAAGTCGTATAGATTATTATGAGAAAGTAAATGGAGAAGAAATGCAAAATTCAATGAGTATCCATTTGGAATAGCAGAACTGTTAAAACTTAGAAATTAGAAGAGTCGAAGAGTACCCCAAGTAACTGCTCCATCCTTGCCAAAAATGGCACCGACTCTAGTTTTACCCAAAAGTTGGCACTCTTGGAAACACAGTATCATCTCACAACATTCTTGGCTTCCATCACTATCTATAGATTTGACTTAGCACAAAGTCAATCTAAGGGGGAATCTAAGGAGGCGCCAAGCTTAAACCACACCAAAAACAGCTGCAATTGACAATGAACGTAAAGAAACACTCCCTTCCCTACTCCAGACACAAACCTTAGTAAATGAGATTAAGAAAAACAATGAAGACAATGAAGCATTCAGCAATCCAGTGAAATTTAACGTGGGTAAAATTAAAATTTTACATGTGGATTCATTCAAATAATCAACCTCACAAGTACAAGACTGGCAGGGCATTGCTAGACCACAGGCCATTTGAACAGAACTGGGGATCTTAGTAGATCATTAAGTTCAATAGTAGTTGCAGTGTGATGAGGTAACTAAAAGAGCTAAGCAATGTCAGGCAGTGCCTCAGTGGTCCAGTATTTAGGACTAAGGAGGTGACAGTCAAGCTGTATTCTGGCCTAATCCCACTACATCTGCAGTACTGTGTTCATTTTCTAGACATTCTGTGCAGTACTTTGCAAGCTAGAGAACACTTGGAAGATGGGAGTGGAGGGAAAGGAAAGGAAATATTTATTAAGGGCTTACAACGTGTCAAGCACTGTGCTAAGTGCTTTACAAATATTATCTCACTTGATCTTCCATGCTATCCACTTTACAGATGAGGAAACTGAGGCAGGGATAAAGTTTTTTGCCCAGAGTCACACAGCTCAGATATGTCTCAGGTTGCATTTGCACTTAGGACTTCCTAATGTCAAGTACAGCACTCTATCCACCTAACTGAAGAGTAAACATGAAGCATCTTAAGATCATGCGGTATCAGGATCAACTGAAGGAAATAGGGATACTTGGCCTGAAGAAGCAAAGACTTAGGAAAAATGGCAGAACAACTGTCCTCTAGTATTTGAAGGGCTGATGTACAGAATTATGAGCAATGAGGAAAGTTTCAGAGAGAAAAATTTAGATTTCCTATGAGGAAAAAAAATTCCTAATGATTAAAACTTGCCAGAAATAGAATGGATTGCCTCAGGTGGTAGTGGAATGCCCCTCATCAGAGGTCACTGAGCAATCATTGCACAACCACTTGTCATCTCCGTTGTACAGGAGATTCATATTCAAGCATGGATTAGATGTTTAATAAGAATGTATATGCAGGGTCATCTTGGGAAAAGGGGAGGGAAGGAAGGCAGAGAAAATTTAAAATTTATGGAAGTGAATGTTGAAAACTAAAAATAAATTAATTACTTTTTAAAAAAACAAGGGTATGACTTGGCCTAGGATGACTTCTGAAATCTCTCAGGGCCAACTCCATGATCCTGTGTGCGTGTGCCCAAGCAAAGAGCAAAAACAGTCCATGTCAAGTCACATTTCTCATGTCCTGTCAGGTTCTAACAGCTTAAGGGAAAACATAATGATGTATCTTTTGGTTCTATCCATTTGTTGACTTTAAAAATGAGAACAAACCAACCTTATAAACACAAAATCAGTGTTAGGAACCTTACCTGATCTATCACCATGCAGTTTGCATAGACTTCATCGCTGCCATTGAGCATGTTGGAAAGTCGAGATGCAGCAAGAAAAGTTGATGAATTTTTAGATTTTTTGAGAACATCAAAAGAATGGTGTCGTTCTAGAGGGAGAGAAAGCAATATATAAATAATAAATATATAAATCATTTCCCTCAATTTCTCATTTTCTCCCCTTCTTTATACTACTATGAAAATCAAGTTCATACTTATATTGAGCATTGGAGTATGAAACTGTTTTCTAGAACAAGAAAACAATAGCCAGCAGTAATATTCAAGGAATGACTCATTCTAGAAAAGCAACTTTTCCAGGTAGCATTAGTGTTTTTCCCTTTTAGCCCCAACATTCCTTTTTATTTTAATGGCAATTAAAAATTAGAAATTTTATTTTAATGGAAACATTTCTAAAATGTACTACATACTCACCTGTCTTTTAAAACAGAGCAAAATGAATATAATCTTTTCAGAGTAAGTAAAGGGCATCATTATCTACTTTACCTACTGTACCATGAAACAAAGCCTATTAATAGATATACATTTGCCCCTACACTAAATGGCCCCAGATTGCTCTTATCTTTTAGTTAAATCTCCTGTTTTTTATTTTTTCTGTCTTCTTCTTTGTTGCCAACTTGGAAGCTATCACTTTTCACTGCTATAAACTTGTCTCCTTACTCCCCATATAACATGCTGCTTCTAATCTACTAAGGGCTTAGAAACTACCTAAATAAATTTATTTGAATTTTTTACAAAGTAAAAACAAAGTGAGCGCTAGGTGAGGACTTTCTTACAATATGACTAATGTATATAAGTCTCAGTGTATGGGCTGTGTGATATGCATTTTCGTTGCTTGGAGACATTTTTAACTTAATTCATAGTTCTCAGACACATTTAAGAGAGAGGAGGTTCCAGATAAGTGAAATGTTTAATAACAGAGAATTAGGTTTAAGCATAGGGTGGAAAATTATTAGTAGTAGTATTTTACTCTGATAGAAAAATGTTCTGGGAGGGATTTCTAGAATAGCTACGCAGTATCTAATGTGACTTGCTGAAATGGCTATCAAACAGAGTGCCAAGCTATGTGGGCTTTCTTCCCGGTCCTGACATGTGGTTACTAGATCTCACCGGCCTTAGATTCTGTGTCTGTACCTGTCTTTCCCCACCCCATCCAAGCTACTAAAATTAGAGTCACATGTAAAGTATTCCAAACTATTCAAGAACACACAGCACACAAAAAATATTATTTTCATCAATATATAATTGCCTTTGTTATAACACACAATACCTTTTGATATCACAAATGCAAACTTATTCACAATTAAAATTCTCTTATAAATTACCGTACAGTCTAATTCTAAATACACAAAGAGAAAAACATGTTGTCAACTACTTGACATGTTCTGAAGTATTAACATAATTTCCCATTTGTCATTTTTAAAAGCAACTATAAATATCTGAACATGACTTTTATAGTAAAAGGAATCTAGCCAAACTATTCCATAATGTTGCATACTTATAAACTGACAAACTGCTAAAAATTCTGACAACTTTGCCACAAACGTGGACTATGTAATTATTAAATACTTTCCTAACGTTACCATAGTAAGTTGAAGTACTAATTAGAAGGTTCCAGGAATCTGTAAGACATACAGAGAGATTCAATGCTAACATAAACAACACATTTTATTTTCATTAACAAACTTTTTAAAAATATATATATGAAATGGCATTTTCTAGAACTACACAGGTTTCTGAAATGCTCAGCAAGGGCTTTGTAGTCTAACATATGAAACCTCATCATCTTACTTGAGGAAACAACAAGCACCTAGAAATGTCCCTTATGTAAAGAATGCACCACTGAGCTTCATGCTCCCTTCCAAGGAAGATAATTTATCTGGTCAGAAGTTACAAAGGAGGCCCACAAAGATCGTTTCTGTGGGAGCAAAATAATCTGGCAGAGGTTGCGCGGTTACTCTCAGCATCATAGTGGCCTATTTGACTTTTGCACAATTAATCTGATTATCTGTTTGGATAATGATGGCTAATGGAATTAAATACTCTGAACTGGTCATTCTGAGACTTACACAAGATTAAGAGATTGAAAAGAGGAGACTCAGGGGCATTATTGCCATGCTGCTGCTTCAGGAATTCCTCCTCGGAAGCAATGCCCTTGGTTGTAAAGTGTGCTTGGTTTCAACTCCATAAACATCATGCCTCCCCCAGGAGAAGCTTATCACCTGAAATGTCATTATCTTGGAGGCTGATTCAGCTTTGATACTCAGCATCAACTCAGCATCCTCAGGCTCATCCTCTGATTGGAGGGCTAGAGTAGGGTTGGGGAACCTGTAGCCTGGAAATCATATGTGGCCCTCTAGGTCTTCAAGTGCAGCCCTTTGACTGAACTCAGTCAAAAGCACACACCTGAGGACCTAGAAGGCTACAAGTGGCCTTGGGGCCACAAGTTCCCCATCCCTGGGAGGGTAGTTCAATGAACTCCTCCCTAGACCTCTCTTTACAGAAGGCTCAGACTTTTTCTGTTTAACTTCATTTACCATCAGCTGCTCTACTTGGTTTCCACCCTATGAACATTATGAGCTATGCTGATACCCATCTCCCCTTTCACAATATCCCTTTATATATCGTTGTCTCCCATTATATTGTAAGTTCCTTGAGCTTTGTTTTTCTTATTTATTTCTCTCTAGTGTTTATAACAGTGTCTGGAACACAGTAGGGGCTAAGTAAGTGTTTATTGAGTATTTAAGGAGAAAGACTACACTAAAGATTTCACAAGGCAACAAGATAATAATTTTTTCATGTTACTTTCTAGTACCCACAAACCATATGTATTCAAACTTGTCATTTATTTTTTACTGTTTCCTCAGAAACAAAATGAGCACAATATGTAGCATTGCCATTCTAATTTCGGGGACAGATTTTATGGTATCTATATTTTAAAGGGTCCTCCCAAATCCTTAGCCCTGGAAAAAATTGAACACACCCTAATAACCAAAAAGGATAAGGTTGTTAAATATGAAGAATCACCTGCCCGGTGCAGTGAGAATTCCATTCAAAACAGAACATGAATAATATGTACTATTAACATACAACTTTCAAAATGAGTCAAGTCAGATTTACTTGGCTGGGAAATGATCTTTTGAATTATGAAATAAGTGGCAGATGTAGATACTTTCAGTGTCTGGTTTCAGTGGTAAAAATCACACTCCACTACTAGAGGCGAGACTATTTGAGGAAGAAACTCAGTTGTTGCTTTTTTAACGTGATCTGCAGAAATTTTTCAAGAAATTAAGTTTTATGACTTTCAATATGCATCATATATTTTCAGCAGCAAGCCTGGTTAACAAATTATTGCCAAGCAAATTTCTAGGATCTTTTTTGATGGACAAATAAAAACAATTCAATATTAATGTGTTCTATTAAGTGTCTAACATATTGCAGCATAGTGTATGACCCCTAGAGGAGATACAAAGCTTAGATAAAACATAGTTTCTGCCCTTGTGGAGTTTACAATCTATTAGGAGGAGACATGCCAATTTTTCAATTATAAATAAAAAAGTTTGTTTCTGGAAAGTTAAGTATAGTGAATTATTTGTTTACATAACGAATCTATAAATGCTGTTAAAAAAAGAACATTTTTATAGACAATGAAAAATAAAGAAACCTCACATCCCTTCTTGTCTGATTTATCATGAATTCTCAACTAGGGACATAGATTTTATTGTATTATCAAATTTAAAAGGAAAGAGCTTGAAACTGGCACTAAATTACCTCAAGTGTTCAATAAAAACACAGAAAAACTCAAAGTCTATAAAGAACCCTTTGCTAGATATGGAGAACAGAAAAATGAATGAGAATTTTCATTAGCTACTCTTTATTTGGGGGCGGGGAGTTGGGGAAGCAGTCGGGTGTAAACAGAGGATCACACAGGTAGTAAGTGCATGAGTCCAGATTTGAATTCAAGTCTTCCTGACTCCAGGGCTGGTGCTCTAATCACCACACCACCTAGTTATCCATTTAGTTACTCTTTAAAAAATAAAACTGCTATCTTTTGCTTCTCTTTCATTACTAAACAGATTTTACCCAATGAGTTTTCACTTTAACCAACATATGGATGTGACCTTTTCAGACCTCAGTTTTTATAAAGGAACTCTAAAAAATGTATCCTAGTTCGGCAGAAACCAGGTAGAGACCGCTATTTTATACCATTTACCAAGATAAGATTAAAATAACCTAGATGTAAAGGGAGCTATCAAAGATAAATTTGAAGAACATGAAACATATTAGCTATCAGAATTATGGAAAGGAGAAGCATTTATGAATAAATAAGAGATACAAAATAGACAATTTTGATTACATTAAATTATAAAGGGCTTGTACAAATAAAACTAATGTAGACAAGATAAAAAAGAACAAAGAAAATTGAGGAAAAAATTAGAGATAATTTCTCAGATAAAGGTCTCATATCTCAAATATAGAGTGAAATTGAAAATTCATAAAAATGATAAGTCATTCCTCAATTGATAAATGGACCAAGGATATGAACAGACAGCTTTTTTGGATAAAGAAATCAAAGCCATATATACCGAAATGAAAAAATATATTCCAAAATATTCATAGTAGCTCTCTTCTAGCTCATTCAACAATGAGCTACAAATTGAGAGGATGGCTATCAGTCAGGGAATGGCTAAATAAGCTGTGGTGTATGATTTTGATGGAGTCCTACTGCACTGTAAGAAATGATGAGCAGGTTGATTTTAGAAAAACATGGAAACACATGAAATAATAAGAAGTATACAGCAACATCAATAATGTTTGAAGAGTAACTGTGAAAGACAAAGCTTTTCTGAGTTTCATAAATAATCAAATAAACTACAAAGGCCATATGAAGGAAGATGCTATCTACCTCCAGAGAAAGAACTGATAAATAGAAGTATGCATAGTATGGGTTTACATACGTGTGTGTGTGTGTGTGTGAGTGTATAAAATGGTGATCTTTTCTAGTGGGGGTATAGAGGGAGAGAAGGAGACAGTTTGGAGCTTACTTTTGTAACAAAAAATAAATTAAATTAAATTTTTAAAAACACACCATATAGTTATTTTAATATCCCAGTGACTAGGCTTTGATTTCCACCAAACAAAAGTTGTCTAATAAGCTAGCAAGAGCGATCTCTAGCAATTCACAAAGGAGTTAATATGTTATGTGTGGGATTAGCACTGAAACACTAATGGGGAAATGAAAGTCAATCAGTTAGAAGCCTCCTTTGTTTCTTGAGAACAAATGAGAGAAAAATAAGATGCTTTAACACAATTTCATGGATTTGCGGACTGGGAATGATTTCTCACAGCAGAATGACAAGAGGAAAAACAGCAGCATCACTGAAAGAATCCCAGGATCACTTTTTTCATTTGTTTTATCCTCTATTGCTTTACAATATGTTCTAACTCATTGGTCTCCAAGCCTTTTCGAATGTGTAACTGTATCAATGAAAAAAATGTATCACCCCAAATAAATACATATTTACATACATTTAAACTGTATGTGTATACTGCTAAATGAATGACTATGTATAGTAGTAGTACAAAATTTAAGAATGAGATAAAAATCAAATAATATTTAATCCTAAGGTCATTCGGGATTCTAGGGTAGTAACGTACTGAGATCAGCAATCTAGGAAAATTGCTTCGGCAGATGTGTGTGGAGGATGGATTGAGGGGAAAAGGCAGTGAGGGAAAAACCTATGAGAAGGCAATCACAATAGTTCATGTGAGACGTAATGGAGGCAAGAACAAGAGTGTTGGCTATACGAGTGGAGAGAAGGGGACAGAGGCACAAGAGATGTGGAGGAAGCAATAAAAGCTGGTACCCGAATGGATATATGTGGAGGGTGAGAGTAAAGATCGCAGGATGAAACCAAGGTTTCAAACTTCAGTGACGTACTCAGAATAAGAAGTTCAAAAGAGAAATGGGTTTGAGGGAGAAAACAACGTGATGAGATCTGAGCACAACCCATTCATATCTGCTTATCAAATATTATTCTGTTCTCTATGGAAATTCTCACTGGCTCCTGCTCCAACACACAATAGAGCTCACCCTTCTGAGGATGCTTGTTATAGGAGATCAAGAAGACAGAGAGGATACACTGGTAGTGAGAGAGATTTCATTTTCATTGCTTCTGATGTTGATCTCAGTCCCAGTAAAACCATTCTGAGTGTCTGAAGCCAGGTAGAAAAGGAGGAGCTTTCATAGACACAGGAGAAGGGGACAGAGAACGGCACAGAGTGAGAAGTGCTGGATAATGGGTAAAGGGTATTGGTGTAGCTTTGCTGGAGAAAAGCCTATTGAAATTAGGTTAGAATATGGTTCATCTTCCCAGGGGTCACGACACAGTCCCCTATTTCAGTACCACTGGTCTGTGTAACCATGTAAGAGATCTTCAAAACAGACTATTTTTTTTTTCAATCTGCATTTCACTTACTGACCTGGATGTTCTGATTAGGTAAGACAGCATAAGGCAGAAAATCAAAAATGCTTTGTTCGTGGAAAGCAGGGGAATTGCTGTTGGCAAGGCTAAGTGATACCACTGAAGATGCCCTCCCTCCGTTTGGCTAAAAGAACTATTTAAGCCAAAGGAAATGAAACAAGACTGCACAGGGAAGGTCAGAATCTCATAACTTGATGCAAAACAATTTTAAATAGAAAATTAGTGAAGAGGCTACAACAATAGGCAGACAGATAGATACACATGTATAAGATTACACACTATAACCAAACTGACTTGTCCTAGGAATGCAGGATTGGTTCGATATCACGAAAACATAACATTATATTAATAATAATGACAAAATACATGATTAGATGAATAGATGCAAAATAAAAACTTTTAACACTATTCAACATCCATTTCTGTTTTTAAAAAAGAACACTAGAAAACATAGGAAAGAAAATAGAAGTAAAAGTTTATATTTCCTCCATGGAAGTAAATGCTATTTAGTTAAAGGGAAATGTCCCTTCCCTCAATGTTTATGTCAGCAGATATAGAGTGATGGGAAGCAGCAAGCTGACTTGTATGAAGAAACACATTAGACAGAAGTCAGTGAGGGACAGAAAAATTAGAAGGGGAAAAAAATGAGAAAGGGAATTCAAAGAATAGGGCAAGTTTACTTCCAACAAAAATCTTTTTATTATTATATTCCAATGATGAGTCAAGATATGAAATACATTCTCAAGTCAGCCAGAAGTTTAATTTTGAATAGAACTATGACAGGAAACAATCATTTACTTCACATTATATCCACCTACTGTCTATTTCAGGAGTCTGTTTAATCTTGGTCCATACCCAGAGACTTGGTTCAGACCAGAAAATGTCAAGAGAAAACCATCCAAGTCTCTAGACTCTCCTAAAACTAGATTGCACTAGTGAAATGCTAATGAATTAAAAACTACCCTATAGGTACTGATCCATAGTAGAGCTGGCTTGCAATAGCCTATGGGATCACAGACAAAACCAGCCTATTCTTGAAACAAGTTCAAATCTTTAGTTTATCCTGGAGAAGAGTAAAGTGACAGTTGAAGCAATAGCTTTCTCATTTGAACTTAGGGCCTCCTGACTCCAGGGTTGGTGCTCTATCCACTGGACCACCTAGCTGTCCCTAGATAAATGCTTTTGATCATGATAAAGGAGGACTTTCTATGTCTGTAATTTTGGAGAGGAGGTGTGGTAACTACAAATAAGTGTAACATTTAGTCAAAAGCTTTCTCCAAATCTATTAAAATAATCATTTTTTTGTTTTTTGTTTATATGTTTAATTGTATTAATTGTTTTCCTGATGTTGAACTATCCTTGAATCCTAGAAATGAATTCCACTTGATCATAATGATTCACATGGATATCTTACTATATTCTCCTTGCAAAAACTTTGAAATACATTAGTATTCATTAGGGAAATTAGTCTATAGTTCTGTTTTTCTGTTTTGTCTCTTCTTGGTTGGGATATTAAAACCGTGGGTCTCAAAGAAGGAGTTTGGTAATGTGCTTTCTGTTTCTGTTTTGTAGGATCATTTTTAAAAACAGATAATAATAGTTCTTTAAATGCTTGAAAGAATTCATCTTTAAGTCCATTAGACAGTTATTATTTTCTTTGCGAGTTCATTTACAACTTGCTCAATTTCTTTATCTGAGATTGGGTTATTTAAGATTTCTATTTCTTATTTTGTTAGTTTCAGCATCTAATATTTTTTGCAGATACTCATCGAATTTTCCAGGCATATAATTACATTAGTAGTTTGTGATCATCCTATTGCTTTCATGTTTTAATTCATCACACTCATCTTTTATTTCAGTAATTTTCTTCTCCTCTTTTCTTCTTGATCGGGTTAGTTAACGGGTTATTGATTTTGTTAGTCTATTTTAAAAACCAGCTTCTGGTTTTCTTGGACAGTTTTACAGCCTTTTATATTTAAGTTTCTCGAGTTTTCCTCTAATTTCCACAATTGAGCATTTCTATTTTGTTTATTTTCTAGGCTTTTAATTGCATACTCAAAGTTCACTGATCATCTTTATTTTGTCAATAAGAGTTTTCAGACTTACAAATTTTTCTCTGACATCTCATTGTTATAATCTTCAACATAATGACTTATTGTTTCTAAGACTTATTATTCAGAATGCCATTCCGTAGTCTGTGTATCTTTTGCTCTATGGCTCACATTTCTTATAATTATCGCTATTTATCGCTGTTCAGTCATGTCCAACTCTCCGTGATACCATTTTAGGGTTTTCTTGGCACAGATGCTGAAGTGTTTTGCTATTTCCTTCTCTAGCTCATTTTATAGATGAGGAAATGGAGGTGAACAGGGCTAAGTGACTTGTCCAGGGTCACACAGCTAGGAAGTGTCTGAGGCTGGATTTCAACTTAGGGAGATGAGTCTTTCTCACTCCATGCCTGGCACTCTATCCATTGCAGCACCTAGCTGCCCTTGGATGTCTATAAAGTAATGTTCATTGTTTCCTTTTTTAAAAAAGATTTTTAAGATTTATTTATGCCCAAGAATATGCTTAAGATCCATTTTAGTAGTGTCCTCAGGATGATGAGAAATATACATATATATGATTTAATAATCCCATTCAAAACTAGCTACAGATTAGGAAAGTCTAATTTTTCCACAATACATTCAGTTCTATATTTCCCTCTTTTAATCAACACATAGATTCTGCAGTTCAGGGATTTTGTTTTGTGTGTGTGCTTATATTAACCTGACCTGGGCCTCTTGGCCAGGGACACAAACACACCTTTCCCTATTACCTTGCTCTGTCTGCAAATCCTTAACTTTTATAATTCTGTCTCTGTGTCTCTGTGTCTCTGTCTTTCTGCCTCTGTCTGTCTCTCTGTCTCTCCCAGTCTCTCTCTCTCTCTCTCTCTCTCTCTCTCTCTCTCTCTCTCTCTCTCTCTCTCTCTCTCTCTCTCTCTCTCTCTCTCTCTCTCTCTCATCAGCTTGGGCTGGGAGATGGACTCCAAGAACAACAAATTGTTGAGCTGAGTTGATCCAGTTATTTTTTTCTGAAAATTATCTTATGGAGGGTTTATTCAATTTTCTTCTTCCTGTAACGATTGGTTTTGCTGTATTCAGGAACCTTTTCCTGATTTATCTGAATGGCACATAGAGAGCTTTGTTTTAGGTTACTTCTCATTCTGCCATCTTGGAAGGGGTAACAAATTTGGAGTCAGAGGACCTGGGTTTAAAATCTGTTTGTGCTACGTACCATGGGACCATGGGTAACAGCTGAACTAGACAGCCTCTAAAATCTTCTCCAGCTCAAGTCTATCATCCTATAAAAATATGATCCTATGATTTTCCCAGGATTCTTGCTATTAGCTTTAAAAGTAGAGAAATTAATCCTTCCAAGATCTGGTCATGTTATTCCTGCCTCAAAAACCTTCAACTGCTCCCTTTTTCTGCCTAGCATTTGAGATCCTCTACAGTCTGGCACTACTTCTACCTCCGATTATTTTCCTCCACTTCTTCTATGATAAGACAAAACCCTTCCAGCAACTGAGATGCCTCCTCCATTTCACCCACAGCAATCTTATCCATCTACAAAAGTCTAATTCAAATATTCCCTTTTATATATATAAAAGACTTACCTGATAAGGTCCTTATTAATGAGCAGTCCCAGGCACTTGATAAATGCTTGTTGACCTGACTTGACCTTTGTATACCATGTGGCACTTGGTTGGCACCTCTCTAAATACACCCATAGAATAGTATAAATTATAGTTCTATTGGGATGTATAGTTGAGAGACAACGTAGTACAGCCAACCCTATGAATTCTACAATCATATTGCAGTGGCATTGACCTTTCCTTGTCTGCAGTTACCAACTCCAACTGCTTCTCATTGGCTCATTTTGGGGCTATGTGGTAATACAGACATCAACTATTTCCTTCCTCTTCTCCCTCTTCAACTCCTGGGTTTGAATCCTTTCCCCAACACTTGCTTTGTGCCCATGGGCAAGCTATTTAACTACTCTGTGCCCCAGTTTCTTCATCTACAAGTGAGGACAGGTATTACCCATTGTGCCCACCTCAAATATGAAAATTAAATTAGATAATGTACATAAATTTTCCTGAACTAAAATTTCCATCGCCCCAGCATCTAACAAAGTGCTTTGCATGCAGTAGATGTATACTACATGTTGCTGGTATCGAATGAATAAAGGAGTGGAATAGTGTAACAGATTATGACCCTGTGTAAATGTCACACGATCTCCACCCTTGATGTCCTATCCTTGCCTCCTCCAGAGCTTCACTTCATCCATTACTCCTGTCTCTTCAAATGCACTTTCTTCCCTTTTCTATTCTACTCCTTTCTCTCAAGAGAGTCTCCCCCTTCTCCTTACCTATATCAAACTTCTTCCAGTAATAGTCTCTGCTCACTGTCTCTATGATTTTCTCATCACCTACTTTCTCCTTACCCACCAGTAATACGGTTCCTGAACTCGCTACTCTTTGGACATTAACAAGCTCCAAATTTTCAAATAGAATAGCCTTTTTAATGTTTGTGGTACAGTGAAGGTATTCAGTTACAGAAAGGGGTACTGAGGGGAGAGAAGAGAAAGGAAATAGTTGATACCTTTGTACTATCAATGAACCCAAACATGAATCAATGAGAAGTAGCTGGAACAGTAGATGAAAACAAGCAGAGGGCAGTCAATGTCCACTGGTTCTACAAGATTTATCTGTTAGTCTGGTCTTCCCAACAAATGGGAACCTAAAATGAAGCCATGAGGAAATAGAAATGCAGAAGGATAGAGAAATCCTCTTTGGAATACAAAGGGATCAAAGCATGACCTCAGATTCATAGAGGCTGGGAGTAGGGTTGGCCTGAAGGCCTGCAGAGTCATAGAGCCTAAGAGGTGATTATTTTTTCATCATGAACGACTGAGCCAGTCATGAAGAACTGGCTAGGGAATTGGTTAGGGGAGAGGAAAGCAGGGAAAGCTGCAGATAAGAATATAGGTCAAGGTCAAAGAATGAACAACTTCCAAGAGGGCAAAGTATAGATATATCCAGATAAAATATGAAATGGAAGAATCAGGACCTAAAATACAAGAAGAAATTACTTTAGTGGGGCAGAGTCAAGATGGCAGAGTAGAAAGACTCACTGTATGCTAGCTCCGAACCCACAGCCCATGCATTTAATGTAAGAAGAGCTCCCCACAAGTTCTGGATCACTGCAGGGTGTGCAGAAACACAGTGGAAGAGATTTCCGTTCCAGAGAGCCCTGGAGAGGGGTCCCCAGGGTCTGTCGTACCCTGGAAAGCAGACCCCACCCCAGCGCTGCCCTGGTCATGGCCCCAGAGAAGCTGATCCGAGCAGGCTTCAGGGACGGAAGCTCTGGCGGCCGGGAAGGTCACTCTGCCCACAGAAGCTACAGGTCAGTGAGAGAGACAGCTGGGCTGGCCAAGAGGGGAGTGGGATGTCTCCATGGCTTGGGCCCCCTTGGGAGGCAGCAGCAGAGGCAGAGGCAGCAGTGGCAGCCCCCGGGACTCCCCGAGCAGGCCGGCAGAATCTTCATTACTGAAAGTCTCTGCATAAACCACCTGAGGGAGTTGAGCCTGGGAGACGGCCCTGCCCCACGCGCTCCATTACTGAAGGTCTCTGCATAAAGCCCCTGAGGGAACTGAGCCTGGGAGGCAGCCCTGCCCCCACCCTAGCACCAGAACTAAAGCTCACATTGAATAGCAGCCGCCCTGCCGCAGAAAGCCCATTTGAATCTCAGATCCCAAGCACTAGCTGGGCAGATCTAGGTGGAGGTGGACAGGAATCTCAGAAGTCAAGTAACTGGCTGGGAAAATGCCTAGAAAAGGGAAGAAAAATAAGACTATAGAGAGTTTTTTTGAACAGATGCAAATGATCCTGACCTTTGGATCTGATGACGAGGACATATTCTTGCCATCAGGGAAAGACGTGGAAGGCAGGGGCTCGGTACCCCACACATCCCAGGGGGATGTTGGGTGGGCTCAGACCTTGAAAGAGCTCAAGAAGGATTTTGAAAAGCAAGTTAGACAGGTGGAGGAAAAACTGGGAAGAGAAATGAGAGAGATGCAAGAAAAGTATGAAAAACGGGTCAATACCTTGCTAAAGGAGACCCCAAAAAATGCTGAAGAAAATAACACCTTGAAAAATAGGCTCACTCAATTGGCAAAAGAGGTTCAAAAAGCCAACGAGGAGAAAATGCTTTCAAAAGCAGAATTAGCCAAATGGAAAAAGACGTTCAAAAGCTCACTGGAGAGAATACTTCTCTCAAAATTAGAATGGAACAGATGGAGTCTAATGACTTTCTGAGAAACCAAGAAATCACAAAACAAAACCAAAAGAATGAAAAAATGGAAGAGAATGTGAAATATCTCATGGAAAAAACAACTGACCTGGAAAATAGATCCAGGAGAGACAATTTAAAAATTATGGGACTACCTGAAAGTCATGATCAAAAAAAGAGCCTAGACATCATCTTTCATGACATTATCAAGGAAAACTGCCCTGACATTCTACAACCAGAGGGCAAAATAAGTATTGAAAGAATCCATCGATCACCACCTGAAAGAGATCCAAAAAGAGAAACTCCTAGGAACATTGTGGCCAAATTCCAGAATTCCCAGGTCAAGGAGAAAATATTGCAAGCAGCTAGAAAGAAACAATTCCAGTACTGTGGAAATACAATCAGGATAACTCAAGATCTAGCAGCTTCTACATTAAGGGATCGAAGGGTGTGGAATAGGATATTCCAGAAGTCAAAGGAACTAGGACTCAAACCAAGAATCACCTACCCAGCAAAACTGAGTATAATACTTCAGGGGAAAATATGGTCTTTCAATGAAACAGAGGACTTTCAAGCATTCTTGATGAAAAGACCAGAGCTGAAAAGAAAATTTGACTTTCAAACACAAGAATGAGAAGAAGCATGAAAAAGTAAACAGCAAAGAGAAGTCATAAGGGACGTACCATAAGTGAACTGTTTACATTCCTACATGGAAAGACAATATTTGTAACTCTTAAAACTTTTCAGTATCTGGGTAGTTGGTGGGCCCACACACACACATGTACACGCATGCACACACACACACATACACACATGCACGCACATACAGAGACAGAGAGCACAGAGTGAATTGAATAGGATGGGACCATATCTTAAAAGAAATTAAGGTAAATGGTGAGAGAGAAATGTAGTGGGAGGAAAGAGGGTGAAATGGAATGGAATAATTATATGTCATTTAAGAGGCAAGTAGGAGACTTTTTAGTGGAGGGATAAAGAGGAGAGCTGAGGAAAAAAAAAACAATTAGTTTACCCTCATCACATTTGACTAAAGGAAGGAATAAAATGCACACTCATTTTGGTATGAAAACCTATCTTACAGTACAGGAAAGTGGGGGAGAAGGAGATAAGCAAGCGGGGGGAGATGATGGAAGAGAGGGCAATGGGAGGAGGGAGCAATTTGAAGTCAACACTCAGGGAGGGACAGGATCAAAAGACAGAATAGAAACAATGAGGGGCAAGATAGGATGGAGGGTAATTCAGTTAGTCTTACACAACACGACTATTATCAAAGTCATTTGCAAAACTACACAGATATGGCCTATATTGAATTAATTGCCTGCCTTCCCAAAGGGAATGGGTGGGGAGGGAGGGATGGGGAGAATTTGGAACTCAAGTTTTAGGAACAACTGTTTAGTATTGTTGTTGCTACTAGGAAATAAGACATACAGTTAATGAGGAATAGAAAGTCATCTGGCCCTACAGGACAAAAGAGAAGATGGGGACAAGAGAAGCGAGGGATGACAGAAGAGAGGGCAGATTGGAAATAGGGAAAATTAGATTGCTCGGTGTATTGGGGTGGGGTGAGGGGAGAAAAAGGGGAGAAAAAATTGGAACCCAAAATTTTGTGAAAATGAATGTAACAAGTTAAATAAAAAAAACCATAAAAAAAAAGAAGAAGAAATTACTTTAGGACAAAGTGTCTTGTCTCAGGTTGAGAGGCAGAAAGGGCTTTCCCAATCCATAACCTAAAAACAGATATAGAGTTAACTATCCCATGAATGACTGGGATAAGTATAAATTGAAGGAAATTACCTGTCTTGGTTTTGGATTCACACACTCCCTAATTGAGACTAGGCATGTAGGTTCCAGACAACTGAAATGCCAAAGTCCGTCCAGCCCAAACCAAAACAAGAGGGAAAATTTTGGGAGGAGTGGGGAAGGGAAATAAAAAGTTGTCTGGACGTGTTGTAGTGAAGATAAGAAATCCAGCTGGGATTATTCAACAGACGATGGGCAGAGGAGGAAGACTGGAATTATAGATATAAAGCTGAATGAATGAATTGGGGAAGGAAGAAGAGACACAGGCACTCTTAAAGGCAGTGAGCAAGAGATGATAAGAAGAAATTTCAGTAAGAAAAAGAAAGATAATAAATAGTAAACTGGGCATGCTCTCAGAAGAAATAAGAAGAAAGGGATGAAAGTACAAGTAAAGAAGTTTGATCTTGGCCTTGGCAAGGAAAATGGCCTCTTTCTGAGATGTTGGAGCAAAAGAGGCGATGCCAACAAGAAATGCACGATGACTCGGAGGTGACACGGGGTAGGTGAGATAAGGGTGCTCACCACTTTCTCAGTAACGTCACCTGATGTTAAAGGGGAGAGAGGGTGGCATAGAGTACTTGAAGAAAAAAAGGTCATTTGAGGAGATAATGACAGAGAGTCAGTCCACCATGGAAGACTAAAAGGATTTCTGTGCTTCAATATTGGCCCAGACCGGGTCAAATAATATAAATGTATGGAAAAAAACAAGTTGCAGGACTTCATTCAGGAGCCAATGGATAAGAATAGAGAAGCCAAAGTCAAGCCAGGGTTGAGAACTGGCAAGGTCCAAATGACCAATAACAAAAGCAAGTCATTCAAGGGCAGAGGATGCTGTCCAGCTGAGCTGGTCAACTACTTGTCAAGACTAGGAGAGAAGAAATGTGAGGTCAGAGAAGGGCTGACAGGCTGGAGAAATTAGGAGGGAAAGAGAGATTAACAATCAAAGCAGGGGCAGAGAATATATTTGGGAAGAGAGAGGCAAAGGGAGAGATGGAAGGACAAAGAATTATGGTCAGAGGTCAGAGTTCAACGTCCTAGGCTGGACAAGCTAAACTAAAATTCTCTCTTAGCAAATTCATACATTCCAACTCTGACTTTCCTCTTGCAATTAGGAGCTGCATTTGTAATCCAGTTCTGAGTATCTCCACATGACCATCACCAACAATACAATTTCAACACACTCTCACATCAATTCCCTTTCTATCCAGTACTATTGCCTCCACCCTACTGGGAGTCACTGCCCTTTCACCTGAATTGCTGCAAGTCCCTCTGACCTCACTGGTCTCTCTGTGTTCTCACTCTTAGTGCTATCATGGGTCCCAATTTCTCTCCCAAGATCAGGAGTCCTGTTTCCAACTGCCTCTCTTTCCTCATATATAACACTACCATATTAATCATCCTAAAGCACAGATCTTGCTATGACACTGTTGAAAAATATTCAATGGCTCCCCATTGCCAGAGAATGTTCTACCACCTCTCAGCACACCATTAAAGTCCTATATGATCTGGACTCAATCTCCCTTTCCAGGCATATCTCCTATGGCATTCCTACTTCTACCCTGTATTCCAGGACAGCTGAACTCTTCATCATTCCCTGAGTTTCCCAGTTTTTGTCTTTGTACATATTATTTGCTTCTCCTAGAGTATACTTCTTATTTCCTTTTGGAATCGTACCTATCTTTCAGAGTTCGAATGAAGATCACCTCTTCTAAGAAGCCTTTTCTGACCCATCCATCTTCATGTGACATCTCCATCCTCTGAATCTTTATACATTGTGTTTGTTCTGCTCATAACCTACATCATCATCTACCCTGTATCCCAGTCACTTACTGGTCCACATCTCATCTAGCTGCCCAGATTGTTGGCCTCTAGAGATCGTGTCCTTGTGCTACCTTCTTTGATTCTTCCAGTCTCTAGCACAGTGACTTTCAAGTACTAGGCACTCAATGCATATTTGCTGATTAAAAGAACCAGTGAAGCAATGAACAAACTCAGTGTTGATAGTTATCAGTTTGAGATAAAGATCTCAAATAAATGTACTTCTTAAAAGTATCACTGTTCTTCTAAAAAGCCATTAAACCTCCAAATAACTTCTTATCAGATTGCTCTTTTTAGATGTCAGACTTGCCCCAATTTACTAAATGATTTGATGATAGAGAAAAGGGGGAAAAATGAGGTTTCAAAATATCCTTTCCTGTGTTCTATCCCTGTACCTTTCACCAACCTTTTAACTGTGACATACTTGTGAACCGGCCAAGACACACTGGAATCCCCATATCCTTCCCTGTTTTGTTTCTTCTCCCCATCATGTTCCAGTGATCTCTTAGACCAGTCATATGTCCATCCATAGTCCCTGCCCCCACCTACATTGCATAACTATGTTTATTTGTAGACAGCATATACATAAAAAATTTTCTCTTTCTTGTTCTACAATGGGTAGCCAGAACCAATAACAATACCTGCCATCTTAGCCAAGAACTGGCAAAAGAAATCTTACTACTAATAAAAGTAGCACCAGATAGAGCTTACATCACAATTTAAAATTTGCAAAGTGCTTTTTCTCTTGCTTCTTATATCACTTCATCCTCACAACAATCCCAGGAGGTGGGCTGCATTGTCCTCATTTTGCAGGTTGGAAAACTGAGGCATACAGACATCAAGTGACTTGCCCAAGCTAGAAAATATCTGAGGCAGGATTTGAACTGATTTGAATAGCCTTCCTGACTCCAGGTTCAATGCACTACCCACTCCACCATGTAGCTACCTCATGAAGAAACTATAGTGATGGCAGAGAGCAAAGATTTTACCACAGAGAAAGATTTAGGAAACACAACAACCCTATTCCTTTAAGACAATGAATTCAAAGAAATGGTGGCCTTTAGGTTCCTCATTGTTTTCTGGTCTTTATGATATGGACAAACTTGGGAAAATTCTGAGTATACAAATATGAAAATGAGACAATCCCCAATCTCAAGAAGTTTACATTTTGATTAAGAAAGATAACACACTGTCAACTAGAGACCCTTTTGGATGAAAGTCCAGACCTGTGATCTCATTGATATACCATCAATTCCCTCCATTGCTGCTGAGTGGAGACTTAGCTATAAACTATAGTCGTTGGGATACTGGGGGCCCAGAGAAGTTAAGTGATTTATTTATTCAAGTCACACACACAGTTTCTTGTGGTTCAGTTGTGTCTGACTTCCCATGACCCCATGGGACTTTGTCCCTTGTGTTTTCTTGGCAAATATACTGGAGTGCTTTGCCATTTCCTTCTTCAGTGTGTCTCCATTTTACAGATGAGGAACTGAGGCAAATAGGGCTTAAAGGACTTGCCTAGAGTCATACAGATAGTGTCTGAGTTGAGTTCTGAACTCATACCTTCCTGACCCCAGAGCCAGTGCTCTATCCACAGTACCACTTAGCTGCCCACCCAGCTAGTAAGTGTTAAATATGTCCCTTGAACCCAATTTTTCTTGGCTCTATGTTATATTGCCACTCATACAGTAGAAGTTTAGTGGATTGAGAATGAATTAGAAAGAAGTCAAGGGTACTGTGAGAAGATACTGTGAGAAGACGCTGGCAGGGAGAAGTTCTAGAGACCCACTTTTCCTCAAAAGGAAAATATGAGTCTAACATTTTTTAAACCAGCTAAGGTGGCAACGTCCTGACTCCATTACCCAACTTCAGGGATGTGAGACTAACTGAAACAGAAAAGTAAAGAAATAAAAGCCAATAAATGAATGAATGAACGAAGGCCTAAGGAACAGCACAGTGTTTTGACAGTTCTTGGGTACTATTAATTTACACTATTTAAAGTTGAAAATAATGGACTGCAGGAAATTACGACATGGTCTGGTTCATGTACTTTATCTTTCTTGTTAGAGGAGCAGAAATAGTTTCTTAGTTGAGTTTCCTTCTGAAACAAAGAAAACAAAAATCCAAGCATTCCTGGAGTCTTCCAAGCAAAACGGTCATGAGCTCTGGCTGGTACAAATCACTGACCTCTACGTGCTAGCCCCTGGAAGACGTCAAGGTGCAGCTATGCAATGGGCAAGGGGCACTTTTGAGGACCCCAAGAACACATTCACAGATTTCTTTTGACTCTCTTACCCTTCTCCATCTCAACTCGAGCAGGTGTTCACTTAAGTTTCAGAGCGCCCCTATGAAGACATAATCTCCTTCGCTTCCTCTCTTGAGTCACAGGGAAAGGGAGTTGCATGTGAATTTGACTGTCATGAGTTCCTGCTGTGTATGATCAAACTACCTTCTAAAACAAGAGTTCTCCAATGACTCCAACCCATGACTAGGTTCTCCATGAGCTCCAACTTTTAAAAAAAAGTCAGGGAAAGGGACTCAGGGAGTAACATTAGATCATGTTATTTAGAGTTACCTCATTCTACAGATGAAGTGGTTGAGGCTTGGAGGGGTCAAGTAACTTGCCCAGAATCACAGCCAGTCAAAATTTGAACTCTGTCACTCTCCACCCCCTTTCTAGCCCAGGTCCTCCATTGGTAAAACCACTGCACTTTCCTCTACTTTTTTTTCTTTGTTGTACCAAGTACAAATGAGAAAGTCTATGATGGTGGCAGAGTAAGTAGATAGAGCACTAGTCAGGAAGACTCAGCTTCCTGGGTTCCAATCTGGTCTTAAATACTTGCTAGCTGGGTTACCCTGGGCAAGTCACTTCACTCCTATTTCCCTCAGTTTCCTCTCCTGTAAAATGAACTGGAGGAGGAAATGGCAAATATCTTTGCCAAGAAAACCCCAAATGGGGCCAGAAGAGCTAGACCCAACTGGACAACAACAAGAAGAAAGACAGTTACATGAAAGAGGCAAACAGAGAAAGACTAACAAACCTAAACAATAGCACTGCTGTCAGGGCACAGAAAGGACATGCTGCTAATGAACTAAATAACCAGGCTGTAAATTCCATGATCTCATGATCGTGGAACTTCATCAGCGACCTCCTATGTCAGGGGGAATCCAAGTTTTTCCAGTAGTGGGCCACATGAGCAGAAATCCATGTGTGTGGCCCACGTGAACTTAATTATATAATTAATTACATTTTGTTCCAATTACAACTACGCATAGAGCCAAACTTGCTAGCCTGACACCTGGCGGTAGCCAGCTTACACTATATTAACAATAGGTATTTGGTAGGGTCTACTAGTGCATTTGTGCCAGCTGGTTAGATAGGGGAATAAATTACTTTTTTAGCTAAAAAAAGGATCAGGAGGGCTGCACCCAAGGGGCGGGTTAGCTGCCTTGGCTGGAGTGGTGCATGTGTTACAAGTTTGACTTCAAAGCATTTCCAATCCCCAATCTGAAAAGTACAAATTAAAATGAGGAAGAGAGAAAGGTTAGGCCAGGTCATCATATGAAAGAGGACGGAGAGGAAGGCTTAGTTAGCCTAAAAACAAACTATGAGAAATAGACTGACTAAAAGGCAAAAATCTTTGGTTCTTCAAAAACTGATCCCGTCGTCCGAAAAGTCAGGTTTCCAGGTGCTTTTTTCTTCTAGTCTGCATTTAATATGCCTATTCCAACTAGAACGAATGATGTCTATCATCTTACTAATGAAAAAAAATTCATGGGATGAAATGTGAGTTATGCTCTTTCAAATGAATTTCTTTATTTTATTTCTATTTTCAATTAATTTAAAATTTTTCTTCTGCACTCTTTACACTTAACTTTTCTATCATATCTTTCTTAAGGGAAAGAGGTCAACACACCTCTTCCGTTCCAGGCACTTGCTTTTTCTGTATCTCGTTTATTTTACACACAAAGCTGTAATCTATAAACAACTCTCCATTATTTCTTAAACTGATCAGTCTCTGGGCTCAGTTCCAAACAAGAAAGAGAACAGGTCACAGAGCACCAAAGTCAATGTATTTTTTCCAGTTTTCATTCTCCTTGACCTCCTGTAGCTTCATTCAGTTCACCACACCCTCCCTGAAATTTATTTTTCCTTTGGTTTTAACACTCCTGCCTTTCTGCTTCCTCATGAATTTTCTCCTGCTCCTAAATAATAAAAGCTAGTATTTATATAGCATTTGAAGGTTTGCAAAGCACTTGATATACATTATCTCATTTGATCCACACAAAAACCCTATGAGGTAGGTGCTATTTCACCCCACCCCCACTCCATTTTAACAGATGAGGATACTAGTATTGAGAGTGGTTAAGTGACTTACCAGAGTCACACAGCTAACAAGAGTCTGAGGCAGGATTCAAATTCAAGGTCTTCCTGACCCCAAGGATGACACTCTCTCCATCACACCAGATAGCAACCCCCCATTCATTATTCATTGAGTTTTGTGCTCTCTCTCTCTCTCTCTCTCTCTCTCTCTCTCTCTCTCTCTCTCTTCCTCCTTCACTATCTCTGTCTCTTCCCCCCCACACACATATGTATATGTGTGCACATATATGTATATATACCTATACACACATACAGTCACATATATATTTTGCTCATCAAAGACATACCTTCCCTCACAGTGTTGACTGCAACTACTTAATAGGTGACTTATAGAGCTATATGCACATGGAATTTGGGTTGATTTTCATTAATGTTTGTTTTTTCCATCACAATAATCACCTTCCCTTTCCCCTACAAGAACCCTCCTTTGTAACAGTCAGCCAAAACTAATCAATACAACAGACTTGTCCATAGCTGCCTCATTAGTCACCTTAATCTTTCTGATGTGCATATACAAATTACTTTGTACTATAGAAACTATGTGGTATAAGCCAGTACTGGAACTGGAGTCAGAAAGATCTGAGTTCAAATCCTCTAACACTACCTAACAGAATTTTACTTCCCCCCATTTCTGGAGCCATGAACTGTAATCAAATCTATTCTGATGCTAAATAAGTGTGTCAATCTTGCAGTCCTATTCACTATCTCTCTAACTTTCAATAGCAAAATATTCCTCTCCCACCACTACTCCCTTTTTGTGTTCCCCAGCGAAGAACATATAAGCTCCTTGAGGGCAGGGATTGTCTTTATTTTTTGTACGTACGGCAAAGGAAAGGACAGCAAAGCAGCACAGTGGATTTAGGGTAAATGCGCTCTTGTGCTTCCACATAGGAAGTTCTCAATAAATGCTTTCTTCATTCGTTCATTCAACCAATTAATCCCTTCTAAGTTCTCCCCTTTCTCCCAAAATATTAAGTCTCATCCCTTCTTCCTTTGGTAATAATGTTGAATCTGTTTCTTCCTTCCTATCCCCATGGTTACTACTCTAGCATCACCACACACACGAAACAGCTACATAAACAGCTTGTGAAGTGGTTTTATCTTCTGTTTCTCCTCCCTCCAATCCATCCTGCATATTCCATTGGATTAATCTTCATCAAATATACTTTTCATCATGTTATTCTCCTGTTCAAAAACCTTCAATGGTTCCTCTTTACCTACAAAATAAATATAAACTCCTTAACTTGGTACTCAAGATCTTCCATTGTGTTCTTTTCTCCTTTTCGCACCATAACATTCACTACTCGCCAGTGTCAAGTCTTTGCTCTACTTAAGCTGGTCTACCTCCTGTCCTCAGAACATTTCCCCCTACCTAGCATTTCTTGTCTTCTCTCCAGCCACCCATATCTCATCTTCTCTGTGGCCTTTACTGACTGCTCCAACTCACAATCATCTCTTCTTCTGCCAGCCTCTTACACTGCTTTGCATCTGATTCAATTATCATTTCTTGCCTTGTATTATTGCTAACTTTTCCTGTGTGTATTTCAGATCTTCTCAACAAAATCATCAGTTCCTCGATGGTGTTAGACATTGATTCTCAATAAACGTTTGCTGACTGCCTTAATTAAAAGAGACAGGTATCAAGACAGGCATGTTGGGAAATTCTGTCTAATGTTCTATTGCAGTCAATTCTCCCTTATGTGTCAACTGATTTTCCAGATTATAGGTCATCCAGGTCAGTTTCTTCCCCTCCTTTTCCTCCTGCTTTTCCTTTTGTTGTCAGTTCCCACATTAGGGCAAACAGTTTCCTCATCTGTTTCTGACCCTAGCACCAAGGCAATACATTGCACCAAGTGGCCACTTAACATTTTTGCTTCATGAATCAGCAATTGATGATAAAACAGATTAACCTGCTCTGCTATTTATTAATCACTTGTTAAAGATTTTGATGGGTGGAATGGTGAATTTATGGTCATAATGATGTCTGGAGATTACTTAGGAATCTTTTTACATAGAGTCTTCCTGTTCCCCATTAACAAGAAGTACTGGTCTCAACTGAATAAGCTGTAATGCTCTACTACCAGTGAGCTGCACCAGGAGATCTTGAGGTTCTTTTGAGAATAACATCTTTCCTTATTTCTCTCTTATTCAGGGAGAGGCTATAATGATGATGTCGCTACCTCATAGAACCAGACATTAAAATTCAACTCAACAACTTTATTAGGCACCTAATATGTGCAAGTTTTCATGCCAGGTACTGCAGGAAAGTGGATACTTCATTGATAAGATGATGAGGTCAGACTCAGTAAGCTCTAAACTGTTTTCAAGCTCTAAATCTATGATCCTTAATCTAGACCTATGATTCTTTAATATTTTATACCATGAATTTCCCAACTATTTCTGTTCCTATTTTTTGAATGGCCATGAAATCTCACTGAACCTCAGAGTCTGTAATAGAATTCTGGGGCTTAATGCCACCAGAACTATATCCAACACAAACAGAAGTATCTGGAGGATCTCTGTCTCTATGAGATCTCTCTCCCGTTTAGACTCTGTACAGGACAAAGTCAAAGATTGCCCATTGGACAACGGATATGTAGTTGGCACGGAAGTAGGTTGCAGCATATTACCAACAATAATTTAAAAGAATAAAGATTACTCAGGAAACCTATCAGTCAGTCAATAAATATTAATTAAGCACCTACTGTGTGTTAAATGTTTGGCATACAAATAAAGATAAAAGACAATCACTGCCTCAAGAAGCTCACAGTCTAATAGGAGACGACATGCAAACAACTGTATATAGACAAGCTACATTAAGGAAGTAAGCAATGTAGTAGGAACAAAGGTTAACAGATGGATAAACTAAGTCCTTCACTAATATCTACAGAGGGTTTAAAGAGCAAGAAGATAGCTTCTAGAATACTGTATCAATTCTCCATGAATATGAGGGGGAAGTCACAGATACATGTATACAAAAGGACAAGATGATGAGTTAGATGGTCTATGCTTACCACCACCTTATAAATGAGATCTCAAAATCTGTGAATTTGTGAAACATCAGGATGATAGATCCAGAAGTGAGAGGAACCTTAGAAGTCTTCTGGCCTAATCTCCTCATTTTATCAATGTTGAAATTGAACCCAGAGAGACTGAGAGATTTTCCCAAGGTCACACAGGTTACAAATTGCAGAGTCAGGATTAGAACTCAGGGCTTCTAAATCCAGTGGTCTACTATGACTGTCTGACCAAATCAGCATCTAAAGCCCTAATTTAGAATGCCCTTAGGCAGAATGATGAAACATTAGGCTGACCTAGAAGAAGGAACAATAGTAGCCTAGAAGTCAGAAGAGCAGGATTCCAGTATCAGCTCCATCATTAAGTAGTCCTGTGATCTAACATGATTCAACTCAGCAAACATTTAATAAATGCCTAATATGGGCAAGTAATTTAACTTTGCCTGAGCCTCAGTTTCCTCATCCACAAAATGAAGGTATTGGATCAAAGGATCTCAAAAGCACCTTTTAGCTCCAAAATCCCATAATCTCTATGATTTTGGATTTTCTTAGACCCTCTCTTTCTATACCCTTCAGTAACTCTTCACCATTTCATTCCCCTCTGCTCCCCTGTACTTTGATGCTACCTCATCCTTGAGTGCCTAAGAAGTAACTGAAAGCATCTAGACAAAGTTAAGAGTTAATGAACCCATTGTTTTTCCATGTCCCCCATTCCACACTCCACTGAAATTTAAAAGGGGACCTGGAAAGAGAGCAATTGGTTAACACTGGAATAAACTGCAAATGGTAGAGTTCAAGTTTGACAAATTATTTGAAGGCTTGCAGTGGTAGATGTGGTTGTTTTGTGGTTGCCATGGTTGTGATTTTGTGTCCATACACGTATGTAGCAGGTGTGTTGGGGTTTGGAAGTGGGGAATACTGTCACGAAACGGTATGTACCTGTGCTACGTGGGAGCCTGATGCCACCAGAACAATGTCAAACACAAACACTATCTGGAGGGCTTCCTTCTCCAGGAGATCCCTCTCCCATTTAAACTCTGCACAGGACAAAACCACAGGTTGCCCAAAGAACAATGGATGCAGAGTTTTTAGCCAAGGCCAGTTCTTCTTCCAGAAATAAAACAACCTCTCCAATTTATAGGGAAAGCAAAAGATTTTCCTCACCAAATGTCTACACTGGCAACTTTTATTAATTACTTAGCTTGACATTCACTTTACATCTTTGAAATTTTATCTACAAAAAGAAAATAGCAAAGTTACCTCCCAGACATATAAGGAAAGCACTTTATATGCCTAAAAGCGCTAGAGACACATGTCAATAGAAAATTATTTCTCTAAAACTAGACTCCAATTGAAGCTAAGAAAAAGAACTTGGCAATATTTGTGATTATAATTTGGTCTTAAATGACTGAACAGATTATTTGGAGAAAGGGAAAGGGGCAAACATTTATTAAGTGCTAACTAAGCGCTAGACACGTGCTACTCATCAGAAATTTACATCCACCTGTTTTCTATTCACCAACATACTTGAATATTCTGCCTCTAATTTTATAAAGACTAGTAAGATTTCCTTCCAACACCCATTTTCTTCCACTTTCTACTCTGAATACAAGAACAGAAGTAACCACTTAAAATGGAGAAAACACTGGATTTTTAGTCAGAAGAACTGGTTTTTAATTCCATCTCTATAGGTTACCACCTATGTGACTGTGGGCAAATCCCTAATTCTTCTAGGCCTCTGTTTGTTCATCCACAAAGCGAGGGATTTGGACAGATGGCTCCCCTCTCTAACTCTATGATTCTAAGAAAAACAAAAATATTTGCATTGGAAAAGGAAAGGAAGAGTTTTCCAGCAACTTTCTAGGCTTCTATTGTGAACCCCCTAAAGCAACCAAAACCTATTGACTATGCCATGGCTTTGCCAGTCTATAATAATAGAAACTGGTTATTCACCACATCTTCTTTATGGGCGTGCTTAACTAAAACCACTGTGCATGCCACACCCTTCTCTTCTCTCTGCCCCCACACCTCATGCTTGGTTTCCAAGGACTAGATTACAACAAAGGTGGTTTGTACTTAGTTCAAGAGCTGTGTAAATGCCATCATTTATTACAGTTCAAGTAAGTTTTTCTTTGTTCTTTTGGCTTTTTTAAAAAAATACTCAATGATGATGTATTTAAAATGCCTCCATCCACTACTTCTTTGCTGGATGAATTCTTATTGGAGTTTGTGTAAGGCTCTCCTTCTTGTCACAACATTTGTACAATTCCCAAAGGCATATGGGTCAGACAGATCCAACAACTTTCTTTAGTTTGAAACCAAAAAAGCTAACAATTCACATTATAAATTAAAATACAAATCTCATAGAGCTTAAGTACTAAATGTCCACATTAAGTTGTCTAGGCATTAGTACAGGGAAAATTTAAAAACCCTACTCAACAACCCCCAAGGTAACTGTGCCAGAACCCACTAAATAAATGCCTGACCTAGTTGGTCAGGAGTCCGATGCTGATCCCAAGGACAAGAGGGAAAAAAGCAGAAAGGACAGTGATACAGTTTATCACAACAGGCTACTTAAAATGTGTTGCATAAAAAGCAGTTACCTACAAACCCATATACCTGGGTAATGAGCCAGAAAACTTGGCTTTAATCTGTAAGAAGAAGTCGCAGCAGCAGCAACAAAATAGAGTCATCTACCTTGTCGGGACGCCCTTCTTCGAATCTTCATTTTAGGAAATGAAGGCCACGAGTAATTAAAAGGTGAGTCTGAATCTGAATCCATCCTCTCTGCTCAATCAACAGGTCCTCTGGAAGCCCTTTGCAGCCTTCCAAGGCAGTCAAGTCTAAGTGGGAAGCAAAGTCAAGGCAGGAATGGGGCACGAACTCAGGGGAGGGAAAAGCAGTAAAACGTGTGCTCCCTTCGGGCGTCCAGGCATGTAGACAAGCGCAGCCTGTAAATATTAAAGCTAAACTAGGAGGAGGTTTGGCTCCTTTGGGGTTTTTTCTTTAAAGAGAGAGAGCCCAAGAGAGAGAAAACTAGAAGCACCACGGATACATCACAGCCCAGTTATTCAAGAGGTCAGTGGGAGCAAATGAATCATTAACTCACCTTTTCTCTTTGCTGAAAATGGAAATGAATCATGGAGGGGAGCCAGGATTGAAAGTGACTAAGAAATTGAGCCTTTGAGGACTGTTTAAAAAAATGCAAAACAAAACACACCTTCAAAATTAGAGGTTCGCTGGGCTTTGGGGACAACAGTATCATTTTCCAGAAGGAAAAAGTAGCTCGGGGGCTTTGTTTGGTTTGGTTTGGTTTTTTTCCTGTGCAACATCGGGTTAAAAGTTTGAGCTCTTCAAGTAGATCCAAACAGAAAGCCTGATGCTGCACGCCAGGTTATGTATCTTCTTAGTATGAGCAGCCTTGGCAATGTTTCAGATCGAGCAGCTGAGAAAGCACCGATAACCTGCCTAACAATGCAGATTCCCTAGCTTTTCAATCCTAAAGGGCAGAAAGCCTCAGCATTACAACGAGAAATTCTGATCTCATTAGAGGCATCTTCCAGCCACACATGTCGTGTTGGATCTGAGGGTTCTCCTTAGACTTGTCGCTGAGGAAGGCCTTCCATCGCAAGGATGTTGTGAGGCTGGCACCTTTACAACACAGCTCTAAACTTTCAGTCATTAACAAAAAAAAACTACTGACTAATTTACAACAAATCATCCCTCCTTACAGTCTCCAGAACAACTCACCAGTAATCAACATTCAGTCAGAATCTATTATCCCCTCCCCCAACATCTTTTCACCACACAAAATTAACTTTCCCATTCTCCAAATACAGATGCTTCCCACAGGCGACGAAGTCCTTTACAAAAATGTCACAACCCAAGATGCTCCAGTAAATCCTAATGTATTTTATGGATATTTTTTATCCTTTCATGATTTGCTATCTGCCCCACTACAGGTTGAATCGTTCCTGGGTAAAAAGAAAGAAGATCATGTGAAAACATTCCACTGAGAGCTAATGATAAAAATAATTATAGCTGCTAACATTTATATAGCACTTATATGTGCCAGGCACCAGAAGGCAGCTAGATAGCTCAGTGGATAGAATCAGGAAGATCTGAGTTCAAATCCAGCCTTAGACATTTGTTAGCTGTGTGACCCTGGGTAAGTCACTTAAACCTCTGTTTGCCTTAATCCACTGGAGAAGAACGTGGCAAACTTCTCTAGTGTATTTGCCAAGAAAACCTCATGGACAGTACAGTCCATAGCATCAGACACAACTGAATGGCAACAACGTGCCAGGCACTGTGCTAAGGGCTTTACAATTGTTATCTCATTTGTCCTTACACCAATCCTGGGAGGAAGGAGATATTATTGCCCCCTTTTACAGATGGGAAATCTGAAGCAAACAGAGGTTAGGTGACTTTCCCAAGGTCACACAGCTGATAAATGGTCCGAGGCTAGATTTGAATCAGGGCTTCCTGACTCCAGGATCAGAGCTCTATCCACTGATCCCCATAATCTGGCAATGGATGCAACATTCTGTCCCACAGTCCTTCACCGCACTGTCATGAAAGAGGAGACATTTTTCATTATCTCTTCTCCAGCACTTTATTGTTTCTTTTAATTACTCAAAAGCTGAACTTCATTCTTTTTCTCCTAGCCTGTTTGCTACATTCAGAAAGGGAGAGAGATGACAACACATGGAGTGAATCAATGTGGAGCTGGATCATGGTGACATGTTCAGTAACATTTTACTTCATTTATGTTACAAACTGAGGAAGTCATGATTGCTGCATCAGCACAGCCAGCAGTTAGAGAACAACGTTAACTTCTAATCCAAATCAGAACTGTATCAAGAGCTCCGTTTGTTATAAAATTTCAACTTAATGGCAAGTTATTTCCATTTTGAAAAATGTCCTATTTTTCACACATTCTCTTTCTGACTGGCTAAATAACTCTGACCAGAGACAAATAAACCACTGAATCTCTCTGGATTTCAATTTTCTCACCTACAAAAATGGAAGAATCAATTCCTTCCAGCTCTAAGCTTCAGGTACATCAAGTGGGACAGGAACGTGTTACTCTGCCACATACACAAGGGCTAACCCAGGTTCTCCCTCAGTCTCATTCCTCCACTCCAAATGACATGAGAAGCAGCCCTGTGCAACTTGAACAATCCTGTCCAAAGGAATTCCTATGGACCCCAAAAGAAAACTGGGCAGATTCACAGGAGGTGTTGTCATGTTAGGGTTAGGGTGACCTTAGAGGCTGAGAAAGGATGTTAGACTATAGAGTCAACCACAATCTCAACCAATCCAATATTGGGATACTCAGTAGTTACAAGAGGTTGTAAACAGCGAATGACTCCTAAGCACACTTGCCTTAAGTCCTTGGAGCTATAAGGAGAATTCAGATTAGGGACCAGTTCCAGGACTGAGGTTCCTTTATCTGCCTGAGGTGTCAGGCAAACAACTGATTTTGTTAAACAGAGTTCCAAAAGAGCACAGCTTCACTAAGTCATCTATCAAGACTTGCTCAGTATCCCCAAGTAAAAGCAGCCCCCACAAAATAATAATCCCCATGAAAATTCCATTGATTCTCAGAAGCCTTATTTTTCTTCTATGTGTAAACTTTTCATCTACGTTTATCTGAGTGCATTCATTAGCTGCTTGGAATTACTCTAAGGAAGAGTAGCATATGATCCTAATTGTGGAAAATTTGACATTAATATCATTATCAGTTATTGATATTATATTGGAAGATGGAGGTTCCAGCGATTCTCTACCCAAAATTCCTCTTCCTAGAAAAGAATTGTAAAATCTTAAGTATGGTTTATATTTACACATGTATATTTACATATGTTATATAAAATGTGTTTCATATTATGATATATCAAGTAAGATGTAATGTAATGTAACAGACAGAGAATTGGCTGGCCTGAGAATGGGAAGAGCTCTGTCATTAACTAGCAAGATGACTTTGGATAAAGCACTTAACTTGTCTGCATCTATAAAATGATGAAGTTTGACTAAAGGATCTTTAAGATCAGGGGGTAAGTACTATTTGTAAAATACTTTTAATTAACACAAAACTTCAATGAGGCAACCCATGGCTATAAATTTAAGAGAGCATGAAGCCACTTCAGAGTTGTGCACACTGTATTTAAAGCAAACACTGATCCTCCTCTATCCCCTCCAAAAAACCCTACCATTATGAGTTTACAATCACACTGACTTTTAAAGGAATTCTTTTTATCAATAGTTTTATGAGTAGATTGAAATATGTGCAAGTGTTCCAATCACTCAGCAATAGAGAAGTGTTTTCATAGCAATTTTAGGGTACCTATGAATGTATGGATATGATTACATACATAGAATATATGTACGAGTGTGTGTAGGTCTGCATGTGCAATTAAGTGTGTATGTGTGTGCATGTGTGCATGCAATGGCATCATGTCATAGTATAGATGGCTTCCAAAGTTAGGAAGACCTCTGTGCAAATCAATCTCTTTGAACAAACTGGGTGAATAAATCACTTAATCTCCCAGTGCCTGGGCAACTCTTTAAGGCTATAAATTGTAGGACAATTTCAGATTCTCATTCCAAGAGGGAGTTTCCTTAGCATGACTTCTTTATCCCAACAAATTATTTATAAATGTTAGAAAATATAATCCAGATTGGTAACATTATGACCAACTGTCAGAACACTAATATTGGCTCCTCTCCTTCCTAAGGGTGGAAACTCTTAAGAGTCTTCATGAGCCCAAAAGTAATTAAATTTTACATAATGATCCTGAAATCAAGTTTAACACCTGAGAGGAATTCTTGCAATTAAGATTTTCTAAAGATTTATATATCATAAAAAACAATGGATAGCTCTGGTGCCACAGGAGCACAGAATATCAGAAATGAAAAGGATCTTAGAAATGATTCCTCTTACTTTGCAAATAAGGAATCAGGCCAAGAAAAGATGGAAGAAGGGAAAAAGGGAAGGAAGGAAAACAGGAAGGAACAGGATTTAAAGGCTTACTATCTGTCAGACTGTGCAAAATGCATTATGAGTATTATTTTATTTGATACTCACAACAACCCTGGGAGGTAGTAGCTATTATTATCCCTATTTTACAGTTGAGGAAACTGAGGCAGATAGAGGTAAAATGACTTGCCTAAAGTCACACAGCTAGTGTCTGAGGCTAGATTTGAATTTAGGTCTTCCTGATTCCAGGTTCAGCCACCCAGCTGCCTCTAGAAAAGTAAGGCAACTTTCCCAAACCTGCTTTATGATCTATAATGGTGTTTCATATAATGATATATCAATTAAGAAGCTCTACCTCCATGAATCTGTGCTGGTGTTCTCCCTATGCTTCCTCATTTCCAACTTTAAGATTATTTTCTTTCAATACTCAACTTAGGTACACATTCTATCTTTCTAACAGAGAAGCCTCTTTGAATCCAAGGACTTTCATTTTGTACTTTGTACTACCAATGACAGGCATAACTAAATTATTCAGTGGACAGAGTTCTGGACCTGAAATCTGAAAGACTCATCTTCCTGTGTTCAAATCTGGCCTCAAATACTTACTAGAGGTGTGACACTGGGCAAGTCACTTAACCTCTGTTTGTCTAGGAGGCAGATAAGTGGCTCAGCTGAGAGAGTTCTGGGCCTAGAGTCAGGAAAACCTGAATTCAAATATGACCTCAGACACTTACTGGCTGTGTGACCCTAGACAGGTCACTTAACCTCTTTTCTCCTTAATCCACTAGAGAAGAAAATGGCGGACCATTTCAATATCTTTGCCAAGAGAACCTCATGGACAGTATGGTCCATGGGGTCACAAAGAGTCGGACGTGACTGAATCAACTGAACAACAACGACCAGTGATTAGGACACAGCAGAGTTTGGAATGGAACTGACTTAGCCAAGGCCATATGCCCAAGAAGTAGCAGAATGAGGCCTTGAACTAGTCTTCTGACTTGCTCTAAGTGCTCTTTCTAAGCAAGGCTGTATTGGCTCTCCCAGGCAGGTGCAGAGAGAATGTCATTTAGGCCCACCCCTCTTCCAATTTCTTTGTCATGGTCTAATTAAGGCAGATTAGCTCATTCTGCATGGTAATAAACTGTTCTCTCTCTTCATTAAATAGTTTTTTACAATCATATGCCTTTATAACTGAATGTACCACCATCATCCCTATTTATACACCTTCTATATTGTACATGAAGTAGGTGATTTTGAGAACATGTTTACAAGATAATAAGGATCCAGAAGGTGCTTAAAACACAGCTGGGTTCTCATTTCCCTCTAGGAGTTTTTCTTAATCTTATTAAAGAACAAAGAGAGGGAAATGGAATAAAAATGAAAGACTAAAGCGCCTTTATAAACTTTTCCTCCAGGTTTTTCATTTTACAGATGAAGAAACTGAGGCTCCAAGGAATTAAGTGCTCAAAATTGCCCAGTTGGTCAATGGCAGAAATGCAACAGAAAAGAGGTATTCAGACATTCTGTTCCTGTGCTTCTCTGTGACCCCACGCTGACATCAAACCACATTCAGCTGCATTCGGTAATTTACTTTTCAGTGTAAGTGCATCCGATAATTGACTCTTTCATCCTCTTGTTTTTCCAAAGAAATATTTTTTTGGGGGAAAAAAGTGATCAAAAATTGTAAATTGAATTCAACGAGAAATGGAATTTAAAAGAACAGATCTCTTAGAAATTAATCCTTCATTATTGCCGTTTAGTTGTTTCAGTTGTGTCTGACTCTTTGTGACCCCATTTGGGGCTTTCCTGGCAAAGATACTGGAGTGGTTTGCCCTGTCCTTCTCCAGTCCATTTTATAGATAAGAAACTGAGGCAAACAGGGTTAGGTGACTTGCCTAGGGTCACAGAGCGAGGAAGTGTCTGAGGCTAAGTTTGAACTCAGGAAGAGGAGTATTACCGACTGCAGGCCTCCCACACTTTATGCACTACTGTATCCACTATGGAATCAATCTTAGATTAACCCTATACTCAAAGTTTATACGACATATGTTTCTATTTTAAACAGCACAGAATGGAGCCAAAACAGGTCAGTAGACCTTATAATTTCATGACCTAAAAGGTCTAAATAAACTGAAATAGATACAAATGAATTTTATAGAGAGCTTTTCAATGTAAAAATTGTTTTTTAAATGGATTTATAGGTAGGATGAAATTCTCTCTTTTATTTGTGGGTAGAAACTGTTGAATTCTTGGCAGTCTATAAAATCTAAGATGACTCCTAAGAGGTGCCTCACTCCCCTGAGGTCCTGAGGCAGGACCACTGGCGTTCACAGCCAATAACTTGGGACTACAACTTGTGATAATCAACTGGATGGGCTCAGGGGCCAGCAGTGGAACTTGTTGGGAGGTTTAAAAAGAGCAATCAGTATGAAACAGATAAAAGGAAAGTTCACTGGAGGTTTACATGGCTTACAATGGTTAATTTATTAAAAAACCTTTTATCTACTTGAAGGGAATCAATGACATCCCAAGAATGGCGCCTTGACTTGGATTTAAGTGAGGCCAAGCTGTGCAAAGACGTCAGCCTCACTCTCTCCTCCACCTCTAGAAACCTAGACATGAGCTACTTTGAAGATTTCTTCAAGTTGACTCCGGGAGTAATCAATGGAAACCTTCCTATGGCCCTTCAAGACTGGACCTGCCTATCTAAGCCCAGAGCTTAGGGTGGCAGCCCACAAGCTAGGCAGGCTTCTCTCTCTGTGACTTACTAATGACTGCAGGGATCATGAGGGTAAAGGCAGTGCCTTATTCCAACTTCATAGCTTCCAGTTGCACTTAGCATAGCCTTCGGCGCAGAGGAAGGAGTTAACAAACACATTAGGTTTCTCAATTGAATTAAATAGGCAGAATTCAGCTACCATTCATGACCCAATTGAATTTTTTAGAATACTAAAATATGTGAAATTTCCAAGTTACCTTGAGCGAACTAGTAAAACTTTTAACCATTTTATTATTTCATTATGTTTGCAAAAATAATTGAATTGTTTTTCACAACACACACCCTAAGGGCTGTTGCCACTAAGAAGATCTCACTGAAGTGAGAGAGGAAAGGAAGTTCATTGGAATGACAAATCTCAGTTTCAGATAACAGATGATAAAATATACTTCCCTCCTCCAGTAAGAAAGGTGGAGGAGATGGAAAACTGTACATCCATTCGAATACAGAGTCAAGACAGTTGTTTCCCTGGCCCATTATGGTTATCTGTTTTTTCTTTACTAAGAAGAAAAGTTCAGTAGCAGAAGTAGAAATAGATCAAGAAATAAGAGGAATGGAAAGGACAGGAGAGGAGAGGGCAAAAAGAGGAAAGAAATCAATTAAACCTTTAAGTAATAGTCAGAGGGAAGGAAGGCTTTACTTCAAAAGGGAGACCAGTAGAAATCTCAGTGGTTGGGTTGACAATCTACATGATCACACAAAAAGTACTAAAACTTAGACAGCTTGCCCCAGCAGCTCCTCCCCAATTATAAGTATCCCCAGTTTCACTACTTTCCTTTCTTTCTTTTTCTACCCATTTACAAGTTATAAGAAAACAATAAATAATTTCCCACTCAGGGTTCTATCATTGCCTGCCCAAGTTCTATATGTAACTACATCTGAAGCCCAGCATAGCGCATGTGACAGCTCTACAAAGCTGTCTACTAGAGTATTTTTAAATGATATTTTATTTTTTCCAATTACATGTAAAGATAATTTTTAATATTCATTTAAAAACATTTTTGAGTTCCAAATGTTCTCCCTCCCCCTTCCCTAAAAAGATAAGAATTTTAAATGTTACATATGTACAATCATATAAAATATATTTCCATATTTCTACTGGAGTCTTAAAAGCTGGTGAATAATCTTTTTACTTCTTTGCTAAGTCTAAAGATGAGAAGCAGTATAATATAAAACTTTCTTCCAAATTTGGCACTCTTAAGGACAAAGAAAATTTATACCAATAAATTGTTAGCACTTGCGCTACCTAGTAAAGAAAGCTAACCAAAGTTTTAATTGAACTTAGCCCTTTTTGGAGTTCAGCCACAAAGCAGTCAATAATGAGCAAGTCTGAACTCATGCGAATAAACTTATACAGTCAACTAAATTGCTGCCCAGAAATCTCATAGACATCATTCTTGCATGTTCATGTACACAGATGTATGAGTATATTAAGTCCTGGAAGGATCATGACATCAAAGTTTGGTTGTTTATTCATAAAATTCCAAATTTCCAAACACAGATTCCATAAACAAGATTTCTGAAATTCTTTTCATACCTCAAACTCTCATTTCACATTCTAATAGCCATAGTTACCACAAGATTTTTCTTTAGATAAGTTTGACATCGATTTTAAAAATTAATTTGAATGTCAGAATAAAGACCCTTTTTAAAGAAAGGGAATGTTCATTCCACATAAGCCAAAGAAAATAAACTTCCTGAGGACAGAGATAATCTTATTTTTTGTCTCTGCAGTGGTAACAGCTTGCACAGCATCTACCACATTGTAGGTACCTGACAGACAGGGGATGAATGAATGAAGTTATTTTGGAGGTGGGAATTATATGTGAGAATTACATGAGAAGGCAAGTTTTAAGAGCCCAGATATAATCTTATATACAACCTATACATGGGTCAGGGTAGCAGGAAAGAAAGGAAGATGATGTAGAAGATAATAAAATTACCCCTTGACCAAATCAGGTATGAAATGGGCTATGCGACCAATAATTTCTGAGCAGTGACGTCAATTACATGAGATGATGGCAACGCAGAGAAAGTGCTAGATGTAGAGTCAAAGGACCTGAATTCAGATCTTGTCTTCTTCCACTTATTACTTAAGCGTAATCTCTAAAATCTATCAAGTACCCATCACATAGCTGGTGTTTAATACTGATCATGTGACCTTGAGTAAGTTATTTACTTCTCTGGTTCTCAGTTTCCTCAACTGAAAAATGAGGGAATTTGACTAGAAGATAGCAAAAATTCCTTTCCTATTCATGGGAATGTTAGAACGTGAAATCTATTTCCCATGACTCTGAAGTATGTTTGGAGACAGGGACAACTTTGTGACATATTTTTGATTTAAAGAACACATTTTAATCACTGTTAAAAACCCAGAGAACTTGCCCCAATGGTTCATCCCAAGTTGTAAGTATCCTCAGTTTCACTACTTCCCTTTCTTTCTTTTTCTACCCATTTACAAAGTTAGAAGAAAACAACAGATCATTTCCTGCTCAGGGTTCTATCACTGGCTGCACTGGTTCTGTATGTAACTACATCTGAAGCCCAGCTTAGTGCAGGCAATAGCCAAGAAAAACTATCCAGTAAAGTCCCCATTTTTAGTGAGGAAAAAAATAGTCATGAACCCACAAAGGAGATGTAATTTTCTCAGTGAGGTGAATTCCTGGTGTGAAAATTATCTCCACTGACACAGACTGAAATCTATCTATGATTTCTTAGATAAATCCTCTTTAAAAATAATAATAAAATAAAATAAAGAGGAAGGGGGAAGGATCAAAAATAGTCAAAAAAAGTAGTTATTTAGCATTGATTTTTTTCTCTTGTTAAGGCTATTCTTCAGCCTTTTAATCCAAGTAAGGCCCAAACAGTTGAGAGTTTTTTGGTTATTTTTAAATAAAAGCCTTAAAAAATAATCAGGCCTACTCTCCATATCTCTCAAACAAACATGTTGAGAGAAATGATACCAACAGTCTGAGCTGGGTGAAGTGAGTTGAAATCGACTTCCATTCATTCCATCATCATCAATGAAAACAAATTAGAATCCGTTTTTTCCTATAAAAATTTCTCCCATGACAAAAAATCGAGATAATTTACTATGCAACTTTTTCTCTCTGTTCTCCTACTTATCAGGAGACTCAATGAAGGCAAATAAAGGAATTATTTTGCAAGAACCCATGATCAATCTGTATCTTGCCCACACTGCACTGGGCAAACCACATTTATATCACCAGTGCAATCAAACACAACAGGTTTTATTTTCACTTATTTGTTGTTGAAGGGCTGGGGGGGGTGGTTTGCGTGCATTGGCACATGTGCAAGTGCTAGGCCTCAGTTTTGTGGCAGTGACCAAAAGGCCTACTGTTTAAACATGCCTTGTAGACTAGTCCTTTGATGAAAATGGAGGTCAAGAAATCCTTTCACCCCAAGTAGAATATAAGCTCCTTGAGGACAGGGACCATGTAGTTTTTTGTCTTTGTATTTTAGCATCTATCATAAGGCTAAACACTTTCATTTTTCAGTCATATCTGACTCTTCCTGACCCCATTTGGGGTTATCTTGGCAAAGATCCTGGAATGGTTTGCCATTTCCTTCTCCAGCTCATTTGACAGATGTGAAGACTGAGAAAAACAGGGTGAAGTGACTTGTCCAGGGTCACACAGCTAGGGAGCAGCCAAGGCCAGATTTGAACTCAGGTATTCCTGACTCCAAGCCCAGTATTCCATCCACTAAGCCACCTAGTTGCCTAATACATAGCAGGTCTTTAAAAAATGCTTCTTGAATTGAACTGAATTGAGTTACAAAATTCTAACACTGAAGTCAGCCACTTATCAATAATGTTTCAGAATAGGCTCGTTAAGGAAGTCCATTGGCAAATGCCCAAAAGGCAAAGCTCTACATCCATCAAAGCATCAGATGGAGCTCTAGTCTCAGTGCCTATGATATAACACATACTTTGCTATGACCCATGAGAAGTCAACCCCACAGTTCAGAAGTCCCAGCCCAGCCCGACTCAGGATTGTTTTGTGTATTTGATTCATCTACATTTGATATTATTTCAACTCATTTGATAAATGTTGTCCAATATATCTCAAGCTTCTAGTTCAAAACTGTTTTGTGCTTATTCTACAAGAAGGATTTTTTCCCCAAACAATGAAACCACAGTAAATATAAAAAGGCAGAACACTTATGATAAGAGAACCCAATTATGTTTCATGATGCCCAGAAAGTTTCCAGTAAGTCAGGATGTTTTCTACCAAAAGAAATATTTTTTTAAGAACCTCACCAACCACAACAAGAAAATCAACTTAAAATGAATGAAAGGAAAAAATTTGAGCCAGAATTTGCACATAGTACACTGTATTTCCAGTGGTCTTTAATGGGGGATTTCCCTTCCTGTTTTAACTTCAAAATTAATCCTTGGTCAATTTTAGTTTGCTAAGCAGGGCCAACTGAGACCAAAAAGTGGAGAATCCAATGGAAGTTTCTATATCTTGGGGCACAAAAAAAAGATCTGTGAACAATTCAGTGAAAAAACATTGTCATCTTTCAGGAAGATAAGATTTGCTCTTGGGTTTTGTTGATTTTTACCCCTGCTCTAAAAAAACAAAAAACCCTACTAAGTCATGCTTTTTAGATTTCAGTCTAGATACCTGAATAAGTAGAGCCAGAATTTGTATGGGGTGAATGAGTCTTTGTCTCAGGACACCAACAAAGATGAGTGAGTTCACCTGGAAACAGTCAACCCTTCCCACAATATTTTTTTTAACCCCAAGTGAAAAAACTCCTAGTGATGGCTGTATGGGAGCTCATTTAGATAAAAACTAAAAGCCCAATGTTCCAAGTCCTATAGATTAAAATTGAATAAACTAGGGTTATAAACATTAATTAGCAAAATAAGGAAATCACTATGGATGAATTTAAGATCTAATAAACTTCAGGTTCTAATCATGATTAAAGAAATAAGGAAACCAACGTATGTGAGGCACTTCAAAAGCTTCATTTTCACAGGAAATTGGGAACAAGACCTTTAGAAGCTTTTGTAGCCTGATAATCTTCTCATTACATCTACAAACATTATTTTGATACAAGAGAAAAAACTGTTGTAACCCAATTAGGCTTGTTTACTTGATTATATGCCAGATTATAAATGCTTTCCATTATCACTCCTCCTCAGATTTTCTCGGAAGTTCATGCCCTTATATCACAGCTGCCAGATAAAGATATCAAAATGTACAAAATGATTTGCTTAAACTTTCTTATACAGACCCAACAGTTTAGACAGTGAAGAGTAGGGGAGTACTGAACTAGAGTCAGGAGAAATCTAGGTCAAAATCTAGCCTCTGACACTGATTAGTCATGTGACCCTACACAAGTGATTTAAGTTGTCTGAGCCTCAGTTTTCTCACCTGAAAATCGGGGTTAACAATTTTACCTGATTCGAACAGGATCTGTAGAAATGTGAATTCTTTATTATTTGGGGCTTTTTAAAATGTATCAAATAAAATGAGCATTTCCATAAAACAGAATCATAAACAAAGATGACTGCACATGAAACTGCAAATCTATTATGTATAACTTGAACCGTTTCTTCTTCTTATTATCCTTAATGTTACTTGTACCACTGTTACGACATGGTCTTTTGTATTACATGGTATTTCATCTGAGGTTTTCTTCCATTATTTTCTACAAGTTTCCCTTTACTTAAAAAAAAAAATTCTTCCTGTTTGGAGGATATTTTTCTCCTGGTTGTGCATAAAACAAAGAAAAGTTTGTGTTTTCTAAGTTATACAATATGAAGAGCATGACATCCTGTTGTGTGTTTCTGTCTCCTTTTCTTCCCTATCAGTCCAATGGCTTTTTTTTTGACGTGCTCAGGGTGGTTTTGCCTCTAGTTTTAGCTATGTATTCATGTTTCTCCTTGGTACCCCTAAAACCAATCCCAGCCCAAACAACTAACAGAAGTTTTCTGCTCCATATTATCTATAATTAATTGCACAAAGTTTCAATGGCACAGAGAATCAAAAGGAAATTGGTGCAGTCTGATTCAAGTCACATGTATAAACCAAACCACTCTACAAAATCTACTTAATATAAGCATCGTGAAAAGTTTTTTTCATTATATTTGCGGTGAGCCTCTGTGGATGGCATCATGTTTATACAACTTTAAAGCTTCAATTGGTGTAAGGCAATGAGACACATGTACAGAGCACCCTACATGCCTCAGTTTACAATCCATGAAGGAGTTGCTACAAGCATATTCATCTATGATGGCCTAAGCCAGGGGTGGGGAAACCACTTGCCTTGAGGTTACACGTGGCTTTCTAGGTCTTTGGGTGTGGACTTTTGACTGAGTCTAAGTTTTACAAAACAAATCCTTTTATCAAGGAGATTTGTGAAGTATAGATTCAATCAAAAAGCTGCACTTGAGTGACCTTGAGGCTGCAGGTTTCCCACCCCTGGCCTACCCTATTAAGAAGGGAGAGATTTGGAGTCAGAAGCCCTGAGGTTCAGATTCTACCTCAGACACTAGCTGTGTGACCCTGGGCAAGTCACTAGCCTTTAAGAAACTCAATTACCTCATCTGTTAAAAATGGTGACAATAATTAACTCTCTTTCTCTGAGTTATGAGGAAAGTATCTGTAAGTCATCAAGTACTCTATAAATATGTTGTTATTATCATGGATCCCAGGCTGATGAATTATACCATTTTCTCTCTTCCGCATGCTCCTGGCATTGACCTCACACTTCCCCAATGGATAAAGTCAATCATGCAAATGAGATGCTTCTGCTCTCCTTCTTTTTAGGTCACTACATGTTATCAGGCATCTTAATTCTTCTTTCCCATCTTCAACCTCATACACAACAAAAGTGTGTGTTGGAAAAACAAATACACCAACAAAACTCATCCAGGCAACAACTCTCCTCCTACTGTACCTATTTTCTACACCTAAGTAAATTAAAAACATTTTTTAGCCAAGAAGTGTGTGGCAGACAAATTCCAGTTAAGAACAATTTTAGTCTATGCTCTCTAAAGTCAACTGTTCTGTACTCAGCCCTTGCCCTCTGCCTGCCCACTCCAAACAGCATTTCCTCCCCACACGGTAATTCACACTGGCATATTATGATTATCCATGAGAACCACATTACATACACCTTAATTCACTGAAAATTTACTCCTCTATTCAATTAAATAAGTGCTTACTGATCAACTACTATAAGCAAGGCTCTGTGCTGGTGATGTAAAGACAAAAGCCCCCAAAACGGACCCCTGATCCCACGTACATTCTCTAGGGGGAAAGAGATTAAAAACATTTGAACAAATTAATAGCTACAATATGATTTAAGCAATGACAAAACTGAAGAGGTGGTTAGTTGGTAACACCAGATAGAGCATTGGATCTAAAGTCAGCAAGATCTGAATTCAATAGTGACATGACCCTGGATAAGTCACTTTACCTCTATCTGTCTCAATTTAATCAACTATAAAATGGGGATAATAAAAGCAAATGACTCCCAAGGTTATTGTGAGAATCAAATGAGATAACATTTGTAAAACACCTAGCCCAGTGCCTGACACATAGTTGATACGTAATAAATGATGTCTAGTTCCCTCCTTCCTTCCTAAAAATGAAGAGGATCAGGAAATGCTTTTCTTAGATGGGAGAAGATGGCCTCTGTTTTTCAGTTAAATAAGTGCTTCCTCTACTGAAAGGAAAGAGGTAGTTTAGGAGGCTTAAGGAAAAAAGGGTTTGGAAAACTTGTGAAGAGGGAGACACAGAATCAATGTTTAAGAATTATCTTGTAGTAATAAGACCATAATTAAGATTATTTGTAATGTCCAGTGGAATGACATTCTCCAATGATATCAACAGTCTATGAGTAAGAGGTGAAAAGGTGGGTAGTAGGGTTAACTCAGGGATGGGGCTTGGCAAGGTGTGATTAGTGAGAGATTCAAGGATGGAGGGTGGCATATACTTAAACTAGTTAACAAAGAGGAGAAAACCATCACAAATTGCACTTCCATTTATCTTTATTATTTTAAGCCTCAAACCAAACATTAAATTGAATAATTTTAGACTTAATATTTCAAAATAAGAATTGATGGAATGTTTATTTCAGAGATTGTTTACCTTAGAGACGGGAAGCTTATCTTGCTCTGCAACTAGGACTCAAATCAAATCAGTAAGATTTCCAAATATTCCAGTTAATTTCCTATAGCATACAGTCTGTCTCTGCACTTTTTAAAATTTTTTTCTCAATGTACATGTTTATTTATTTTTAGTTTTCAACATTCATTTCCACAAGATTTTGAGTTCCAAATTTTCTCCCCATCTCTGTCCTCCCCAACCCCAAGAAACCATGCATTCTGATTATCCCATCCCCCAATCTGCCCTCCCTTCTATCACACCCCTCCCTTCCCTTATCCCCACCTTCTCTCTTTTCTTGTAGGGCAAGATAGATTTCTATACCCATTACCTGCATTTCTTATTTCTCAGTTGCATGCAAAAACAATTCTCAACATCTGTTCCTAAAACTTTTGAGTTCCAACTTCTCTCCCTTCCTCCCTCCCCACCCAACCACACTGAGAAGGCAAACAATTCAACACAGGCTACATATGTGTAGTTATATAAAAGACTTCCATAGAAGTCATGTTGTGAAAGACTAACCATATTTCCCTCCATCCTACCCTGCCCCCATTTATTCTATTCTCTCCTTTGATCCCATCTCTCCTCAAAAGTATTTACTTCTAATTACCCCCTCCTCCCATGTGCCCTCCCTTCTATCATCCCCCACATCAGACTTGTCCCCTTTCCCCTACTTTCCTGTAGTGTAAGATAGATTTTCATATCAAATTGAGTGTGCATATTATTCCCTCCTTGAGCCAAATGTGAGGAGAGTAAGCTTCACTTTTTCCCTCTCATCTCCTCTCTTTTCCCCTCCATTGAAAAAGCTTTTTCTTGCCTCTTTTATGAGAGATAATTTGCCCCATTAAATTTCTCCCTTTCTCCTCCTAAGATATTCCTTTCTCATCCCTTAATTTTATTTTTTTAGATATCCTTCCTATTGAACTCACCCTGTGCCCTCTGTCTATGGGTATATAATCCCTCCAACTACCTAAATACTGAGAAAAATCTCAAGAGTTACAAATATTATCTTTCCATGTAGGAATGTAAACAGTTTCCTTTAGTAAGTCCTTTATGATTTCTCTTTCCTGTTTACCTTTGCATGCTTCTCTTGATGCTTCCATTTCTAAGTCAAATTTTCTATTCAGCCCTGGTCTTCTCATCAAAAGTGCTTGAAAGTCCTCTATTTCCTTGAAAGAGCATTTTGTTACCTGAAGTATTATGCTCAGTTTTGCTGGGTAGGTGATTCTTGGTTTTAATCCTAGTTCCTTTGACTGGAATATCATACTACAAGTCCTTTGATTCCTTAAAGTAAAAGCTGCTAGATCTCGTGTTATGCTGATTGTATTTCCACAATACTCAAATTGTTTCTTTCTGGCTGCTTGCAATATTTTCTCCTTAACCTGGGAACTCTGGAATTTGGTTGCAATATTCCTAGGAGTTTTTCTTTTCAGATCTCTTTCAGGAGGTGATCACTGGATTCTTTCCCTATTTATTTTACCCTCTGGTTCTAGAATATCAGGGCAGTTTTCCTTGATAATTTTATGAAAGATGATGTCTAGGCTCTTTTATTCATCATGGCTTTCAGTTAGCCCTATAATTTTTAAATTGCCTCTCCTGGATGTATTTTCCAGGTCAGTTGCTTTTGCAATTAGATATTTCACATTGTCTTCAATTTTTTCTTTCTTTTGGTTTTGTTTTGTAATTTCTTGGTTTCTCATAAAGTCATTAGCTTCCATCTGCTCCATTCTGATTTTTAAAAAACTATTTTCTTCAGTGAGCTTTTGAACCTTCTTTTCCATTTGGCTAATTCTGCTTTTTAAAGCATTCTTCTCTTCATTGGCTTTTTGGACCTCTTTTGCCACTTGGGTTAGCCTATTTTTCAAGGTGTTATTTTCTTCAGCATTTTTTGGGTCTCCTTTAGCAAGCTCTTGACTTGCTTTTCATGATTTTCTTGCATCACTCTCATTTCTCTTCCCAATTTTTCCACCACTTCTTTTACTTGATTTTCAAAATCCTTTTTGAGCTCTTCCATGACCTGAGACCATTGCATATTTATTTCTGAGGTTTTGAATGTAAAAGCCTTAACTTTTATATCTTCCTCTAATGGTATGCTTTGTTCTTCCTCATCCAAAAGGATGAAAGAAATACCTGTTCACCAAGAAAGTAACATTCTATAGTCTTATTTTTTTCCCTTTTTGAGGCATTTTCCCAGCCAGTTACTTGACTTTTGGATCCTTTGTCAAGTGGAAGGTATAGTCTAGGGACCTGTAAGTGCTCAGTTCCTCCAAGGTGGCACAATCAAGAGAAAGGAGTTTACTCCTATCCTGGCCTGCACTCAGGTCTGGAAGCAACCACAAGCTTTTCTGCCCAGGATCTGCGAGTAGGGTTCCCTCTCCCCAACCACCTCTAGCTCCACCAGGCCAATGGTATTTCTCAATCCAGGACTGCCACGCAGGGCTGAGATGTAGATCAGTTGCTTGATTCCCCCAGGGTCTTTAGGCCAAGAGCTTCAAAAGGGGATGCTACTACAACGAATTCCTCTGCCCTGGGATCAGGGCTAGGGTCAGGGCCTGCTCCCTTTTCACCCAGGTGAAAGAGCTTTCTCACTAACCTTTGAAGTTGTCTTTGCTGTTTGTGGGTTGAGAAATCTGGGAACCTCAGCTGCTGCCCATGATTCCATGCACTGAAGTCTGCTCCAGTCCTGTCCACGCTGTGTGGACTATGCTCCACCTCAAGCCCAGTGCAATAGACCTTTCCTGTCAGCTTTCCAGGCTGCTTTGGGCTGGAAATCTCTTTCACTCTGTCATTTTGTGGCTTCTGCCGCTTTATAATTTGTTTAGAGTCATTTTTTACAGGTCTTTTATGAGTTATGGAGGAGAGCTAGAGAAGATCTGTTTTTCTACTCTGCCATCTTGTTTCTGCCCCTGTTCACTTTTTTTTTGAGACTTAATCTTTGCTTTTTATCTTCCTACCACTGTATTTTCCTCACTCATTATACCAGGCTGCCTCTTTACCTATTTCTGGTGGGGGAATCCTCAAATATCAACAGCTTAGATGTGCTACCAAAAAAAGATGTCATCACAAGATGATACTGTATCTTCTTTATTGGAGCAAGAAGATGGTACAGTGGATTGGGCACTACTCCTAGAGACAGGAAGACCTGAATTTAAATCTAGACTCAGATACTTCTGAGCTGTGTGATCCTGGGCAACATCACTTAAACACTGTTGGTCTCAGTTTTCTTAACTGTAACATGGGAGTAATAAAAGCACCTAGCTCCCAGAGTTGCTGTGAGAATCAAATGAACTAATAATTGTAAAGCCCTTAGTGCCATGCCTGGCACATGGCAGGTACATACTCGCTTCTTTACTTTACTTCCTTCTTTTGTTAGTCAGGGGATCAGTGTCACAGATATATACTGTAGACCTTTATCACATCTCAAATCTCTCCTTTCAGCCTGTCTTTGAGAGGCTGCTACTGAAGACAAAGACTCAAGGAATGAATAAAAAAAAAAATTTATTAGGTATTTACAATGTGCCCAGCACTGTGCTACATGTCGAATGCACCATAGCAATTAGTTTCTAAAATATATGTCAGTTATTACTGCATACATGGAAACTATTATGAAAATATAGTCACTTATTTAGGCCCAAATCAAAAATCAACTCATAACTTCATCTTTTTCACAAATAAACATCACCCTCCCTCTTGTGTCTTGGTAAACACTCTTCAAAACCACCATTCCTTGGAGCATGATGCAATTTACAGATTACACATCCTGTACATGTGAGTAAGAGCGACACTGCTTCAGACACCGGTGACCCATGACAGCCATACGTGTTTGGGCCATTTGCTTCCCTTTTCCTCTTCACTATATGTCCCTATGAACAAATTATTCTTTTTATCCCAAAGAGTACATTTTTTCCTTTTGGTGCCAATCTGAGTTCCTACTCTAATGACTATGATGTTTTCTGAAGAATGAAATGTCCAAGCTGCTTCTGGCTGATAGCCAGGGACCAGCAGCTGAGTTAACCACCACTGTGTGTACTTCCTCTCTGTTCTGCTTTGTACTTTATGATTTCCGAACTGATTTTTTTTTTTTTTTACCAACACGTCTGCCAGATTCACCAAGGGCCCTCAGGCACTCACGTAGCTTGAAGAGAACCTCCTTGTTTTGCTGTTCTCTGAGTGTCTCATCAGTGGAAGCTCCTCCACCCTTAGCCACTGACTCACCCTGGTCACCACTCTCAGCTCCCCTCTCTGGGACTAGAAATGGACCAGAGGAGAATGACTTTTGCTGTTGTCAATCAGTACTTCATCTAGTTCAAATAAATTTAATGATTGGATTTTGGTGCCCTACTTTTTTCATGAATAAGAAAGCAAGAGCCTATCATACTTTTGCTTATATATTTACAGAATTCATCAGTCGTATCCAACCATATCCTCAAGGGTTTGCTGCAATAAAGTTAACTGTTCACACATTTTGGTGACCAAGCAATCAGGGTTAGTTATTAATCATTGCCTCCATTTCCGCAGACAGCTTCATAGGCCCCTTTCAGGCCCCTCAACAGGGCCCTGACAAACCAGGGGAAGGGGTTGGAGAGAGAAACAGAAACTACCCTGAGGGAAGAGATAGCACGGAAAGATATGGAAAGTATTTAAACCAGGATTCTCCTAAGTAGACTGCAATCTCCCAGTCTGGTCAAATCTGAGTAGGGCCATGGCCCCACCTGTTAGGCATCTGGCTCTAGTCTGTTCCAAAAGCCTAAAGCAAACATCCCAAGATTTATTCAGGAGCTCTCTGATGAAGGTGGGAGAGCTTATATCTCTGCTGCCTCTGCTGTCAAGAAGCAACCCTAAGTGTCCAGGGACACAAGGAGAAAGTCCTGGCAAAACTCTACTCTAAGTAATGCTTTAAAAAGGACAGTATATCCCATATGAAGTTCCTATATACTATACGCTCTGTTAATCTGACTCTCTGGACCCTGGACAAGTTGCTTAAACCTGCTTGCCTCAGTTTCCTCATCTGTAAAATGAGCTGAAGAAGGAAATGGCAAACCTCTCCAGTATCTGCCAAGAAAACCCCAAGTGGGTCACAAAGTCTTGGACATGACTGAAAGACAGCTGAACAAAAACAAATAAGAAACTCTCATAATCTAAAACCTTATACCAGCACCGATTAAAACAACGGGAAAGGACATTGAAGGACATACCAAAGTCCACAACTTCATTTTCAGTCGGTTGCACCATAGGATCTGTGAAGCACTGGAAAAAAAAACAAACAATGTTCCCCACATCATTTACATACAAACTACAAATTAAAATACTAGCACTATAATTATTCCTGCATTTTGAAACCTGGATAAACCACTCCAGAAAATATTATTAGAGAACAGGTCACCAACATAATATCATGTGTAAACACAAAATCAGTCTGGGATACATCTAGATGGGTTGAATTTAAGGACTCCTATTTAAGAGCTGAAAGCGTGAAATGGATGATATCTTGGGGGATACAGGGATATTCTAAAGCTTCCCACAGATTATTTTGTCCCCAAAAAGAACTTTCACAATCTAAATTCATTTTCAGTAACATGCTGGCAAACACTTGTCTTCAAGGGACAACTTTATTTGGGGGTAATTTTCTGCATTATCTTCCCTAGGAAACAACCCAGAAGAATAATTTGCTTTGATTATGAAGGATCAAGATTTTCATTTTAAAGAAGAAAGAATTTTCAAACTTTTTTTTAATGTAATTGGGGAAGTGTCTGAATAGCTGTTCATTATGACCATAAAAATATTTTTCAAATGTCAATTTTCTTGTTTTAGCTATTCAGGTACTGGCAGAAGAGAAAGAATGGGAAAATAATTACCTTCACATCTTCCTTTTCAGGTGGTGATTTGCCGGACACTAGATTCTCAGGCTCTGTAAAATGGATATTTCTCATCAGTGTTTGCTGAAAAATGATAACAGGTGGTTGCTGATTTCTTTTCCTCAAAGAGAGGACACTGAAAGGGAGTGTAAATCAATTTCCTCTGCCCCAAAATGTGGCATTGAGTAGGTTCTTAATCTGTATTCTCTGGCAAGCCAACAAGCTAGAGAACTGACTGATAAATAGAGCTGGAGTGGCTGTACTATTAGTACTAGACAACCTGTAAACAAAAGCACAGGAGCTTTCACAGGATATCCTGGGGAAAAAAGGAGCATTAAGTAAATAAATGCACTTGATTAGAAAGAAGTCATGAGGAACAATTTTCAAAACAAGTCAGAATCAAAAGACATGACTCAGTACTCACAGAAGGAAATCCCAAATGTCTAGTTCCCCAGGCACCAAAGATGTCATAATAATATCATACATATATATACATATACATATTATATTTGTACATATAAATAACATATATATATATATATATCTGATAGATGATTCATTTCAAAAAAGTAGAGGTTTGTTCTCCTTGTGAGTTACTTTATAGTAATCTCAGAACCAGCTATGAAGAAAAGGTGAAAGAAAAATACATCTAGCCTTACACTTAATGCTCAAACATCAGACAGATATTCCAGTAGAACTCGGAACAGATGCAGAACCCTGGGTACTAATAAGCAAGAGAAAACACCCAGTATCTCCTTTCTGAGTACAAGTTTTCCTAGAATTGTTCCCCATTTAGGATAGGCAGGGAGAAACAAGTAGATTTCTTTTTCCTCATTGAGTTTATGACTGAACTGGCTTCAGACTTGACCTGGTTCAAACCCTCAAATCTGCTATTAATGCCAGTAAATCTATTCCCCCTCTGGGGACTCAGTTTCCTCATTTGTAAAATGAAGGAGTTGGATGAGAGGATCTCTAAGATTTCTTCCAGCTCTACAGCACTATTTTTGTTGTTCAGTTTTTATTCATGTTCGACTCTTTGTGACCCCATTTGGGAGTTTTCTTGACAGAGATACTGGAGTAGTTTGCCATTTCCTTCTGCAGATTATTTTACAGAAGAGGAAACTGAGGCAAACAGGGTTAAGTGATTTGCCCAGGGTCACACAGTTGCTAAGTGTCTGAGGCCAGATTTGAACTCACAAAGATGAGTCTTCTTTACTCCAGGCCTGGCTCTCTATCCACATCACCACCTAGCACTAGGATAATGATTATTTATCTATTAAGTCTTAACCTGTAAAAGTCAGCTGCTGCATGTGACTGTTGAAATTACTCAATGTTGTGCATAAGGAACCGCTGATCAAAATACCTTGGGTACAACAAACATGCATTTACTACTCTACCTCTCAACCACAGTCAACATTAACTGACATGTCCCAAACCCAAGGAGCTGATTTTGTCCATGTGTCTCTGTCTTCTGCCATAATTCAGGATCTATTAATGAAAATGGTTCAGTATTGCAGAATGGTTCTGCATTGCAATATGTCCTATGTACATTTAAAGATACTTTGATAATGATCATTTGAATGTAAATGTAAAATAGGTTTAAATAGTGAGAAATCTATTGGAAAGCATGAGTCAAGAAGAGGGAAAAAGACAGACTCCTAGAGACTATACAGAAATCTCACACCTTTATATCACGAATGCTTTCTTCACAAAAAATCAGTGTTACACTATATGTGGCAAGTTTTTAAAAATCACCAAAAAAAAGAAATTTATATATTTTAACATACAGAAAAAGACTTTTTATTGCTATGTGAGTCATCTCAGAATCAGCTGTCTCTGTACACTCAGACCACGATTTGTTAAAAAAAAAAAAGCTTTTTTAATAAATAATGAGAAAAGAGCCTGGCAAACAAATCAGTCCTAAATTAAACAAGTGATTGATGATAAAAAATGAATAATGGCTAGTAGAAATGACATTGGCACTAAACAAAAAATTTTATTCAGAAATTTAACCAATATGAATCAATTACCATAGCTAAAAGATCAAAATAAACACTGAAATTAGCAAACACCTGACTTACTTGTGGAAAAGAGATATGGTGGCCAAGGGCAACATTGATTTATCTTATAAATTCATTTGTAAAATCTAACAAAGAAAACCAAGGATTGCCTTAAAAAGCAAAACAAAAGAGCAGGAGCTAAGAACATTTTAAAGTAAATTTGGCGTGATAGCCATCCAAAAGGTAATGAAGGGTGAAAGGGGAGGGATCCCCCAAACAGAAGAAAAATAGAAGAGATGTGCAAAGATTTTTATAACAATTCTCACCATCAAAGGACAGTAGAGACACCACTCTTGGGCTTTAACATCACAGTAGCAAATGTAGTAAAATGTACTAAGAGACAGGGTACAACACAAATAGAGAAAAAAGAACTGCATTAGACCAAGTGTCCATAGAAGAAACCCACACCACAGGAAACACAACTGTAAGGGATTGATTCATGAGATATCTAAGAGGGGAAGAAACCAAAGGCATGGAAAAAAACCTATCTCCAATCTTATCGGTACCAATATTCTAATAAGAAACGGCTACTGAGAGAACATCAACAACTGTCTATATGCCTAATTTATCATCTGTGCAATATTCCTACATGCCACTCATTTAAACATGCATCAAAATCATCCTTAGTGAGGTTATTAATATGGAACAGCCATGCTTTTTCATAAGCAATATTTTCAATGAACCACATCTTTTAGAAATACACAATTGACTGAAGGATATAGAGGGAATACAAGGCTATAGAATCATTTATTTGGTGTTGGAAGGGAACCTTAGAAGCCTTCAAATCGAACTTTGTCATTTTACAAATAAGGAAACTGAGACACAGAAAGGTTAAGCAATTTGCTCATGGTCACAAAGATAGTAAGTATCAGAGAGAAGATTTGTATTCAGGACTTGTAGGTCCAGAGGGAGTGTTTTTTCTACTGTACCCTGCAGCTTTCCTCTTGTCAGCCTACTGTTTGTTATTAAAAAGCATGTGATTCTGTATTCATGTACTACCCTAAAGGCTCTCCTCCCACAAGGTGTCTCCTATTCATTACATCAGAATTATTCAAGATTCCTTGAAAGACATAACAGAAATACTGCCTACAGGCAGCTAAGTGGGCCAGAGTCAGGCAGACCTAACTAAGTTCAAATCTGGCTTCGACACTCACTTGCTGCATGAACCAGGCAAATCATTTAAACCTCTGACTGGCTCAGTTTCTTCAATTGTAAAATGGGGATAGTAGCAATCCTCCCAGAACTGTTATGATGACCAAATGAAATAATATTTGTAAAGTGCTTTAGCACAATGCCTGGAACATCATAGGTGTTTAATGAATGTTTCTTTCCTTCCTTCCTTCCAGAAATAATCTTCAACAGCCCTCTTATTATAAACAACAGATAAGGCATAAAACAGGGAGATGCACATTCTCCAAAAGTACTTGCCACTGTGATGGAGGAGTTCCAGCACAGTGTCCAAACTGAAAAGGGATTTCCCTATGGGTGGTGAGTTCCTCCAGATCAGAGGTATAAAACTCCCGTGCAGCCAGCAGCTGTGTAGCCTGAACCAGATTAAAATGTGCTTGGGAAATATTTAACAATAACGCAATGAAACATAAATAATTTTATTATGTGGTCAATATATAGTCATAGAGAGGGGCTGGGCTCAGTACTGTTTAGCACTCCCCATTTCAATTTGAGTGTGGCACCATCACTCCAAACATTCTCCCTGGTGGATAACATTGCATTGGCTACATCCAGCCCTAGAACTTGTCCAAGTCTTCAAAAAGGAATTTGTAATCACTCAAAAGAATTTGGCCTGGCCATCCACATAGGAAAAATCAAGTACATGAAGACTTTCTACTGTTCTAATTATAATATTAGTATCTATTTCATGGACAGACAGTACAAGCAGATAATATTTTAGGGCTAGAATTAAACAGAATGAGGAAACTAGGTTGAATTGCTCTAAGAAAACTGTAATCACAAGCTTCACCCAGAAATAAAGACCATCTTTTCAACCGATATTTTACCAGTATTGTTATATGGCTGTGAGACTTAACTCAGTAATCTTCAAAGGACTGAAAATAAATAGTACATAATGGGTAATATAGAAGAACATGGTGGGTGTAATAAGGCTACAATCTATAACCAATAAGGAACTTTGCTGAACATGAGTAAAAGATTTCATTAGAGAAATACATGATAGAAAAAGAAGATGGGCTGATTGAATGGCGGGGATGAGGGATGACAGGTGGAGAGCCCAAACATTACCTTGGGATTCTTGTGATGTCCATAAGAAGTTGCCTCCAATACACTGGGTATCCCAGTGGATGCGTAAACATAAACAAGAGTCCCACAGCATGAGCAGGAATGGATTTCAATTTGTATTGCTGGAGGATTATATCCAAATTAAGAAAATCAAAGGTTCATTCGAACACTGTATGTTGTTATATATGGCATGTGCACAAAACAATTGCAGTTGGATTGTAATTCTACTTAATTTATGCATGCTTGTTGACCTGAACCTTAATGGATGCAATGTCCCAACTTTTGGTTTTTCCAACACTAGTCACCAGGAAAAAGAATATGCCAAGTATTCAATACTCATCTATAGATGCACAGTCCATAGAATACCTCCAGATGGCGCCAAAGGAGTGGCATGAACCAACAGCACCAATGATTAGAGTTGGAAATTGGGTTAATATCAGACAATAACCGCCACATGTGAAAAACTCCAAAGTCTAAGAAGGAAGCTTGGAGAAACAGACCAGGCAGGCAGGCAGACACACACTTTCCTCTTACTGTAGATATAAAGATATAGACTTTTAAAAATAAAGTAGGAATGAGAGAAAAATTCAAAGAAAAAAGGAGTAGAATCTGGTTAAATAATTCCACATTTAACACACACACACACAATCAAGGCATATTTCTACAGCAAGAATCATGTAGAATATAAAATTCTTGAATTTGATAACCACAAAAATAAAATCATAATTTTAGATGATGAATTCTTCTGAGACTAGTGGAACCTTTTTTTTAAATAACTAAATACACAAGACAAAGTTTTATAATGATGCACGTTCTTGGACATGGATGACAAAGATCTCTAATGTTAATTCAGTATGCAAATACTGAAATACAGTCGAAAGCAATAACATGGGTGGTCACTATTGGAAAGATGATGGATTTCTAGGCTTCCCCCCAACAAAAAAATCATCCTTTAGCAAGGCTGTGCCATCAATTGCTTTTATTTGCTTTTACTCCTGAGTAAAATGTTATTGACAATGATGATGTCAATGACAACCAACTTAAAACTGCCATTCTGCTTAATTTTTAATCACCAAATTTTCACAAGATGTGTATATAAAAATGCCACAAATGCCAGCTATTAGCACAAAAATCTAAAATATACCTTTTAGTCTGCACAAATTTATTATTTTAAATTCATTTCAAAAATACTTTTAAGGGATTGGGTTAAAAGTAATGATGTGTTATTAACTGAACCCAAAAAACCAATGACACTTGATTTTACAGCTTTAGGATGTGTTGTCTCTAAAGAATCTGGCTCTCTTTCTATTGGAGCTTAATTAAATTACTCCAGTACACACTCCACTAAATTAGCAGGATCTTTTTACACCAAACCACTGCCCAAACTATTGCAAAGGGCAATCAAACCAGTCATTGCTATAGCAACCTTCTGGAGATAACAATATCAGTCACTGAGCTATTCTGTTTTAAAGGACCATTGATCTTGATTTCAAGAACCACCCAGCAAAAAAGGATACTTTCACTGGAACAAGATTTGTCAAGCCTGGTGAACATCTTTTTGTGTAACCAAAGTGCTCTCACACCTTAACAACTGTTAGAAACACTCTTGACACTAAAAAGGTATCAAGGAAAATTTATTACAGCAGAATTCAGAGGAATTGAACACTTTGGTCAAAGTAGACCCTCACCCTCTTTTCAGGTGGAGGGAATGTCGGATACAGAAGTGAGATTGGCTTTATACTGTTAATTCAGGATAGATCCTCCCATCAGGAGACAAACTGGTTTGTTCTCCATTAGTTCACCATCTTCTCCACATGCCCATGATGTGACCACCCTTGGTGTGATTCCCCACTTCCAAACATATTTTAACATAGGACGGAAGATCAGAAAATGGAGGGATAATTTTATGCGGGGTGTGTCTGCTTACATGCATGAGGTTGCTTAAGCAAGCTCAGTGAAGAAAGCCTTTTCCAGGTAACTCTAGGTCATTTTCCCTGGCTAGTTCCAGCTAGCTGGAGATTTGGTTCCTTTATCAAAAACTTTGCAATTTTCTGAAGGCCACTGTCTGTCTTCTGATTGATTGAGCCCACCTGCAGTCTGCTAGCCTTCTTATTATCTGACTTATTCGCAATGACTTCATCAGCTAATAATAACTTCTGTGGAAACTTAACGTTTGCTGTCCTTCGCACAACTTACATTAGTAAATACTGGCAGCTAGGTGTCACAGAGGATAGGGTGCTGGGTTTGGGTTAGGAAGACTCATCTGCATAATGTGGAATCCAGCCTCAGACATTTACTAGCTGTATGGCCCTGGACAAGTCACTTTACCCCGTTTACCTCAGTTTCCTGATCTGTAAAATAAGCTGCAGAAGGAAATGGCAAACCATTCTAGTATCTTTACCAAAAAAAGTCAAATGGGGTCATGAAGAGCTGGACATGACTGCAATACAGCACCCCAAAAGCCAAAACCAGTAAGAATGATATCAAGAGTGGGAGAACCTAACTGGGGGAATCTTGGCTTTTCCAGCCAGGAAACCCTCCAGTTGGAAATCTGATGTCCTTCATCTGGAGTCAAGTAGTCAATGAGAAGAAAAAGAAAAGTTAAACAAAGATCAGTGATGCTCAACTTCCTGGCATTTCTGCATTGATCATGCTCTCAGGTCGCTCTGATGGAATGAAAGAGGACAATACTGAACAGAACCAACGGGTTATCTCACATAAGACGCACTGAACTGTCTTATTCTCAATACAATTCAGTCCACTTTCCCACTTGCATGCCTGGGTCAAAATCTGCAGACAAGCACCATTACTCCCATAGCGCCTTGAAAGCACAGCTTGGAAAACCAGTTGTTATAGGCCACTCATTCTTGTCCCACAAAGTCTAAGAGATTGACTTCCCAAAATTAAAAAAAATATTTCTAATCTGTTGACACAAAATGCAAATCAAACTTATCAAGCTTGTATAACTTAAGGACGTGCATCTATTTTATCTATGCATGTATACATACGATGTCATCACAAGTGTTACTTTTATCATAGGGAAAGTGACTGGATCTGTGATTACATTGGTATAAGGAAGTGCCACCATCAGTGCAGGCTGGCAAACTTTTGAGAAACTTACAGTCTTATAGAGTTGCGTAGGACACTGCCAAGGCCATACCAACAAGAACACAAGCTCTGAAAACCTACTGCTGAATGGCCTTGAGTGTAGGGCCAGGGACAGAGAGCATAATTTGTTATCTAGTTATCAGCCTAGCTAACTTAAAGAGACTTGACATCAGCATGGCCATTTGTTGGCAGCTTGGGGTGATGGCAGCTCTCAAGGATTATTTATTCACCACACAGACACAGATTTCAGTTTCACCAAAGAGGATGAACAGCAAGACCCTGAACAGTACAATAATGAACCCCTGAAGTGCTTGCGTATATTCAGATTGACACCCTTTGAAGTTATAATTATACAAATTATGGTAATTAGTTCCAGTCCAGTGGAATAGGCAGTGCCCATTAGATTCATGCAACTACTTCATGGGGATTTATTATTTGCACTAATCAGGATCTAGCAGTACTCTTACCACCAAACTTTAAAAGTCTTGAAGTATGAGACCATGTGATACAATGGGAAGATCACGGGCTTTATGGTCAGAGGACTCAGGTTCCAATTCCACCTCCGACACTTATGACCTGTGTCATCTTGGGCAAATCACTTGCTCTCTCTGGGCCTCAGTTTCCTCACCTGTAAAATAAGGACACTGACCATCTATGGCTGTCCTAGGTCCTGCCTATCTCTAAATCTGTGGTCTTGTGATCCTGTGACTCTTTAAGGTACAAGTTAACCTCCTTTTCTGGTCTTTCCCAAATTATTCAGAAAAAATAAACGTTTCTCTTTAATACTCAACCATGAAACCCCAGTCCCATACTGCTCCCACTTTAGTCACAAGCATTATTCCTACCTCCTACCCCATAAAATATAGTTTGAATTGAAGTAACAAATTGTCCTTTCAAAAATGGATTGTTTCCTTTTAACTTTTTATTTAATGTCCCCAAATGACCCCTTTTTAAAACATAGAAACAATAATAGGAAATGGCAACTCATCTTCGCTGTTATCACAGAACACCTTGTATTATTTTACTTATCTGTGTACATGATGCATTTTCTTGATTATATTATGTGGTGATAAGGGCCAATAAATTATTTTTTTTGTCTCTGTCTCCATATTGCTTAACTCAAGGCCTTAAACAAGTAGATGTCCATATTTATTGGGTTTTCTTTATATCTTCTCCATGTGAGATGAGGATGGGAAGATGTGTACGGTGTTCAATTTACTTTAGGCATTTACAAATATATCAAAGACTTATTAGCCTTCATTTTGTATATACAGTCTTGATTTAGAAACTTGTTCTCTCAAATATTTAGAGAACATAGGGAAGGAGGATTCTGGGAAGATGGCGGAATAGGTCAGAAAACTTTTGGCTCTCCAAATTTTCTCCAGGAAAAAAGACAGAACATCACCTTAGAGCAGCAGAAATAAAAATGGGGTAAATCAGCTGTCCTACTAAGACAATCTGAGAAGACCCTGGGAAAGACCTGACCTCTAGGAGCAAAGGGGCCGGCCAACTCTACAGAATGAACAACAAGCCCTGGTGGCAGCTTCAGCCTTAACAAACTTTCATCTCACAGACTGTAGGATCTGATGGCTGAGTAGGAGATTGAAGGACCTTCCACTGTGGAGAGACACCAAACACACTTGTGCTGACCAGCTGTCCCTGGCTGTGGCTGCAGGGAGAAGGAGCTAGCACATACCTGGTGAGCGCAGTAGCAGAGGGGTGGGGATCTTGTTGGCTATGGGCACTTGCAGGAGAGCAGAATCCTTGGTTTCAGTTCCAAGGCAGAAGAGCAGAATCCTTGGTTTCAGTTCCAAGGTAGAGAGTCTAGCTGTAGTTTGTAGATACCAGATGGACTGCAGGGAGCAAGGTCATTTGAGGACAGGGTGTCTGGGGACCCTAGACGTGGCTTAGGAGTGGAGAGAAAAGCCCAAGGTTGGACACTGAAAGACACCTCAGAAAATAACAGTAAGAAGGACCTGAGACTTAGTCCCCATAGCTCAGGACTACAACTTAACCACACTAACAGCAGCTAAAAACAAAATAAAACAAAAAATAAATAAATAAAAATGAGTAAGCAAAGGGGAAAGAATCCAACCATAGAAAGTTACTAGGGAGACAGAGAAGATCTGTGTTCATATTCAGAGGGAGACAAAGGAACTAAAAAACAATCCTCCTTTTTCCAGTGAGAAACATCAAACGCTCCCAAGAACATAAAATGTTCTTAGAAGAACTTTAAAAAAATGACTTTAAAAATCATAGAGATCAAGGAAAAATTAGGGGAAAAAAATAAGAGCAATCCAAGAAAATTATGAAAAGAAAGTCAACCAACTTGAAACAGAGAATCAAAAACTTAAGGAAGAAAATAATTCCTTGAAAACCAGAACTGGGGAAGGGGAAGCTAGTGACATCCCAAGACATCAAGAAATTGTAAAACAATATAAAAAGAATGAAAAATAGAAGAGAAAGTGAAACATCTCATCAGAAAAACAATTGATCTGGAGAAAAGATCAAGGAGAAATAATATAAGAACAGATGGAAATTATGATTAAAAAAAAGAACAGATACAATACTAGAAGAAACTATCAAGGAATATTGCCCCAAAGTTCTAGAACAAGATGGCAAAGTAGAAATAGAAAAAAGTCACCAATCACTCCCTGAAAGAGATCCCAGGAGGAAAACTTACAGGAATATCACAGCCAAGTTTCAAAGCTCCCAGGTTAAGGAGAAAATATTGGAAGCAACAAGAAAAAATATCATGGACCTACAATAAGGATTACCCAAGACCTAGCAGCTGCTATATTGAGGGAACACAGGTTTTATAATACTATATTTCATGGAGAAAAGGAGCTGGGGTTATGACCAAGGGTAACTTACCCAACAAAGTTAAATATAGTCCTGGGGAAAAAATATAGACATTTAACAAACTGAACAACTTTCAGGTTTTTGTGACAAAAACCTCAGAATTTAAGGGAAAATGTGACATATAACATCCAGAAGAAATATAGGGCTAAACATTAAACACCAGTTATAAGGGTCTCAGCCAGATCAAATTGTTTACTTATTATGTGTGAAAATATTAGCTGTACTCTTATGACTGCTGTCATTATTTGGATAGTTTGAAAGAAAGGCTTGGGCTGAGTTGAGTATGATGGAGAGATTCCAATAAAATGGTGTAGAGAGAGATAAAAAGCAGTAATTATTGCACACAAATGAGGCATAAAAGGAAAAACTGATACAGAAGAGCTAATGGGGGGGAAGGTGAGCAGTGCTGGACCATTATTCTCATCAGGAATGGGTTAAAGATGTCTAAAAGGATATAAAAGTCTTCTACATTCAGAAAGAAATGAGGGCATACATAAGGTTGAGGAAGAGGATAAGGAAGGAACTCTCAGAGGAGTGGGTAGCTTAAGGAATAGAAAGGCAAAGTAGCAGGTAGAAGTAAAGCTGAGGAGTAAGAAGGGATATGGTAAATAGGGTGAGATTTCTGAGGAAATAAAGGAAAAAAGAAAATGCAGAGCAAGTAAATGTAGCCTAGAATGAGAATGGGATGAATTTACCCATAAAATAGACGAAGTCAGCAGGTTAAAAATTGAATTCAACAACATATTGGTTTCAGGATACATGAAAATAGGAGGTAAAATAAAGGGCAGGAGTAGAGTTTATTATGTAAAAAAAGTAGTAATCATAATCTCAGACAAAATTAAAGTTAAAATGGATTTAATCAAAAGAGAAAAACAGAGAAACTACAATGTATCAACAATATCATTTAATCTTTTTTTAGACCATTTAAAATAATGGTATAATTAATTAATATAATTAATTAATATATATTATACATAATATAATTAATTAATGCAATAAATTAATATAATTAAAATTAATGGTATAAAATACCTGAGTGTATATCTGCCAAAACAGACATAGGAATTATACGAATATAAACATAAAACACCTTTTATACATATAAACTCAGGTCTAAATAATTGAAGCAATATTTATTGTTCATGGGTAGGTAAAGCCAATATAATTTTTAATAACAATTTTACCTAACTAATCTATTTATTCAATGTCATCCCAATTAAATTACAAAATAGTTATTTTACTGAGTTAGCAAAAATAACAGCAAAGTTCATTTGGAAGAACAAAAGGTTAGGAACTTCAAAGAAACCAGGGGAGAAAAGATGTAAAGAAAGCAGATTCATCAGTATCAGACCTTAAACTATAAGGTGAGAGAATTCTTGTACAAACAAAACCCGTGTAGCCAAGAATAAAAGGAATACAGAAAATTGACCAAAAAAATCTCAAAGACAATATCTCAGATAGGATGTGATTGCATTGGAATGTGGCTGTGGTGCAGGAAATGAATAGTTGATTGGTTTAGAAAAACATGGAAGGACATGGACTTAAGGAAGATGCTATACACCTTCAGAGAAAGAGATGACAGATGGAAATAAGCATAGTATGGTCTTACATATATGTGTATGAGTGTGTATACGTGTGGGTATTATATCCATGCTTAATTGTAGCCTTCTTTAGGTGGGGGACGGGGGAGAAGGATAAAAATAGAGTAAAAAGTACAGTGCAGAGCCCACAAGAGAAGCAAAGAAAAGCTGGGCAGCTTTGAAAACAATGTGTAGTATTTATTATATAGGTTTTCTTGAAATGGAAATCTATTGTTTTATACTGAATCCTCCCTTATGTTCTGCTGTGTGCATGGCAATGTTTTTTTCTTTCCTTATATTGTATTTAAAAGAGACTGTAGGGTACAGTCTCAATTTAAGAGAAATATGAATGAGTGAGTGAATGAAAAAGAATATATATTAAACACTGCTATATGCCAAGCACTGTGATAAGTCCTGAGGATAAAAATACAAAAGCTAAGGCTGCCCTTACCCTAAAGGAACTTCTGTTCTAATCAGGGAGAATATGTGTATGTGTGTGTGTGTGTGTGTGTGTGTGTGTGTAAGTACACATGTACTTAGATATACTTATATATAATATACATATATACACTTACATATATATGTATTTATATACACACACACATATGCACACACATATTTAGACACACACACATATCAGTGGTGACCAACAAAGGATTTGTTCTTTGGAAAGTCACAAAGATGATGAGGCGAGCCACAGGAGGGTGAATTGACACAGTTTCTAGGAACCACGAAAGTTAAGTTGATTATAGCTCAAGAACTATAAAAGAATGGTGGGACTACAGAGGAAGTTCTACATATGGTGACATATCCTCTGTGGAGGAGAGGTCTAAAGAAAGAAGTGGAGCGAAGTCTGTCTGGAATCTGGACTAAGGTAAGGTGGGTGACAGAAGCAGCCACGGATGAGGCCAACAGGACCTCGAGAGCAGGAGTTTCAAGCAGGAAAGATTTAAATCCTCTAGGGCTTTTTTTTTCTCTGGACCACTTAGGATGGCAGTTGGTGAATTCATGTCTATGAGCCATTTTCTTTCTCCAGCCTACCTACTCTTACTTGCCTAGAGCACAGTATGACTACGTATGTAAGGAGAATTTTATTATCCTTTGCAGAGCTTACTTTCTCAGGATCCATAGCCACAGTAATGTCTAGTTTTGAGGTGTTACATAATAACTGCCATAATAGCCCTAAGGATTCTAGAAAATAATTCCCATTATCATATGACAGACAGTCTTACTGAGGTTGCGCCATGAGATATGGGGTGACATGATGTGATGTTTACTACACCTGTGCAGAATGATGATATTGCTACAGTTAGCCTGTGAGACTATTTTTGGTAAGATGCTGTCTTTGTCTGTTGACCTATAAAGCAAACAGGCACTGGTCAGTGAGTGGTGAACCCATAGGGGAATATGACAGTGTGATGCTGTGTGTGCCTCAACTGGCCCTCATTGAGACTTGAAGGGATTTAGGGAAGTGCACAAGCTGTGCTTGTCTCCATTGACGCCCATTGAGATGTAGGGGTAGTTGCCCCTCTGCTTTTCACCCTCTTCTTCAAAGATAATTGGAGAATGCTATAGGAGTTGGCACTCCCATTCTCAGCAATTCCCTTCCAGAAGACTAGATAGAAATAAAGTAAGATTATTAACCCCTCCAAAGCTGCCTTCCTGTGCTTCCTGTCTGAACCTATTAGAGACTAGAGTCTGAAAACTCCAGTGTCTCCCATGGTTATCTATGAAACAGACGGTGACATTTAAGAGAAGTTCCTGTTGTCATGAATATAACCAATGGAGCTTCCTTGAGGTATGAAGTTAAGAGAAAAATAGGTCCTTCCAATGTGAACATAGAAGGCTAACTCCATCATCATAGAAGGTGACCCCATAATGGAGTCAAGCAAAGTTCCCTTTGCCCATGACTCTTCAGATTTGAGTTCTCAATCATCCTCTGAATCCTCATTTTCATTCATCCTACATGGCCCAGTTAGAGAACAGATCTTATCATTTCACAAATATTCCTTTCATTCCACTTACACAGCTACCACCCTAGTTCAGATCCTCATTCCCTCTTACCAGGACTATTCCCATAGCCTCCTTAGTGGTCTCCCTGCCTTCAGTCTCTCCCTTCTCAAGTTAATCTTCCACACAGGACTCAAAGTGATTTTACTAAAGCACCATTCGCCCACTCCATAAGCCCCACTGGCTCCCATCTGTGCCTGGAATTCACTTCCTTCTCATCCTTGCTTTTTAGAATCACTGAGTTTCTTTCCAGTCTCAGTTTGATTATCACCTGCTAAATGAAGCTTTGCCTAGCTATTGCAATGTCATATAATCCACTGTGTGTGTGTGTGTGTGTGTGAGAGAGAGAGAGAGAGACAGAGACAGAGACAGAGAGAGAGAGATGGAGAGACAGATAGACAAAGAAAAGAAAGAGACACATACACAGAGACAGACAGAGAGAAACCTCTGGAGTAATTGTTACTTCAGAACTGTTAGATGAACTGCATGTAGACTTACCACTGAATTCTTTTACCAGCACCTGCTTTGTAGCATGAAAGATTGAGTGTGGGGTCCCAACCTAAACCATTAAAAAGTCTTTGGGAGTAGTGTGCGACCATTAAATCAATAAGCATTGATTAAGCCCCTCTTCTGTACCAAGCACCTGTGCCATATGCTGGGACACAAAGACGCAAGTGAAGCGTCCCTGCTGTCCAGTAATATTTAGTCAGTAGGGAACTAGTATGTGCATACTTCAGCATAAAGAAGCTGGGATTTGGTCTTCCCTAAAGTTGATATCACAGTAACCAATGAGTAGATAATAGAGATAATTAGGTGTTAATAAGGTGTTAACATACAACAATTCTGTTGGAATGCAAACACCTAGGATGAAAGGGAGCAACCTCAATGGACAAATACGAATTGGAAATGCCTTCAAAAACCTTTAAATATCCAAGCCCTGGATGAGTCTAATGATTCAGGGGAGTGCAGCCAAGAGCTGCCCAGGAGACCCCTTTCCTCCAGCAGGAAGTCCTACTCTATTTAGATACAGGTATAGATACAGAGGGGCAGTGGCTCGTGAAACATGTAGAAGCTGGACCTCTGGGAGCAAAGGGAGCAAGAAAGCTAGCCCTGATAATCAGGAGTTGAATTATAAGGAGCTGCAGACTTTGGGAGCCTGCCTGAGCAACCCACCCAGCACAGATGCTGTGCCCTTGTGTGTTTTGTGGGGACATGCTCCTTAGATTTAAGGGGAACTGTTTTGTGGTTACTGTTTTTAGTGCATCATTTTAGCAAAATTAACTGGGGGAGGGGGGCAGCTAGGTGACACAGTGGATAGAGCAGAAACCCTGTAGTCAGGAGGACCTGACTAATCCAGCCTTAGACACTTACCCTTAACTCCAACTGTCTCAAAAAAGTACCTAGTGGCTGATTATTAATGGGAAGTACAATAGGAGAGGTTTGTGAATAATTACATTAGGACAAACCTAGAGGGAACCAAACTTAATACCGTTACAACATCTAACCTAAGTGATCTTTTTAGTACTTTACTGTCAGCTTGAATATTTTATATTACCTATAGCAGTTTTCATGTATGCATCCTCAGTCAATGGATTGAAAAGAGAAATTGAATCAATCAATAAAGCATTTATAAAGCCTTTACTCTGTGCTAGGCACTATGCTAAGTGCTAGAGATACAAAGGAAAAAAGCAAAAATTACCTTTGCCCTCAAAGAATTTGGAGGCAGACAGCTTGTATATAGAAAAAGCAGGTATGTAAAGAACACGACTACTCTCAGAGTAAATGGAGAGTAACCTTTGACAAATGCTGTAGCAGCTGGAGAGCTGTAGTAGCTCTAGCCCTACCCCTATGGAGTAGGGGAAGCAGAGTATGGCCTTTAAATTGATTCTCTTACTTTGAGAATGGGTGGTGAGATGTTTGGTGAGAGGGCATTTCCATACATACATATCTTTACAGAATTTTCCCTTTAAATATTGGACAGCAGGGACTTTCAGATAGTCAAGCCTATGGGGTTAGTTTGATCTATACATTCTGTTGTTCCGCCATTTTTTAGTCATGGCTGACTTTCCTTCTCAGGTCATTTTTCAGTTGAGGAAACTCAGGCAAACAGGGTTAAGTGACTTGTCCAGGATCACACAGCTAGGAAATGTCCAAGGTCAGATTTGAACTCAGAAAGACGAGCCTTTCTGACTCCAGGCCCAGTGCTCTATCCACTGCACCACCTAACTGCCCCAATCTAGTCAAAAGCCCATTATCATTGAAGAGTTGCCAGTTCTTCAAATTATGATAATTTATACTAGAAATTAAGAAGGACATTCTCAGGGGAAGATTACTCAGCTGGTAAGCATCCATATTTTAATAATAATGCAATTTGTTGGCATTAACTGGATGTGATCTGGATTGTGTGTTTAAAAATAGGCATTTGGTTTTTGGTGGGATGGAGGGCCACAATGTACCTTTTGAACAGAGGGAATATTTTGTTCTCTTTATTTGAGAAGATAACTCATACCTTTTTGCTTTTTTCACTTCTATCAGATTGGCATTGTTGTTGAGAAAGGGAAAAAAAACCTTAACAGTTTTCAGTTTAAACAAACCAAAGAAAACAGGATTATAGAACTGTGATTACTGTGTGTTGTTAAAGCTTTTCTCTGATTATGGGGATATTTTTCCACTTAATCAAGTAACAGACATTTATTAAGCCCCTTCTGTGTGCCAGGCACTGTGGACTGGGGCTGCAAAGACAAGTCAGAGTTTACAGTATAGCTAGCGGAGACAACATGCACATACATATGTGTATACAAAGTAGATAACAGAGACAGTGATGAGAAGAAGTCACTAGGAGTGGAGAAGGGGATGGGAAACTTCATTTAGCAGGTGATAATTGAACTGAGATTGGTATCTCAGTATCTATATCTGTATCTAAATAGAGTAGGACTTCCTGCTGGAGGAGAGGGGTCTCCTGGGCAGCTCTTGGCTGCACTCCCCTGAATCATTAGACTCATCCAGGGCTTGGATATTTAAAGGTTTTTGAAGGCATTTCCAATTCGTATTTGTCCATTGAGGTTGCTCCCTTTCATCCTAGGTGTTTGCATTCCAACAGAATTGTTGTATGTTAACACTTTATTAACACCTAATTATCTCTATTATCTACTCATTGGTTACTGTGATATCAACTTTAGGGAAGACCAAATCCCAGCTTCTTTATGCTGAAGTATGCACATACTAGTTCCCTACTGACTAAATATTACTGGACAGCAGGGACGCTTCACTTGCGTCTTTGTGTCCCAGCATATGGCACAGGTGCTTGGTACAGAAGAGGGGCTTAATCAATGCTTATTGATTTAATGGTTGCACACTACTCCCAAAGACTTTTTAATGGTTTAGGTTGGGACCCCACACTCAATCTTTCATGCTACAAAGCAGGTGCTGGTAAAAGAATTCAGTGGTAAGGCTACATGCAGGTCATCTAACAGTTCTGAAGTAACAATTACTCCAGAGGTTTCTCTCTGTCTGTCTCTGTGTATGTGTCTCTTTCTTTTCTTTGTCTGTCTGTCTCTCCTCTCCATCTCTCTCTCTCTCTGTCTCTCTGTCTTTCTCTGTCTCTGTCTCTGTCTCTCTCTCTCTCTCGCTCTCTCACACACACACACATACACAATGGATTATATGACATTGCAATAGTTAGACACAGAATTTTAAAGTAGAAAAGAACATCAGATTTTACTTGATACACATATTCCTTATGTAATGTCTTCTACAAGAGGTCAGTGAGCCTCTGCTTGAGCCCACCCAGTGACAGGGAAATCCTTCAATTGATGTACAAAGAAGTGTTTGTTTATCTAGACTCTGTAGCTTGCCTAGGTGGCACAATGCATAAAGCATCAGGGCATGGAGTCAGAAAGACCTGAGTTAAAATGTGGCCTCCAACACTTTCTAGGTGTGTAGGACCCTGGGCAAGTCATTTAACCTTGTTTGCCTCAGTTCATCATCTGCAAAATAAGCCAATGGGGAAATAGCAAACCATTCCAGTATCATTGCCAAGAAAACCCCAAATGCAGTCACAAAGAGTTGGACACTACAGAAACAACTGAACAAAAACCTGCCTAATTACACAAAGGAGTGAGTTGGCTGTCTGATGGCTTGAAATAGAATGAATTTAACCTGGGCAGTCAAAAGAAACCCATTGAAATAATTCAGGCATAGTCCTGGGTATGAATCGGGGCAAGAGGTAAGGAGGGGGAAAGAAGTAGGCAACCAATCTGGCATGCAGTGATCAAAAACAGAGTCTTTCTTATTAAGCAAGTCTTAAGTGGCAAAGAGGTAAATACTATCTGGCTCTGTAAATGATGGCTGTAATAGTAAACTCATGGGCAATATCTTTTTATGGGTGTAAAGGTCTACCAGTTCCCTACTAACCAGATCTATTTATTGTTAATGTAACAGGCATTAGCTAGCTTGATAGTTACCAGCCTATTGGTATGTAATTCAACCTTTCCCCCTTAAACACTCATAAAGTTTGAAAAGTGTTACAGTTTTCTCTAATTTGTGTGTGTGTGTGCTCCCCAGCTAGCTTGTAGACTCTTTGAAGGGTAAAACCATGCACTATAGTTCTACTTTCCCCCACAATGCCTAGCACAGTCCTTGGCACAATATAGGTACTTAATAGATACCTGAATTTTCCTTGATTGAAATGGTCTTTTTCATATCCAGACTTCAATTACTCTAACTCCCCCAAAGCCTTACCATAAACCAAATACTAATTGTTCCTAGGAAAGGAAGCTCTGAGTACAAAAAAGCCAATATAATTCTTCCAGCCTTCTCTCTCTTTTGTGATGCTGTTTATCCATCAGTTCCAACCTTCTACTTTTCAGAATACAGTCAATGAGAATAATTACAAGGGAAATCATACAGGGCATGTGTCAAAAAAAAGAAATATGTACATTAAAAGCAGGAGGTAAGAGAGTGATGGGAAGAGAGGAAAGGCAGATTAGGAGGAAGTCAACCAGAGGGTAAAAACATAAGACTACAAAAAGAGAGACAAAATGAAAAATGGGCCAGAGCAAAGGAGAGTCCATAAGAGCTTTATGCAACAGTTTGGAAAAGGAGGGCAAGTATCAGAGGAAGGGCAAGGATGAGTCAGGAAGAGGTGAGGACAGGGTGCAAACAAGTATCAACAAGTGGAAGAGAGGGGATGGTGTTAGTGGGAGAGGTAGAGGAGGTTAGTAATTAACTAGGTCTGTAAAGGGAGACCGTTCCCTCTGCCATTTAACTCATTTGGGATAATCTGCTAGTATGTTAGGAATATAAATCAAAACTGGGAAGAGTGGACACATGCCAGTGATTTTGTATGCTGCGGAGCCCCTTCTTTGACACTGTAACACAGACAGCAAAACCAACTGCCAGAACTGGAGTTATAATTATATTTTAATCAATAGCAGATGCAAATACAAATTAGATCCAAGTTTTTCCCATCCCTTTCTCCCATCCATCCCCGTAAAATACTCCTGAGCAATGCCCCTTGGCTGTTCTTTTGTAATGAGGATCTTCTAATGAATCCCAACGGAAATACTTGTTTCCTGCTAAAAATGAAGGTTATTATCTCAAGTTAGTTTAAGTCTATTGTATTCTCCTCCTGCCTTATAGGAAAAATGACTCTTAGGAATTATTTGAATGGTCTGTTTTGGTTGAATGCTGCCCTCTGCTGGAAGGCACAGAGTTTCCAGACTTCTTACAACGTTCATAATGTGATACAATCGCATCTGGCTTTAAAAGTAGATGCCCTATACATTTCCTAAGCAAGGAAAATCCTTACCTGCTTCAGTTTCCGTTGCACTGGAGGGTATCGGTAGCCATTTCTCCGTCCTGACTTCTTTTCTATCAAGAATCTAAAAGTGAAAAATCAAAATCACTGAAACTTCTTTGAGGCTTCAAATATAAAACAGAGAGTAAAAATTACAACCGATAGCATAAATGCAACTAAGCTCTCAATTAAAATGGAAGCTCCTTGTGGTAGGGATGGTTTATTCTTTGTTTCTGTATTCCCAACACCTGGTACACAATAAACTTAAACACTTACTGACTGACTGGTTAGTGAGGAGAGATCATGTTTACTGCATTAGAAATTAAGAGTGTTTTTAGTTCAAAGCCTAGTATACTGCAAACCCTTCATTTTTATCCATTTTGTTCATTAGAGATGTCCTATCAAAGGCTAAATTATTGAAAATGAAAGAATGGGGATAGTTAGGAAGAAGGTATTGAGTATAATGAAATGACCTTTCTCTTACAGAAAACTATTATGCTACATTAATGAAGGCTTAAATCAACCAAGCGATCAATACACATTTACTACATAACCTTTCATGCACCGGGCACCATGCTAAGTGCAAGGAATAAAAAGGAGACTCCCTGCCCCGATGGAGCTTATACTCTAATGGAGAGACAACATATGAATATACTCAAATAACCTATATACAGGATAAATGTGAAATAATGAGCAGTGGGAAGGCAGTAGAATGAAGAGGGATTGGGGAAAGTTTCCCATAAAAGATGAGTTCTAGCTAGGACTTAAAGGAATTCAGGGAAGGCAGGGGACAGAGAAGAGAAGGGAGAGCTTTCCAAGCATGGGGGACGGCCAGAGGAGATGCCCATAGTCAGCAGATGGAGTGTCTGGTTTGTGGAACAGCCAGGCCAGTGTCACTGGATCAAAGAGTATGCAATGGGGAGAAAAGTGTAAGAACACTGCAAAGGTAGGGGGCAGGTTATGAAGGGCTTTGGATGCCAAAAAGAGGATTCTGTATCCATAGTCTTAATAATGGGCTTCTAGGAACAGGTGGCAGGGAGGGGCTCAGAGAGGAGTAGGTACTTGGTAGACAGCAGGTGTAGAATGAGGCACTCACTCACTGCAAAATGTTTATTTGTTCTGTTTTACTGTACTTATCAGTTATAAGGGAGGGTTCTCTTGGGGCGGGTGAGAAAGTTGTTAGGAAGTAATAGTGATTTTTTTTCAAGAATATCAATACTTTAAAAAAAAAAAAAAAGAACGTAAGGAAGTGGACAACGATCCACTTGGGTGAATCCTGGGAACAATGAGAATTTTCATTGGATGTCTGTTTTCTCAGTTCTTCCAATGAGCTAGAAGTCAGAGGCACCGATAACCGAAATATGTTGGTTGGAAGGTTCCAGTGGGGGCACTAATTTTAACACCAGAGAAGGTACTCAGGACTCTTAAGTATAATTCAGAGGATGCAAAAGTGAATTTAGCCATAAGAAAAAGAAGGTGTCAATGCTTTAAAACAGTACCCAGATTAGACTGATTTGCAAACTAGAGGCCAAGTCTCAACTAAGAGGAAAATTAGCTTTCTCCATTCTTAAGAAATGTGCTAGGCTCCTGTCCTGAGTGTCCAGTACATATTAAAAACAAAAATATGTATAGCAGCACTTTTCTGGTGGTAAAGCATTGGAAATTGAGGAGATGTCCATTATTTTGGGAACAAGTTGTAGAAGTGATTGTGGTAGCGTAGTACTGTGCTCTAAGAAATGGTGTACAGGATGCTCTTGGAAAAATCTGGAAAGACTTACACAAACTGATTCAAAGATGAAACGAGTAGAACCAGGGGAACATTGCATACAGTAATATTATAAGATAATCCACTATGAATGACTTAGCTATTCTCAGCACTACAAGGATCCAAGATAACTCTGAAGGACTTATGATGAGAAATGCTATCCATCCCCAGAGGAAGAACTGGTGGTGTCTGAATACAGATCAAAGCATACATTGTTTTACTTTCTTTTCTTGGAGATTTTTTTATCCATGTTTTCTTTTTACAACATGTCTAATATGGAAATACGTTCTGCATGACTACACATGTATAACCTATATCAAATTGCTTGCCTTCTCAATGAGGGGGTGAGAAGGGAGAGAATCTGGAACTCAAAACTTCAAAAACAAATGTTAAAAATTGTTTTTACATGTAATTGAGGAAAAATAAAATACTAAATAATTTTTACAAAGAATAATGTATACTACATCTTCAATATTGTAAAAGTGAACAATTTTGAAGACTTGAATAAATTGATGAAGAATTTAAAAACCCACCAAATAACATGGGGTAGTAGAGAAAGCCTGAGATTTGGAATCAAAAGATGAGATTCGAATCATGGCCCTGCTACTTTCCAGTTATATGGCTTTGGGCTGGTCACCAGACCTCTCTGGTTTCAGTCTCTTCATTTGTCCATTGGAGGGACTGGCCTCTTCCAGTTCAAAATCATGTTCCTGTGAGTCAGACTTTAAAACCAAACTCAGCTAAAGAATACTGTTATACATTTATAACCAAACTTCAATATGTCTATCCCCTCCTTATTATCTCCCCTAAATCCTTAGCAAAACTTTAAAAACCCCAATTCTGTTTCTATTATATTGAAGGAAAGTAGAGACTAAAAACACCTACTTCAGATAGTAAGGAAAAATCTTCATATTTCTCTGACAGATCACAGTAAGCTAACGGCAGCCGGTGGGAGGCAGAGGTGAAGGAAGGTGACCTTTATGGGAATGGAGGGGACTTTAGGAGATATATATATATATATATATATATCTTTAGAGGTGACAAGACTATCATCTGACTGTTTCCTTAACATAATTTTGGAAACTAAACAGCTAAAACTAAAACCAGCCCCTCTGGAAAAATGGCAAGTGAAGGCACATTAGGAGAACAGGCTAGGATAGTGTGCTCTATACATATGCTGAGATACCATTTCCCCTTGCTTTCTCTCTTTTTTGGGGGGTGGGGAGACAATTGAAGTTAAGGGGCTTGCCCAGGGTCACACAGCTAGTAAGCATCTGAGGCTTGGAACTCAGGTGCTCCTGACTCCAGGGCAGGTCCTCTGTCTACTGAACCACCTATCTGCCCCTCCCCTTCCTTCTCTGTCCCTTTCTTGGGATGAAGCTGAAACGAAAGCTGTTTAACTGTTCTAGATTCAAGAACGACAGGTGAGCACTCTGATCCTCAGTTTCCTGATAAATGAAATGAGGGGTTGCTTCTTACTAAGATCCTTCCCATGCAACACAAAAGTCTCTGAAATTACAAAATGCTGGATGACAGGGCTTTGCCCTAGACTGGCTAAAAGTAGATCTTCCTGAATGGAAGGCAAGGAGACATTCAGCTCCCTTCTAATGGAAACAGATCCAAGGAACAGAAAGAGTTGGGCTCTACAGGAACACAAAATGAAAGCTCCATTGGTGCTGAGGAGGTAAAACAAGACAAGAAAACACCCACATTTCTTATGATTGCCAAGTAAAAATGACCAAGAAGTCATCAGGATGGTTTAACTGACCACTATTAACAGAATAAAAGAAAACCACATAGACTCTGTCCTTGTGCCCCTTGTGTCTAGTGACATTTATTTAATAATCTCAGAACAAAGTGCCAAGAAGCAAGGGAAGTTACACAATTCACAATCAAATGAAAATGGAATTGGTTCAGGGACAATTCTCATATGTGATGTCTTTCCAGTGCCCTAATTTTAATGAGCTAGAATTCTTTGTTCTATCTTATTAGAACAGAGAAAGGGCAAGGTTATAAATGTAGGAAAACATCTGTATTACACTCAGCATTATCATGAAAAGAACACTAGTTATGAAGTCAGGACTTCATAGGAATCCAGGACTTACCATCTATGTGATGTGGGACAAGTCATTAACCTCTCAGAACCTCAGTTTCCTCATCTGTAATGCGAAAGTGGTTGGACTCAAGGATTCCCAAGGTCCCTTTCAGCTCCAACACTATCCTGTACTTTATATTGTCTCCAGGAGGGGCTTCATTATCCTAACTAGAGCCACTAAGAATAGGCAAAGCTTTAACACAGTATGCTTTCAGGAATCCTAAAAGTTGCTATGCCCCAAGGAAAAATCCTTTCCTTGAGCTGAGGGCTCAGATTCCATTTTCAGAACCTCATCCCTTCATTTTAAGTGTGTGATCTCTGTGGAAATGTTACTTCTGCTAGAAGCTATTATTAGTCATTTATACCTTAGTGTAAATGAGAAATTGGAGCAGGTTTTAATAAAGAGAGAGAAGACAACTGTATACTTGAATATAAGGGAGGGACACATCACCCAGGAGAGAAGAGGATGAAGGAAAGGGGAAAGAAGAAAGACTTTAAAGTAATTTTGCTAAAACTAAAACTTCCCTCTAAGTGGGAGAAAAACTCACTTATAGCTCCACTGAGACTCCTCAGATCAAAAAATAAATAAATAAATTTAAAATTGGTTGTTTTATAAGATAAATAGAAAAGTGTTATTTTAAAAGGTAGGGCTTAAAAAAGTTAGGACTTGACAAATAGTTTTCATGATTTTAAAAGTCATGACTAAGACACACAAGAAAAATAAAATCCTAATTAGTGTCACATACATTGTCCTTTTATAGGTAGTAGAGAGAGCTCTGGGCCTGGAGTCAGGAAGCCCTGAATTCAAATCTAACCTCAGACACTTCCTAGCTGAGTGACCCTGGGCAAGTCACTTAACCCTGCTTGCCTCAGTTTCCTCATCTGTAAAATGAGCTGGAGAAGGAAATGGCAAACCACTCCAGTATCTTTGCAAGAAAATGAGAAATAGGGTGACAGAGTCAGACGACTGAAAATGACTGAACAACAAAAAATATTGTTCTTTCAAAAGCGATTTGGCTTTGACTGTTTTCAGAACATTGTGTAGCCCTTTCCAGCATTTCCTTTTACAACGTCTGCCAGTTCAGGCCCAACCAGTCCTTTCCTTTCTCTTATTTCATGTATAAAATCTGAATGTCTTTTCCTTGTATGGCAGATACAGGTTTTCAGTTTAAATTCCAGTATTCACTGTATTTTAAATAATGAAAATAATAGTGTGCATTACAGTACATGTGGTATCTCATTAGGTCTTCACCACCTCTCTGTCCTCAGTTTCTTCATTTGTAAAATTAGAGAAATATTAAAAATAATAGCTAGCATGTATATGCTAGCTTAAGGTTTACAAAGCACTTTTTAGACATTATCTCATTTGGTCTTCCCAACAACTCTGGAAAATTGGTGCTATTATTATCTCCATTTTACATATGGGGAAACTGAGGCAGATAATAGTTAAGTGACTTGTTCAGGGTCACACTGCTAGTTTCTGAGTAAAGGAGGATTTTAACTTAGGTCTTCCTGACTCTAAGTTCAGTATTTTTACACACTGTACTGCCAAGCCCTATTTTTAATTTAGCCATTGGGCTTTTTAGAACTTTGTATTTCACAGACATATAAAACAACCTGTCAACAATAAAGGAGAAAAATAATAAAACCTCCAAAGGCAGATACAATAAAAGACCTGAAGAGTCCCAATACTGAGCCCTATTATCAAAAGCCCATGTAGTTCTCTAATTTTCACCTTCTGGTGCCCTGACTTGAATAAGAGTCATGCCACTAGACAGAAAGTTCTTAAAGCTCTCTCAGATATAAATTCTACATTCAAACACTCAGGTAAGACACTTTTTGCCTTTCATCGAAGAGTTATCTGAAGCAGTCATATGACTACTAATCATAATAGGAATTGTAATTTTTGCCACATTGCTTTTAAGTAGTATCTAAGGATATACCACAACATTGTAGGATATGACTATACATACATACAACATATGCAGATATATATGTATGTATATGTGTATGTGTGTATAATTCTTATAATGATGTAGAAAAAGATTGTGTGAACAGGTAAGAGTATTACTTTAGAACTCATGAAAAAGCCTTCCCTGGGTTGGCCAAAAGAATAAAAATTGTATCATTTATCATATAAAATAAATCAATGGTGGTTTAGATCCATTATAATGGGGAGATATATTATAACCACAGTGGCTCTAGATCTTTGTTCCTATGGGCCTCTTATATTCAGTTCAGGACAACATCTCTTTCTTTTCTTTTAAGTATAAAGTTCTAGGATTTAAATGATTTATTTCCATGTTTGTTTGTTTGTTATCCTAGTGAACTCTACAACATTCACAATGGGTGAATTATTGGGAAACCTAGTCTAAGGGCTAGGCAGAGCAGTGTAATATAAAAAGTACTGGCTTTGGTTCTTGGTTCTGACATCTCTTACCTCTGGGAACACAAAGTCTCGACCTCTATGAGTCTCAAAGGAGCATTCTGGGAAAGTGTTTTCTAAACCCTAAAGTGTTCTACAAAGTTGTGTTGTTGCTCTCTCCCAGAATTTCAGGGACATAAATCATCAACGTTCTATTAAACAATGTATGAGAAATCACAAGTATGTGATAAATTGCAGTATTTTATAATAAAACAGCATGGTTTTTTATCAGAACAGTAAATATGTGGTAACCATTGACATGGAAATCTTTTAAAGAGGTTTTTGTGCATGTGCTTTTTATTTTAAATAAATGTTCTCTTAATATGTTGTTCCTTTCTTCCAACCTCTATTTTGAAGGACCTTGTGGTGACTGAAAATGGGTTAGCTTTGCTCGGTGAGTCAGGTCCTGTCATTCCCAAACAACCACTCAGGGAGGAAACCCAAGGATGGCAGAGAACCATCGACATCTCTTTGAAAGCTAAACATTCTCAATTAAGGGCACAAGTCACATAGGTAGAGGTTTACTGTCTGAAACCTGCTACATCCCATACAAGGTAAGGGTATGTATTGATTTACCAACTTAAAAAAAGTGTAATAGCATGTCTTTTTTTATATAAACAGTCAACTGTCTCATGAATCACACTTAACTACATGTTATATCCATAAATAATAAGGTGAAACTGGATGTAAACTATAATCTCAATGCTGTACCCTGATTTTTAACTGTAAATCCCATTGTGGTCACTGATTTCCTTAATGGGATTCCTACAAATTAATGGAAATATGTAAGGCCCAAATTGGGGTATCCATGCAAATCTCTTTGCAGTCACTATCTGCATGTTATCAAAATCAGATTTGTGGTTACGAATTGAATGGAAAGTACATGTGTGTGTACATATATATGTGTGTGCATATGTACACACACACATATATATGCATGTATGTATATACTTGTCCCATGTAGTCTTTCAGATTCTGTGAGAAAGTTAAACTGACTAAAGTATTTTTAATAATCAAGGCAACAAGCATTTATTAAGCACCTACTATGTACCAAGCACTGTAAAACAAAATTCAAAACTTTTATTTGATTTGACCATGAAAAAAATACCTCTATGACAAAGGGCTGGTTGCATAAATGACCAATTCATGTTTGAACAGAGTCTTTAGGATCATAGATTTAATGGTAAAAAGAAACTAAGAGATCATGTAATTCTGACTCCTTATTTTACAGATGAATAAAAAGAAATTCAGAGAAGTTAAGTAACTTGCCTAAGGTCACACAGAAACTCAGCAGCACAGCCATGAATTGAACCAAGGTCTTCTAACTATAAATCAAGCATTCTTTCCATTATCTTATGATAAATATATTTATATATACTATAATTTTCATTATCCACCCCTAAGCCATGAGTCACCAGAAAGTTAGTAGTATTTGTGTGTGTATATACACATATTGTTTATATGTACATATAGACACACATGTGCATGTATTCATACACACAGATACACACACATACAAACCATGTTTTAGGTGGTAAAGACAGAAGTAGCATACAGACAAAAAGTCAATGGGAAATAAAAATCAAACATAAAAATTATAGAGTTCTTTTTTTCTTTTTTAAAGAAATGACTCAGGAACAAGTAAAGGAAACAATAAGAACAGTGTTATGGTAAACTACTATTTTTCTACAGCTAAAACAACAATTCCTTGTCTATGGAGCTAACATGATTCCCACTTAGCTGTCCCTCCCAGGTTCACTTGAAGTACCCACTCTGCCCCTACCCCCAGCCCCTGGGGTTACATTTTGCCAAAACCCGGAATTGACGCATATTTCTTCATACACTGTTTACATGCTACTGTTTACTAGAATAATCTGGCACCAACCTTGTGCAGGAGGGCTCTATCCAAAAAGTATTTCCTGAAGAGCTTAATGTCGGTCTCCAGTAAGTGTTCTGCGGTGTGATCCAACGTCAGGGTCAGTGTTCCTGATGAATGAACAAATCCTAAGAGGGCATGTTCGTTGATCTGAGCTCTGGAGAAGTCCGGCGAAAGACTGCCCTGGAAACTGAAACAGCACAAATCAATACCCATGGACAGCGTTATGGGAAAGAGAGAGAGAAAGTACCAAGAGCCCTAAGTGCCCAGTGGTACTTAGATTTTGTAAATAATTCAAGGGCAAAATTATCCTTTTGGAAGAGATCTACAGTCAGCACGATCATGTCAGCATAATAAAGCTAGTAAAGATGGCTTTCTCCTTGCCCTTGGGTGGGGTAGGAGTAGAGAGAATGCATTTTGAAGACATCTAGATAAAAACCTACCTACAACAGCTTGTAAAGAGCAGAGCTTTACCTCTGAGCTTACTGCTTCATTCTCCTTTTTAACGTGAAATGGAAACCTCACTTTATCGTGGCCATGTCTAGTAGAATGAGCAAGCTGGCGGCTAACAGGTTTATTAAGCGGATTACAGGGGAAAACAGACACTGCCTCAAGGGAGCCTTGCATTGTTTAGATGTTACAAACAAGTCAGACATTCATAACACACTGGACCATAGTTAGAAATCACTTTTCTAATGCAAATTAAAGTTATGCATAAATGTGGACAAAAATGGTATTCTTCTATAGAGTCATAAACAAAGAACATTCCTAAACCAAAGTATAACTGAATTCTTGCATATAATGTATATTTTTGGATTCAGTTTCGGTGAAGAACAAATACACATTTAATAGCCAAATAGTCTCCACGATCAGCAGTGCAATACTGCAGAGTTGCCCTGTCGCCAAGTACACACTAAGGTAATCAGTTCAACACTAAATTATTAAACATATGCACATCGGGCATGCTGAACCACGCTAGTAATGCCACATTGAGATAGACTACCATAGGTACAAGTGCCACACTGAGATAGCCTACCAGTATTTTCCTGAGTCCAGAGGACTTCTCATCTTTAGGCAAATCATGCCAATGTGTTGGTCATTTGAATCTTTTAGACTGAGTGGGGAAAGGGAAGGGTGACAGTAATGATGAAAAGAAAAGCTGTCGTTTTTCCTCCATTCTCCTGTAACTTCATTTTGCTAATCAGTGTTTCTTTAACAAAAAAATTAATTTTCTGAGAATTCTTATGTGGAGAGGTAAGACAAGCATTTGTTTCAACATAAAGAGTTGGTCTAATGCAATAATTCAACAGTTAAGAGCTGGAAAGAGATCTTAAAGTTGACCCAGGTCAACTCTTTCATTTGACAGATGATGAGAGTAAATGACTTGTCCATAGCCACAGGGCAGTAAGTCAAAGAGCCTGGATTTGAACTCAGGTCTTCTGATGCCAAATGATGCCATACTAAATACATCATGAGTCAGATATTGAGTTGGACTATTGATCTGTTGTCATTTTTCAGTCATTTCAGATCTTTGTGACCCCATTTGGGGTTTTGTTGGCAAAGAAATTGGAGTGGTTTCCCATTTCCTTGTCTAGCTCACTTTACTAATAAGGACCTGAGGAAAAGGTTAAGTGACTTTTCTGGGATCATAAGCCAGTGTCTGAGGCTGGTTTTGAATTCAGGTCTTCCTGACTTCAGACCCAGAATGCTATCCACTGAGCCACCTAGCTGGTCTAAATCACATTTAATGTGGTGTACGCCACATCTTAAAAAAGTAATATAGAAATCTGACCATTTAATTAATCACCATGACCCAAGGAGAATACATTTATCTCTGTGCCCAATCCTAATGTATTTATGACTACTTTTAAAAGGTTTCTTTTTTTTTTCTGTTTGTTTTGTTGGAGACCTATAGCTTCATAAGTCCACAGGACCATATATGACGATGGAATGAGGAACTCCCTCCACCAATGCTGATCAGCAATTTGTCACTAAAAATCTTAAAAAGGTACTTGAGGTACTAAGAGGATTGATAAATAGCCAGTGGTCAAATGAATAAAATGTGTCAGAGGCAGGATATGAATCTGGGTCTTCAAGGTAAACCTTCTCGATAGTCTATCACGATACTACTGTTACATACAGTAAAGGCTAAATAAATGTTTATTGAACTGAAATTGAATTCATGCATCTATTAAAACTGCAAAATTCCCAAATCATGATATCAATTACCAAGCATTTATGAAGCACCTACTGTGTGACCAGTACTTCGCTACACTCTGGAGACACGAAGACAAAAGCAAAATAGTCCCTGCCCGTAAGAGACACAATGTTTATAAGCAGGTAGAGAGAAAACCAACGCAGGGTAACCTGGAGGGGCGTGGGCAGAAGGTGTAAGGACGGCGGGGGGACCAGCACAGAGAAGCTGACATGAGCCTCGTGGAAGGAAATCATTGGTGTCAAGAGGCAGAAGTAAGGAGGGCCACAAAGGTTTGCTAGAGTGAGGTCACAAGAGTCAGTTGTTCTATTTCTAGTTATATTTCCATCTACCCCTTGGAAATACGCAAATGCTACAAATCAAGGAAACACTTAATTTTTTGTCTTCTTGGCTGTCTGGACTAAGGAAAGTGATGGAGAATATGTACGTAATGCAGATTAATCTTTAAAACGTGTCACTAATCTTTAAAATGTGCTTTTTTTCCCCCTTGGACAGAGGGCTTTTAAACATTTTAAACATTTACCAGCACACTCTTGGGAGAGAGTGCATTCCAGGCATAGGAAACAGACACAGCAGAGGAGAGATGGGAGGTGGGGCATGCGCAGAATAACAATAAGGCCAGTTTAACTGGACCAGAGAGTGCTCAAAGCGGGGTAGGAATAACCAGGTTGGAAAGGTAGGTTCACAGATTTAGAGATGATGATAATATAATGATATAATTGTTGTAAAATAATATCATATATTATATAATACTCAATATATAATATATAGATTATAATAATAAAATTATAATTATATAATACAATTTATATAGCACCTATCCTCCTGCAGGCATCTTGATGAGGGCTTTACAATCATTATTTCATGTGATCTTTACAACAACTTTGGGACATAGCGCCTGTTATTATTCCTGTGTTACACATGAAAAAACTGAGGCAAACAGAGAATAAACGACTTGCCAAGACCATGTAACTATTAAGTACCTGAGGTCAGACTTGAAGATGGCAAGGATCTTCAAGGTCACCTAGTCTGATTCTTTCATTTTAGGAAACTGAGTCACAGAGTGCTTATGCAAGTGACCCAAAGAAGTTAAATAAGAGAGCCAGGACTTGAATCCAAGTCCTCTGATTCTAAAGTTAACATTCTCTCCATTGGACCATTATGCCTTCCATTGGAGCAGCTCTAAAGGACAAAGAGGAGAGCTTATATTTGATCATCATGATAACTGGAAGCCACTGGAGCTTATAAAGTCAGGATAGGTAATGGTCAGATTTGTGCTTTAGGAAAATTATTTGGCTGCAAAATGAAGACCACTTTGTAAAAAGATGAAGAACCATTAAAAGACAAACTATATCCTCCATCCCAAACTTCTGGTATACAAGAAAAAAAGTCATAAAAACCTGCCTTTTTTTTGCCAAAATTTGCCTTGAAATTACTGGGGTAGGACTATGTTAGGGCAAAAGAAAAAGACATTTGACAAAGTAAAGTCTCTTAATCTTGTCTACATGTCTACATTATTTTGTTTGAAGGTACCTCAACAGACCAGAACAGGTCCCACAAACAGTTCAGTCTTACGTCCAATCTAGCATACACGTGTAAGACCCATTGACAAACAGTGATGAGTCCCACAAGAGAGACTAATTTCATTACTTGATTGTCAACACTGATGATGTCTTCCATTTGTATAATCTCATAGTTTTTAAAACACCACCTATCAGATTATCACATGTGAAACCAGGAAAGGCACTGAGACGCAATCTAATGACATCTGAAAAGAAAGAAGAAAGACAATCTAGGGAATATTGATAATGACTGTCCTGAATGCCTTTCTAACTTCTAGATCATAGGAATGATCTACAAGTATATCAAGGTCATCCTTTATAAAAAGGAAAATGAAACATGTTTACAACTGATTTCCTAGTGTAGATCTATTTTTTAATTGTGATTCCATGAAAGTTATACTAAATTCAAATCATGATTTGGTCACCATCCGTTCAAAACCACACTTCATGAACTCCCACTGATTTTTCCCTTTTACCAGATCAAACCAGGGAACATACAAATTCAAAGCAAAAGACATTTCATTAAAATAGAATAACCAGGTATATAATAAGGAAGCACCCTATATACAGGGGCATACTCTCCTACAATTCGGGAATATCCATAGTCAACAAGCAGAACTGAGGCAATTCAGACTTCTAGGGCACCACAATGGATAGAGTGCCAGGCCTGGAATTGGGAAGACTCTTTTTCGTGAGTTCAAATCTGGCCTCAGACAATTCCTAGGTGTGTGACTCTGGGCAAGTCACTTCACCCTGTTTGCCTCAGTTTCCTTATCTGTAAAATAAGCTAGAGAAGGAAATGGCAAACCACCCAGTATCTTTGCCAAGAAAACTCCAAATGGGGCCATGAAGAGGTGAACTGAAACAACTGAACAACAAATAGCGGAAACCCAATCAACTTCTGAAGCTGCTGCCTCTTGCTTCCTCCCCTCCCCCACCAAAGAACTGTAGATAAGATTTATCAGTAGACATTTATTTTTGTAAATAATGTCCATGTTAAAAATATATGTGTAATATGATTAATGAATGTCATTTATTATTGCCCAGGATTATTTATTTATTGTTCTCTACTGTGTACAGGGCACTGTGCTAAGTAAGTAGTGAAGTTATAAAGAAAGGCATAGGAGAGTCCCTGCCCTCAAGGAACTTACAGTCTAATGGGGAAGACAACCTGAAGAGGACAAGGGGGAGGGGGAGGAATGAGGTCATCCGTGCCCTGGTAGATATGTAAGTCATATAGCCAGGCTGAGAAATGGTCTGAGAAAAAGGGAGTCAATTTCATCTTGTAGAGTGATGAGTTTCTGGAGGTGATGAAGTCCAGGAAAGTCACCAGGTGGGAAATGATCTCATGTCCATCTGGCAATGTCATCTGCTGGTGTCTTTATTGACTAAGCTGAAAAGTGCTGTTGTCATTTGCTGGGGTATTTTCTGGGATGCCTGTTAACTGCTTCCTTTTTGAACTACAACTACTGTCTAGCTTCTTCCCCATGAGGATGTAGTCACAGCTCCTTTTCTACCATTAACCCCTACCCTGAGTGCTATCCTAGCTCTTTAGTGGATCATTTAGTGGATCACAACTATACATAAAAACCTTAAACTGAGTCTGATTATGGAACTCCTTTATTTCCTCCCAGGTGCCACTCCTTCAGATCTATCCACTCTTTGAAATTAAGAGAAAAAATTGCTTTTTACTCCCACTCTGCCCATAACTGTTAACACTGGGTCCACTCAAACCAGTAAAACTGGAGAGACAGAGTAGAGCTGATAGCCATTGACCTGCAATGCTGCCATCACCTAAATCACTGCTCCTCCTGCACAATAGTAAACCACATCTTCAGTAACACAAATGAATAAAAGATGTACAGAATACAAGACCCTATTGTATGTATTTCTTTTGCTCAAGTTTAACAAGCATTTGACTTGATGGAGCATGACGCAGCCTTAAAGGCTTTCCTCAGAAGAATTCTACCCCATGCATATGTTAAGATCATGGAGCATTTCTTGCTGATAGATAAAACTCAATTCAATAAGCATTTGTTAGCATCTACCATGTGCTAAGATAAGAAGTGGGATACAAAACCCAATATGTGACCGCTCCATATTCAAAGAGCTAATATTCTCCAGAGTGGGGAACACAAGATGAACACAGATCACATAAGATAAAGAACAAAATAATGACCAAGAAATTTCAGGAGGCATTAACAGATTGGGGGAATCAAAAAAAACCTGCTATAGGAAGCAGCACTTGGGCTGAACCTTGAAGAAAGCTAAGTGTTCTAAAAGGTATAAGGCAAAGAAGGAGAAACAAAACCAAAAAAAGACAACTCGTACAGAGGAGGGTCAAAGATGGGGGAAAAAGTAACGCCACATATGGGAAAGGATGAATTTGTCTGAAATAAAGATTGCGTAAGCAAACAATATTACTTTGACTATCCTCTGATGATCTATATTAAGATAAGGCTCAGAGATGTGTGTGTTCACCAATACAGTGTGGTCCAAAAAACGGTGAAAAGTCAGGGAGAAATTCTCTTTAAAACACTGGGGAGGGTGAAGAAAAGGGTGAACAAGTAAGTTGTAACCAGAAAACTAAAATAGAAAATAGTCCAAAAATGCAAAAGGCCAGAATAGTCCAGAAAGGAGGTGATAAAGAGCAGATTAAACTGAAGGAACTAAACAAAACTTGAACCCAGAAATGCAAACTAAATATAAGAGGACCAAATAATCTTGAAAAAGAATGAGAGAGACAGAGACAGAGAGAGGGAGAGGGAGAGACAAAGAGACAGAGAGAGACAGAAACAGAGAGAGAAAGAGACAGGGAGAGAGAGACAGACAGGAGAGACAGAGAGAGGGAGAGGGAGAGAGAGAGACAGAGAGAGAGACAGAGAGAGGGAGAGGGAGAGACAGACAGAAAGTGAGACAGAGAGAGAGACAAAGAAACAGAGAGAGACAGAAACAGAGAGAGAAAGAGACAGGGAGAGAGAGACAGACAGAGAGACAGAGAGAGGGAGAGGGAGAGACAGACAGAGAGAGAGAGACAGAGAGAGGGAGAGGGAGAGGGAGAGACAGACAGAGACAGACAGAAAGTGAGACAGAGAGAGAGACAAAGAAACAGAGGGAGACAAAAACAGAGAGAGAAAGAGACAGGGAGAGACAGAGAGAGACAGAGAGAGAGACACAGAGAGACACAGAGAGGGAGAGACAAAGACAGAGAGAGACAAAGAGACAGAGAGAGAGATAGAGAAAGACAGAGAGAGGGAGAGGGAGAGTGAGACAGAGAGACATAGACAGAGAGAGACAGAGAGAGAGACAGGGAGACAGAGAGAGACAGAGAGAGAGACAGAGACAGACTGAGAGAGACCAAGAGAGACAGAGAGAGAGAGAGAGAGAGACAGAGACAGAGAGACAGAGAAAGAGAGAGAAAGAGAGACAAAAACAAGACAGAGATTTGGCAAGCTGTCCAAGAGACAAAATGTATCGTTTCTTCGAACTAATGTGAATTTTTAACCTGTAATCAAGCCTGGCATTTTCATTTAATGACACTTTCCTGCCTCAGAAAATCTGCCAGCGCTGCGTGTTCTGGAGGTTGTCATTACAGACTTCATTCATCTCCGGGCTCTACTCTGCCATTAGCAGAAACTACCTGTATGACCAGTGTTGTTCATTTCTGTTAAATGTGACTATGTTCTCTGTAATGTGATTTTTTTTTGTCCTAAAGCTTGAAAGGCTGTGTTTGTGATCTTTGATAACCACATAAACATATCTATGTATTTACTTGGAAGCGTCGATCTGGTTAACTCACCACGAGCCAGAAAACAATAGGACTATTTAGAAGGCCGTTACTCTACCACCCTCCATTAGAATTGACCTGAGCTTAGAACTCTTTCTCAATCAACAGTCTGCCATACAGTGCCTACCATGTGCCCAGCATTGTGCTAATGAGCTGAGAAACAAAGGCTCAAGGAGCTCATCCTGGACCATCACTCATTGCTTTGGCCTTTGTCTTACCAATGGACTGATGACTCTGGAGGAGAGAGTGAGACATACAACTTTGTGCAGCCTTGCCTCCCTCCCGTCCATTTCACTCGCAAGCCAAGACAACATGCAACATGGGGAGGCAACCCCATGGGGATAGCAAACAAGCTCTATGCAGGATAAATTAGAAGTAACTGATGGAGGCAAGGCATTAGAATTAAAGGGATTAGGAAAGGTTTCCTGTAGAAGATGGAATTTTAGCTGGAAGGAAGACAGGGAAGACAGGACAGAGGGTGCTCATTCTGGGCGTGAGAGACAGCCGATGAAAATACCTACAATCAGACACTGCCTCATTTGAAAGAAAGCAAGGAGACCCATGTCACTGGATTGAAAAGTACCTAAGACACAGGACAAGGGGAGGAGTATTAAGAAGACAGGAAGGTCTTCAAAGATAAAGCAAGGTTACGAAGGACTTTGAATCAGAAGGACTTTGAACACAGAATTTTATATTTGATCCTGGAGGGGTGACATTGCTAGACCTACATTTTAAGAAAATCACTTTAATGGATTTTTTAAAGTTAATGGCCATAGTTTCAAATAGTATTTTGGACAGTACAAGAAAGAACTCTTTCAGACATGAAGAAATAAGAGGGGATCTTGGTCAGCTACATTTCACATAGCGGATCAGTTCCCATTCTCCCACCAAAAATACGATGACCAACATATAACATCTTCTCAGCTCACAATTCTCTGTTTTATCCAAAAGACAGACATGAAAACTTCGTCAAATGGCTTGCTGAGGTCCAGCCATCCTACATCCACAGTTTTCAAAAAATGAAATGAGGTTATTTGGGTATGAATTGTTTTTGGCAAACTTGTGCTAGCTTCTGGGGATCACCACTCTTCCTAAGAGCTCACAAGCCATCTGTTTAATGACCAAGGGAACAGTGAAACAGTGTTTTCACTCTTCTTTGAAGAGCTTTAAATTCATTCTGCTGCTTACAAATGAATGAAAACCATTCCTTTACTACTCTCTGAAGTGCTCCTCATTGCTTTCCTTCTTTCTCTCCTTCCCCACACCTCTCCTGGCTGTCCCTTGGTGGGGTATGGGGAAGAGAATTATTTATGTTCCTTTCTCTCCGTCCTTCCACCCACTTAAGTCAAACAATAAAGGGGTTTAGTACTAGCAAACAATCCATTCATGAATTTTTCAAAAGAACTGGCATCAAACTCAGTGGTCTCTATATTTTTCTCATTTTTAAATATCAATACAACTTTAATCTGCCTTGCACATAATTCAGCTATTTCTTAAAAACATTACGTCTTCCTAACTAGATTACATATAATAGATTACATATAAACTCCTGGTAGGAAGAATTTTGTTGTGCATGGCTTTTGCCTTCCACTTAGTGCCTAAAACAGTTATCCCCCAGTTACAAGGTCACAATGTGGCACTGTTGGGTCTGGCATCAGGAAGATCTAAGTTCTAATCTGATCTCAGACAGTGTATGATCCTGGGCAAGTCATTTTACCTGTCTGCCTCAGTTTCCTTTAAAGTGGTAATAATAACAGCACTTAACTCCCAGGACTGTTTTGAGGATCAAACGATATGACAATGGTGAAGTACTTAGCACAGTGCCTGGCACATACTAGGCACTTAATAAATGTTTCCTTCCTTCCTACGTACTTCATAGTAGGTATTTTGAATAAATGTAAATGAATGAATACTGAACATAAAAAGTACTGAGGAGAAATACAGAACTGGATTTTGTTCTGAAAAAAATGGGATTGAGAAAAAAAGTTCTTTATGATTTTAGCTTTTAAAGTAGAAGATTCACTTTGAAGTAAAGAAAATAGGGACTGCATATTTCTGTTGAGAACAGCATGCAAAATCACAAGAAACACTTTCTAGGAAATAGGATATTAATATTATTTATGATATCTGATGTCCATATACCAATGTATAGAATATGATTTATAAGCAAAATACAATGTGGTAAACTTAACTTTGTGGTTATCACTGAGACTGCTGGGATGTGACACAAGTAGAATATGGCCATGAAAAGATATACCATATTTAAAAGGAGTATATTAGATTTTTACAATTACACAAAAAATACAGCATATAAATAAAATATTGTATGGAAATCCATGAAATCTATAGGGAAAAGGCATAGTTGAAAGTATTTGGACAAGAATCAATGAGAGGAAAGTAGAAGAGATGTTATAATGGAAGCACACCACAGACCACTATAAGTCAGATGGAAGAAATTGGTGATTAACTCAATGGATGGATGAAATGATAGCTAAGATGAAAAATGTGGACTTCTTATGACAAATAAGAGGAAGTGCTGTAGGTTTCTGATCAGGAAGGTAACATAATGAAGCACTATTCTACTAATTATATGTAAGATAAATAATACTATAATGAAACTAGAGACAGGGAGACAAGTCAGTAGATTGTTGTAACGATCAATGAGGTAATAGATAGAAAGAGAGATTCCATGGACACTGGAGAGAAAATGAATGTGGTTTAATAACAGACTGTAGGGAGTGAAGGTGAAAGGGAGCCAAAGATGATGCTATGCTCTGAAGTCCTGAGAACCAGAAGGACAGAGATACTATTCATGGTAATCAGTAAACAAGCATTTATAAGGCAGTTCTAGATACCACCACTGTACCAGGCACTGGGGTCCAACCACAACCAGTAAAACAATCCAGACTCAGAATGAGCGTATGTTTTAATAGTGAAGACATATTCCGATATGTAGGAATAAATATGAAAAGAATAAACACATAGTAGTTAAAGGCAAGGTGGTTTGAAAAGGGTAATAGTCGTTACAAAATCAGGACAAGGACTTGAATTTGGCTTGAAGGAAGAAAGGGGTCCTATGAAGTGTAGGGGAGGACGTGAAAAAACTGGAAATGGATGCTTGCTTGGAAAACAGGGGGATTAATTAATGTTTTGACTTGAAATTTCCTGCCAATGCAACTAGAGGTAATCTATTAGTAAGAACTAGAAACAAAGTGATAGGGCAATACTAGAGATGTAAAACTGGCAACCATATACACAAAGGTAATTTTTGTAATACATGAGAGAAGGGGTGTCATTCGGAGAATAGTGGAAGACCAAACTCTACACAAAGAGCAGTGGAAAAAAGAGATAGGGAAGGAATAAGAAGGAAGAGTCAGATAAGAGTATTAAAAGAAAATTATGTCATGAAAGTCAAAGAAGGGTCTTGTCGATCATTATAGTGGGTTGGAGAGAATGAAAACCATATCATCGGTAATTGAGGAAGAAGTGTGTTTTCAAAGTATAAACCACCACAGATTGTTTCCATCCCTGCCAAATTGAGAAGATATTCATTTCCCTGCCTTTCTTTTCCTCTTTCCTCTGCCCTGCTCTCTTCACTTCCCATCTTCTACCACAGTGGCCACCATTACCAATACTACTTGCAACAAGGACTCAATAATTCCTGGTGGTCCTTTATAGTACCAATTAATGGAATCTCCAACAAGTAGCAACCAGAGAGGTGAGAGCAGCAGAAATACAACCAAAAAAAATGCTTCTTACCAAACAGCACTTTCGGTTGCTATCCCATCGTACTGACTAAACCTTTGTTCTGGCTCTTTGGCTACCACTCCAGCCACAATGACGATAATATCACACTGTGATACTATTAAAAGAATTTCACTTATCAAGTACCATAATTAATTAATATTAACAGAGAAAGCGCCATATCAAGCAGATACTCACCTGTTGATGACTTCTACCAGTTTGGAGTGCCCAAGCTTCAAAGCCAAGTCTAACGGCAGATCTCCTTCTTCATTAGTCAAAGCTAGGGCCTGTCTTCCCCCCGGAAGACATAAGAGGAACTGTGAAAACTTAACCAAGCCCCATCTCATTGTGATATGAAGAAGAGACTCCATATGTGTAGTCACTAAAAAAAAAACAAGAAAAATAAGATATTGACTCTTTTTAAATGAAATATTTTCTTCTATACATTAGTCAGATACTTTTGAAAAGATGAGGGAAAATGCATTTTTCCCTTCATCTTTTAATAAGTGAGTAAAGATACCACCTCAAAGTCTTATTCCTTTGGGGTACATTTGAGGGAGATCTTTTTGCACTCCTTTTCTTTAACATTATCCTAGTGAAAGATTAGGGATTAAATGAAGAGTTTTTCCTATGACAGCAAGTAAAACTAGAGTCTCTTTCCAGCACTAGTTATATTGTTAACTTCCTTTTAGACTTAGGAGATGGATCCATAAATTTCCTTGAAAGACAAGCTGGCATGGGTGGAGAGGGATCTACAGTTTCCTATGTAGTTAATAGACTGCATCAACTCTTATAGATGGGGATAAGGACTAGACCTGTGATTTTATTGGCATAGGAAACTCCCAAAAGAATTAACTCCTTTCTACTAGTACAGGTTAGCACCCTTCTCTGCCACTTCTAGTTTTAAAGAGTTGTCTGGAGCATTGAGAGACTAGTGGCTTCAGAGATAGTCTATGTCAGAGGTATGACTGGAACCTAGGTCTTTCTGATTTCAGGGTCTATTGTATGCCTTTCTAGCCTGATGTGAGTGCCCTAAATATGAGAATACAAGTTTACCCCTGTGTGTTTTCTCCAAATACAATTGTATTCTAATAATCAAATCTTCATTTGGAAAAACACATACATACATGTATACAAACTATATTATAATATATACATATATGCATAAATTCATCCCAGCAATCCAATCCAACTAGCATTTAATAGGGCACCTATTAAATTCATGGTACTAAGGAGTTTACATTCTGGGGCATTACATTACATCATATCTTACATTCCCCCAGGTCAGGGAGAAGAACCCTAACCCTAAACGTTACCAGATTATTAAACATGATTCTTTGAAAAGGGAAAGAACATGAACAGTTAGGGAGATCAGGAAAGATCTATGTAGGAAATAGTATATGAATTAACCTGTAAAGGAAAACAAGGATTCTAAGAGACAGGAATGAGGAAGAGGTATGGCCCAGATATGTGAGAAAGCCTGTGTAAATGCCAAGTTGGAGAAACAGCAAGCAGATAAATTTGGTTAGAACATATAGTGTGAATGAGAGAGAAGAATGTACAGTGAACCTGGAGGTCTTCCTGCTGAGATGGCTGAAAGTGAGGCAAGCTTCCCAGCTCCCACAAAACAATCCAGCAAAACCTTGAAGTCACACCAAAACAATGACTGAGAAATCCATCAAGAAACTTACAGTAAATGACTTCTATCCCAGAACTGCACAAAAAAGTTACCCAGAAGCCCAAGGGAAATAGAAAAGGGCCCCCACCCAGATGAAGTGAGAGCACAGTCAAAACATATGTCCTGAGGCAGCAAGAACCAATACAAAGAACCCAACAAAAAAGTGATAGACACTAGGGGAAGAGACATACATTTTCAGACATGGTAACTATGTGGATTCATTTTGCTTGACCATGTTTGTTACAAGGCATGCCCTCCCCTCCTTTCTCTCCATTAATGACTGGAAAAGGAGAAAAATATCAAAGGCGATGAAAACAAGAGATTAACACATTTATTTTTAATGCACAGAAAAGAACAGAAGGAAATTCAGAAGGAAGTACAAACAAAAAAGAATTTTGAAAATAATGTGATGCACACTTATATAAGCATCTTTTAATAAAAAGCAAGCATTGTGAAATGGAGATTCACAGTTTCATACAGAAGGCTTTTTCGGTGTTCTACTCTGTGTACAGAAATGATCCTTTTTTGGTATTTAGTTCAGAATTAAAATAAAATAAACATGGAGACATAGGATGGAATCACACTGGCAAAAGTTTTAAAGGCCAACCTACAGAACTGAAATCTAGATTGGGAGCCAGGCAGTGACATAAGATACTCTCAGACACACACTAGTTGTATGACCCTGGGCACATTGGGCACCTCTCTAAGACTGTTTGCTAATTATTAAAATGGAAAACTAACACATCCAACTCACAGGGTAATTGTAAGGATCAAGTGAGATAACACAAAAAGTCTTTTGCAAAACCTGAAGCACAGTATAAACGCTAGATATGATTATTATGTAGTGATATATTTAAAAATACTATTGACTCTAGTGCAAACTACCTCAGTAGGTAGTCAATGCTTCACAACATTTTTCACAACATTCACCTGAAGATTCTCTTTTGGTTCTACTTGAGAAAACGTTTACAATTTTGCCTTCATCATGTAGCTGACCAGGGCTTTTACTCAAAAAGGCTTCCCCCATACTTAAACCTGGATGTCAAGTTAGAATATCAGTTCCTGTGTAGGCTATAGACACATACACTTACATCGCAATGTTTCCAGTTGGACTTTTACCCAGTCTCCATAACTATCTGACTTCTCTGCTCAAAGTTCTTCCCTCCAGTTTGTTGCACAACAGTGACCTCATTCCCCATACTGTCCCAACACCATAGATCTCAGGGTTTCTTTTTTTTTCAGGAGGGGAGAAGGTAAGGCAATTCGGGTTAAATGACTTGACCAAGGTCATGCAGCTAGTAAGTATGTCAAGTGTCTGAGGCCATATTTGAAGTCAGGTCCTCCTAACTCCGGGGCTGGTACCCTACTCACTGTGCGAGCGAGTGCCCCCAGACCTCAGGAGTTCTTAACCTGTTTCATGACATGAACTTTTCTGGTAGCCTGGAGGCACCAAAAGACCCCTTATCAAAATAATGGGTTTTCTTTTTTTGATGAATAAAAGACACAGGATTAAAAAGGAAACCAATTATGCTGAAACAGCTATAAAAAACAAAAACCTTCATGGACTTAAGCACCTCTGACAAAGAATTATGTTACAATGACTAATGTTTTGATACAGATAGACCAGTTAATTCTCAGGATGAATACATCTAACTATGGAGTGACCCAGACAAAGTAACAAAGAGGGGTGTTAATGAAAATGTCCGAAGAAGACATATTTTTCAATTAATGTAGTTAATACAGACACGATTTAATATAGATATGCAATCTCATGGTCATACAGAAGGGTAGATAGTATTACTGATCTATAGAATAAAAATTAAGGATGGAAATTTCAATTAACTAAATCACAACAGGACATCAATCCTTATGGAACTAATTAATTTCCAAGTAAAGTGTGATGTAATATAATTAATCTATATTTGTTCAATCACTCAAGAAATATTTATTAAGTGCCTGCTATTTGCCAGGCCCTGCGCTAGGCATAGGGGATACAAATCCAAGGTGATCTAAAGTCCCTGTCCTCAAAGGGACATACTGGGAGGATATAGGTACACAAACTCTACTATTTTACTGAAAAAGATATATGTATACAAATAATAAATATTTACATACATATATAAGTATGCCTATATACATATCTATATGTATATACATGTGTTATACATAAATATATATGGGTATATGTATATGCATGTGTGTATATATATGTGTATGTGTGTATACTATATATATGTGAACAAAATAAATTCAAAGTGATGGGGGTAGGGGATAGGGAGCAATATCAAATGGGAAAATCAAGGAAGTCTTTTGCAGGACTCTGCACTTGAACCAAGCCTTGAAAGGATCAATGGTCCTAAGAGGCAGGGGTTTCTACCCACCCACCTTCCATCTTCTACCTCCACCTTCATGCCAACATATTGGAAAACAGATATTTCAGCCTACATTAGCAAGGGAAAAAATAGCTTTCCCCTTCCATGGAGAAAAATATTCATAGTAAGCATTTATATTACAATTTAAGGATTGCAGAGTATTTTTATAACAATCTCATTTGATCCTTACAAGAACCTTGAGAGATAGATGCGATTATTAATTACTATTATTTTCATTATTGTAAACATTTCTATAACACTTTAAGGTTTGCAAAGTGTTTTGCAAAAACAATCTCATTTTATCTTTACAGGAACTTTGGAAGGTAAATGTTATTACCATCCTCATTTCACAGATGAGGAAACTGGACAGAGGTAAAGTGACTGGCCCAGGGTCACACAGTTAGTAAGTATCTAAGGCTGGATTTGGATTTGGGTTTTCCTGGCTCCAGGTCCAGTGTTCTATCTATTCGCTGCCTAGATGGCCTTTTCCACAGTCAATTGCACTTGTCATATATGGATACCAAAAAACAAACGAACATTTTAAAAATTAAAATCTTTTAAAATAACTTTAACTTTTATTTAAAATTTTGGTTAAGGTCCATTTTGAAGTGGAATTTTCCATATGCATCCATGTAAGAACTTACTAGCTATGTGACTCCGGGCTAGTCACTTCATCTCCATCTGAATTTTCTCAGCTGCTAAATGAGGATACACAGAACAGTGCTTACATGGCCTCTACTGCACCTGCTTATGATTACATACCATGTGTTTATCAAAATATAGACCCCTTCCCTATAAACAATCAACCCCCCAAATTTCTAAAGAATCTGGATTGTCAGCTTATACATCAAACACAATGATGCTTCGACTGAGTGTTTGGCTAAGATATCAATTTTTTTTTATCTTTCCAGCATGACCCAAAGCTGTTCTAGCTGTTGTAGCACTGAGAAGGAATTGGGATGTTTTTAAACTTGCAGTTGATTGATTTAGAGAGTATTCTTCTCTGCATACCTTCCTATAGGGTATTTGAGATCATTCCCAAAACCTTCCTAGTTACAGACAACTGCTAACATCCCAAGAAGAAGCTTTTATGGATTCAGTTAGCATCAGACAATCCAATATTCACACAAACATAGACGAGGTACAACAAAGCAGTACTGTTACACACCGTGGGTAATGCCCAAGTTTTGAGGCTGGCTATTTCACTTGGTAATGGAATTACTTAGAAGCCAGAGACTCTCATGAATCTGATCTTTTGCTACCTAGAACTCAACCTAGTATGCTGTTTAAGAAAACCTGTACTGCTGGTGACTGTATCAGCAGAAAAGGAAGCCATATCATACCCAACTTTTACTTACAGGTAGGATTCTTAACATTATTTATTCACATTTCACAGAACTGCAGAATCTCCCAGAGTTGAAAATGAATCCCTTCTATAACTAGGGTTCTTCACCCTGTTGTGTATCATGGACTCTTGGCAATCTTGTGAGCCTGTGGACCCTTTTTCAGAATAATATATATTTTTATCCTTCTTTGTTTAAATTTTGAGTTCCAAATTCTCTCCTTCCATACAGCCCCTCCCCTAGGTATTGAGAAAGCAAGCAATATGATGGCCATTATACATGTGAAGTCATGCAAGACATATTTCTATATTTAAAACAATAAAGTAAGAAAAATAAGGAAAGTAAAAAATACGCTTCAATCTGGACTCAAAGTTCATCAGATGTCTCTCTGGAGGTGGACAGCATTTTTCAGAATGATTCCTTTGGAACTGTCTTGGATCACTGCCTTGATCAGAGTAGCTAAGTCTTTCACAATTCACTACTGTTACAGTATTACTGTTGCTGTGTACAGTGTTCTCCTGGTTCTGCTCACTTCACTTTGCATCAGTTCATACGTCTTTCCACATTTTTTCTGAAACTATCCCTCTATCATTTCTTGCTTATTACCGCAGTAGTTGAATAGTGTTTTTAAAGGCATAAAATAAAATATAGGATAACATAAGCAATCAAAGGTTAGGGAAAATAAAGATGTAACTTTTTTTTCCTCTCCAAGGTCATAGACGTGGGGATCTGCAGACCCTTGCTCTATAATATATCTGATTAGTGGCCATCTAGTCTCTGCCTAAAAGCCTCCCCGGATGAGGGGGAGGCCAGCACCCCCAGGGGACCAATCCACTTTGGGGGAGTTCTAATGAATAAGAAGTTCTTCTTACAGCAAGTCTTTTACAATTCCCTCTCACTTCTTCTTCTCCGAGGGAAGCTTCCTTTGCCTGTTCTAATTCATATACTTTGAAATCTTTGTCACCCTCCTTTATCCTCTCCAATGTTCCCCTCAAGCTCCTCAATCAAAGAGAGGGAACGATAAACTCATTGAACCGACTAACTTATTCTCCTACAGTAATCGATCTATTTGTGGGGGAAGACGGAGAGTTAGCAAGAAATTGGACATTCTGATGTTTGAAGAAATAAAGAGGAGCAAAGCTTTTGCTTGTGAAGTGAAAATTCAACAAAGTGAACTTGAAGTAGGCCAGAGAATGATGTTTGCTGAAAAGAATTCTGCTTATTAGATACATTTCAAGTCTCTAACATGATTAGGAGCAGGGTGGGGGAAAGAAGAAAAATCCAATTTGCTGCTGGTCATGGCTTCAAAATGAAATGTTTTCTCACCAACTAAACATGCTTCTTCCTGTTTGGTTAGAGCTAAGAGTCATTCAGAATTCCTCTTACTGAAATAAAATTGCCGGTAATTATTACAAAGGCTACTGAAAAAAAAAAGATGACCTGGTCAGGATTACCAAGACATAATATCAAAAGATTAAATAATCTGTTACAGTCAAGAAATTATCTATATTAGTAGAGGCTAAAACTTGGACAACACTATGAATCTCAGTTGGTCTCAATTTCCTCATTTGAAAAAGGAAAAATAGAGTTATTAACTTAAAGCCAGATTCAAGTCTACCAAAAAATGACCAACATCATCACTATGACCCTACAGTAAGCCCAGTTCAGCAAAACGCAATGTTCATTCCAACAAACTACAAAGTTCTAAGACATTTCACTCTCAATATGGTGGCATGGAAAAAGTAACTCATTGGATGGTACCTCAGTTACTAAGAAGGCATTTTACGATCCATCTAAATTTCAGGGCCACTATATCTACCTAAAATGAAAATACATTGTACTTCTGAATGAAATGCTGGGTAACCAAACATACTGTTCTAACATTGGCTTACTAATGACATCCTATATCAACCATCCCAGTCCATCCCTTTTCATGCATTGAATGAAGCATTTTGGTAATGAAACACAAAAGAAAGAAATCCAATTAACATTCTGTTCAGTTTTTACATATAATTTTGTCCTTTCCTTACTATCCTCTAAATATAAAAGAGAGGCTATGCCTTTAAGAATTAAACAAGATGCTAAAACCCAACTGGGGAGTCCAATAAACAAAGCAACTTCTCTCCAAAACTTTGATTATCTCAGATTTGTCTTCTTTTTGTGAAGGATATCATGATTTCTGAGGGGCTTCCTATCACCTCCAAAATCAGATAAAATTTTGTGTTTGGCATTCAAAGTCTATCATAACCCATCCCCCTCCTACCTTTCCACTCTTATTATATATTACTCCTGGACACATACCCTTTGATTCAATGACAGTGGCCCCCTGTCCATTCTACATATAAGGCACTCCATCTCTCCACTCAAAAGGAACCTCTTTAGCTATCCTTCATGCCTGCAATGCTTTCCCTCCTCAATTCTGCCTATAATCAACCACCTGGTTCCCCTGACTTCCTTTAAGTCCCAACTAAAACTCCATCTTTTACAGCAAGCCTTTCCCAACCACAATTTATCCAGCCCTTGTCTTATTTGTGTTATGTTTGTTTGCTTTATCTCCTCCATTAGATTGTGAGCTCCTAGAGGGAAGGGATAGTCTTTTGCTTCTTTTTGTATCCCCAAGGCTTATCACAGTGCCTGAGACTGCAGGTACTTTATAAATGTTAATTAATTGGTGGAGTCAATGAGATCTCCATCACACATTTGCTCTTTGATGTTGCCCGGAATTTTTTAAAAATTAATTAAATCAACTTCATAAAAGTGTGGACTTTTGCTCTACTTTCCAAGCTTTTGGGATTAAGGGAACAAGGTTTCCGTGGAGTAGATTTAATGGTTATTGCACCCAGTATAGGGAAATCTCTGTGAAGAAACTCCTTCTACTCAAGCAAATCAGCAAGTCATTAGTAACTCCACCTGAGAGTTGTCTGGGAGAGATTTAATGACTTGCTTACCTTCACACAGCAAATATTTGTCAGAAGCTACACTTAGACCCAGGTCTTCCGTAATCTAAGTGAATTCTGTCTATGCTACCACTCTTTGTCAAGTTTATATACACAAATTCTTATATATCTAAATGCACAAATATAAATGAAATATAAATGAACCTATGAAAGGTCAAACAAATAAAATGTATATCCAACCAGTGAAACTATCGTCTAGTGAAAGGTAGACAGACTTGTACTGCATTTTTTAAATTAGATAATATAGTATGCTTTGTAAAATTTAAAGTACTACAAAAATGTTATTTATTAAGACTATCATGCATAATGTATACAAAAAGTATTAGATACTAACTAGTCTATCAAATTAGTTTTCAAAAATTATTTTATTTTATTCATTTTTAAAACTAACTTAAAACCTTCATCATCAGTGAGAGGCAAAAAGTGTAATACTCCATTGGTGTGATATAAGGGATTCTGGGTTGTCAAAACCACACAAATAGTTCACTAGCTCAGGCAAGTTCGACCATGCTGGAAAGGTTTTGAGTATGATCCTAGAAACAGACTTTGCCTGCTTTCCAAGAACCACCTGAGTTATCTAAGGAATGGATAACCTTGCCATCAGTAAGCTATTCACTAGGTGATGATTTGAGGGGAGTGGAGGGTGAGGGAGGGGTTAGGCAACTCATGAAACAAAAAAAAATGGTTAAGAAGGCCTTTAGTCCTGTGCAGACTCTTCCTGTTTTGTAAGTAATGGCAGAGAGACAGAAAGAAGCAGAGAGTACTAAGAATTAGAGTATTTAAACTACCTATGACTATTATCCACTGATATTGCTCTAAATGTGAGATCCTTGTCTAATGTCTATGAGGTCAATACAGTAAAGGTGGTAATGAGTCACATCACTAAGAATATTATCAATATAAATTAAACCACAAGACAGAAGAACCTTGTAGGTAAAAGAAAGGCAGTCTTGCAGATTCTACATAGAGATGCAAATAAAGGAGCTGTCAAAATTGGCTTTATTGAACTTCCAAAGGCAGTAAAGCATCATGTCTTCAGACAAGGTCATCTTGTCTCATGGTATTCATGATGACTGACCAAAATGACTACCAGGAAAATAATTGCAATTATTTGCTGATATTTTTTGCTGGAGATGAGAAAGTAGATAAATTCTTAGAACTACCTCAACAAGACCCTCCAAATCTCAAATCAATATATACTTGATGACATGCATTCATCAACTTCAATGCAAAGATGTATGGAGGTGGAAGAGACCATGAAAAAGTGTTGGAAATATGAATCAAGACAAAAAAACGGAAAGAAAAATGTCAAAGGTTTGCAGACTATGGAGAAGCCTCAAGTGTTTAATCATCAATTCTTCAGGAAGGTACTTAATATGGTATTCATTAAATAATGTCAGAAAAAAATGATACTGACTATATCTGGTCAGAAAATAACTGGTTTCCAAAGTGGGAGTCATTGCCAAGTCAGTTTTTAATGTATATTTAGACTATTGACTTGTTACAGCAAAAATAAAAATATTCAAATTACTTCAACCAAATCTATCTAAAGAAACAATGTAAAAAATGAGAAACAGATAAAGAAATAGATATACATTATTCACATAAATTTAACTTATGTGAAACAGTTAACATAATTAAGTCAGCCAAATAACCCAGAAATTATAGCAAAGATATGGTTACCACATGAAGAAATATGGTAGGCAAGAGTCATAGCAGTTTAGAATGATCTTATTTTTAAAAAATTTTATGGAAGAAAATTATGAGTAATGTCTCCTCATAAAATAGCAAAAATTTATGAAATAAAAAATTGCATAATACTCAGTGCGAGAGACCTTATTAAAGCTAAAAGGACGACAAACAAAAATCCTAATGATCTCTCAAGATTTATGCAACAAATTGTTTTCTCCATCTGAAACAATGGAACCACCACATTTCAGTTCCTACATCACCATGCCTGGTGTGTTATATGAGGAAACAGAAATGTCATTAAGGAAAACAAGGATGTGAATTATGCAAAGAGGAGATCACATAAGTAAATTGTTCTTTTTTGTTCTATTAAAAAATATGCCAGGTAATTACAATTGGCTCTTCTGGAGGAAATGATTCAGAGACGGAAAAATGAGTCTCAGAGAAAGAATCTACATAAACCAAACCTGATACAAATATCCAAAAACCTAATAAAGATATTTGCATACGGGATTTGATGTCAGGACATTAATTTCATTTTAACCAATTCTTTTACATTAAAAAAATACCAATATTTCACTAAGTGTTAGGGAACAAATTTCCCTGGAAATGATGACGCAGTGAAGATTTTTTTCTCACACACACACACACACACACACACACACACACACATATATATATATATATATATATATATATATATATACATATTCTAGACAGACCAAAAGAGAAGGTTTTCTTCTGGGTTTTTTTTTTCCTACGGAAGCTCTTCCTGACCAGAGTAATTGTCTTACTGTAACTGCTATGCTATTATTTGTAAGTTGTCCTTGAAACATTGCTATTCATTTATTAATATCGTTGAATCACCGTGTTGCATTGTAATGGAGCAGTGGCTTCAGTAGCTAATTAGGTTCTTTAATTGTGGGAAGACACGCTTCTTCCTCAGATGTGACCTATGTCAATGACAACTGGTTTGGAGAGAACCACTTAAGTATTACGACATGATAGTGACGATGTCATTAAAGGTTTATGCCATGCAGAGGAGAGATGCCTATCGGAGGGTAACAGGAAGCATTACATCAAAAATCATCAGTATTTCAGCCTACTTTCTCATCTCTATAACAATCTTTATCAATGTAACTTATGTAAATGGCAAAAGCATTTTTGAGGAAGCCATGAGAAGGAAATAAGGAGACTTTTTACAAAGAACGCTCTTCAGCAAACCACTTTTTTGTCTTTTGTACCCCCAACGCCTACCGTAGTGATTGGAACACAGGGGGTCCTAAATACCAGTTGATTAAGCCCCATAATCATACAATGGACAAAAAGGTAAAAGAGGGTAGCTAGAAGGCAAAGTAGAGTACAGTCCAGAATCAGGAAACTCATCTTCCTGAGTTCAAACTCAGGGTCAGACACTTACCAGCTGCGTGCCCTTGGGCAAGTCACTTAACCCTGTTTGCCTCATATGTAAAATGAGCTGGAGGAAGAAATGGCAAACCATGCAAAAGGGGTTCTGGATTGTTGGACATAACAGTAACAAAAAGCACAAATGTAAGATCTCACTGCGCTTACTATAGATTTTTTTTCCAAAAATTTTATTCAGTTTTATAAATTTAGACTTACAGAATCAAAATGGTGTTCTCCCATGCATATGTGACACCATATAAGACTACACAAAAGACATAGTAAGAGAGAGAGCTGTCCTTCTGATTATAATACCAAGCAAGACATAAAAGAGGTAGACATGTTTGCCATAACGGTATGCTGCTATCACAAATGGTGGGATAAATAAGCATTAAGTGCTGATTATCTGTGCCAAAGACTTCGCTAATTTAGGTATAGCACAGAATGCAGACTGAAGGACTCTCTCTCTCTCTCAATACATATATGTATACACACACATACATATATGCATGTACATAGATACAGGAAAATATATACAAAGATTGTGTGTGTCCATGACATGTCCCAAATGTTCTTATTTTCCCATGAGACTGTTCTCATTGCCTCAAGTCCCAGAACAGTACAGACTTTCCTAAACGTGATCTCTAACCACTAAAAAGTTATGTCCTATTTTCCACATATTAAAAAAAAATCAAACGGATGAAGAAAGCCTATTGTATAAACTATGATCTAAAATTGGATAGAATGGTCACAGAGACAGTCCATCAACAAATATACAATATATAATACATGAATATATACGTATATATAATATGTGTAGATATAGATAATTCAGATATCATAAGACCAATCTTGTGTGCTGTTTGTTTCTCATGATGTAACTAGATAACTAAAAAAATATTATCTTGTTTTTAAAAAGAAATTATTTTAAGGGCATCCAACTTTTCTTTTTTATGTCCTAGGTCATTTTAAGGACTTATGCTAACATGGCATGATACTAAGTGTTAAGATGCCTTGATACTTCCGGATCACCATTTCTGTTGAAATAAAGAAAAAAGAACTAGTGAATGCCCATCAAAAAATATGGCATAAGAATGTAAAGGAATCATATTGGGCCAGAAGAAATTATGAAAAGGATGGTTTTAGAAGACATGAGAAGATGTGTATTCATTGATACAGAGTAAGTGAACAAAACCAGGAGAATGATTTACACTATAACAAAGTTGTAAAACTAAACAATTTTGAAAGACTTAATACAACGACCAAGTACAATCCCAGAGGTAATAAGCCAGGCTTCTCAGCTCCTGATAGAGAAATGAAAATCTTAAGATGCATAACGAGATGCATCATATATGTTTTGGATACAGTCAATGTGGGAATGTTTTTTTTCTGGATTATGCATATTTGATATAAGGGATTTGTTTTTTCTTTTCTCTCCTCTGCTCACTTGGAGTTAGAAGAAGTGAAAATAAATGCTCATTAATTAAAAACATAAAATTTGAAAAATGTAAAGGTCACAGGTTCACTTGTTATTAATCAGCCTTTTATGCTTCTATTATTTTTTGAATATTTGGGATATTATAAACAAATATTAAGAGAGAGGTCTACTACATTTAAACCTTTTAAAAGCACCATTCTAGCTGCCTGCCTACAAGGCACTGTAAATACTATCACTGTAATTAAATCAATGCAGAGAGGCCAATGTGCCAATTAAAACAAAACATACTGAGACCTATGACTTAGGCAGCAGTCCAGACATTATGATACCATAATATCAGTAGTCACACCAGTACCTCTTCCAAGTTACATGTAGGTTTATTTATCTTACTTTAACATATTCTAAGACTATTCCGCCCCCCTGCCCTTTTAGAATAGTAACAGGAGCTAGCTGGCTCAATGGAGGGAGCTCTGAGTCTGGAATCAGGAAGACCTGAGTTCAGATCCAGCCTCAGATACTTACTAGTTATGTGACCCTGGGCACTTAACCTCTACTTGCTTTAACACACAGGAGAAGGAGATGGTAAACCACTCCAGGATCTTTGCCAAGAAAATCCCATGGACAGTGCTAGCATACTATGGTCCATGGGGTCATGAAGAGTTGGATATGACTAAACAATCAATACAGTAATTAGTGAGCTGAGCAAAATTGCCATCTTTACCTACCCCTACAAAACAATGCTGGAGGAACCGGTTTCACTGGTGAGACACAAGCATACTTAGCACTACATAATCTGCTTTTGTAATGCCGAGCATGAAAAAAGACATGAGTTTTCTTGACTTCTGAAAAATTACTTTTTCCATTCTGAAGCAAGAATTTTGAATTCAAGAACAAAAGCAAAGTACCTAGTAACCATAGGTTCCATTAAATAGGAGCTATCCAAGGGCTGGGAGCAGAGCTCTATCCTGGGGTCACTGGAAGCTTTGTAGGAATAAGCTATAGGTTTCCTCACTGCTTTTGTAAAGCTTAAAATACCATATAAACATGAATAATAATTATGATGATATGATAAATTAGTATTTCTATTATAGTAATATATCATGACAAATATTATTTATAATTTTATATGATGTTATAAAAATGCTCTGATATGTTATATATTATTGTAATAATGTTATTATGAATAAGAACTTAGCAGCAGCATGATAATTCTTTTACCACTGTCACAATCATTAAATAACATAGAAAATGATTAAGATGAAGAAATTAAAATGACCAGAAAATTCAAAACGCATCCAACTTCCAACTCTTAACTAGTTTTCACTAATAGAAATCTGAGCTGCTTCCTTCTAAGTGGCCAGTTTACATGCATTGAAACTGCTTTCCTAGAAACTCTTCCAAAACACTGTGGAATGGAATCTCATTTTTGGATTTTGCATGTCACTAAGATGACTTCTAAAGAAAGGATAACTAAAGATGTTTAAATTCTATAAAGTAGTCAAGACTTCAAGTTAGAAAAAAAAATTTACAGGTGGCATTATTTCGCATTGCTATGGATTCGAACCCAAGTTTTTTGGACTGCAGGCCCAGAGGTCTCCCCACTGTGCCGCCCCACACACACACACACACACACACACACACACACACACACACACCCCAGAAGGCTTTTTAAATAATGCCCAAAAGGCAGAGAAAAACACAATACTTATGCTTTATAGGACTCAATGAAAAAGGAGTTAGAAAAAAAAATTTACAGGTGGCATTATTTCGCATTGCTATGGATTCGAACCCAAGTTTTTTGGACTGCAGGCCCAGAGGTCTCCCCACTGTGCCGCCACACACACACACACACACACACACACACACACACACACACACACACACACACACACACACACACACACACACACACACACACACACACACACACACACACACACACATACACACCCCAGAAGGCTTTTTAAATAATGCCCAAAAGGCAGAGAAAAACACAATACTTAGGCTTTATAGGACTCAATGAAAAAGGAGTTCAGTCCAGAAATGCCCTAACACCTTACAATTTGCAACCTTAGCAGCTGTAGGAACATAACACTAGCTTACCTTGCCAAGGTAAAGGGGGTGAGGACTAGGGGAGGGAAGAGGGATTGCCATGACCAGCAAGATCACATCACAGCTTTTAAAATTCTAGAGCACGGTCACTTAAAGGCCTACAGCTGCTGGGAAAATGTTAAGGTTTCAAACAGAAACACACAAAACCTGAGTCATTCTTTTCCCATAACTCATTAATTCAGTTCCAACCTCTTCAAAGCACAAATAATTGTGTTCCATAACAAGTCTGTCTTCTGTAAAATTCCTATCCCTGTGGTGTTTCAGATGGTGAGGTTTCAAGCTTGCTGTCTAGCAAGTGTCTGACTGCGTTTAGATTAAATGAAGAATCCAAGCGGTAGGTTGGAAAAACAAAGACGACATTTAACAGAGTCTGTGGGCTAGCCGGTAAATATTATAATTTAATATGTCCACTGGATAATAAGGTCTGGAACACAGATAAGGACGGGAAAGTGCACAGAAGGCCACGTCAAGCCTTCTTTTACCTTCTGTCTCAGTTCAACAGCCAGTGAGTCTGTTCAAGTGATAAAAATCTGAGTCAGGGCAATGCTCCTTTAGGTGTTAAATCTTCTTACTTGTAAGTGATATCTCTACTTCATTCAAGACAAAGATAGATAAACTGGCACTTTCCTCTTTCAAAAACTGCTGCTCCCAGGCAGGAGGGTAATGGTTCTGGGTTTGTGGCTTGAAACACAAATGGAAATGTCACAGGGGGCAAGCAATGGATAATGAGTTTTTCTAATAGACTTTCAATTCTCAATTGAACTATCTCCATAGTAATTAAGAAGTAATACTAACCACAATTTAGCCAGTGAACTCTATCCAGTCAGGACACAGTCTTAACAGTTTCTGGAAAACTCCTATTCCTTTTAACCTTCTCTCATGAATCCCATTTTTCAGCCCCTTCATTGTTGTGACTTCTTCACTTTCTTTAGCTATAGAATACAGAATGATAAAAAATATTATGGAAGAGAAGTTACAAAATCTTGAGGGCTTCTTCCCCATCATCACCTGCCATAATGTTAAGTAGGGAAACCAGGAAGATATGTAACTATTGTATCAGGACTTTTGCAGGTGATAAACATGCCCTAGACAAGCCGGAAAATGGAACCTGCCAACTTATTTGCATGCTAACCAAAGAGGATCCTGGGACTAAGGCTAACCTTACGGCTCCAGCCCACACGGCCTCTATGGGATGGGATTGCAGGGTGGGGAAAGCTACAGAGTTTCTGAAATGGATTTAAAAGACAAAGGTTAACAATCAAGAAGTTAATGGGAGTTACAAAGAATTCCTAACTCCAAGTCAAATAGTTGTCTCAGACCCAGGATCTCTGATTCAGTACCTAACAAAGAGAGGCAAGAGAATAGATTTAATCTTAGACTGGAGCTTTCGGGGGTTTTTGTTACCTCCCCAGGCTGGGTGTGTTGTCTCTTAGGCTGGGCTATAGCTACAGGATTATCAGCCATCCCTCCTCAGAGAGAGGCTTTCTAGACACTGTACCGCAGAAGACAGCACATGGTAGCAAAGAGTAGCTTGATGACCACGAGACCAACAGAGATGTCCTGTAAGGAAAAAGTGCAAGAGTGGAGACTTGATACCCAACAGAGACACCATGATGTACAGTTGAGAGTGGAGATAAGATATTGCTACTGTGGCTGTTTGTCCTTCATTCTTGAAGAGGACCATGACATCAGGGAGGTGATGTCATGACATGTAAGTGAATTGGATTTAAGTGAGGGAGGGCTATGCAAAGTCACCAGTCTCACTTTCCCCTCCAAAGCCATCTGGGTCCAGTGGCAAGATATATATATATATATCGATCGATCAGGACAACTGAAGATGACCCTGGATGCAGTGGAAGACCTTGACCTTTTGAAGCAAAGGTATTTCCCAGGTCTGAGTTTGACTGAGGCAATGCCCATCCATTGTCTAAGACTTAATAAGCAATTGATGGGATGAGCACAAAGAGAAGGATAGTGGTACCATCAGAGGACAATTTGGCCACATGTGTGACCTCCATGCATGTTCCCTGGTCAATGCATATTCTCTGAACATATGGCCTTCCCCACTAATGACATGATAGAGTGAGAGAGTATACCCAATGTGTATACATGGGGAGCTTTTCTTGTCATATTATTTCATAAGATGCTTGAATAATTGTCTTTTTGTTTGAATGAGTGTGTTCTCTGACTGTCTGATAAAAGCAAAACCATCTGAGAAAGTAATGATGGATGGTCTTGAATGGGCACTCACCCACCTAGTACAATACCTCGAACCTAGGGTAGCTCTTTATATCTGGAGCCCTAGCGTGTAAATTACTGTCCCAGGTGCTATAATTATAACATACAAAGGGTGTACCCAGGAGGAACCTGACAGGGCTCTCTTGCTTGAATCCCCTGTGTGCTTAACAACGTGCTAATCCTTTGACAAGGTAAGCTCTTAAGAGGCCCCAGGACATCTTTTTGTCCCTTTAATGCTACATTAAGGATAATTGATTGAACATGGCTACTTTACACCTGAGCTAAACCCTTAAACTTGACTTTTAAAAAGAGACGGAAGAGCTGAGCAAGATATGTGGCTAGAACCAAAGCGGAGAAAGACTTGCAGGAAAAGTCCTCCAAAGACTGAACCCGGTCCATTCAAACTTTGACTTACTAGCAATGGCGTCCCATTCCTGATGTGTTAAACTACTTTAACACAGGGAACCTCATCTCTGGTATTTGTAGCAAGTCAGCTACATTGTCTTTTCTATCACTAAGCTAGAATTCATTTTTCCTCTATTAGGATGCTACTTTGCCCTTGTCTCTGCTGAATTTTCCCCCATACTTTCACAAGTCATGTTCAGGGCATTTACAAGCACGTTCAACATGAAAATTTAATGAGTGCGCTCACAATCCCATCATTCAAATAGGCGATTAAATAATATCTAATAATGCCAGGCTGCATCCCCTGTGAGATACCATTCAGTACACCCTGCAAATTCAGGTTGAATATTGTGCTTCCTTGAACAACACCCCCACCCCAACCAATGACATATATAATGCACACAGAAAGGACTTTGACTTAATGGCATCTAAGCAACAAAACTGTTTGATACTAAGTATATAGTTTGTTTTTGTCTGGGATTTCATTGGTGAGAGAAAACTTCTACCAATGCTGCTCAGCAGTCTATATCTGCAATTTTAGGTCTTATAGAGTTGGCTGAGGCACTAAATGTTAAGAGACATGACCCTGGTCATAGCAAGGATATATAAGAGCTAGAAATTGAATGCAGCTAATTCATCCCGCCAATTAAAACAGAGGTGTCAGACTATATAGCCTAGGTGGCACGGAGTAGATCAAAATGTAATTGAGAAATAGTTAACTTAATAAATAAATAATTAAAAATATCTAATAAAATAAAAAACAGATAATATTACATTTTAAAATTAAGTCAACATATGCAGAAGCATGGATCCTTATGTAGAGATTAGTGGCCTTTTTCTATTTAAGTTTGACACTATTGCATTACACCCAACCCAACCCTGCCTCTCATGCATCTAGCATTTAGAAACACAATCTAACCCTCCAAAATGAATACTTAGGTGCAATATTATTGAATGGTATGTGTAAAACTGCAAAAGTCTTTTCAGATTTGGCATTGCCTAATTGGGGTATGGGTTTATTTGTTTTAATTCAGAGGGTTTTCCCTCTTCACACCCCAGTTTGCCCATTGGCTACTATACCAGCTCTCTGTCTGGGGATCACCTGGCTCACTAAGCATTCTCAGTCCAGCTGGCACCTTAATTCTAGGGTTCAAATTTCATTTTCCTCATTAAGAGGCCAGTAACACAGGTCTGCTACCTATAGTCTCCTCCCAGAGCCCCTAGGAGCAAAATTAAAACCCAGACTTGGGTTCCTTAGGAAAAAGAGATTTTTTTCTGAATCAAAAAGTCTTCTAGAATAATCAAAATAAGATATACCAGAACTTTTTTAATCTGAGCTTTCTAAATAAATAAAAGGACTACAGGACTGTAGAGTAGGAAGAATTTCAGTCTTTGAAAGACAAAGGTATATTTACAAATGATGACAATGTTGCTGGAAGGTCTAGTTCAAGTCTAGGGGCTCTGGATTCCCGGGAGAGCTCTAATACAAAAGCTGCTGCAGAAAAAAGATTAATATCATCTTTATGAAATCCAATTTTACTTATGGGACAAAATTAAATAAAGACATAGGTTATTTCCTTTCCTACAGTCTATAATTAAGTTTCATTTGTGAGTAATGATGTCTTCGATCCAGAGCCTGCTTTCCTTTATGCCACAGAACCCCATCTTCCCTAGGTCTCTGGCAGCTCTCCAATATCTGATGCCTTCCTGATAAAACTGATCAAAAGACTAGATGCCGATCTTATTATGACACCAAATGAAGCACCATTCAGACTTTGCAGTAAGTCCTTAGGAATAATCTCTCTTTTCCCAAAAAGAGTTCTCATTAATTTCTTTTATGTTGTATTGCGTACCAACAAATACATAGAGGTTTTCTGATCAAAACAGTGGGGAGGAACTCTCAAACGGTAGATAAGATTCGGAGGAATACTGAATTATGACACAAGAAACCTAATTTCCATTTGTCTTTTGATGGCTGACTGGTTGGTTGGTTGGTTTAAAGTTTGGGTTTCCCTACCTCACCAGGCTGGAAGTGCACGGGCTACTTTACAGTTCAATTCCACTAGGATTGGCATGGGAGCTTTGACCTGCTCTATTTCTGACCTGGGCAGGTTTTCCTCTCTTCAGGCAACCTGCCTCAAGGGGCTCACCACACTAATACCAAGTTAAGGGCATAACCCCTGGCAGCTCAGAACTTCCAAGCTCAAGAGATGTACCAGTCTCAGTCTTTTCAGTAGCTGGGCATGCACCCCCATACCCAGCCTGTTTTTCATTTGTGAGTCCTACCACTGACAAATTATGGTCCCCTGTGGCAGGTTCTACATGCCTTGGTTTATGTGGGCATTCTTGTTGTCCGTCTGACTCAAAAAAATGTAATCCTCAATATAAATACTAGACAATAAATGTATTGAGTACCTAAAATATTTTTAGCTTTTTGTAATGAAAGCTCTCTTACAGAAAAAAGATGGATAAACATAATGTAATATTGAAACAATGGAATACAGATTGTTAGATTTGGAAGGGACCTTAGAAATTAACAAGTGTATCACTTAATTCCACAGGTGAGGAAAAAGAAGTGGAAAGAAATTAAATAGCATAGCCAAGGTCATACAGCTAGTCAGGGGCAAAAGTGGGAACAGAACTCAGGTTCTCTTCTCTTCTCAGGTCATCCAGAAGATATTCTCTCAGAGCCATAACTGGTAATTCTGATACCAGGACAAGCATTGCAAAGGATGATCTCAAATTAATTTTAAGACACATTTACTGAGCCAGGAATTAGCTTATCTCTATAATCTTTCCAATGTGCAGTCACTCAGTTTTAAAGACTTCTAGGCAAAGAAACAAAAAACAAAACAACAAAGTTTAATACTTTGAAATAACTCTATTAGAAAGTTATTCTTTATATGAAATGATGAACAAGAGGACTTTAGAGAGGCCTGGAAGGACTTATATGAACTGATGCTGAGCGAAATGAGCAGAACCAGGAGAATACTGTACACAGTAACAATGACTGTTTCTGGTAGACGTAGCTCTTCACAACAATGCAAGCACCTAAAACATTCCCAAAGGACTCCTGAGGTAAAATTCCATCCACATCCAGAGAAAAAACTATGGAATTGGAATGCAGAATGTAGCCGACTATTCTCTCTTGTTTTGGTTTGGTTTTTCTCATGGTTTCCCATTCATTTTAATTCTTCTATGCAATATGACTAATGTGAAAATGTGTTTAATAAAAATGCAAGTGTAAAACTCACATAAGATTACATTCTGACTCAGGGAGGGAGGGGAAAAATTTTAGACTTATGGAACTGATGGTTGAAAACTGAAAACAAATTAATTAATTCACTAAAATTTTAAAAAAGAAAGTTATTCTTTACATTTCACCTAAATTTGCCTCTCATGAACTTTGAAACAATGTCAGTGTCTTGATGGATTAAAATGGATATCAATCATGTTCTTATGGATTAAAAATAAAGTACAATTAAGACATACCTATCTGCAAATTGGGTGCATTCCAAATTTGGACCATAAGATATAGAAACAACAAAATCTTAGGTGATAGAGAGATTATTATATGGATTTTGATATGCTGTGGATCGAAATCAGGTCCCCTGAAAAATATTAAGTGTCATAAAAACTGACAACTGCTTCCAACTAACAGTACCAATGTCCCTCAAAAGTGACATTGCAAAGGATTTCCACCTTATTTCTTTATAGAATGCAACCTATCTATTCACTTCAACTGGGACTATATACAATACATAAATCTACAAGGAAATCTGAAAGTACAGGGACCCTGATATAGATAGATAGATAGATAGATAGATAGATAGATAGATAGATAGATAGATAGATAGACAGACAGACAGACAGACAGATAGATAGATAGATAGGTAGGTAGGTAGGTAGGTAAATAGGTAGATAATAGGTAGGTAGGTAGACAGGTAGATAGGTAGATAGATACATAGACACATAGATACATGGATAGATAGATAGATATGTGTGTATTCATCCTTCATTGCCAAAGAAGACCATGCCATCAGAGAAATAATGACATGACTTACACTTGACTTTGTTTAGAGTGAGGGAGGGCTGTGCAGGTCACCAGCCTCACTTCTCCTCCAGAGCCATCTGAATCCAGTGACCAGATATTCATTAGGATGACCAGGTCATCATGGAGATGACCCAGGATGAGGCAATTGGGGTTAAGTGACTTGCCCATGGTCACACAGCTAAGGAGTGTCAAGTGTCTGAGGTGAGATTTGAACTCAGGTCCCCCTGACTCCTGCACTGGTGCTTTATCCACTGCACCACCTAGCTTCCCTTACTCACTATCCAGTAGGTCTTCTTAAAAGTCTCATAATTTATATAGGTACTTAAATACTACATTGGTTGCCTAGATGTTATCTTTGCTCCTACTAAGTAATCAACCCATCTCCTTTTCTGATTATACATCTTATGGTAAATCACTTTTTCCACTGACCTCTGGGAGGACCACAATTTTGACTATTTAGAAATTGATTCTTTAAAAATTCCATCCAAATGCATAGCATTGTCTAAACAACAGGCACACTTCATCTACTTGGGGTTGTGTTGTTTTTTTTTTAATGCGTAGATAGTTAGGATGAATTTTTGATTGGTTGCTATTCTAATTTAGGAGGCTCTGAAATGTTTTGGAGCTTGATACAAATAGGACAATGTTTCTTAAAATAGGGGCACCTTGTAATTTATAGGAATTCCTTATGCATTTTAACTTTGTGGTGAACACAGAGTTTCCATGATAATGGAAAATACCTTGGAAGACATGTCTTCCTCTGGTATGCCTTGCCTGATATTAATCATTTAAGCATCAAAGCAGCAGGAGACATCATGTTAGGGAAGAACCTTAAATGGTGCTTTTTCCTCTACCAAATCAATGCATTTTTTAAAATAGCAAACAATAAGCATAATAGGATCTTATATTTCCTTCATCTCTCATCTATGCAACTGTGAAGATGTGGTCCTGTATAGAATAGCCTATTGAATTCTCATGCCTTCATCAAGGATGCCATCAACATATTTGTAGACTATTCTCACAAAGTTTTGGCAAAGATGAGAGAAAGAGAGAGACAGAGGGGGGGAGGAGAGGGAGAGGGAGAGGGAGAGATGTAGGAAAGGATGAGGAAGGGGCAAGACGAGTAAGAAGGAGGAGAGTGTGCCTACACTCCGAGTCAGAAGTTGGCTGTCACTGTAGGTCTCAGAATTTCGCCTACTGCTTTGCTGCCTTGGGTAAACCTCTCCACTGAAGTCCCCGATTGGTGTCTTCTTCCCTGGGACCATCATTTTAGGAAGGATCCTAGCTATGCTTCATATCACTTACATCTGGAATCTTTCTCAGTTCTCCTTGCCCTCTGGCTTCTACGATGGTCCTGTGGAGGTTCCCTTCTTTACTCCCTGCTCCCCCAACTTTTCAGTTTTCCTTTATAAGTTGTCTTCCCTCATTAAAACATAAGCTCCTTGAGGGGCTTTCTTGTATTTGTATCCTCACTGCTCAACACATGGCCTGACACATATTAAGTGCTTAATAAATATTTTGTCAATTAATATAATTGTTAATGATATCCTCTCAATCATACTTTTCAAAAGTATTCATATCTGTGATATTTTCTATTTGTTTGATAGCTTCAATTCTTCCCAATATCTGGAGAATCAATTTCTTAATATACTTAAACCTCTATCATATCCACCATGAACTCCTATAGATCTGGTCTTACTGCTTTTCCCATTTCTTTCTTTTTCTACCTTCTCATGTAATTAGAAACTTTGATGCTGAATCCAAATGTAATAACTTTACTATCAAGGACATGGAAGATTTGTTCTAGGAATATTAACACATCTTTTTTCAATCTTTGCTGTCCTTCAGAGTTCTTGAAGTGATTTGGTTTAACTGGGTCCAATGTCAAACTTTCTGAAAACGTGTTTTCTAGCTCCAACACTTTTCACTGTTTCATTATGAGCACTATTCACAACCTACCACCATTATCCTCCATAAAATTGTGTAAGTAACTTTGTATTCTAAACTAGTCTTGCTCTGGCTATCAACCTTCTCCAGTCAACGAGGAGACCAAATATTTGCTGGCTCGGGCAGTTTCTAGGGTCTCTTGGCCTCCTCATTATGGCAACTTTACATTTGCTAAACTTTCATAAGAATGATAATTGTTTGTATCCATTCCTTCTCCTTTATTCATTTCCAAGTATCAATAACTTATTAAAATAGGTCAGGGCTGCATGCCACATGTTTTTCCCATACTGATTATTCTAATCTGGGGTTGTTTTGATCTCTGTTTTTACAACTCAATGGTCCAGTTGTACAACGACAGCTGATTCAGAATGACCGTCCACTACCAACTGGACATGTGGAACTAAAGATGTCCCATGAACAAAATTAAACTTATCTTTTCCCAAAAGCCCTTCCCAATTATTGTCAAGGGCACCATCATCCTTCCAGTGACCCAGTCATTCAATGTACATGTTATCCTTGACTACTCATTCTCTCATTCCCCATATCCAATGTATTGTCAAGTCCTGCCAATTCAACTTTCACATACATGTCCCTCTCTCTCCAGACATTGCCATCATCTTGGTAAAGGTATTCATTACCTAATGACTGGACCACTTCTATGACCTGTTTGCTGGCCTCCCTGCCTCAAATTTCTCCCCACTTTAATCCATCCTTCACTCAGCTACCAAAGTAAATTTCCTAAAGGTCTGACCATGTCATTCCCCCTTTCAGTAAATTAAAGTGACTCCTTATTATCTCCAAGATCAAATACAAAATTCTCTGTTGGCTTTTAAAGTCTCTCACAATCTCTTCTCACATAGACACACCATTAAAGAAGTCTTCTTAGATCTACTCCATGATCCAGTGACTTCAGCCTTCTTTCTCTTCCTCACAAAAGATACTGAATTTTCCCATTCCTTGCATTTTCATTGGCTGACACCCATATTTGGACTTTTTGCTCCCCCCTCATTTCCACCTACTGGCTTTCTTCAAATCCCAACTAAAATCTCACCTTCTACAAGAAATCATTCCTGGTCTCCCTTGATACTAGTATCTTCCTTCAGATTATCTCCAATTCATCTTGACTGTATATTGTTTGTACATGGTTCTTTGTATATAGTTGTTTCACTTTGTCTCTCTCCCTGCCTCCCATACACATCCCTCCCAACAAAGTAGGTGCTTTAAAAATGCTTGTTGATTTAAATATTAGAAATGTTCAAACAGAGCCTGGATACACCCTTGTAGAGGATACTGTTGAAGAGACTCACCCTTTAAGTGGTGGCAGTAGATAAACACGAGTTTGTTTTCAAATATGAATCAGTTTTTTGCTTGTTTCCTTTCTCTGATATTTATTACTTTCTATCTGGAATTACACCTGTTTGCATAGCCCTTCTCTCTCTTATTCAATTATAAAATCCTTTGTTGCAGGAACCATGTTTTATTCATTACTGAAGAGCTCACAGCTGCGGGCAAGTTAGATGACACATTATAATAGCCAAGACAAATCACAGATGTATATAGGCAAAGGGTTGGTTAAGTGCAATTTTACTAACTGAGGATGATTAATTTCATCTCTATCTTAGTATAAATGAAAATATACTGAATGTATCCAAAGACCAAAAAGAAAGAAGCTAGTAATCATTATCTTCCAGCACATAAAAAATAATACGTAAAAATAAAAGATTTCCAGTTCACATAAGTCTTTCTACATCTCTTGGAAATCATATATTTACTCACAATAGTATTCTGCCACATTACTATATTACAACTTTTTGTGTATAATAATAAATTGGCTCCCATTCATGAGTCCATCTACAGTGCTTGTTTTTCTATGGTCATTCCATTATTGATTAATTTCCATTTTTGTTGTTCTGATGGGTATGAAGTCAAATCTCAAAATTGCTTTAATGTGCATTGCTCTGGTAGTTATTTGGACTATCTTTTCTTCAAATAGCTATAGATAGTCTGGGTTTCTTCCCTTGAGAACTTACTGTTCACATTCTTAGACAAAATGTTACTAAACAGTGCATGCCCTTTGACCCAGCTATGTTAATATTAGCCTTACACCCAAAGAGATCATAGAAAGAGGAAAAAAGATGCTTTATTGTAAAATATTTACAGCAACTTTTTGTGTTAGCAACAAAACTGGAAACTAAGAAAACATCTAACAATAGGGAAATCACTAGATAATTTGTGATATATAAGTGTGATGGAATACTGTTATAAGGAAATAGATGATTTTAAAAAGACATGAAAAGATTTATATGAACTGATGCAGAATATAGTAAGCAGAATCAGAACAATTTCACTTTAACATCAGCGTTATAAAAAGCCACAATTTTGAGGACTTTCTAAACTGATAAAGAATGAAATTAGCAGAACTAGGGGAATAATTAACACAATGACATTTCTGTAAAAACAAATAACCATGATTATATATATATGGACATATATATATTATATATCAGGATATATATTATATATATATATATATATATGGATGATACAGTGACCATTCATTGTGATCCAATAAAATATACTATCCATTATAGTGATGTAACAGATTTAAGATGCAGAATAAGATTTTAATTTGCACAAAACCAATGAGGGAATTGGTTTTGCTTGGTAATGCATATTTGGTACAAGAAATATGTTTTTCTTTTCTTTTTCCAAAGGAGTGGGGGATGGGAGTGATAGAAAATAAGTTTGTTAAAAAATATTTTTTAATGGAGAGATGGGGAGACTGCTATAGATCTGAAATGTTGCATTCGTTTTCAGATGAGGTCATTACATTATCAGTTTTACTTAACCATCCTATTTTGTTACAAGAGAACTCTCATGAAGAGGGGTTGTAAATGTGCGTAATGTAAAAACAAGACATCAATAAAACTTATTTTAAAAAATATCTGTGCCTTTAGTGGACATCAGGCTCTGTATGAGCCAGTGGTGCGACACTGTAGCCAAAAATTCTGGAGATTATCGATGGTATTAAGAAAGAGAGAAGTTGTGCATGTCCTCAGGCCATGAAATGCCAAGGAACACTGCCAAAAGGAGAAAAGGGCTCCTCGTGGAAAAAGTTTAAGAAGCCCTGGCATAAACTAATTTCTTCTCTTGTACTTGATAAATGAGCTAGATTATTTTCATAAGAGAGAGATGAGGACAGAGGGAGTACTGGAGATCAGGCCCCATGAGGATAAGTTATAAATGGAAGGAACTAGAGAGCTTTAGAGTAGACTTCTGCTGAGGGTTTAGAGAGAAGATGGAAGGTACAAACCCCATTTTGGGTTCCTGAAAAAAAAAAATTCAGAGAAGCAGCTGTCAAAAGAGGAGCTGGCAATCTTCATCATGTCCCTATCCCCAGTAAAATACAATAGAGACATCAGAAAATTTTTGCTTGGTTATGGAGTTTATATTTCAAAATATCTTATGCAACATTAAATGCATAATATTGATAAGGTGACATCTCCTTAGGACTCCAGATACAGTTCTAAGTATTCATCCTAATTCAGCTGTACCACAGAAATGGAAGGGAGAAGAGTATTACTCAACCAATCTTTCCTTGCCCTTGACTCTACACACGAGGAAGGCACCTTGAGGAGCATCTGATTACTTTAGAAATAGAGAGAAAACACAGCCAGAGATTTCTGAATAAACATTTCATAATTGAAATAGCTGCAAAAAGAAAAAAGAAAAGAGAGGGAGCTTCCAGGGAGATGGCAGCAAGACTCCCTCTTTATTCTAACATTCAGTTCTGGGTGCCATAGTTTTAAGAAAGCTATTGAGAAGCTGGAAAGCATGCAATAGAGGGCAAGCAGGATGGTAAGCACCAGGAGACTATGCCATGAGGACCGACTGAATGAACTTACGAATGATCCAGAGCCTCAGAAGACTCAGATCCAGAGCCTTGGACTCAATTGTCTAAGGGCAATTGTATTCACATATCTGATGGGCTGTCATGTGGAAGGACTAGAATGATTCATTTTGTTTGACAGCAAAGGACAGAATCAGCAGGAATGGGTAGAAATTGGAATGGCAAATTTATGCCTGACCTAAGAAAAACAACTTCCCAACAATTAGAGCTGTCCAAAAGTGGAATGGACTGGCTAGTCTGTTACTCTTCATTGAAGCTCTTTAAGCAATCTGAATGACCTTTTAGGAATCATCATCATAGCTATCGTTTATATAGCGCTTGAAGGTTTGCAAAGCACTTTTACAAACATTTTCCCATTTCATATACACAACAATCCTGGGAGGAAGATGCTTTTATTATCTATAGTATATGTGATTTATGTAATATATAATATAATAATATTATGTATTATTTTACAGAGGAGGAAACTGAGGCATACAAAGATTAAGTGACTTGCCCAGGGTTATATAGCTAGCAAGTGTCTGGGGCTGGATCTGGATTTAAGTTTTCCTATTCTGATTCCTTCGATTTCTTTTTCTTCTCTTATTGCTTTTGCTAGGATTTTCCAATACAATATGAAATAACGTTGGTGACAGTGAGCATCCTTATTTCACATTTGATCTTACTGGGAAGGCTTCTAGTTTTTCAAAGTGCAGTATCCACTCATCCACTGCACCATCTCACCAATCAGTTGTCATAAGGGTGGTTTCTTTGGGGTTGGCATTAGATTAGACGACCACTGAGGTCATTTCCAGCTTTCAAATTCTGTGATCCTGTGCTGGTTTGGCACATCTTGAACTGTGCTGAGAGAGGCAAATATTCTTCCAATGAAAACTTACCTTCTCCTGAAGAATTTCCCAAGATATTCCACCCAAGTGGCAACTCCAAGTGAGCCATAGCCAATACAAGGTCTTCATCTAAAGCGTGAAGCTCTTTCACCTTGAGACCAAATTGATCAAGTAGAGTTTGATGACTGCTACAAGTGAAAGAGCCAACTTGGCTAACGAGAGAACGGGACAGCCTGCAAGCCACATTGTCCATGTATATAATAGAACAGCACCCCATGGTCACTGGAGAGTAGCCTTCTGAGTACAGACATGTGGACACCAACACCGTTTCCTCAAATCCGTGGCCTGAAATACAAAAAAAGAATTAATGTACCTTGAATCTTTGAGAAGCTGTAAGAAAGACATTTTTCTCCTCTAGAAGGAAAACTTGATTATTATTTAAGAAGATACATTAATTACAAGAGCTTTCTAAAGTTCTAGTGAATTGGTCTGAGCACCCAGCTTCATTATAAAGACAGACAATGCCCTCAGAGGAGCTGAAGGGGACCACAGAGGAATAAAGGAGGGCAGACTGGGAATTTAGGGCTATTTTTCTAACTGTTGTTAATGAGATTTGGCCGAGTCAGTGAGGCCAGACTTAAAACGTTGTCTTCTTTGCGTTCTTCCTGGTTGTCAAATTAATCTTTTTGCAGTGGAATAGTCATGGACCCTCCTGAGAATGACCTGAATCAGATTAAAATGTAATTGAGAAATGTTTAACAAAATATATAAAAATACAATGTAACATAAATAATGTTATTTTGTGGTTTTCAAAGTAAACATGTAGCCTAGGGGGGTCCATTTCTATTTGGGTTTGATACAATTGCTTTTTAGTACTTAAGTACGGTCTTCATTTAATGGTACTCTGTTCTATCAGTGTTACTATTTTGAACAGATATTTGGAATTTATTCAATTAGCATTTAAAAAACACACATACAACCAACATCACACCATGATTCCAATCAGAAATGTCCACCAGAATAAATAAATAAGTGGCTTTTGTGACTTACCTGTCTACCACGTGTTATTCAAGATAATTATTATTTCACACATTCATTTTCTTACTATCTTTATGTGGAAATTTAAGTTACTTGTAGATAAATAAGCAAATAAATTGGAATTTCTTTATAAACTGCTCTTTTCTCACCCAAACTGAGTCTGAACGTTAAAGAGGAAGGAGGCAGGAACTTACTAGGCACATGTAGATACTGTCATTTCTCTGATATTCCTGACACCATCTGTAATGTCAAAGCATCTTCACAAGGTCCCAGAATCCCCACTTTGGATGGGACCTCCGTGATCAGGATACCTTGGCCTATGCCTGAATAGGAAACTCCTACTATAACATCTCATTTAAGTATTATAAATACCTAAATTAACTACAGAGGACATAGGAAGGAAGATACTATCTGCATCCAAAGAAAGAACTGCTAAATAAATTTATGTATAGTGTGATTTTACGTGTGTGTAAACATGTGTGTGTGTGTGCGTAATGGTAGTCATATCTAGGGAAGAGGGGGAGGAAAAAAAGGGAGGAGAAAGAAATTTACTTGATAATTATGTATTTAAGAGGAATAGTTAATTATCCATAATAAATTTGTAGGTTCATGTGCTATCATCTTTTTATTATACTACATTAATGAAATGCTTGTTTTGTCCCATAAATTAAAAATTAAATAAATAAATGAAACAAAAACCAGCAGTCATTCAGCTTTTGTTTGAAGATTTCCAGTGATAGGACTCACTACCTCATGAAGGAACCTATTTTATTTTGTAACAGCTCTAATCGTTAGGAAGTTTTTCCTTCTATTAAAATAAAACCTGTCTCTGTCATTTCTATCCTTTGTTCTTGCTTCTACCCTCTGGGGTGAAGTAAAGCAAGCCTAAACCAGTTTCTTCATGAGAGCCCTTCAAATAACTGAATAAAGAATCTGTCTCTCCTACCCCTTCTCCAAAGTTTCTCTTTTTAGCCTTTCTGCTTTTTCTAACACTAGAATCCCTATGGAGAATATTTTCCTTTCTACATTTTCTAATTCTACCTTCATTCACCCATACACATCATTTCTCCAAAGGCAAAACTATATCTGTCCAGGAGGCCAAGGAATTTTTTAAGGGCAATAGGGTAGAAAACTGTAGCAGTCCTCTGTGAATATGTTGGTTAAAACTCATTTTACAGATAAGGAAATGGAGACCAGGGGGTCTGTGACTTGTTAAGCTTAAAATACCAGGAATTAAAATAGCTGAGATAGAATTTGAATCTATACTCTATGACTCCAAATTCAGTATTCTTTCCTCTGTGCTAGGCTGCCTTTCTTCTTAACTCTTAGCCACTTGGCAGAACATTCAGAGACAGCAGAATTTCTAGAAAATAATAATATACTATACAAATTGACAGTACGAGGGTAAAGATAAGAAATAAACTTCATTAGCTGACCTCTATAGGACTCTCTTCCCTCCAGCAAAGGAGAAGTGAGAACCATTGGGCAAATGTTGTTGTTGAAAAGGACCATGACATCAGGGAAGTGATGCCATGACAGGTAAGTGGGTTAGATTTAAGTGAGGCAGGGCTTTGCAGTCACCAGCCTCACCTCCTCCTCTTGAGCCATCTTGGCCCAGTGGTGAGATATCAATCAAGATTATTCACAGATATATAAATGAATTCTAAACAACTTCAATACCACCTCTATCCAGGGTTTACTCACTAAAGGTTAAGGGACTGACACCCTAAGAGCCCTAACAAATGGCTCCAGAAAACATTATCACATGCAATCATTAGAGGAGGATGTGACACAATTGCTTATACAGTCTTTTTGGAAGCTTACTCCTCCAAGAAAGCGGGTATAGTGTACAGCACACAGCAAACAACATGCATCTGAGAAATGTGACAACCACTCATCACACACTTGGGATCAACAGTGAGACAAAGAAAATGGTCTCTGTCCTCAGAGAGTTCACAGTGTAACGGATGCCCCTCCCAAAGCGCAAAGTCGAGGTAGCACAAAGACGGACAAAAGCTCCATCATCAAAATTAAATGAAAATTCAGAATTTTGGCTAACTTGCTGAGGTTTTTGTTTTCTTTCTCATAGAAGATGATCAGGAGACTTTAGGTAAGACACCGTAGAACAGAGAGGAAACAAGACGTTGAGGGGGAAAAGGAGAGAAGGACTGGAGGAGGTAGTTAACAAAGAAGGTGGAAGGAAAGGGAGAGTCAGCAGAGTACAGAGAAAGTCTCGTTATGGAGTTACCTATCCATTTGGTTGGTCTTCTCTCTCTTAAGGAGTTCTGAAGTCAGGCAGCAAAGAGTGAAGGGTTGTTTTCAGTTACAACATCAACAAAATCTCAAGTTATTAAAAGAATCAAGTAACAAGTTTCAGATCACTGGCTTGACTCAAATGGAGCTGTGAGCTTCCGACGTATCTCTTCACAATGGTCAAAGTCACTGGACAATGCCATATTTATATTCTCCTCTCCTTCCAGCAACCACAGGTTGCCCCAAAATCTGGCAATGAAGTTGTTTTCAAAAGGTGAGTAGAGTTTGTAGAGTGAAAAGGTGACCACCTATATAGCGGGATTTAAAGAGTCGAGGAGAATTTCCCTGTCCAAAAACAGCACAGAATTGCTGACTCTCCAAGTTAGAAAGGAACATAAAAGGTACAAGTCCGACTTATGCTGGGAGTTCAGTAACTCCTAGCAGACCGACTGAAACATGGTTTAAGTGAGGCAGAGTTTCTCAAAGTTGTCAAAAGTCCAGTGGCAAGGCTAAAGTCAAGAAAACTGGTGATGGCCCAGGATGCAGGGGGATGACCTTAGCACCTTCTGTCTCTGATCAAACTCTAAGCCCTCCCCAGCACCTGCTTCATGTGCCCTTATGGCCAGTGGAACAAATTATTCTCATCTGCCTATTCTGCTGGGTTAAGTCTTTGTATGCTTAGGGTAGATATTCCTTCTACCTCCCAAGGGAAGAAGTTTGGGGTTTTTTTAGGAAGATTTTTCTTGTCTCAAATCCAAATCTACCTTTTCCCCAACCAACACCTAAATCATTGCTTGTCCTCCTAAAATGCAAAAAAATAAAAAAAATTTTGAGAAGTCACCTTAGAAGCATAATACTTTAAGCCATTGGCATCACTTGCATGTTAGAATGGATTAAATTCTCAGATTAACTAGCTATCACTTTGCAAAGAGAAAAACAGGGCCATGAAGAATGGGACAGAGGTCACATGTAATGTGATGGAAAGAAGGGAGAGGAGAAAGAAAGGTCTAAAGCATATTACCCTACCCAAAGAGGATAAGCTCAAATAGGTGTCACAGTGGAAAGCCCTGGGCAACTGAGAGTCAGCATTTGATAGAGCTTGGGGGAAAAGGAGCTGCTAAAAGGAAAAACAGGAGGTCACTGAAGACAAACTGTCTGTTTCACAGTCTTGTCTTAGGTCATCTCTGGCATGAGGCCCTGAAGACACAGCATTTCTTTTGTTCTACATTACTGGCATTACTACAAAAAACTTAAATCTGATACAGTGTCTGACCTCAGATGCTATGGAAACTCTAACAGAAAAAGTCCCATAGAGCTTGAAAGCAAGCTGGCTTTCCCCTCACTCGGGACACTGTTTTCTTTCTCTCCTAGTTTGCTTCCCCTTTAAAATGCTGTATAACGACAATAACCAGGCTATAGACATTTACCAACCGGGTACTTAAAAAGGAAACGCTTACCTGGAATGCTAGACTGCAGGACATTATCTCCAATGCGGTGTGCAACTGTCACATGTCTTTGATGAGATCCATTGTAAATGAAATAAAATTCGGCATCTTTAGGGAGGTAAACACTTTTATCAAACTTTGCATACACCATCATCTGCCCCTGGAAAGAGAATAAAACAAATCATAAATTTTGACTTGGAGAGACAACGATAAAATGGTCTCAAGTAAAAATATAACATATATCATATTGCACAATTGCATTTAGCATACCCTCTCGTGTATGTAGCACACCTTCTTCTAAAAATAATATTTTTTAATGTGGAAAAATGTAATTATAAACACGTGTATACATACACACACACACACACACACACACAACAAGAATTATCTATATGGATGCATGGCACTTTGTTTTCATTCTTTAGTCTGAAATTTCCTGGATGGCAAATACATTTTTTTATCTACTATTTATACTGTAGGTCCAATACCATGATGAGCATAAATGTTTCTGATAACTAATATTTGGTGATGACAGGGGTAAATTTTTGCTCTATACTTTTCTAAGCATTTTAAGTGCTTGCAAGGCCATTAAATGAATTATCACTCCCTTCCATGCTTTTTGTTTCCCATATAATTTCCAAGAACCATGCTGTGATGGCCATCAAAATAGGATCTTTTGCTGTTCTTGTTTTAGCATAATAAAGAACCATAATGCCTCTGATTGAATCTTGCCTTTATCAATCAAGAGTCTTTCAAGGAGTAATGTACAGAAACAAGAGTTTCTTTAACTAGAAACAGTATATGTATTTGTATTGTTAATGTAATTAAAGATCTTCTCCACCATTAATGGGCCTGCTCATTAAGGGGAGTCTGATTAGGGAAGATTTGTGAGAACACTCACAGCTTTTGTTAATGAGTCACTGGTTCTCAAGAGTTGGGCTCTAAAAAAAAAAGGGAATAAACACTCTGAGTTGAGGTTTTACTTTGGGGCTTAGATTTTGGTAAAAAGGTTTGAGTGCCAGATGAGGACTCTGGGAAGCTGCAAAGGAGCACCACCCTCCTCCTCAGCTTTGAGAACACAGATGTCATGCTTCCCTCTCAAGTAACAATGGTCAGACCACTGCACCTGTTTGTTGAATTATGGTCAAGCAGAGGAAACCATGTCTGTTGATTACTTTGGAGCTTACTGATTGGAAGTGTTCGTTTGGCCAGATGAGGACCCTGGAAGTCACTAAGGAACCCCTGACTTTGAGAACTCAGATGTTATGCTTCTCTCTGTTAATGATGGTCAGACACTTGGGGTCCAATTATCTGTTGGATTCAGGCAGAGGAAGCCATGTCTGTTGATCTTTTGAGTTCTCTATATTTTCTTTGAAGGTCAGGTAGCTGACTCCCCTGAAGTAGGTGAATGATATATGTACTTAATCAAAGGAATGATACATGTGCTTGATTAAAGTGATTGTGAACCCCTTGAATGTTGCTTTCCTTTTATGAATGCATATCTAAGAACCTGTTGTAGTAGGCCCCCCTGTGTATATTGGGGTGCTTACTGATTCATATACCTATCATAAAAGCTCTGTTTTTTTGAACTACTAAAGACTCCCTCATATCTTCTCCCCTGTTGGATCTGATGAGTACAGAGCACTCAAAATTCTTAAACTGGAGCCCCATGGACTTTGTAAAAAGAAAATTTGATAACTAGATTTCAATGCAATTAATTTCCTTTGTAGTCTTATACATTTAAAAATGTTATCATGAGAATAGGTCCATATATTTCATCAAAAGGGTCCATAACACAAAAAAGGTGAAGATATTTGGAACAGAAGCCACCATCCTGGAAAATTCATAGACATTCTAGAAATGACTATTAAAAAAATTCTGTCTTTTCAATAAGAGGTCATCAAAACAACTCCCCTTTTTTTTGAGAGAGTGGCTAATAATAAAATTAAACTACACATTAAAAAAAGGGAAAGAAATGGATTAGCCTTCCAAATGGCCCCTAGAAGAAACACTAAAAGACTTCATGTCTTCTGGACACTCCCTAACCCAAGAAAACAAAGCACAATACAAAGTAGAGCCTTGAGAGAATGGAAGAAGACTGTGGGGGCCTATGGGAGTGTCAGGGAAAGGAAAACCTGGAGGTGGAAAAGGTCACACGTTTCTGGAGAACTTCCAAAAGTTAGTCTATAATTTAGCGAGGCATCTGAGCATTTGGATGCCTGCCTGAAACCAAGCACAAACTAGCTTTCAGAGGGATTTCTTCATCCCTCAAAATACTTTTAGTTTGGATTTTGGGGGGGGGGGGTGGTAGGGAAAAACAAAAGGGTGAGGATATAGGCATTATTATTTTAATTGTGATTTACTAACATCAGCATATACAGGTCCATTCAAAAGGATATGAAACTTTATACCAAGTATAACTGAACACATAGGGTGAAAAAATGAAATTTAATTCAAGACTTCTCTTTCCAACAGACATGCGGCTATTTAATCTGCTAAAACAAAGCATTTCACCAGTGTAAAAATAAGGGAATGTACTATTTTGCCTTGTAATCCTATACTCAAAATTATTTGCTTTAAAAACACCATATATCAGAATAATTTAATTGTGATACTCTAAAGAAACCCCAGTTTCTGATGAGAATAGATAAATATATTTACATGCACACATACATAAATGCATGTGTACTTTCTCATATACATATATCTGTATACATATGTATATATACATATATAGTGTGTCTATACATGTGTGTCTATAAAATTAACAGGCTGTAGCATGCCAAGAAAAATTCACCATACAATAGCTTCAAAACAAAGTACAGGAAACGGATCTGAAAAGCAAAAAAAAGTCCAACATGATTGAAAAAATTTAAATGAAATTCTATTTCCCAAAAAAGGAAGAACAGCTTGTTTTAGTCAAGTTCCTGGTTGCTGAGTGAATTAATTATCTACAGGCAGAACTGTCCTGACCTGCTGCTGAATGGTTTTGTATTTTTTATGGAAAACAAATTGCATAAAAAGATCACAGTCTTTCAGAGTCCACAAGGATATCTAATCTGCATCTATTCAAAACACATATCATATTACTGTTTTACTTGGTCAGGTGAACAAGGACTATGACTTTGTTTAGTTACAGCCTTCTCTGAAAAAACACAACACACAACAGCACAACCTTACAACTCAGTTCTTTCAAAGGCCCTACCATACTTCACAATCACCAGTAAAAGAAGACACTGGGTGTACTAAAGGGGTCTTTTTTAGAAACATAATAGGGTACTGAATGGAAGACTCGGAAATCCAAGCAAGTAGGAATAGTTATCAGAGAAATGATATTCACCAATGATCGGTAGTCTCTGATTTGGCAAATCACAAAAGACACCCGAAAATTTGCAGAAAACTGATGCTTGGAGAGGAGAGGAAAAGGGAGGGAGCCTCTTTGCGCTGAAAAGTGCCATAATTGTTCAGATAAAAGTTTAAGAGGAGGAAGAATTAACATCTCTGAGAAACAGGGAAAATAGTTTTGGAACTATGCAGAATTGAGTCTATACTCTATCCTCTTTTTCTGTTCCTTGTGTATGGAAATGCTCACATTCGTTGGTGTCTGTAATGTTCACAATAACAGAAAATTAAACATTTTTAGAGTAAGAACTAATATTCAGGAAAATAACTACATTTAAAAGTCTCACAGAAAGTCAGTAAAGAGAATGTAACATGGAAAAGGATCCTGTATAAATGAGAATGCCAAAAGTACCCAATTTTTGTTTAGGAAAGAAGTCCCCTAACCACTGTGGTCAAAGAATGCTAATCATATTACTGTCCTAGTCGAATTTCCACTTAAAGAATTCTTGTATGACCATTTAATTCCCCATCTGGATTCAGTGTAGACACTGCCTTTAGCAGTTCAGCACTTTTCACTTTCCTAATTATATTAGCAAGGGTGTCAGAATGATTCTTCCAATCAAAGGCATCAGAGGTCTATTCTCCCCTTTCCACTTTCCTTCTCCCCTATCCTCCCCTAACTCATTACTCCCTAGAGAGAAAATGCTTAAATTGTTCCACAGTCATTGCTAAGAGGTCAGGTAAAATCCAAAATGGAATCATCAACAATGGGAGGCTAGAAAAGCAAAATTAACTAATGACTATAAAAGTACTTATTGACCCCCCTCCCAAGTCACTTTTAAAAAGAAATGGACTTTCACATAAAGTGGGAAAGATTATTATCTCCTTCCATCCCGGAAACCTAAGAAAGTAAATATAAGTAAGGAAGAGAAATGGAGGTGAGGGGGAAGATCAACTAATCATGAACACAAAATATCTGACTGCGGCACACAAACAATTTCAAAATCTTTTTGGAAACTACATAAAACTAAGATCCAGCATAAACAGAAGAATCTACAGTATGCCCCATGCATCCTAGAACAATAGAGGTCTTAAATGATGGCAGCTAAGCCACTCCAAGTAGTACAAATATGAGGCCTTTAAATACGATTGTTTAAACAAAGATCCCATATATTTGAAAGCAAATAAAGCTCCTGTGACATTTAAACAACATTAGTCCTAATCACGGAGGGAAGGCTATCATTTGGCATCATTTAGGAAGGTCTAGTGGCAAGCGTCCTAGAGTTAGAGTCCAAGGGCTTGTTTGACACTGGGTAAGTCTTTTCATCACTTTTGCTTCAATTTCCTCATCTGAAAAAAATAAAAACTTGGACCAGATAATCGCTGAGGTCTCTTCCAATTCTACATGCTATAATTCTATAACAACTTCATCTTCAATTTAAGAATAAGCTGTTTCCAGCATATCATCACCTTAAATGCTCAATAAAAATAAACATACATAAATTTGAGATTAAAATCCTCAAAAAAAAAAAATCCCAGATAACTTAAATGCAGCTTCCACCTCTCTCATCATAAACTTGTTTTACCATCCATCTAAGAAACGAAAAAAAACTAAAACCAATAATTTGTACTTTTTAAATTACAGAATTTGCAGTCCAAACTCCAGAATCTTGTTGGAGCTGAATCATTCTTACAAACAAATGCCAAAGCTGCACCAGCCCACTTATTTTTTTTTCATAAAAGGGTGCTAATTTTTTAATGTTCTAGTCAAATTCTAATTTTGAGTATTCTAGTTGCCTACATTCCCATATGGATCCAAGAGGCTGTTTTGTTTAAGTTCAAAACTTTCCAGAGTAAATCTTTTAGAATCTGTATCAAGAGCTCTCTCCTATTCACAAATGTCCCTTTTCCCCTCAACTGTAATTTCCAAAATAGGAAACGCTCACATATATCCACTGACCCTCCTAGAAGGCCAACTATTACCTACAAATAGACAATTTAAAAAAAAGGAAGAAACAGGAAATTCATTTTGATTAAATACTTACTAGGAAAAGAAAAATTAATAAATGAAAAAAGTGTTTTTACTGTCAGTTAGCTTAGGTAACATCTTCACTGAGGAGAAGTTCTATTTGTAAAGTTCAGCTACGATTCTGCGGGACAAAGTCCTTTTCTTAGACATTACTTCATTCAGCTCAATGGTTTTAAATAAAAATTTATGAAACGTCCACAAGGTGCCAGCTACCGTACCAGATCCTGGAGACATACACAGACAAAAATGAGGTAGTTCCTGCCCTGTAGGATGGTCACTTGGGGAAACACAATATGTACCCAGTCAATGTAAACATAAATACAAAGTAAGTGGGGGAAAGGAAACAGAGAGCCCTAGCCACCAGAAGGATCAGGAGAGGCTGACCCTTGGAGGGGGTCAGGGATTCCAAGAAGCAGTGGGCAGGAGAATATCTGAGACATGATGGAGAACCCATCAAACAGAAGGGAAGACAAATGGAATAAGTGCTTGTGGGGAAATTATGTGAAATGAATCTAGAAAAACAGACTGATTTCAAATTATGAAGTGCTTTGAATGCCAGAGGAATTATTGAGTGTTTAGACCTTCTCAGAGAATCAGTAGATTATGTAAATTTCTGCTCCTGACTTCCACAGCTATTTTTAATGAAACAATTTGTACATTACTGAAGACCAAAGGTAATCAGTGGAACTGAGGTATCTAATCCTTCCAGCAATTCAGTTGGCTTAGCCACATTTCATTTCTGTGGTATATGATGCCTTTTAGTTACATAATTTTATGTACTTAATTACACCTTGCTACTACTACATGATTGCAAGCTCATCTGTTGGGCTAAAGTCATTTCAATTTCAAAAGCAGGCAATTAAAATTTGTTTTTGACTTCACTCATGAAAATACAATCTAATATAGTGAAAAATGGTAGCAAGTTACTAAAGGGCCAGCCTTTGGGTCAGGAATCCCTAAGATCATAGATCACAGCTTTAGTGCTGGAAGGAATTTTAGAGTTCATCCAATCCAACTCATTCATTTCATTGATGAAGAAAGATGTTAAACACTGTCATGAAGCCATATTAGTAAGTACCATTGACTACATGGTGCTGTTTTAAATAAGGTCCCCTCCAAGAAAACAGCCACGTGATTTTCCTTCTCATATCAATATATATTATATATTGATATATAGTATATATCAAAAGCAAAGGCTTCTTCCAATTTACTTCATCAGCAAACATTCAGTACATACCCTGCACAAAGCACCAGCACTAATCTCTAAAGATCCAAAGACACAGGCAAAGAGTTGCTAGTTTTCTTTCAAACAGCAGAAGGTGTGGATAGAATCATATTGAGCCTTGCCACATTTCTGAGAAGGGAGAGGAATATGTGTTGCTATTGTTTTATTACAGACTCAGAAATTAAGAAATTTGTCTGAGATCACAAAGCCAAACAGGTGGTACCAGGACTAAGTTTCCAATTCCTCAACTTATTTCCAGTGCTTAACTCACAAAGTTAGGCTATCCCCCTTAACCTTTTTAAAGAGTGTAACTATATTCTGTCAGGCCAAATACCATATTACCAAGGGTACGGTTATATTAGATTATTTTAGATAATGCCATAACTGGCCTAGAGTAGATATGTCTATGTTTCTTGGTTGCTTTCATTTACATTGTCAGACTTAACTAGATGTTTATAAGCCTAAGGCATTATCTTTGAAATCTGAATTTTATATGGCAGGCTCAGTGTTCTGTAAACTCAGTATCATCCCAAAGCAAAACTTCCAGCCCTCTAGACCCACAAAACAGTGGTGGATACAATAATTTAAGTTAAAATAGTCATTTTTACATACATTATCTCATGGATACAAATAGATATCATTAAGAAAAAAGATCAAAATACCTAAAGGAAGGAAATCAATTATAATGGAGGATGTGTCTACCAGCAATTGCGATAATGCAACCTTGGAATAACTTTCATATTAATAAAATGTTGTTCATAAGAGACCTATCTTAATATTAATTTTAGATGTTTACTATCCCAAACCTCAGCATCCAGTTTACTACTGTTCTCAAGTAAATAGCAGGAGTATAAATCACAAATGACCTGTGACTTCACTGTTTGGTAGAGTGATTAACCCTGACAAAATCTTTGTTGTACAGCTGGCCTGCATAACAAAGCATCACAAAGGATTGTTTACAACAGCAGGAGCAAGGCTTTTCAACTTACTATTTGATTACTAACTTGATGGAGAGATCCCACAAATATGTAGGACTTCCAGAAAACAATGCTTTTGACACTTTGGGCATAATAGTGTAATGGAAAGGGTATTTCAACAAGGCGTTGAAGACCTAGCTTTTATTCATGTCTTGGCTGCTCTCTTCATTTGTGACAGTGGATTGGCTAGATGATCTCCAAGGTCCCTGCTGTGTTTAAAATTTTATGTTCTACAATTTTATCTGTGGTTCTGCATATGAGACTCTGGGCAATTAGGTGGCAAAGTGGATAGAGCACCAGATCTGGAGCTAGCTTCATCTTCCTGAGTTCAAATCCAGCCTCACACACTTACTAGTTGTGTGGCCCTGAGCAAGTTACTTAACTCTGTTTGCCTTAGTTTCCTCATCTGTAAAATGAGCTGGAGAAAGGAAAGACAAACTTCCAGTGTCTTTTCCAGGAAAATGCCAAATGGGGTCATGAAAAGTCAGACACAACTGAAAAATGACTGACCAACAATATGTGAGAATATGAGAGAAGAAATAACTTTTGTTTACTTTTGGAGGGTTGTTATAATCTATTTTGAGGTGACAGAAACCTTGTTTTTATCTGTATTTCCTTGTTTTCCCAGGTCAGAAGGAAGGCAGATTAATGCAATAGTAAGTAATATGAGCCAGAAAAAAAATCTACTAAGTCTCCAGAGTCTTGTAATTTACTTGGAATGAGTTTGAGTTTGGGAAAGGGACCAATGATTTCAAGGTAGAGACAAATGGGTTGATCCCACTTCAGTCCAGCATTATAATTTGCAGTAGCAGTCTAGAACCCAGGAACTGATGTTCTAGGTCTAGATTTCCAATAGACCTCAACTTAGGCTACAGAAGGCATAGTCAAATAGAAGAGTCTAGAAGTTAAGTATCATTTCTTTTGGGATAAGGTAATTATCTTGGATTCACAATTAATCTTCCACTCCTTGTATATTTTTTAAGTTGTCTAAAATATGTAAAAATAGGTAAATATACCCTGGAAAATGCCCTTTTATTCTAAAGAAGGTATTCTTAACTTGGGGCCCACAGTCCCACCTCAAGGGATCCATGGATAGATTTCATAGGGTTCATAATTTGAATGGGGGAGAGGGAAACAACACATCTTTATTTCAATATAAAATGACTCAGTGGATAGAGTTCTGGACTTAGAGTCACAAAAATCTGAGTTCAAATCCTACTGCAAGTGCTTCTTAGCTGTGTGACCCTGAACAAGTCCCTTAATATTCATATGCCTCAGTTTCCTCATTTGTAAAACATGGTTAATAATAGCACCTACCTCCCAGGGCTGTTTTGAGGATAAAATGAGAGATAATGTTTGCAAAGAGCTTTGCAAATCCCAGATCTCTAGAGAACAGCTAGTTTGTTAACTGTTTGAGGGCAGAGACTATCTTTTACCTCTTTGTGTACGCCCAGTGCCTGGCTCATAGTAGGTGTTTAATAAAAACTGATCAATATTAATCCTAGGTATTTTTGTAATCCTAGGTATGTTATTTTATGGATTTAAGGACATAATTACGAGCAGTGGTCCATAGGCTTGACTAGAGTAACAAAAGAGCCCATGATACTAAAAACAGTGAAGAACCTTTGGCCTCAAGTGTCTTAGAGACTAGAATAATAAGTGAAAGAAGGAAGTGGACCCCTGAACCAGGGAGCCATTCAGTTTTCTCCCTTGTGACAAGAGAAAGTTGGAATAGATTGTCCACTTTAGCTGTAAATCCAAGGAAATCATGTTGTTTTAAGCAATCAGAAATCTATAGGTCTCTGGGCCATGAGAGAGAATTCAGTCATCAGGGGAGATTTTAAAATTAGAAGGCAATAGCTCTCAGGTCAAATTCCTAATTGATTCCAAGAAAAGGAACCCGGACCCTAGACTTTTGGGTTTGTTGGTTTGTTTTTCCATCTTGGCCTGTGCTTTGACACCTCACAGGAATTTCATTTGTTCTTTTTTCCCAGGATGCTTATTGTCTGGGGGGGCAGATTGGGAGAGAGGTGCAGAGATTCTGAATGGATAAACACATAACCTTGGTTTTTCAAAAAAGAACACTGAGAGGAAAAAGAGAGGAGGTCATACTCCAGAGAGAGCAGCATCACAACCTACACACTGGGATGCAGCCTGTTTCGTGTTTATCTATGGAAAGTCTTACACTCTATCTCTGGTCATAACTGCCTGGGACCAAAAGTTGACCATATGATAGACGATGGTGTGTTAGGATGGTGACAATCTTAGATGAATTATGAATCAAACTGGATATATTTGTCATGATTTCCATACTCTAATTATTTTGTTTTCCATTATAATGGGAGGTCTAACTGGTTTACACCAAATGGCTAACTGGATAGAGGAAGAAGAAATTTCCTGAAGTGGGATGAAGACTGAGTCTATGAGTTAATTAGATCATCAGGTAATAAGCTGGGAAGACCATAGCCCCTAAGATCATGTCACATGCTTATTACATAGCCTAAGACTAAGGCTTGCATCTTTATGACAACAACATAGTTCTATCACTTAACAAAATTAATAATAGTCTAATGTATGAAAAATTTTCCACATCTTTATTTTAAATTTCTTGTTCCAGACAAGTTTAATATTTATAACATTCTAGTGAAATATTTAAATAACCAAATCAAAAGGGCCAAAGGAAGTTTCAACTTTAAGCCACCAGTTCAAATTTAACCCAAACTGGTAGTGCTAAAAATGGTTATCATTTCAGACTATTGGTTTATATAAAAGTAACTGTTATTCTGGACCAGCTGTTGAACAGCAGGCAGTGAAGTGAGTAATTTCAGCCAAAAGGGAAAAGGGGAAATGCACAGACCTACAAAATGTATTGTTCACCATTGGCCAAAGATTTGAGTGTGCAAACACCTTGCTCTAATTCTTAAAAACAGTTAACACAGTCCCTCCTTATACCTGTCCTCACCATACAATTCCTTTCCTGCTAAGTAAGTGTGGGGCATGATCCCTTTTGTGCCCCCCACCTAGTCATCATACCTGTCCTCAGGGCTAAGCAGCAGCTGTGCCCAGAATAAGAATGGTTTTCTGATTGGAAAACATTTCCAAAAAAGTAAGCCTAAAACCTTGGAGACCTATTCATTATGAGAAAAGGGTACCATTTTTAAAATAAAATATTGTTGCCCAAGCAAGAGACAGTGAGTAGAAAACATTAAACTAGGTTAAAGAGTAAATGACTGGGAAATCAATGATGGTTTAGAACAAAGGGATCGGGCTTCTATTTCCTGTTATCACTTTTGTCTTTCAGTGGTTTTTCAGTTGTGTCTGCCTGTCTATGAACCCATTTGGGGTTTTCTTGGCAAAGATAGTGGACTGGTTTACCATTTCCTTCTCCAGCTCATTTTAAGGATTAGAAAATTGAGGCAAACAGGGTGAAGTGACTTGCCCAGGGTCACACAGCTAGTAAGTGTCTGAGGTCAGATCTGAACTCAGGAAGATGTGTCTCCAACTCCAAGCTCAATGCTGCACTCTCTGGACCTTCTAGTCACCCACTGGCATCACTACAGTCTAGTTATATGAGCTTAAGTAAATCGTATAACCTCATTGTTGCCTCACCTGTAAAAAGAAGGCACTGGACTAGATAAGGGGTGAGATCCCTTCCTTCTTCGCTCTAATATTCTACGATCATGTTTTTGCCATTAAGGGAGGACTCCCAGACACATGGCAGCAGGCAGAATCATGAGCTAGAAGAGTGTGCTGTGAATAAGAACTGAGATCTAGGGATAAGAAGAAAATCGATGGGAGGAAGATGCAGCCACAGTGAAGACGGTTACATGGAAGGCACGTAACTAGACCGAAGACGGTAACTGGTACAAAACAAAGCAGCACGCGGCTCATGGAAGAACAAGAATTCATCTTTATTTGGTGCTTTAAGCTTCACAAAACCCTTCTCTCACAAACAACCCGCAGGGTTAAGTGCTATTATTGCTATTTTACAGATAAGGAAAACTGAAGTGCAGAGAAGCTAAATAATTTCCCCAAGGTCGCATTAGACTAGCAGGTAATAAGCCCAGGTCTCCTGACTCCAAGTCATTCACCCCACCATCCCAAGCAACCCAGGAAAATAATACAGGAAAAAAAACAGAACAGATCAAAATACAAAATGAAAGACAAGAGCATGGTGATGGGAGGGGAGGAATCCAACAGACAAGAAATTTTGATTGCTATTTAGAAAAAACAGTATGAATTCGGGTCCCAAAAAAGGATATAATTCGTTTTACACAAATTGAAGAAAGAGAATGAAAACGGAATACAAGACAGGAGGGATATGAAAGATGAGAAACTGTGATGGACTTTTCACTCCCCCTGCACAGGTTACATCGAAGGGCCTTCAGGAGGCAGAATTTATTGAGCACTCCCTCCCTCTCTTTCCCCTTTTCCCCTGAAGAGCCCTTTCTCGTTCTGAATCCTTCTCTCTTTCATCCCACTTCAGTCTGAGTCAGATGTTCAGGAGCATTTTTCTCTAGCACCCCCACAAGCCTCAATTTTTTTTCAATATCCCTTGCTCCCTTCTGTCAAAGGCCCACCCTGTGGACTCAAATGACTCATGGACATCCTGTTTTGGGCCCAAGGCCAGCTGGAAACTGGAAACTGATCCCAATGGAGGCGCCAATTTTTGGCTTTCCTAGGGGCACTGTCTGGTCTAAAGCCAATTTTAGCCCATTCCCCTTTCCTGGTTCTACACAAAGCCAACTGGTCACAGAACAATGCTTGTAACAACAAACAGAGGTAGCCAAGACCGAAAGTCTAATGAGGATTTTGTTCTCTAGAGCGAGGCAGACACTTCACCTTCAATTTTATGTCCTTTCCTCTAAAATGGGAACTGAAGTGGAAATCATGAGGCTCAGATCCTTCTTCCAAGTCATTGGTTACATAAGCTTATATGGGTTATTTTACCCAATAAGATGATCTCTTAGGGACCTGTTTCCTTACCGGGCCAACAAGGCAGTTTCCACAGAGTGGACCCCTCCTCACCCACCCCTCCTCACACAAATGCACCCAGAGGATCAGAGGGTCATATAGGAAGGGTGTCCTTGTTGGTTTTTTAAAGTGAATGTGATAGTTATCCAGCTCTACAACAAATGCCAAATTCAAATGATTAAATCCCAGTGGTCTTAGGACTTAATAATATTCATGAAACCTTTCTTAACACAAAAACATTAAGTATCTGTCTCTAATGGCCATAAACTGTTCTGACAAACAATCTTTTTTCCACAATGAAACTAATAAAAAATTTGCAAGACACAAGTAAAACCCACCTATAGTGAGTGCTAAAGTGAGCATCCCTTTATATCTGCATGAGCACTATGGAAAGACAACTCAGAACATTCATAATACACTGCTTTAATATAAATGTTCTAGGCTCATGCCTTTTCTCTGGTTCTTTAGATGACAATTCCACATAGAAAAATAAAAGGGAGCCTTCAGCTAAAAAAAAGCTGCCCAGGATCCCACTGGTGATTAACATGGTTCTAAAATAGGGGCCACATATACTCTATCATGTTAATCAATCAACATATAATTTACTGAGCACCTACTCTGTACAATGGGTATTATATTGTCAGAGGAACTGGGTTCAAATCCCACTTCTGCCACTTACTATTTGCATGTCAGGTCATTATAAATCCTTGAGACTCAATTCCCTCATATGTAAAATGAGGGAATTTTACTAGACGATCTTGGAGGTCCCTTACAACTCTAGGGAGATGATTTGACAATCCTATGATAGCTAAGAAAACAGAGTCCTGAGTAAAGCTCAGCTGACTAAATGGTATAGCCCCAAGATATGAAAAAGAAATGTTATGTACTTCTGGTGGTCAAAGCGACTTGTTAAAGAAAAACATGGAAGTTCTCTGAGTCCTCTAGGTGAGAATGCCAGGTATCTGCATGAAGATTTTTATATTTTCTTCTTGTTTTCATTTTTTCTTCCTTTCCTTGGAACAGTCTTTGTGATACTGGAAGTATTGCTGGGAAGAATAAACGCTACTCTTGGAAGGTGGAAAAACAGAGGTCACAGAGAAAGAGCTGGAATTCAGCATGGCTGGTGCCTGGGGGGTGGAGAGTAATGAAGGTACTTCTCACATGACCGTGTTGACACTTTATGTGAACTCTGCTAACAACCCTCAGGCCGTCTTTAGACTGCCAACTGGTTTTGGAAAAGAAAAACAAGTAACTAAAGACAGGGCTATGGATCCAATAAAAAGACTCATTTTCATTTTTTTAATGACGAATAATTCTACTCTAAAGTGAAGTCTTCAATTAAGGTCCAATCTAAAGCACACAGGAGATCAAAGGGTCCTTTTTACATAAACCAGGTTTCCCCAAATAATGTGTCAGAGCCCTGGGGAAGATGGAGTCAAAGGTCCTATTCTACTGCTCTTTTATACCAGTGCTAAAAGAGAGAGAACTCTCACTTGCAGGATGTTATTCTACCTCAACTGTGCATCCAAGAGAAAAAATTCATTTGGGGAAAGGACTGGAGAGGAAATCATGCCATGTGCCACAGGGAAAAACAACACCTGCTTGTACCACCGTCTAAATGGTTTTTTTTTCAAGATCACAGCTGACTCTATGCTTTCCCCTCATTTAAATGTGGGTCATACTGTAGAAGGCTAATAATCTCATCTAAAGACTGGGATAAAAGATTCAGACTTTTTCCCTTCCTTTTCCTTATCAGGCACTCAAGACCAATAGTGGTCCGTAGACTCCTGGGGGGTGGGGTGGGGAATCACCAAGAGTCTTTCACTGAGTCCACTAGATCAAAACTATTTTCATATCAATGTTAAGATGTTATTTGTCTAATAAGTTACTCCTCCCTTTTTCCACTTACACATCTGTGTGAAGCTGAATTTTCTTCATACACTTCAACAAAAACAACATTGCAACAGATTGAATGCAGAAGCAGATAGGAGAATCCATCTGTCTTTTATTAAGCCAAAACATTAAAAAGATTTGCAAAAAAAAAAAAAGAACTGCCACTCATTTTACTTTTTCCATTTTGGAAAAAATAGTTATATTCATAAAAATATGTGACATGTTAACATAAAATGAGACTTTTTTTATTTTAAATTAATATTTTAAAATCAGTCTTAATTTCTAACAAATTTCTTGGGTCCTCAATAATTTTTAAGATATAAAAAAGGACGCTAAGACCAAAAAAGTTTGCAAAAGACAAAGATGACTAAGAGAAGTTTCCTGACCTCCATGAGATGAGACGCATCTAAAAATCACCTTTTATTCTAGCTAACTATTGTAAGGGTGGTACCAAGTGCTTTAGAGGAATATCTCAGGAGCTAGGTCCTCAAGCAGTTTCCTCCTCTGTAAAAATGAAAGGGCCATCTACTGTCTTTCCAACCGTGAAATTCTAGGACTCTACAGCACAATATGAGAAAAGTGAAAATGCATGTGTTATGTATGACATTCACCAAGACCCCCAAAGAAGCAGGTAAGGAAGAGTAATTCCTAGGAAAGCACTGACAAGCTGAAACCATGAATATACCAGCAAAATAAAAAAACAAGCCAAAAAAAACCAAAAACCCAAAAAACAAACCTAAACCACGATGGATCTGCATATCAAAACAAAAACTCTACAGGGTCATTTTTCTGTAAGAGGTAACCTGATCTGTGATTAAAAAAATAAAAATAAAACTTGCTGAGATGGCTTTCTAGGAGGGAATAAAGGAAGGGATACACAGAAAGATTTACAAAATAAATCAATAAAAATTTTATTTAAAAAAAAGTCCGCCCAAGGAGCACCATTAGTATATATTGTTAGTCAGATAAAAGATCTTTTTTTGACATCAGAAGAAACTAACTTTACATAAACTATGACTCACTAAGACCCCAACAGCTTAGTTAACCTCTTGTCAAAATCATTCATCTTTTGTTAGAGAATAGACTTATTTCCCTTTGTCCATACTCGCTACTTTGATTTCAGTGCTTTGAGGATCTGGGATTTCGTCCATGTAAATACTTTCTTCACCAGGAGAGATCGCTGAACTTAGACTGGTCCTCAGAAAATAGAGATAGAATCTATCACACTAAGTGGGTGGTCTGTAGATTAAGCCTTTCCAGAGTGGGAGGGGCTCCCAAAGCTGCAAACTCATCTAACCTTTGAGAATCTAAAGTCACTTTCATATATTTTATTGTTTAATGTTTATTTTTAACATTCATTTTTTAATTTGGATTTCCAAATTCTCTCCCTTGATCCCTTCCCTGACGTATTGAGAAGGCATCCATTATACATATGAAGTCATACAAAATGTATTTCCATATCAATCACGTTGTGAAAAGAAAAGTAAAGTAAATAAATATATCCTTCAATCTGTCCTGAGAGTTCATTCATTCTCTCTCTGGAGGTAGAGAGCATTTTTTCATCATGAGTCCTTTGGAATTTTCTTAGACCACTGTACTGATGAGGGGAGCTAAATCTCACAGCTCACATTATCCTTATAATACCGCTATCACTCAGTGTAATGTTTTCCCGGTTCTGCTCACTTCATTTTGGATTAGTTCATATATATGTTCCCAGGTTTTTCTGAAACTATCCTATTTGTCATTTCTTATAGCAAAATAGCATTCCATCACAATCAGATCTCACAACTTTTTCAACCATCTATTCTTTGTCATCACCAAAAGAACAGCTATAAGTATTTTTAGATATATAGACAATTTTCCATTTTTCTTTGATTGGGATACAGACCAAGTTGTGATATTGCTGATATCAAAGAGTATGCACAGTCTTATAGCCCTTTGGACATAATTCTAAACTGTTCCTCAGAATGGTTAAACCAGTTCACAACTCCACCAAACAGTGTATCAGTGTACCTATAATTCCATACACGCTTCAGAATTTGTCATTTTCCTTTTCTGAATGTTAGTCAATTTGATAGCTGTAAGTTGGTACCTCATAGTGATTTTAATTTGCATTTCTTTGATTATTAGTGATTTAGAACATTTTATATGACTTGATAACTTTGATATTTTCTGAAAATTGCTTGTTCATATCTTTTGACCATTTATCAACTGGGAAATGGATCTTATTTCTATAAATTGGGCTCAATTCCCCATATATTTGAGAAATTAGATTTATCAGAAAAAAATTGCTATCATTTTCCCCCATTTCCTACCTTACTTCTAATTTTGGTTGCATTGGTTTTGTTTCTACAAAAGCTTTTTAATTTCGTGTAATCAAAAGTATCCATTTTGCCTCCTGAGATCTTCTTTATCCCTTGTTCAGTCACAAACTTTTCCCTTACCCATAGATCTGACAGGCAATTTTTTTCTATACTTCCCTAATTTGCTTACATCACCATATATGTCTAAATCACATACCTACTTTGACCTTATTTTAGTATATGTATAGTGTGAGATGCTGGTCTATTCCCAATTTCTACCAAATTGCTTTCCAGTTTTCTCAGCAGTTTTTGTTATGTAGTGAGTTCTTGTCTCAAAAGCTTGGATCTCTGGGTTTATCAAAGATTAGATTACTATGGTCATTACTTCTATATGTTGTGTACTAATCTATTCCACTAACCAACTACTTTATTTCTTGCTCAGTACCCAATTGTTTGGATGATTACCTCTTTTTAACAGAGTTTGAAGCATGGTACTGCTAGGCTGTCTTCCTTCACTTTTTTTTTTCATAGATTCCCTGGATATTCTCGACCTTTTGTTCTTCCAGATGAATTTTGTTACTATTTTCTTATAGCTCTATAAAATAATTCTCTGGTAGTTTGATTGGTATGGCACTGAATAAGTAAAATAATTTAGGCAGAATAGTCATTTTTGCTATATTAACTTGGCCTCCCCATAAGCAATTAATATTTCTCTAATTGCATGGATCTGTCTTTATTTGTGTGAGAAGTATTTTGTAATTGTGGACATGGAGTTCCTGTATATGTTTTGGCAGCTAGATTCGCAAATATACTGTCTACAGCATGGCTATGTCAGTCCCTTACTCAAGTCTTCAATGGCTAAGGCAATAGGAAGCCAAACTCCTTTGTCCTTTTCCCAGTTCATCTTACATTTCTCCCCTTCAACTTATCCTGACAATTGACCTACTACCTGTTCTCCAAACTCAGATTCCATCTCCTGCTTCCATGCTTTTCCTTAGACTGTCCGCCATGCCAGAAGAATGCAGTGTTTTCTCACCCTTTGTCCCAGGGAGTCCCCAACCTTCTTCAAGACTGCAAAGGATGGCCCTGCCTGGCTCTCTGGCTGCTACTGCATCTATGATTCACTTCTCTATGTAAATGCTACATTTTTCCCAAAAGAAATTAAAATCCTTAAGGGCTAAGAACTATTTTTTCTTGGTTTTCTTCAGTCCCCAATGCCTTGAATAATCATCATAGGTACTTCATAAAAGAATGCTGAATGGAATTGAACCGTCAAGCAAAAACAAATGCTTTTAGACTGAGTGATACCTTGGGTCCCTTAAATTAAGAACATTTAAATTATCTTGATTCCTATTCTAAAATGAGTAGCGCAGACTTGTAATTGCTTTTAGTTGAATCTGAAATGCTTCCGTACTCTTTAAAAAGTTTTGTCCACATAATCAGAGAATGTGTAACATTCCCAAAGTCAACAGAACCATTCTTGCAATTACCCTGAAAACTCTGACATATTGTACCATGATGGTTCAAAGGGTGAGTTTTTGCCAAGCAGACTGGTTTCTAAAAATGGATTTTTTTTTCCAAAGAGAACATCAAGGGCTTCCTCATTTCTAAACAAATGATTTACATAGTTTAAGCTGAAAAACTCAAAAGAAACATTGTGTTCCCTGAAAATAAATTTAAAATTGATCCAGCAAATAACAATAGTCTAGCTCCCAGGTCACACACTGTCCTGAAGACTTAATACACTTGATCTTTGGCTGTTTAATCCGAAACTTGTCGGTATGATTCAAGCTGATTTTCAGAGAGAAATGAGGAAGGCAAATCAACAATGAGGACAGATGGCTTAAAGAACTAAAGAGACAAAAGCTTATAATGGGATACTTTATTGTTATGATAAAACTGATCCTACCTAAACTAAATCTCAAAAGTACAGTTTTTACCCCTTCCAGATTTAAATCAGATGTTGTCAAATAAATGTAGCAAGTTTTGTGCTTATGTTTTAATAGTCCTTTGACACCAGACCTTTTCATATGTATTAGGGCCTATTTGGCAGATGTTTAAACCTGGAGTTTCTGGACTAGACACATGTAAGACTCATTGAGAGCTGCCTGTGCTCTGGGCACTGAACAGTCTCCCCTCTCCCCTTTTCCTGCCTGATTCTACATCTTCCTACCCTTTTTAAGAAACTTCTGTGATCCTTGCTCAGATGCTAACTAACTGTATGATCCTGGGCAGGTCACATCACCCTGTTTGCCTCAGTTTCCTCATCTGTCAAATGAGTTGAAGAAAATGGCCAACAACAGTATCTTTGCCAAGAAAACTCCAAAAAGGGTGATGAGGAATCAGACCTGAATGAAAAACGACTGAACCACGACACATATTCCCTGTTCGCTTGAGGCAGTCCTCCCTGACAATATCTACTACAGGCCAGTACAACCTGGGGCCCGCCAGAGGATTTCAGGCGGCCCAAGAAAAATGTGGAGTATGGCAGGCCGTGGATCATGCAGGCTTGATCTAGCATTTCCTGACCTGCATCATACGCTCATTCATTCCACGTATCAGTAAAAGGAATAAGTCAATATATAACAGTGCATTTACCCCATGGTTATACCCGTGCCTTCTTCTAGACACTGGCTGCCCATCACCAATCAATAGAAAGGCTCCAAACCTAATCAACAATATTAATTAAGCACTTTGTATGTAACAGGCACTGGGCTAAATATACACAATCAGACGCCAAATATCTGACGCTCACACCTCCATAACACCTCTCCCCTCACTGAGCCTCTACCCCAGGTCAGGGCCTTATTCCCTTTCTCTTAAACTACTGCAATAACCTCCTAATTATCCTCCTTGGCTCCTCTCTATCACTTCCAATCTATCCTTCCCATCCTTGCCAAAATGATTTTCTTAAAGCATAAGTCTAATCAGGTTACTCCCCTACTCCATAAACTCCACTGGTTCCCTGTTATCTCTGGGATCAAACATAAATTCCTCTGGTAGCATTTAAAGCCCTTTACAACCCTGCCCCAAATTACCTTTCCACTTCGTGGCACCCTCTTCCTCTACTATACACTGTGGTCCAGCCAAGCTGTCTTTCCAGATGTACTTCACATGCAGCGCTCTGTGACCTTCATACATGTGTTGTCATGGGGGCTACCCTGGTACCTCGTCTTCACATCTCAGAACCCCTCATTTCTTTCCATGATCAGCTCAAGAACTGTTTTTTTTTCCATTAAACTGCTTCTAATGTTCCTAAATTATCTTGTATCTCTTTTGTATGCATGTGTATATTCACATGTGTGTATCCATATAGATATGTCATATAAGTATATACAAACATATGCATGTGGCGTATATTAATGTATGTATATGAACATGTAAATGTGTGTATATTGTACATATACATATAAATTCATGCTAGATTGTGAGCTCCTCCAAGTCCAGAATTGTTTCCTTTTTCGTCTCGGCATCCTCAGCACCTAGTACTGTACCTAGCAAAAAGTGGTTGCTTGGTATATGCATGTTGATTTCCGGACTGATTGGAGATAGAAAAGTATCCCTGAACAAGAGCCTGTCTCCTTCTGATATAACTCATGACCTTCAGCTAGCTGTCTGAGTGGGCTGTCCTGGTATGAAGGGGAGTGCAAGGCAGAAATCTCCCAGGTCAAATAGTAGGGGTGACCTTAACTTGTCTGAGACTACCCAGTCAATGGACCACCTCTCTCAAGAACCATTACTAATCCATCTTCCTCCTCCTCACAGACTATCTCTCCAGGGACTCCAGCAACTAGTCCCTCCAGCATTGGAGACCAGCTAGTATCCTTTGCCCTCAATGCACCTCCCCTCCCCCTCTCCCCCTCTCTTGGAACCAAGCGTTTCTATGTCCTCAGTCTCTCCGTGTACATGGTAACATGCACCATAATAAAAGTCTATTGCTTAATGCATTACTAGTCAGTCTAATTCTATTGTGAAACCTACTTTGAAGTCCCATAATTGTACCTAAGAAAGGGCTGAGGCAGCAGATCACTGACATAAATTTTCTGGAGGAAATATTTTCAGGGCCTTGATCTGATCCGGAGAGTGCCTGTGTGGTCTAGTAATCACCGGGTACAGGTCCAATGGGGCAGGACCTCTGGCAATCATTCTTCTAGCCAGAGCACGCCAGGCTCTCCTTCATCTCGCCAGCACATGGTGCGAGCAGGCGGCAGATGCACGTTCCATGCTGGCATCTACTCTGTGTCTGCCTGGGTGACATTTACTGCTTTAAAAATACCGAGTTTGAATACTATTTTAGCACACTGCACCAATTAACTGACTTTGCTTTACTTTGCATATTTAGAGCTAAAACCTCAGGAGGTTAACATATAAAGCAACTCAGAATAGTACTCGTGCTGGTGTTTCATTTCTAAGCCAAAACCCTTGGCCCATTTTATATTTCAGCAAGAACGCAGCACCACCTCACACCCACTATTTTGAAGGAAAAGTAGTGGAGACCAGTAGATACATGATTGATGACCCAAAAGATCGAGCTAAGTCTCCAAAGGCAAGGTCAAAATCAGAAATAACCATTCTATGAAACTGAAACAAAGAAGAGACAGCGCATCATAGATGGGGATTAGCTTTCTACAGAAAAGCTTCCTCTATTTTGATCTGAAGGTACTTTAAAGATGACATTGTCAGTCATTTTTAAGTTATGTCTGACTCTTCATGATCCCATTTAGGGTCATGGAAAAGATACTGGAGTAGTTTTGCCATTTCCTTCTCCAACTGATTTTACAGATGAGAAAACTGAGGCAAAAAGGGTTAAGGGACTTGCCCCAGGACACACAGCTAGTAAGTGTCTGAGGCTGGATTTGAACTCAGGTCTTCCTGATTCCATGCTCAATGCTCTATCCACTGAGGTATCTAGCTGCTCCATAATAATGATAGCTAGTGACTAATAACTGGGACATTGGGGAAGACTCATCTTCCTGAGTTCAAATCCCACCTCAAATATTTACTAGCTATGTGGCCTTGGGCAAGTCAGTTAACTCTGTTTGCCTCAGTTTTCTCACCTGTAAAATGAGCTGGGAAGGGAATGTCAAACCCTTCCAGTATCTTTGCCAAGAAAACCTCAGATGGGTCATGGTGACTCAGACACGACTGAACAGCAATAAAAGCTAATATTTATGCAGCTCCCACTCTGTGCCAAGCACCATGCTGACTACTTTACACTTATTGTCTCACTTGATCCCTGCCACGATCTTAGATGCTATTGTTATCCCCATTTTATGGTTGGGTACACGGAGGCAAACAGAGGCTAAGCAACTTGCTCAGGGTCACACAGATAGTAAGTCTCTGAAATTAGATTTGAACTCAAGTCTCTCTGACTCCAGGCCTGGCATTCTATGCACTGCTTTTTCCAGCTGCCTCTGACAAAAAAAAATAAATTAAATTAAAATAGAACTGAAGCTGCTTGCTACAACTGCAACTTTAAGAACTAAAGAAAAGTGGGGGGGGTAGTGATTTTATTTTACCTAAATTAGCCCTCTCCATGCCCGTTTATGCTGAGTTCACATATAAAACAGAACAACTTACACTCCAAAACTAAGGGCAAAGGCCCCCAAATTATACTACAGTTTAGAAAGGCTAACTCCATTTCTGGAAAGTCTTTTCAATCTATTTTGATTCAAGAGTAACTGTCCTTTATAAAAGTACCAGAGACCAAACTCAATGAAACATGCCGATCTCTGCTCTCTGTAAGAACTAGACACACTGTCCAAATACAAAACAGCCTCGGAACACCGGAGAGCCCGGAACATTGCTGGGCCTTTTTTCTGGGAACTTACATAGTGTTTATTAGTAAACTGAGCACATACTCTGTTGATATCCCATTGCACCAAATCAACTTACCTACTGGTGATCCACCACATGTCCTTTAAACATGTCCTATTTCTCATTAACTAGAAAGGCTAGGCAAAATCTGCATGACCAAAGTTATCTATGGAGGAAAAACCAATATGATGAACCAAAATCAATTCATGAAAACGTCTGAAAGCTCCATGTAAAGCAACAGCTGACGTTCATATATTGACATTTTAAAAACTCATCTGTCAACCAGGGCCATGAAAACAAGAGTGCTAAGAAATGTACTTCGTCCCTCAGGATTAGATTTAGACTTCTTCCTACGATGACAATTCATTTATCTCTCTGGTTATGAGATGAACCCCTTCCTTCATACTTTAAAAATATACTCTAAAATAGAAATACTTAAAAAGTACTCAGCCACAGATTTCCAGGCTTCTGGCTTAGTAACATATACACTGTGGACTACTAGTGAAATTTATTCACTTCTACCACAAAGCCACTTCTTCCTTACCAACAGATTCCCAGGGTAATTATATTCAGTATTTTGATAATTAAGAAATGATCTGCACTTTAAACACAAACATCTTGAAGTGGGAAAATGGTAAACTATAAATATGTTAGGAAGGATTGCCACTCCCCCCAAGGGGTAGCTATGTCAAGAAATTTTTTTTTCTCATCTCCTACAGACATATTCCTTCTAAATAAATATAATCTGGCCAAACTTTGTCAGGTTACTTTTCAGTAAACTAAGAATACTGAAAATTACATGAAAGAAAAGAGAGAAACTAAAAATTTGTGAGGGCTCATCTATGTGTTCTCTTAATATTACCAAGAGACAATGTTATCAAGAGACAACAAACTCATTGGCAGAGTCAGAGAACTCACTTGACCAATCCTTTCTGACCTCTCTGCAGCCTTGAGAGCAGGGACTGCCTTGTGTCTTTGTATCCCAAGTGCTAGCACACAGTAGGTGATTAATAAATACTTATCTACTGACTGACCAATCACACAAGTGCTGGCTATCCACTGGGGGGAAAAATATACAAAGAAGGAAAAGAGATTTGTAGCTATTGTCCGGCATTCGATAAAGAAAAATACAGTCAATAAATGTGTATCTGAAAGGAAAATCTAATTATCTTGCAAGGGCTATTTGAGTAGTAATTAAGAGTTATTCAACTTTCCCAATGGATACACATTAAGTGGTCTAAAATTCCAGCTACATCCACACACCTCAAACCTGATGGACCTTTTCAGAGAAACACTCAGAGAAGTCAATCATGGCTCCATTAGCTTCCAAATTTCAAAAATATGTAAATTCAGGCAAGGTCAGTCCCACCGCAGGTAAAGTAGGTGGCCACCGTCAGACCACTGGAAAAACTCCTTGCCCATTTTCACCTGTCATTCCAAGGGCCTGAAATTTCCCACCATTAAATTTACTGCTTTAGACTAACCAATAAATTAAGTATTTACTAAGCACAGCAGAGTAAGGGAGCAGCTAGATGGATGGGGCACCTGGTCTGGAGTCAAGCTCATCTTCCTGAATTGGAATGTGGCCCAAGACCCTTCCTAGCTGTGTGAACCTGGGTGAGTCACTTGCCCTGCTTGCCTCAATTTCCTCATCTGTAAAATGGGCTGGAGAAGGAAATAGCAGTACTCCAGTATCTCTGCCAAGAAAACCCAAAAAAGGTTCATGAAAATGACTAAAAATGACTAAATCAGAGAGCGACCATATTGTTCTGGATCACTGGAGGCTAGATCAACATGTTCCACATAGGAAAGGCATCCGGTAATCTAGATAAGTCTTTCACATTGACTACCTGTCACCTACAACTTACCCATTCACATACCATGGCTAATGTGCGTACAGGGCACCACGCTAGTGAGTGGAGAAGATCCAGTGTTTAAATAAGACAGTCTCTGACCTCAGAGAACTTCCAGTCTAGTAACAGAAGATGACAAAAGCACATGACATGAGAAGACCACAAAAGAATTATCAAATAAGCTGCTCTAAGAGACAGGTCAACCTTAAAAAAACTGTCCGTTGTTGGACACTGCCGGGAGTAATTTCCTTTGTGCCTATAGGATAGTAAGAATAGATAGATAGATAGATAGATAGATAGATAGATAGATAGATAGATAGACAGACAGATAGACAGACAGATAGATAGATAGATAAACAGACAGACAGATAGATAGATAGACAGACAGACAGATAGATAGATAGACAAATAGATAGATAGACAGATAGATAAACAGACAGACAGATAGATAGATAGACAAATAGATAGATAGACAGACAGAAAGATAGATAGATAGACAGACAGACAGACAGACAGACAGACAGACAGATAGATAGATAGATAGATAGATAGATAGATAGATAGATAGATAGATAGACATAGATAGATGATAGACAGATATGTATACATACATATATATGCACATACATAAATGTATATGTATATATGCATGCATTTCTTGAGCTCTTAAATGCATGACTGAGCAATCACAGATCAATTAGATTTGCTCACATTAGTACTTAAGGCCTGCACACCTTTGGGATGCTAGAAAAATATTTCTTGGGGCTGGTTGAGGAGATTCAGGGCGGCTGAGACTCTTAACTGGATTTGCAGAGCAAGCCCTTCAGACGGAAGGAGGAACAGATTTTCCACTGGACAGACCTCATAAATAAACTTTATCTGATCCTGGTGAAGAACTTAATAGGGTGTAGTTAGGGCAGGGATGGGCACACTTCTTTTTTATAGGGTACAAAATTGCTTGATACAGAGGCTTATTTCTCAAGTTAATGGTCCTTTCCACCATATAAAAGATATTAACCTCTGACATGTTCTTCATGTCACCAGAAGAAAGGAAATGGGTTAGAGAGAGGAAGATTTTCTTTACAGGGACAACTGTTACAGGTTGCTAGGTGGAGTTGTGGATAGAACACCGGAATCAGAAAGACCTGGGTTCAAATCTAAAGCCCCAGATACTAACTGTGTGACCCTGGACAAGTTCCTTCATGTCTGCCTGACTCTGTTTCCTCATCTGTAAAATGCAATATAATGCACAGATAATGAAAGCACCTACTTCCCAGGGTTGTTTTAGGATCCAATGAGAAAACATTTATTAAGTGCTTTGCATGTCTTAAAGCTCCATAAAGGTTCGCTCTTAGAAACAGGTGTCATTAGAATAGATTTTCTCTTTTTTTAACAAAAAACTCTTATTTTTATCAAGAGCTCTTGTTTTTATGACACTTTCATTTCTGAATATGTCCCTTTCCCTCTATCTAGTGATCTCTCCCTTATAAAACAGCTAACATTTACATAACTGCTCTAAGTTTTCTAACATGTTTTACAAATATCACCTTATTTTGTCCTCCTAGCAACCCTGGGAAACAAGTGCTACTATTATTCCATTTTACAGAATCCTACAGACTCCAAAATTCTTTTTGTAAAAAATATATTTAAAACAGAAAAACAGATTTCAAATGAGAAAATGAAATACAATTTACCATACCTCAGCTCACCCAAATAAATAAGTCGTAATTTGAATCAGAAATCATCAAGTGAGATAAATATTGAAGAAATCTCAAGCTTAAAGGTGTATTAATAATCAAATATATCAATATTATTTTCCTTATAAACTTAGCCATCAACAAATCATTCAAATAAACCTAAAAAAGGGGTAAAATATTACCCCATATCCCTAAATCTTAACACTGGAGAACCACATAAATTTATCAATAACAAATAAATAAGGAAAAAGTGGTTTTTTCCCTTTGTCTTCTTGTCAGCCAGGTAATAGACATTTTAATTAAGTTCCTGCCTACTGTTTGCTAGATACTACGCTAAGTGCTGGAGATACAAAGACACGCAAACACCTCCATATAAACAAGCTACATATAGAACAAATTGAAAATAACAGAGGAAAGGGTTCCTAGAAGTGAGATTTTACCGGGGACTTGAATGAAGAATATAAGGAATGAGAGCTTCACATGCATGGGGGACAGTCAGCCAGAATGCCCAAGGTCAGAAGATAGAATATTATGCTCAAGGAGCAAAGGATGAATGTGATGTCAGATGACTAATGTTTAAGAGACTGGAAAAGTAGAAGGGGGCTAGATTATAAAGGGCTTTGAATGCCAAAGAAAGGATTTTAGTCTACTTCTAATACTTTGGGTCTATTTTCATATACATACACAGACAATCCTATTGTACACATAAGTACATATGTATATATGCACACATATACTTATATGTACGTGCACGACAATATATGCATATATTGTATATATACACATGCATATATACATCTATGTATGTGCACATATATGCGTACATGTGTGCACATATACAAACATGTTTATATCATGTGTATATGCGCACATTTATGTACCTATATGTATTCTCCAAATTAATCTATATAAACTGATATTGATCAAGATACCAATTAGGTGCTTTATAAAGTCAGATAAATACCAAGAAATAGGAAAAGAAAAACATGAAGACATAATGGAAAATTATTCAAGGAAGGAGCAGGAAAGATTTGTACCACTAGGTCTCAAATTATGCTATAAAACATTATCTGATAAGCATCTTTTTTATCTCATACTGACTAAAAATAGAAAAGCAGTGAAAATATGTTTAATATGAATGCATAAGTAGAGCCTATATCAGATTGCACATCATCTTGGGGAGGGGGAATAAGAGGAAGCAGGGAAAATTTGAAACTCAAAATCTTATACAAGTGAGTGTTGAAAACTGAAAGTAAATTAATTAATTAAAATAGATTAAAATAAAAGATTAATCAAAATGCAGAAATTAAATGTATATGTTGTTCAGTAGAACAAAACTCACAAAAATTATAAAGAAATAAGACACTCAATAAAAAAATTGGATAAATAGGATAGCAACTTGGAGACAAATAGGAGTAAAGCCCATAATTTCATACCACCATAAATTAAAAATGAATTATCAACTTCAATGTAAAAACAAAATACTGAGAAAAACTAGAAGATAATGCACTAGTGGAGAGCATTCTTAGCCTGCTATGGCTTAGAAGAAATTGTGGGGGTAGGGTGGGAAAAACTATGATATAAAGTAGATGACTCAATTATAATAAATAGCAAAAAGAAAAAACAATGAAAGAAAGAAACAAATGGCAGCAGGGAAGGGGGAAATGCCAATAAATATTCTTTATAAAAGTCTGATATCTAAAATTTATATGAAATGTAATTCAATAAACGAGTACCTACTACATTTAGGGCACATATTATTTATAAAAGTAAAGGCAATGGCTCAGAGAGTTCATTGGAGGAAGGTCACAAATGTTCTTAACTGAAACACAAATCATTCATGAAAAAAGTGTTCAAATCAATAAGCATTTATTAAGCACCTACTGTGGCAGACAGTAGAGATAGAAATAGAAAGAATGAAACACCTACTACCAAGAAGCTTACATTCTAATGGATGAGACAATGAGTACTCATATAAGTACGTACAACATAAATATAAGGAAAATAAGTGCAAATGAATATAAAGTACGGAATTGAGGGTTGGAGGAGATAGGGAAAACCTTCATATGGAAGGTGGTACTTGAGCTGGAAAGGAGAGATTCTTTCTATGAGGCTGAGGATACCAGAGCAAAGCCACTGAGATTGCAGTGTCAGGTGTGGGGAACAGAAATATGACTGAATTTCAGAATTCAGGAGTAGGATGGGCTTTGCAAACAATAGAAAGGAGTTTAGATTTTATCCTCTGGCCAATGGGAACCACTAGAGTGGAGTAAGGAAGTGAGTGATATGGTCAGTAAGAGTCAAGGAAGCACAAATTATAATAGCCCTTGGATAAGGACCCCAGATCTGCCATATTGGCAAAGAGAGCAAAAGAAAGTAAAATAAAATGTCAGTAAAATAGAAGTTATTCAAATGCATGACATGCTTTTTTTTTTTAACTTGTAGCCCCATAGTGATTGCACATAAGAAAGTCCTTACTAAATGTTGAACTGAAAGTAAAAATAGGATTGGCTGCTAAAGATGTAAAGTCAGCCTTCTTGGAAAGCAACAGGAATTCTGCAACAGGTATTAGAAATATGCTTATGCCTAGTGATTCCAGTCCTAAGATCATAGGCAGCTATATGTAGAACAGCTGTGATCCCACCACTAAGATCCTAAGTAGCTGTAACAGTAAGCACCCCAACATACACAGGGGGCCCGCTACCACAGCTTCTTTGATCTGCTTCTCTAAAAGGAAGGGCAACTTTGGAGGGGTTAACAATCACTTTACTCAAGCACAGGTATTATTCAGTTAGTTCAGAGGGAAAAGTTAGCACTCTGAATTTCAGAGAAAATACAGAGAAATCAAACATCAACAGACATGGCTTCCTCTGTCTGACCATACCCAATACATACATCACAATTCAACACCCAGGTCCAACTGTCTGACCATAGATACCAGAAAGGGAAGCATGGTCTGGGTTAAGCAGGAGGGCCCTTACTGACTTCCCAGAGTCCCCATCCGGCTCACAAACCTTCTTTCAAAAATTAAGCCCCAAAGTAAAACTTCACTTCCAGAGTATTTATACACTTTTCAGAGTATTTATACACTTTTCAGAGCCAGAGGGCATAACCCTCTGATCCAGTCCCTCAACAGAAAAAACTAAAGGTGCTTGTGACCCTCCTAGAAAACAACTCTCCTATCAAGCTTCCCTCAATGGGCAGGCTCATCAACCTGTGGGGAAGATCTTCTTTAACCACATTATACAATCAGAGGCACTTTATGTGTAGACCAGCAGTGATTCCACTTACACAAAAACATTGTGAGCAGCATTACAAGGAATAAAAAAATCAGAAACAAATGATGCATCCGACAATGAGGAAATAGCTGGTATTATTGCATCATGAGAAATGACAGATATGAGGTTAATTGAAATGATACAGATAAAAAAAAACAGAACTAAAAGAACCATATACACACTCATTACAACTATATAAAGCAACCAGAACAGTAACAAAACCTGATTAGATCCACAGAGAAGGAGCTCAGCCAGAAGAGGATGGAGCCAATAGCATTACCTGATTACTAATTTGGTTAAAGTTAATATACACATTTAGGGAAGGGAAAAAGGAGGGATGTCATGGTTTGCTGATCATTGCTCTCACCCTCTTGACCTAATTTGGCAAAACTTTAGATATACTACATTATTTAGCATGCAACTTGTACAGAGTATAGCTCTTTGCAGCAGAAGGTTAACTCTTTGAGGGTGAAAACCATCACCCAACCCAGTGCCAGAATAGGCACTTTTTAAAATGTTTGTTGAACTCAGTAAACAGTCTAAGTAACATAAGTTTATGGTTTCATGTAAAATAATTCATATTCAGCTTTTCATCTTGTTTGATTTTCTTTTTCTTTTGTTTTCTTTGTATATTTCAATACTTGTATTTATCAATGGAAATTAAAACAAAATGTAATTTAAGAAAAAAAAGTTAAAATAAAATTCCATAATAGGCCTGGTGCATAATTTTAACCTTAGATGATTATACAGTTTTATAATTAAATGTCTGCCTTGACGGCATGTTGTTGGTCAAATATATGATTTATTTTATGTTGAGTTCTTGGTCAGGAATGCAACCCTCAATTATAAAACTCTTTTGATGAGAAAATACAGCCTTACTTCTAAAATGATACACTTTTTTGCCTATCTAGTTTATAACATGGTTTCCAAGAATGTCCTGTGGCTTGTAGATTGGCTTGTGTGTACTTGTTGACACTTGGAAAAACATTGGAGAACCCTCCACCACTCACTCTATAAGAGCCACTCACATGACTATATAGCACAGTGGGAAGTGCAATGTTCTGCCTTTGGCAGTTGGAGATTAATTGCACAGTGGGTTTTTGTCCAGGATGATCTCTTCATCTGACTCAAATGTGCTTCTAAACAGAGTTACACTCATGGTGCTTCCCCCCTCATATGATTACAGTTCTCCAGAGAATGGACTACCTTTTTTTTTACCTACACAGGTAGAATCCATTTTAATGAATAATATAACATTTTATTATATAACATTTATTATATATTATATTTTAATTATATTATATAATGTGATATAGCCTAATATATTACATATTTTATATCATGTAATTATGTATTGTACTTTTACTACATATTAAAATATATGAAGAGTATTATAACTTATTTATAAATTTATATAAGTATACATATTTATAAACTAAACTATAAGTTTATGTATAGTTTATTTATACAAACTATACATATTTATAAACTAAAACAAAAGTTTTATTTCTCCATAGATGACTGACAACAAAATTCTTAAACAGGATTCCCACACCAGACCTGTCCATGTATGAATTACACACTCCAATGAATTCTTGGTTCTTCTGGCAACTTATCATAGTAGCACAGCTCAACTCTAAAGTATTCTGACAATTTTACACCCAAAATGTGTTGTCATGTTTCCAGTTTTATTCGGTGGCTAGTTCCTGCTACTGCTGGAAGAAAGTGGCAAGTATAGGAGAGGACTGAGAGGGGTCTGAAAGGCAGATGTCTCTAGTACTGGTGGCTGCCAATGAAAATGAGAGATTAACAAAGGGGTTTGAAGAAATAAAGAAAAAATTCTGGTCCAAGTCCTGAACTAGAGTCTCTAAGCATGAGAAGGCTGATCTGCACATTAGGGACAGCAAGGATGAAGAGAGAGGGAAAGGTGAAAGGGGAACAAGTCTGATAAAGGCAAGAGAAAATGAACAAAAATATATGACTGACAAAATAAAGAAGGGCATACAACGTGCTTGACAAGTCTTGAGTGAGGTCTGCTGGAAAACAAATCAAGTAATTGACCTATTAACAGTTATTCTTTCATACGATCCCAGGTATGACTCTTCATTAAAATGAAACTCAGATATAATAAAACAATCTTGATGTCCCATCCAGTTCCTTAAAATTGAATTCTAAGCATACATCTTGGGCAGCTGGGTGGCACAGTGGATAGAGCACTGAGCTTGGAATCAGGAAGACTCGTCTTCCTGAGTTCAAATCCAACTTCAGACATTTACTAGCTGCGTGATCCTGGGCAAGGCACTTTGCCCCATTTGCCTCAGTTTCCTCATCTATAAAATGAACTGGAGAAGGAAATGGCAAACCACTCCAGTATCTTTGCCCAGAAAACCCCAAATGAAGTCACAAAGAGTCAGACCCAACTAAAAAATGATTCAACCACAAGAATACACATCTTGATTAAAATTTTCAAAGCTCCTGATTTCATAAGCTAAAAAAAAAATCTCTTCACAGTCCTTGTATCTCAGTAAATGTTCTATTCACCAAATAGCTCACTCATTATAATCAAAGAATAATTTTGATGTCAAATACTGTTGTCACATCTGATATAAATAAAATAATTTTACAGTGAAGAGGCCAAGTTACCTGAATAGAGAAAATGGTATTTCAGCAATAAACAGCTGCAGTCTGGGTTTCAGGTTTCTTTTTTTTTAAATCTATATATACGATGACCTATGTGTTTTCTAAAAATCATACAAGTGTTTTAGGTAAAGATTTTAAAGCCAAATTCATTCAGTTAAACAACTGTTTCAAGGAGAATGATTTAGGGGGGAAATATTTTTTTCACACAGCAAAAAGCTTTGGAAATGACCTTTATAATCTCTTATAGTAACTTACCTGTTATTATAGACAATACTGAACCTTCTGAAAAGGTGTCCTCTGAAAAAATCTTTAAAAGGTAAAGAATAACCTGATCTGGGTGAGGGCAAGGAAAGAATGTCACTGACAATGGTTGGCCAGACACATGAGATTAGTCATGTTTCCATAACAAACTCTTAGAAGTGAAACAAACAGAAGAGTCACTCTGCATTTGCACGTTGTTGGGCATGCTCTGCTTGGTTCCAGAACTGTCCAGTCAACACCTGTTGATGTTTTCTTCCCCAAACACATGATGCCACTTGGTGTGAATGGTTTGAAACTGGATATTTCAAGACCAAGCAGGGATTGCCACTAGACTGCCACTTCCAATAGATGTGTGTGTGCACACGCGCACGTCTGTGCTCATTCAGAGGGAGAGAGGACAGACGGATAGAAAGACACAAACTCAGGACTTCTTTTACACAGTCACTAGCTGAAAATAGTGTCCATCAGAAACTTCTTTACAAAAATTAATATTAACATACAAAACAGACCAACATAGTGAGAACAGCACAGCACTTAGGAATCACTGAAAGCCTGGGATTCAGTCCTTGTTCTGACACTTGACCATCTGGATGAGCTCATTTAAGTCACTACATTTCTCTGGACCTCAGTTTCCTTATACATCAACTGAGGAAGCTGGATTTCAGGGTGTCTTGTCAGCTCCAGATTCAGAGATCTGATCAAAGTTGTCCACCTTTACTCTACAGTCCGTGGGCAGATGCATTGCCCAGCATCCACATAAACTACTGTCCTCTCTCCAGATGAGAGCATGGCAAGATTTGAATTCGGGGAACTATAACTTTCAAAATCGTTAATTTGAGGCTAAATGCAAGGATTTGCTCCATCTCTTGACACTGGCCTATGATTTATTAACAGCAGATTGCTCAGATACAGACAGACTGCTCCAATATAGCCTGGAGCTCAAATGAGAGGTGATTATCTTTCATCTTTGTACTAATTTAGTAGGATTATCAGTGTTGTTTAAGCAATTTAAGTGCTGTCATTGACAAATACATTAATAGGGACAATTTACTGACATGTTGTTAATGTGATGCAGTCATGGAACAAGGTCACCTTGCTTTGAAATGTCAATACGTTTACATGGAAAGTAATCACTGGAACTATGCTTTTAAAATATGTTTTTGCTTATGAAACCAAGGCACCTGGTTTTGGCCAACTGACTGAGCTTTTAGCTATAAGATAGGATAGGAGAGAAGGGCAGGGTGCTCTGTCACTGGAAGAATCAAATCTTTTGCATGAAACAAAAGTATACCTGGGGAAACTGAACAGCCAACGCCCAACATTATCAACTTCTAACAGTTGATAATGGCTCTAAGACAACATTAAAAAGAAACTGTATTTTTATGGCTACAACATGTCTATGTGCTAAGTGACCAATAAACCTAGTGAATCATGACTCATTTTCCATGAGCAGTATTGATAGATGTGTTAGTGAAAACATCCCAATCCTACTGTTATCCAAATTAATTTTATTTTCTGCCTTAAAAATACTCTAAAGCAAAAATCATCATCATCATCCTTTGAATATAAACTTTTCCAGTGACATTGTAGACAGGCACTTTTTTGCCTTCAGGAATAGTAAAATAATAATATACATGAATGAGAATTAATATAGTATGTTTTAATAGTAATTATTAATATAATATGGGAAACTTCAGAATGAGAAAACCAAAGTAGGTTTGATACTTTAAGAGAGTGGCCCAGAGCACAGAGCCCCTATGTTCCAGAGAAGAATATATATAGACAGAGGCCACAGGGTGAGTTGAATAGGAAGGGATGATATCTAAAAAATAAATAAATAAAATTAAGGGATGAGAGAGGAATATGTTGGGAGACAAAGGGAGAAATGGAAAGGGGCAAATTATCTCTCATAAAAGAGGCAAGAAAAATCTTTTTCAATAGAGGGGAAAAGGGTGGGAGGTGAGAGGGAAAAATGAAACTTATTCTCATCACATTTGGCTTAAGGAGGGAATAATATGCACACTCAATTTAGTATGAAAATCTATCTTACACTACAGGGAAGTAGGGGAGAAAAGGATAAGTGGTGTATAGGAGGATGACAGAAGGGCAAATGGGAAGAGGGAGTAATTAGAAATAAACACTTTTGGGCAGGGACAAGTTTAAAAGAGAGAATAGAATAAATGTGGGGCAGGATAGCATGGAGGGAAATATAGTCAATCCTTCACAACATGACTTTTATGGAAGTCTTTTGCATAACTACACAGTCTATATTGAATTACTCACCTTCGCAGTGGGGATGTGTGGGGAGGGAGCAAGGGGAGAAGTTGTAACTCAAAGATTTGGGAACGAATGTTGAGAATTGCTTTTGCAAACAACTGGGAAATAAGAAATACAGGTAATGGGGTATAGAAATCTATCTTGCCCTACCAGAAAAGAGAGAAGATGGGGATAAGGGAAGGGGAGGGGTGTGATAGAAGGGAGGGCAGATTGGGGAAAGGGGTAATCAGAATGCACAGTGTCTTGGGATGAGGAGAGGGGAGAGATGGGGAGAAAATTTGGAACTCAAAATGTTGTGGAAATGAATGTTGAAAACTAAAAATTAATTAATTAAAAAACAGTAAAAAAAAATCAAGAGGGGATCTGCATAACAAATTTCTCTGGTAAAGTGCTCATTTCTAAAATATGTAAAGAATTAATTCAAATTTTTAAGAGTAAGAATCATTCCCCAATTGCTAAATGGTTAAAGGATATCACCAGGTAGTTTTCAAAGGAAGAAATCCAAGCTATCAAAAGCCTTACTGAAAACAATGTTCTAAATCAGTAATAATTAGGGAAATGCGCATTAAAACAATTCTGAGGATCTACATCATAACAACTGGATTGTCAAATTTTTTTTTTACTTTTGAAGAGATAATGCTGGAGAGACTGTGGCAATACAGATTCATTAATGTACTGTTCCTGGAACTGTGAATTGCTTCAGTCATTCGGAAAGCAATTGGGAATTATGCCCTCAAATTAATAAACTATGGCTCTTTGGCCCAGCAATACCAGTATTAGATCTATATCCTCCAGAGGTCAAAGAAAAAAAAGGGACACATGTACAAAACTGCTTATAGCAACCCTCTGTGTGGTAGGACAGAACTGGAAACTGAGGACTTGCCCATCAACTGGGGAATGTTTGAATATATAAATGTGATGGAATTCTATCATGCTGTTAGAAATGATGAAGGGAATAGTTTCAGAAAAACCTAGGGAGATTTGTATTAACTGATAAAGAGTAGAAGAATAATTTATATATTAACTACAATATTATAAACACAACTTTGAAAGATTTAAGAACTCTGATCAATGCTATTTCAGAGATATAACATGCTTCCTATATCCTGACATACAGATGAATCCATAGTCCAAATTGAGACATAAGCATACATACACATATGTACACACATATACATATATATATATATATATATATTTGTATGTGAGTGAGATGGCCAATATGGGAATTATTTTGACTAAGTGACACAGTGGATAGAGTGCTAGGCTTGGAGTCAGGATGATTCTTCCTCCTGAGTTCAAATGTGCCCTCAGATATTTAGCTGTGTGACCCTGGGTAAGTCACTTAAATCTGCTTGCCTCAGTTTCCTCATATGTAAAATGGGTTGGAGAAGGAAATGTCAAATTACTCCAGTATCTTTGCCCCCCCCAAAAAAAGTCCCAAATTGGGTCACAAAGAGTTGAACATGATGAAAAAATGACTAAACGACAAAATACATATTTGATATAAAGGCTTTGCTTTTATCTTGCAATGGTAAGGGGGTAAGCTTCTGGGACTGTATCCCCAAGAGACCATAAAAATGGGAAAGGGTCCCACATGTACAAAAATATTTACAGCAGCTCTCTTTGTGTTGGCCAAAAACTGGAAATCAAGGGGATGCCCGTCCATTGGGGAATGGCTGAATAAATTATGGTATATGAATGTAATGGAATACTATTGTGCTACAAGAAATGATGAAGAGGAAGACTTCAGAGAGGCCAGGAAAGATTTATATGATCTGATGCTGAGAAAAAGGAGAAGAACCAGGAAACTTGGTACACAGCAACAACCACAGTGTGCGACAAATTTTTTTGGTAGACTTAGAACTTCATCACAATGCAAAGGCTTAAAAAATTCCCAATGGTCTTTTAAGGCAAAGTGCCTTCCACATCTAGAGAAAGAACTATGGAATTCAATCGCAGAATGTAGTAGATCATTTTCTTTTGTATTACGTTTTGGTTTGTTTTATGATTTCTCCCATTCATTTTAATTCTTCTATGCAACATGACTAAGGTGAGGGTGTATTTAGTGGGAATATATGTAGAGTCTATATAGAATTGTATGCTGTCTTTGTGACGGAGGGAAGAAGTAGGGGGAAGGAGGGGGAAGGAGGGAAAAAAATCTAGGTTATGTGGAAGTGACTGTGGAGCACTGAAAATAAATAAAATTTTAAAAAATGGTAAGGGGGTAGGTAGAAAGAAAGTAAATTTTGATTGATTTAAAAAAACTAATTTTAGAAAAGAGAAAATAAACAATACTAGATGAGATAAAGAAAAAAGGAATAGTTAAATGAGAATATAGGTTGCAAAGTTCACAAAGTACCTAAGATCCTTGATAGCAGAAATCTGTTTCATTTTTGTCTCTGAATCCCCATCACTTAACACAGTACCTGGTACATCTTGGGCACTTTTTGAGTACTTAGAGATTGGCTAGTTTATCTAGTCATGTACAGAACTCTCTATTAAACAAGAGAGTACCCCCCTTGGTTAGAAACTGCTGGGGATCAAAGGAACATATATTTGGAACTTGAAGGAACATAGACATCATGTTGTTTAACCCCATCACTTCAGAAACAGGGAAACTGAGGCTCAGAGAAGTGAGGCAATTTATCCAAGGTCACATAGATAAGGCTATAGAGTCAGAATTCAAACCCAAGTCCTCAGAATCTAAGACCAGAGTTCTTCCCCTGGACACAACAACCCACCACCAGAGTAGGAACTCAAAGAAGAAAAGTAAAAGGTCATTCCCCCTACTCCATCATACCACGCACACACTCCTTCCTCACCTGCAGGCAAAATAGAATCCATTGCTCCCTGACTTTCTACATCCAGGCCCTATCCTTCAGAGAAGATTATGTCCATGGAGCTCAATTCAATGAACATGGAAGTCCAGCCTCCTTCACTGCTCAGCAACACCCAGCCCTCTGCAACCCCTGTACTACTGCCTTCTGGCCAAGCACTAGCACCACGGGGGCCAGCGCTGAGAAGAGCTGATCTTCCCAATCCCTTCTGTGTTCCTGCGGACTTTTCAAGGGGGAGTCAATCGGGTTGCCAGGGAATTTTTTTAAACTAGGTATATGCAATCCCAGAGAGAAATGATACCATCAAGGATGGGTAGGACCAAAAAAGAAAGTGTGCTGGTCCCAGGGCCCTGTTTATAGCAGGCACTTAATAAAGGTTGATAGAGTGAGAGGCATTGGATGGGCAGATGAGGAGCACACTGGAAAGGACAAGGAGGTACATGGGGGAAGGTCACTCTGGGCATGGGAATCAATGTAGAACTAATTCACTGAGGCAGGAAAGCAAACAAGATGAGGTTGAAGGGGAAGTGGGGTGAAGAGTGTAGTTGGGTCAAAGTGTAGTGATCTCATGAGGGGAAACAGCATGGAAGAAGGCTGGAAAGGTAAGCGGGAGCCAAACCATAAAGGGCTTGAATGCCAAGGCAAGAAGCTGGAACTTTCTTCAGCAGGTAATGTTCTTCCTTAAACAGAGCCAACATCTTACTCTAAAAGTTGCATTTATTGCTCTTCCTTCTGGCCTCAGAAGCCAAACAAAACTATCCTTACCCCTCTTTCAGGAGACACCCTTTCCACTACCCTCCAATACCTGAAGATGTCCATCATGTTCTGACCTTGCCTCCAAGTCCTCCCTTCTTCATGTTCAAATATATCTGACTCTTTTGATTAGACACTATGGGACGCTATGGGAAAGAGGGAAGGATGAAGGAAGGGAGAGAGCCGAGAGTGAGGAAAGGATGGAGGGAGGAGGAGATGGAAGGAAGGAAGGAAGGAAGGAAGGAAGGAAGGAAGGAAGGAAGGAAGGAAGGAAGGAAGGAAGGAAGGAAGGAAGGAAGGAAGGAAGGAAGGAAAGGAGGGAGGGAAGGGAAGGGAAAGCAAGAAGGGAAGGAGGGGAAAGAACAAACATTTATTAAGTATCTACTATGTACAGACTTTACATAAATTACCTCATTTGATTTTCACCACAACCCTGAGAGGTAACCACTATTATTATCCCCATCTAAGAACTGAAAAAACTGAGGCAAACAGAGATTAAGTGACTTTCCCAGAGTTATGCAGCTAGTAAGTGTCTGAGGTCAAATTTTCACTGGAGATTTATCGAGTCCAGGCCTCATGCTCTGTCCACTGCAGACCCCTTGCTTCCATATTTATACATCTTTTCCAAAAAATCTAATTAGTGAACTCCTTGTGTACTCACATCAACCTTTCTAGCTATCACTCCCTCTTCTTCCTCATCAGAAACATTTGTGTTTGCAGCAACTGAATTTTTATTCTTCAGAGTATGCTATCCCTCTTGAATGAATGTCTCTTTGAAAATTTCAGGCCATGCTATCCTATGTTTCACCAAACTCTCTGAAATCTGTTCTCTCCGAACCTTGGGTACACCACACTCTGCCAGCTTTCCTTCACTTATTAGTCAGGCATCTATTCTCAAATGTATGATTCTTCCCAAGATGTCTGCCTTGTCTATTTTCTACAACCAGATCCTACTTATTAAGATCAGGTCCAGGATAGGAGTTTCCCTGCCTCTTCCTCTACTTTTCAAAGAAGAAAATGATGAACAAGAAAAGTCAAGAATGCCTGAACTGCTCTATTTTTAGCAGAAGGAAGTTCACGAGATATTCAGACATATGAAACCCTTATCACTACTCTTTCTCCCTTTCCTGTCCCTTCCCTTCTCTCTTTCTCAATAGACAGATTTTATATACATATGTGTGTGCGTATATATATATATATATATATATATATATATATATATATATATGTTAAGAGAGAGAGAGGAGAGTGAAGAGGAGAGGAGAGAGAGGAGAGAGGGGAAAGGGAAAGAGAGAGGATCAGGGGAAGAGTGAGAAAGAGAGAGAGAGAGAGACAGAGAGAGAGACAGAGAGAGAGAGAGAGACAGAGAGAGACAGAGAGAGAGAGACAGAGAGAGAGAGACAGAGAGAGAGACAGAGACAGAGAGACAGAGAGAGACAGAGAGACAGAGAGAGACAGAGAGACAGAGAGAGAGACAGAGAGAGAGAGACAGAGAGAGAGAGAGACAGAGAGAGAGACAGAGAGAGACAGAGAGAGACAGAGACAGAGAGAGACAGAGACAGAGAGAGAGAAAGAGACAGAGAGACAGAGAGAGACAGAGAGAGAGACAGAGAGACAGAGACAGAGAGAGAGAGAGAGAGAGCGCAGCTATGGCTACAACAGATACACGGATGCACCAGACACACACATACACACACCCACACACACACATCAGACCTGCAGTGCTTTTGCATCTTAACATTCTTTCCTTTTTTTCTGTTCAGGTTTACTTCTATCACAGTTTCATTTCTATTGCTTCTATCCTCACTCAAACACTCTTCACCACGTTCTTTCTCCCTCCCTGTCCCACCCTCCCACCTGCCATATGAATATGTTTACGTGAGTGATCAGAAAGAGGCTGGATCTGTGATTTCATTGTATAGGGTACTCCCAGGTGAGGAAATGCCCTCCCTCAATGCAAGTGGTACCTTCCCTGAAGCTTAAAACCTTAGAGAGTTGCCTACAACACCACTTCTTAAACTGTGGGCCCTGAACTCATATGGTGTTTTGGAAAATTTGGTAAGAATGAAAGGTTTCTGAATGGGCAACGACCATAAACTAATTAAAAATCAAATACGTAATGAATTTGAGGCATTTCTGGCAATGTTTACCTATGTTGCTTCATGTAACTCCACTGCAGCCTTGATCTGAACACAAAATATGTACACTTTGCACTATCCATGAGTTCAGGCCATACACGGCCAACATGCTGCTGAAACCAGTGGAAAAAGCTTAAGGAGGCCTGACCTAGCGTAGTGAGAGGTTCTGACTTGCCAAGAGACACACAGTCAGTATATGTCAGAAGAAGGACTTGAATTCCTGTCTTCCTGCCTCCAAGACCAACCTCTCTATCCTCCATACCACACCGAATAAGAGTAAATATTTTTAATATACAAAGATGACTCCACTGTTCTTTTTACTCATCACTTTCTTTGTAACAAAATACACCCTCTCATAGCCATATCCCAGTAAGGCGTCAGACCCTACTAAGGTTCAGTGATTCTTTTTGGAGCAAATTACCTACAAATAGTTCTGAAATAATGGTTGGTTCGAAATTGTGAATTTGTTCCAACACAATTGATATATTAGGGAAAAATTTGAGGCTAAAATCAATTTTGCTTTTGCTAATATGTGATTTCATCTACAAGAAAACACTCAGTGATCACAGAGAACTGCACTCAGTGGAACTGAGTCACATAGAAAGATAACACACATTTCAAACATCGGCTGGCTCCCGCAGTTCACAGAGCACATCATCCTACATGGTTGTGTTTTGGTATTCTTTCACATTTGTGAACTTTCATTTTCTAAAAAATCAACATCCCAAACATGTCTAAGAATCCTGGTTCAAAAACATCAAGATATGCAAAAAGGAAGCTTTAAGATAACTTTAGGGAAAACTTGAAATAATAAAATGTTTCTAATGAAATGAGAGAATGTGTGATATCTCCCTGAGAAACAGGCAGAAAGGAATCCACATTATGAACCATTAAGACAATTCTATGAAAATAAAAATAAATATCTATGACTAGAAGTGTGTAACCCTAACCCTATTTTCCCCATAAGCCCTATAGTTTTTATGGCATGATGTTGCATATAACAGTGATTTTTACAAATGTATATGTTGCACTACAGCAAAACTGACTGTACTTGCATTAAGATCTCTACCTGAGGAAAAATTTAAATTCAGTGAGTACCAGAAAACAGAAAGCAGCTAAACTGCCCAGAGATGAAGCAATAAACTTGGAATCAGGAAGATATGAGAGCAAATCCTGACTCAGATATTTATTTACTAGCTCTGTGTCCCTGAGTAAGTCACTTAACCTCTCAGCCTCAGTTTCTTTATCTGTGAAATGGGTTCAATAGTAACACCCACCTCACTAGGTGGTTATGAGGACCAAACAAGACAGCCTATGTAAAGAGTTTTGCAAACCTGAAGGTTCTATATGAATGCTAGTTATTATGTAAAAGAGGCCGCTGAAAATGAAGGAGAGTTAGTTAAAATTAAAGGACAGTATGAGAGGACACAAGGAGTTTTCATTATGTTAGAACTGGAACGGACTGTAGAAGAGTTCTATTAAAAATTCTCATTTTACAGCTGAAGAAAATGAGCCCGGGGGGCTGAATTGATGAAGGTCACGCAGGTATTAATTAGGGGAGTCAGGATTTTAATCTAGGTCCAGGTGCCTCAAAATTCAGCATACTTTTGACAATGACACCACACTGTCTCCGGAGGAGGATAAGTATCTATGAGGGTTAAATTGACTATGGATATAGTGAGGGAGGGAAATAGGTAAAGCAGAGAATAGAGCCCCAGGCCTGGGGTCAGGAAAACCTGAGCTCAACTCTGGCCTTAGATACTTACTAGTTGTGTGACCTTGGGAAAGTCATTTCACTCTATTTGCATCAGTTTCCTCATTTGTAAATTTCCTCCATATGAAATGAGCTGGAGAAGGAAATGGTAAACCACTCCAGTATCTTAGCCAAGAAAACCTCAAATGAGTTCACAAAAAATCAGCTACAACTGAAACAACTAAAAGTATGGGCTATTTGAGGGGAGAAATATAGTAACAGCAGCTACTACAGGCAGTGAAGTACATCCTCTTCTCCCAGTATTGGCACCTGGAGAAAAGTCCTGGCTATTTTGCACTAGAAGCAGTTCTGCTTTCTTCACTTGCCATGTTCTAGCCATTGCTCATGGATGTTTGAGGCCTTCAATATTATTACTGACCTTCTTTATAGATGCTATCTCTGATGAATTTCTGGCGTTCTCCTCCGAAATCCTTCTACCATCATATCCACTACTTGGTGTTCATCTGGCTTAATAGATGTTAATGTGCATTTAGTTTAAGGTCTACATAATAACATGCAGACATTAAACATAGATAATAATAATAACAGCTAACAGTCAATCCTCAACTTTTACAGGGACAACATTCCTAGAAAACAGCGCATAAGTCAAAAACGCAAGCGTGGATACATTGAACCTATGTGAAATAGTGGGTTAGGTTCCCACAACCACCAAAAACTGTAACCTTTCACTAAAGATTGCTAAAAATACACTTTTCTACATACAAGTCTTTATAACAAACAATTAATTCTGGTAATGTGCACTTTTTGTAACACAGGAACGATGAAATACATAAAATGAAGGGGAGAGGAGAAACAGACAGGAATTTGAGGAACAGGGGCACTGGTGTCAGAAGAACCCCTAAGATTAAAAAAAGGGAAAGGGACAACCTGCCATCTGTACTCTCCCTTTTGGCTCCATGATTGGACTTCCCGGATGAAAAGTACATGCCTGAGATGAGTCCCCACCCAGGTCCAAGCTCAAAACTCCCAGGGGGGCTCCAGCCTTCTCCTGGGGAGCAGCTGTAGGGGGAGAGGAGGGGAGGGAAGAAGCCTGACCGTCACTCACAGCTCAGGGCAGGTCACCTTCATTTTTTTCTCTATTGCACATAGCCAAGAATGTGCATAGTTGTCAACTAGAAAGTGAAAGTGGGGCCACTAATAAAATCACCAAAATGCTTAACGTCATGGAAGTTAAATACACAATTGCTGAAGACTGACTATGTACAGAGCTTACTCTGTGCCAGTCATTTTACAATGATTATCTCATGTGATTGTCATAACAACCTTGGGAGGCAGGGGCTTTTATTATCTCAATTTTACAGGTGAAGAAATTGAGGCAAACAGAGGTTAATTCTCACCCAGTGACACAAAGCCGATAAACATCAGAGACCCTATCTGAACTCAGGTCTTCCTGACTCCAGGCAGCCCTTCTAGCCACTGTCCGACCTAACTGTGTCATTAGCGCAAGAATGAAGACAAATATACTTTATTAGCTACCAAGCCCCAGTCATTCCTGTTCTTTGGTTCAGAAATCCAAATCCTGTTCTTAGATACCATCTTCTCAAGCTCTTGTTAGCTATCTAAATCTGCCTCTTTCTTCAACTAACAGTAGTGATAAAAATCCCCACTTGTGCCCCGAAAGTCAAGTTTCTTGGGCAGAATTTCATACTCTCTAGTTAAGACTTCTAGGTTTCTCTAGTGGTATCATTTGCCTTAAAATGTATCACCAGAAATAGATAGTGGTCACCAGGTTTGATATGTCTCAGAGAGCACTCAGTACATCGCAAATATATATATATATATATATATATATATATATATATATATATACACACACACATATATATGTATTTGAATATGTATTTGATATATATATTGAATATATATATATATATATATATATATATATATATATATATATATATATATATATATATATATTCCCTGTTGGTTTTCAGTTATATCCGACTTGTCATGACACCATTTGGGGTTTTCTTGGCAAAGATACTAGAGTAGTTTTCATTTCCTTCTTCAGTTCATTTGACAGATATGGAAACTAAGGCAAGAAGAGTGAAGGGACTTGCCCAGGGTCACACAGCACAGACACAGTGTCTCAGGTCAGATTTGAACTTGGGTCTTCCTGACTCCAGACCTGGCATTCTATCCACTGCAGCTCATACCTGCCCTATATACTCCCTAATGTTAAATTATCATCATTGTTCCTATTATAATTGCATGCAAATAACTATGTTATGATGGAGTCGTGGAGTTGCAGTCAGAACAGCCTGAGTTCAAGTGCATGCTCTGACACTTAACAGCCTGAACAAGTCATTGAACAGGCCTCAGGCAAATCCCAAGAATTTATCTATATCACAGACAAGTTGCCATCTATGTCAATGGAGGGAATGCCCACACTGAAAGAATCACAGATCCTTTGCCTAGTAACATAACATAAAAATAATACTTGATATTTATGTATGTATCCCTTTAAAGTTTGAAAAGTGTTATATTACTTCATTTTATAATTGTGTTCATTTCAGGTTCTGTTTACCCCTGGGTTTCCTTTAAAATCATTTTTTTAAGGAATATTTCTTATCATAAGATGTAGTGCTAGAAAGGGTCATTCCCTCATTTTACATATTAGGAAACTGAAGCCCAGGTCTCATCTGAGAAAATGCCTTATTTTACAGATGAAGAAAACTGAGGCTCTAAGAGGTTAAGTAATTTGCCTAAGGTCACACAAGAGGTAAGTAGTCGAATACCAATTTGGACCCAAGTATTTTGGATCTAAATTCAGGGTTTCTTCCACTATTCCATGCTTGGAATCTCAGCTAGAATAAGGAAATTCCAAGGGCTGGCCGTATTCGAATGTCAAACACACATCTGCCTAAAAGACTATTTTACAGAAAACTCATACAAGGCAAGTGACACTTGGAGGTCAGAAGAAGCGATACATGGACTCTTTCAAGGTCTCTGTGAAGAACTTTGGAGTCAATTGTGAGACATGGGAAACTCTGGCATAGGACTGCCCAGCATAAAAAAGGAGAGTTGTGATAACTCAAAAGCAACATGAAATGTGCAGATTTAGAGACCAACTCCACTCCAAATGTTCATGCGCACTATTTGTGCCCAACGTGTGGTGAAGCCTTCTGAGCTCCTACTGCTATGATTAGTCCCAGTTGGACACACCATTCCTTGACACCAACACAGGTTCATGTGCTCTATTTGTGCCCAACCTGTGGTGGAGTCTTCCAAGCTCCTACTGCTATGATCAGTCCCAGTTGGACACACCATTCCTTGACACCAACACAGGGATGTCATCTTGGTGCTCTCTAGAATGAATGACACCAAGCAATTCCGTGCTGCTTTATTCTCCATGACAAACTGGAAAACAGAGAGCTAGAGAACATTTCTGTTTTTCTGTCAACTGGGAAAAACAAAACTTGTTACTTGTCCCTGGCAGAAACACAGATATGGGACAATCTCTACAGACAACTGGATTATTTCCCTCTGTTTCCTGAAGGAAATTCTCAAGTCTCTCTCCCTCTTGTTAAGTCTCATGATTAACTGCTATGACAAACCCCATGTCTCTTCACTGTACCAGGGGATGATGCCACTGAGCGATCCTGAACTAAGACCTTGTCTCCAGCAGGCTTCACCACCTTCCCAGGGCTTTCCCCACATTTTTTCATTCTCTTGCCATTACTTGTTCAGTTATGTTTGATCTGTTCTCACAGAAACAGTGAGTGTCTATGAAAAGATACTCTATAGAAGTGTAACTCCTAGCTACTACTCTGTACATCTTCTCTTCTCATAACTAATGATTTATCAGATATCACACAAACTCTATTTGTGCCTTGTATCTTTGCTGGTCCAGTGTCTTCTGGTTCCCAGATTCTTAGAAAAGAAAACTGCCCCCAAAACCATCCTCTAGGGCAGAAGTTCTTAGGCCGGGGTTTATGCGCTTGTATTTAGAAATTAATAATTTGATAACTAATTGCTTCATTTTTTAATATTACATATTTTATGTCATGCATTTTAAAGTAGGTAGGGCAGTGAGCAGAGTGCTGGCTCCTGTTTCTGAGTTCAAGTCTGGCCTCAAACTCTGGGTGACCCTGGGCAAGTCACTTCACCCTGTTTGCCTCAGTTTCTCATCTACAAAATGAGCTGGGCAAGGAAATGGCAAATCACTCCAGGATCTTTGCCAAGAAAATCTCAAATGGAGTCATGAAGAATAGGACACGACTGAAAAATGACTTAACGGCAACCATAATTTTAAAATATTTTTGGGAAGGGAGCCATAGACTTCAGTAGATTATCAAAGGAGTCTAAGACACACAAAAAAGGTTAAGAACACAGGGGGGGAGAGGGGGACTTCACCAAAAACATGTTCATTTATCCACATCCTTTGTTACCTCCCTTTAAGCCAGTTTCTTACCTGGAACACAACCATCTCCCCAATCTAAAAGAACAAATTTCAAACCCTACCAAGTGAATAATCTACATACAGAATACAAAATTTGTCCAGCTCCCAATTTTAGCATATATGAAGACTGAAAAACAAAAAAATTATCCAAAGTTCAAGGTTCTTAAGCTTTGAATAGAAACCTATAAACTAATAAGCAAAGAACAGGAGCAATTCCTAGGGAGGAACGCTAGGAATTTTTTGCTGTGGTTCAGTCATTTTCAAATGCTACTCTTTGTTGACCCCATTTGGGGTTTTCTTGGCAGATACTGTAGTGGTTTACCATTTCTTTCTCCAGCTCATCTGACAGATGAGGAAACGGAGGCAAACAAAGTTAAGTGATTTTTCCAAGGTCATACAGCTAATAAGTGTCTGAAGTCAGATTTGAACTCAGGAAACCAGGCCTGTCTGTGTTCGGCCTTCATTTTCGAAGAAGACCAGGACATCAGAGCTCTATTCACTGCACTCATCTGCCCTCCTAGATCCCTAATTAGGAGGCTGGCTCCCTGAGATAAGAGGTCATTGGTGCTGCAAGATTGAGTGGTAAGGTCTGGTCTGGTCTGGTCTGTTTATGCAACTATGCGCATACTACAAGTGAAAGAAGGAATAGAACCATGTTTCCAGTTCAGGGATTTAACAACCAATTAAATTTCCTTGTCATCCTCTCTAGAATAGTACTCCAAAATCTTGAGATGACAGTCCAGGTCACTAGAAGACCACAAGGTTGGGCAGGTCCTTCTCTCAAGCAAGTACATGAGTCCTGTATGCTTGCTTGGTGAGGGCCAGCCAGGTAAGCAAGTCTTCCCACCAGCTTAGCCAGAGGGTATGGGTTCTTTGACAATAGAAACTCTCCCAGACCATCTATCAAACCACAGAGAGCCTGTGATACATCAGTAGAGGACAGAATCACTCTGCTAAAGTTGTTACAATGTGTCCGCCTGCAGCTGATCCGACCAATACGAGCTCAGGCTCTACCACAGGTAAGGCACAATTAGTTTAGGTGAACATTTGGGGAGGATTCTCTAAATTGCGCATCTCACATTTTTTTTGAGCTGTTACAATTCTACTTTGCTCATAGAGCACCTTCTCTGAGGAGGGCACGCCATGCTGGGTGGGCATGCCATGCTGGCTGGGCATGCCATGCTGGGCGGTCCTGTGCTAGTGTCTCCCATGTGACACAATCAATTCCAAAGTTCTTATACTCAAGTATCCCTGATTCCTATCCCTGCTTTGCATATATCAGTCATAGCACATGTTAAGGAAAACCTGATATCTAAATGTCCAGAAATAAAAGAATCTCATTAGGATGCCATGATTCATCCACAACTCTTAACTACAGGATCCCATTAAATGTTTTGTAATGGTAACGTACCCAAAAATATGGATTATTATTAGAATATTCTATTTAAAATTTGACTTTAAAATTTTCATATTTTGTAATGGTAAAGTACTGCAGAAATATGGATTATTATTAAAATATTCAATTTTTAAAATTTGACCAATACAAAAATTTCCAGGAACATAGATAGTTATTATACAAAGTGAAGCAAACATCACTCAAGGTTAATGAATTAAGTGTTAGTGAGTACTGGCTAACACTTAATGGCAAATACAAATTCTGAATGGCCTTAAGACAACTATTAAAACTGCTTTGTTAAAAGCAAAACCTTTGTTGTACAGTTATAATCTAGTTTACTCTGATATAGTCTAGTTTACATCTAGAGATGTATTCCTAAAAATTAGTGGATAGCTTTTGTAAAATGAATCATCATAGGACATCATTTTTTGGCGCAATTTCAAAAAATCTTTACCTTTATTTTTAATTAGCAATAGCGGCTAACAGTTTAATTATAAGTACGTCAGTAAGTACTTATTAGCCACTGTTCCCAGATTTTAAAAGGTTCTAATCTTTAAAGCTTCAAAAGTAGGCAACTAGCACAAACTGCCCCTTGGAAATCCTTTGTTATGTTATAAAACGATAGGACCTTCACTGAAGCATGCTAAGAGCTAGGTCTGCCCTTCAGGTTTGAGGCTGCCCATCACTAATTTAATTCAACGAATATTCTTCAAATAATGTGAAAGAGTCTTTTTTTGGAAAGGTTGAGAAGAATTTTGTAATAAGAATTTTGTAAGCACTCATTTATCTCTTTATGAATTTTCATTTTGTTCCCTTAGGGCTATTCCATATCTCCCTCTCCCAACCTCACCCCAAACTGAAATTATAGCTATGAGAAGAAATAATGAGGAAATAACCATCGAAAAACTCACTGCGTTTCTATGTAAAAGTCACCATGGAACTGTAAACAAATAATAGTTTCCAGATAAAGAACACTACTTGCACTTCTTTCCAAATTATTTCTTTTTCTCCTTTTTATACCCAAAGAAGACTTTTCTTTGGGTATAAAAAGGCATTTCATAAACCAAGGTAAGAGTCTGGACACCAAATCCATGAGAATTTGCTTATGTTCTCTGCGCTTAATGAGGGCCTTTCCATTGTTCTCCGTATATAATAGAAGCATGCTGATTATTTTCAGGGAAAAGTTCACTGAACTTTGTCATCATTGTCGACTTTTATTTTAAGCTAGCTTCTCACTTCACAACATGCCCATGGTATGCATGTAAAATTCAGAGCAAATTGGATTTGCTTTGCCAGATCCTTTCAGATTCCACTCTCGGGGGCCACTGTGCAACATCCACAGAAGCAACACCCCCCCCGTCCCAGACATGGTCAGGTTGGCATGATGCCAGCTCAGAATAAAAACTGGCAAAATTTTCAGTTTGAAAGGAGGCGGTGCCAAGATGGCTAATGCCAACAAACCACCAACAAGCTCCCAACAAGCCTCAACTGCTGTTCCCCACGGAAAAATCCAGGTTATTTTCCAGTACAAAGGAATGCTGGGGATGCACTATCACTGTCTTCAATCCCATTTCACGTGCACATAAAGTAGTCCTTCCACGTTTTTAGTTACACAGTCCTATTTCTTTGCAAATGTTGAACTTGGAGTCTAGAAGCCCTGAATTTAAATTCTACTTCAGGCAGTTACTAGCTGAATGACCCTGGACAAGTCACTTAAGCTCAATTTCCTCCACTGTAAAACAGAGATATTAATACCCCCTACTTCACAAGTTTATCATGAGGATCAGATGATGCACATAGGTAAAGTGCTTGATTATCCTTAAGATGCTATGTAAGTGTTAGCTTTTAGCATTTTCTAAGCATAAAAGGTTTGCTACATTCTGATAAGAAGGATCCCATATGAAAACCACACTATTTGAGTAATGTTAAGTAAAATTCTTCTGCTACAATCCTACCTTGATGACTCATTTTGGAGAGGAGGGGACCATGGGTTCTCTATGCCCCAGGGTACATCCGCTGGCAGCTCCTGACAAGCTGAAAAAGCTTAGGACACAGGATGGGTAACACCCCCATATACCTGTTGATTAAGGACCAGTCTTGTTAAATTTAGGAGATTCAGAGACTGGTGGAGCCAAGATGGCAGAGTAGAAAGACTCACGTATGCTAGCTCCGAAACCACAGCCCATATATTTCCTGCAAGAAGAACTCCCCACAGATTCTGGAGCACTGCAAGGCGCGCAGAAGCACAGTGGAAAAGATTTCCGTTCCAGAGAGCCCTGGAGAGCCGTCCACAAAGGTCCGTGGCACTCCAGACAGCGGAGCCCAGCCCTGTGCTGCCCTGGCCATGCAGAGGAGCAGATCCGAGCAGGCTTCAGGGACGGAACCTCCATAGGTCGGGAAGGTCCCTCCGCCCACAGGCGCTACAGGTCAGTGAAAGAGACGTCTAGGCTGGCCGAGAGGGGAGCGGGGTGCCTCCATTACTCGGGCCCCCTCGGGAGGCAGCAGCAGAGGCAGCGGCCTGGGACTCCCCGAGCAGCAGGCAGAAGTTCAGGGCCATTACTGAAGGTCTCTGCATAAACCCCCTGAAGGAACTGAGCCTGGGAGATGGCCCTGCCCCCACCCGCTCCATTACTGAAGGTCTCTGCATAAAGCCCCTGAGGGAACTGAGCCTGGGAGGCGGCCCTGCCCCACCCCAGCACCAGAACTTAAGCTCACATTGAATAGCATCCATGCCTGCCATGGAAAGCCCATTTGAATCTTAGACCCCAAGCACTAGCTGGATGGATCTAGGCGGGGGTGGAGAGGAATCTCAGAAGTCAAGTAACTGGCTGGGAAAATGCCCAGAAAAGGGAAGAAAAATAAGGCTATAGAAAGCTACTTTGATGGGGTACAGATGTTCCCGTCTTTCAATTCTGATGATGGGGAACTATTCTTACCATCAGGGAAAGACGCAGAGGTCAGGGCCTCTGTATCCCAGACATCCCAGGTGGATGTCCGGTGGGCTCAGGCCATGGAAGAGCTCACAAAGGATTTTGAAAATCAAGTTAGACAGGTGGAGGAAAAACTGGGAAGAGAAATGAGAGAGATGCAAGAGAAGCATGAAAAACAGGTCAATACCTTGCTAAAGGAGCCCCCAAAAAATGCTGAAGAAAATAACACCTTGAAAAATAGGCTAACTCAATTGGCAAAAAATTCAAAACTCAAAAAGCCAATGAGGAGAAGAATGCTTACAAAAGCAGAATTAGCCAAATGGAAAAAGAGGTTCAAAAGTTCACTGAAGATAATAGTTCTCTCAAAATTAGACTGGAACAGATGGAGTCTAATGACTTTCTGAGAAACCAAGAAATCACAAAACCAAACCAAAAGAATGAAAAAATGGAAGAGAATGTGATATATCTCACTGGAAAAACAACTGACCTGGAAAATAGATCCAGGAGAGACAATTTAAAAATTATGGGACTACCTGAAAGTCATGATCAAAAAAAGAGCCTAGACATCATCTTCCACAAAATTATCAAGGAAAACTGCCCTGATATTCTACAACCAGAGGGCAAAATAAGTATTGAAAGAATACATCGATCACCACCTGAAAGAGATCCAAAAAGAGAAACTCCTAGGAACATTGTGGCCAAATTCCAGAATTCCCAGCTCAAGGAGAAAATATTGCAAGTGCTAGAAAGAAACAATTCCAGTATTGTGGAAATACAATCAGGATAACTCAAGATCTAGCAGCTTCTACATTAAGGGATCGAAAGGCATGGAATAGGATATTCCAGAAGTCAAAGGAACTAGGACTCAAACCAAGAATCACCTACCCAGCAAAACTGAGTATAATACTTCAGGGGAAAATATGGTCTTTCAATGAAACAGAGGACTTTCAAGCATTCTTGATGAAAAGACCAGAGCTGAAAAGAAAACTTGACCTTCAAACACAAGAATGAGAAGAAGCATGAAAAAGTAAACAGCAAAGAGAGGTCATAAGGGACTTACCAAAAGTGAACTGTTTACATTCCTACATAGAAAGACAATATTTGTAACTCTTAAAACTTTTCAGTATCTGGGTAGTTGGTGGGATCACACACACACATACACACACACACGTACACATGTGCACGCACACACACATACACACATGCACACACATACAGAGACAGAGTGAATTGAATAGGATGGGACCATATCTTAAAAGAAATTAAGGTAAATGGTGAGAGAGAAATGTAGTGGGAGGAAAGAGAGTGAAATGGAATGGGGTAAATTATATCTCATTCAAGAGGCAAGCAGGAGACATTTTAGTGGAGAGAAAAAGAGGAGAGCTGAGAAAAAAACATGAAGTTTACCCTCATCACATTCAACTAAAGGAAGGAATAAAATGCACACTCATTTTGGTATGAAAATCTCTATCTTACAATACAGGAAAGTGGGGGAGAAGGAGATAAGCAGGGGGGAATGATGGAAGGGAGGGCAATGGGAGGAGGGAGCAATTTGAAGTCAACACTCAGGGAGGGACAGGATCAAAAGACAGAATAGAAAAAATGGGGGGCAGGATAGGACGGAGGGAAATAGAGTTAGTCTTACACAACACGACTATTATTGAAGTCATTTGCAAAACTACACAGATAGGGCCTACATTGAATTGCCTGCCTTCCCAAAGGGAATGAGTGGGGAGGGAGGGATGGGGAGAAATTGGAACTCAAAGTTTTAGGAACAACTGTCAAGTACTGTTGTTGTTGCTACTAGGAAATAAGAAATACAGTTAATGGGGAATAGAAAGTCATCTGGCCCTACAGGACAAAAGAGAAGATGGAGACAAGAGAAGGAAGGGATGACAGAAGAGAGGGCAGATTGGTGATAGGGAAAATTAGAATGCTTGGTGTACTGGGGTTGGGGGAGGGGAGAAAAGGGGAGAAAATTTGGAACCCAAAATTTTGTGAAAATGAATGTAAAAAGCTAAATAAATAAATTTTTATTAAAAAAAAATTTAGGAGATTCATCACCAGGTTGGGGCCATAGCAGATTTAGAGCAGGAAAAGCCCTTAACAGCCATCAAATCTAACTAACTTTCATTTTACATGATAAAATTGAGATTCCCCAGAGGCTTGGAATCACAGGATCACAGATTCAGAGCTTGAAAGGATCTCAAAGAACCATTTTGTCCAACTCTTATTTTACAGATGATAAAACTGAACTCCAGAGAAGTTGTATCTTTTCCAAGGTCACATAGGAAGTGTCAGAGATAAGACTTGAACTCAGGTCCCCTGACTCAAGTATTCATTCTATTGTACCGTGGCTTTTACAAACTTCTATGTCACAGAAGGATTATGTGTCCATGGATATTGATAGAACCACACATCTTTGAAGACAGGAAGCAAAACAGGGGAGAACAAACATTAAAGCCCCTACTGTGTGCCAAGCACTTTACCAATGTTACCTCATTTGATTCTCAAAACAACCCTGAGAAGTAGGAGCTATTATTACTGCCTTTAAAACAGTTGAAGGAAGTGAGGCAGACAGTGGTTAAGTGAGTTGCCCAGGATCACAAAGTCAGAGTTAGCCGTATGCAAAGTAATCCTCTTACCCTCAGCTCCCTTACAAGCTTCAATGTCAAGTTCAAAGGCTGGAAGTACAAGGGCCAGGAAAATGTCTCTATTTTTAAATCAGCAATTCCGAAACCTGATCTTAAAACACTACAGGTAACTCATTCAAAAAGGTGTTCTCAAATCTTCAAGTTAAAATAAATTTTACTAGGGTGGGGAGGGGGAGGGAAAGGGAGAAAATGTGGAACTCAAAATCTTATGGAACAGAATGCTGAAAACTAAAAATTACTTAATTAATATTGAAAAAAGAAAATAAATTTTAAAAAGTTTTAACTGAAAAATAAATGTCATGGTACATTTTGGGGAAAGAGGCCCCCAAGGAAGGAGGGAAGGAAAAGTCTCAGGAATTTATATTTAAATGAAAAAATATGATAATACTATGAATGTTGAGAATCAATGGTTTAAATAAAAGTTATACAGGTGCTGAAAATAATGGAAAAGTTAAAATTTGGAGGACTTTTTTTTAGAGAAAAGGTAGAACAATACTCTTTAGATGTATATCATCAATACGGGTCATCTTTCTTTAAAAACAAATGATCTTGGAAAATTTTCATTGTACCAGACTTGCTTTCTATTGGATATTGCTGAAATAAGATGTGTCATTAACTGAGGCTTGGAAATTTTCTTGTTATAATATTTTGGTTGAGTGGTAGTTATTTTGACAGGATTTAGCCTGAACATAAACACACACACACACACACACACACACACACACACACACACACTATCCTTCTACTTCACTGAGGACAGAATAGGAAATGGGTTTATTCTGCAGCATGAGAGGATGTAGACTAGGTTATAATAAACAACATTTCAGAGAAACTTCTTTCTCTGGAAATTTGTAACAATAATAAATAATAATAGCAATGTTTGAATATTTAGAAAGCACTTTAAGTATACCAGATTATTTTATTCTCAAAACAACACTTTACTGATGAGATTAACTGGGACTGATAGAGATTAAGAGACTTGCCCAGTGATAGTAAATGCTTCGTATTTATTGAATATAGTTTTGCTTACTTTTCTATTCTTAATTTTTATAAAGAATGAATGGGATTTTTCTTTAATCCTCTATTTAATCCCCACCCTGCCACAACGTAAAAAGAAAAAAGAAAAATAAACTGAAGTGGCCCAAAATAGAAAAAGAATCCACAAGGCAGGATTCAAACTTAGAATTTCATCACTCTAAACCAGCACTCTATCCACTGTACCACCAAGGTGCCTCATCTTCCCAAAGTGCTTTAACTCCTCGCCCACAGGGCAGAGGGAAGACTTTTTAAATCTAGTGACTATTACCTAGTTTGTTGAATGACTACTAAAGTGGCATGCAACAGATGATGGAGAGCCAGGCCTAGTCAGAAAGACTTGAGTTCAAGTCTTGCTTGATACCTCCTGGCTGCATGACTTTACACAAGACACCTAACTTCTCTATGCCCCCAGGCAACCCTTTGAGACTAGAAGTTCCAGAGTAGTTCCTGATCTGTATTGGTAGAAGCAGTTCTGTCTTCAAGAATTTCAATTTCTTCAAAAAAATATCAATGAAATCAGAGGTCTGACTGAGAAAGTAAACCCACAGCTATAGCAGCAGTCTTCATTAACTTAGGTTTCCCAAAGCCTTTCATTCTGTAGGACAGAAGGCTTCCTGCCAAAAAAGGGCAAATGGTTTTCCTTTGTGAACCCATGTCTGCTTCCCCCAGATGATGATGTGTATAATGTATTCAAGTAAGCAGATAGCAGAAGCATGATTTCTTTTTCTTAGGGTGACTTCAGTTTATTTTTTAGAATTGGGAAACTAAAGAGAAGATGAAGGAAAAATCCCATCACTTCTTACAAAAATTAAGAATAAAGAAGTTAAAAAACTATATTCAAAAATACTCCTATAAACAGTAAAATTTACAAATTTTAAGCGATCTGTTACGGTCAGTTAAAGAAGAGGTTATTTGAGAGAGGGAGGAACCAAGAGAAAGAATAAGAGCTAAATGTGGAATAAGAAAGAGAGGAAGCCTGATACATGAGGGGAGAAGGGAAAACTATTCTAGCCCTTCTAAGTCTTACAAAAATCTGTTACCTTAGCCCTGACGCCCCTCCCACAGCCAACCATGCCCAACTGCAAAGCCTGCACACCCAACCCCAGGCCTGGTGCAGCTACATGATTCCACACAGAATCTATCAGCCCAACCAAATCCTCTACAGGCCTCTAAGGCTATCCCACCGCACACCTGGTTTCCCATCAGTCCCTTCCTCATACTCTCTTCCTGCCAGTCCCACTGTATCTGGTAATCCCAGAGAAACCAGCCCTGGGCAACCCAAAAGTTAGCCATCACTGTTACTGTACTCCATGTGCTTCCTAGATTGAAAAAAACTACGGGGGAGACCAGAGGCTTTCAAAATGTGGTCTGATGGGTACTGGGCATCCCTAAGACCATTTCAGGAGATGCCAGATTTCAAAGCTCTTTTCATTATGATATTAAAGTGTTGTAATTTCTAATACGGTGAATATCACTCTATTTAGCCTGCATAAATAAAAGCTCTTTGGGTTGGTCCTCTGCTCTCTGAAGAACTTTAGAATCAATTGTGAGACATGGGAGACTGACACAGGACTGCCCAGCATGGCCAGGGAAGGTGCTGCGCTCTGTGAGCAAAGCAAAGTTATGGGAGCTCAAAAGTGATGTGAGATGAGCAAACTTGGAGCTATCTCCACTCCAGATGTTCACAGAGACTCCTTATGCCCAACCAATGGTAGAGGAGCCTTCCATGCTCATATGGGTCTGGTCAGCCAAGTCAGACACTGTACGTTGACACCAACATTTTGGTTTTTGATCATGAAGAACTAACCAACCAATAATTTTTAAAAGTGTAAAGAGATCTGGAGACCAAAAAGTTTAAGAACTGATGCATTAGACAATTGTTAGAATCATAGTATTTGGAGCCAGATGGAACCTTAGAGATAAACTAGTCTAGGGATGGGAAATCTGCTGTCCCAAGGCCACATGTGGCCTTCTACATTCTTGGGGGAGTCCAAGTTTTACAGAACAAATCCTTTTATTAAGGGATTTGTTCTGTGGAGTTTGGATTCAGTCAAAGGGCCACACACTCAAGGATCTAGAGGGCCACAGGTTCCCATCCCTAATCTAGTCCAACCTTCCCATCTTACAGCTGAGGAAACAGAGGACCAGGAATGTGAAGTCATTTGTCCAAAGGCATGGTTGGAAGCCAGGCCTCTGGCTTTTCAATCCAAACCTTCCTCACTTATACCATGCTGTCTCTTCTGAGCCTGTCTGACATCTTTAGAGTAGGGATACCCACAAAGCTGGACTGGCCAGGAATATGACTGGGCCAGTGTTACAACTAGGTTAAGAGTGTGGGTCGTCTGTTGATGATTAGCACTGTGCTACCCTCTACCAAGTGTGCAAAAGAGAAACAGGTAGAAGCTTGGCTGCTGGATTAGATATCCTGAATCCTGCCCTAAGAAATGTTCATATGTTAGATACTCTTAAGACCTGAAGATATAATACAGGCAAAAAGATCTTTGCTAGCAAGTAAGTTACTGTAAAGAGGGGTAGGTATATGAATACTAAGCAACCAAGAAGGAACCAAGAGAAAGGAGGGTACAGGTAGACAAGTAAGGATCAGGTCAGTCAGATGAGGGATGCTGGGGCAGGGGGAAAGTTTAGTACTAGAAGTCCAGGGAGAGCGTCCAAGGTCCAGCCCAGATAAAGCAAGGCTACAACAGAGTTAGGATGTCCAATGTCAAGGAATGGCTACCAATGTGCAGGCAGCAACTGCCATAGGAATGGCTGGGGGTGAGATGGGCAGATCTGCGTTAGGAACCACAGCAAGGTAAGATTGCTTTGGCTGTGCCCCAACAGCCAGACCAGCTGACTGGTGTGAAGGAGCTAGACTTACCTAACACTACCAGCCTTTCAAAAAAAGTACTGAACAAGGCTGAGGTGGCATATCACATAACCCTGCGTATGTTGGTGTGTGCATGGGGGATGGGGAAGATGCAACAGAGAAAGCAAGCCAAGAAAACGAGATGTTTTTTAAGAAAACGGACTAGGCTCAGTAGTTCACTGCCTCTGGCTCTCACATCTGGTGAATTATATAAAAGGCCTTTCTCTATATATTTTCCTTCTAGTAAAAGCATATTTTACGATGGGCTGTAGCTCCAGTTTTCGATGTGCAAAGTCTTCTGCACCCAAAACAAGACATGTAACATATTTATGTACCTTTGTATCAATCAAGGTGATGGCAATTTTACTTTTGCGATGCTATGAGCTAGCAAAGACTCTTCCTCTTTTAAAATAATTTCCTCCTTTTTGCCTCCTGAGACTCTCAGATCTGTCTGGCATCTGAGAAGTGCAATAGTGCTGTGTTGGTAGAAAGCCCCAACAATAACAGTGAGGGTCATTTTCAGCACATTTTTAGCTGTGATGACACTAATATGCTTTTTATCCTGGCCACTTTAGGACTTGATCAAGGCCTCTGCTGTGTCAGTGGCTCACCAGGGTCTATCTGAGAGGAGCCAGATACAAAGTTTTGCTGCTTATGGAGACCTTTTGCTGAACCACATCTGAATAAACAGCTTGTTCCTAAAAGTCAAGTTAGCCATCAGCAGTAAAGTAGCAATTCACATCTCATTTCAGAACCACACAATAAAGTGACAGGTTTGTGCTTAGAGTGAACAGTTCCACATGGGTTTCATCTGGCAATTCTGAGCCTTAGGAGTTTATCAATAATCAATTACATCCACTCATTAATCTATTAATAAGTCATTCTACTAGAAGTCATCTATATAATTGCAGCTGATGGATTTGAGCACCTGGGGTTCTAAGGAAGTTAGAAAAGCCATCCTTCCAGCGGCTACAAAGAAATGGTTAGGAGGTAGGAATGTCTTAAATTAAAGATCAGAAACCAAGGCCCCAACAGCAGAATCTGGGTAGGGACTCTTTACCAGCTCACTGAGTCTTCTAAAAATTCATCTCTCAATTGACCTGCCCCCCTCATACCCTTCTCTTCCCATCTCTTCAGGAGAATCCAACATACTTTAAAAATAGCACTTATTATAAGTTATAAAACTTTAAAAGCTTATTATAAAAATAACATAAAATATCAGTTTTTCTTTCAGAAAAGGGCCAACTGAAAAAATATAGGAATAGAGAAGAGGGGAAGCTAGGTGGCACAGTAAATAGAACACCAGCCTTGGGGACCTGAGTTCAAATTTGACCTCAGACACCTATTAGCTGTAAGACCCTGGGCAAGTGAATTAACCCTGTTTGCCTCAGTTTATGGCAAACCACTCCAGTATCTTTACCAAGAAAACCCCCAAAAGGGGTCCCAAAGAGTCAGACATGACTGAAAAACGACTATGCAATAACATAAGGAATTAAGTGCACAGTAGATGCTTTTTATATGAAAGGAAGGGAAAGACATTAGGGAAGAAGCTTCTAAGTATAAAAATGATGACCAGCCACAAATTGTAAAAAATTGGTACAAATACTGTACCTACCATATGCAAAGCACAGGAATTATAGGCCAGAGCCACTGGACAGAGAAAATAAGGAGGAAACTGGCAGAGCAGAAGGAAGTGAAAGCCAAGGTCCAGTGGTGCTTGAGAGGAGCCGCCATTTTGGCCATCCTGTCTAAACACCCAACTACCGACTGTGAGCCTCTGTCTGATTCAACATTTGCCTAACCTTAAATTGTGCCCGTGGCCTGCCCAGATTTCTGCCTAGCCTGGCCTGGCCAGTATTAACTGTCCACTTTCCTTGCTTGAGTGTTTAATCCTTGCCCATCATGCCTTTTTGGCCTTTGCTATCTGCCTGATCCCTCATTTTTCCCTAATTCTAAACTGAGTTATCAACCTTCTAACAGTCTCCAATTCTTAGTGTCCCTATACCCTCTTGTCCTCCATTCTTGTTAAAAGTCTCTCATAGCTCTTATCCAAAAAAGGCCAGACAGGAGCAGATAGGATTAGGAGTCTAATTGAATGGAGAAACATAATGGATAACAGGGCCAGTAAGAAATGGATTTCAGACTGAAAGGTCAATAAGCCTAGGGAAAGATGCAGATATGGCAAATCCAAGTGGTGAGGAGGCCCCACTCCAAGACCAGGTATTTCATGGCAACAGGAATAGGGCAGACAGAAATCAAAGTATAAATAAGGACTCTAGGGTTGGATAAGAATATCCATATTAAGTGGGAATGGATCAGAAATAAAGGCTAAGTAGGCAGACTGGTGTCAGAGTCTCAGGGTTTAAACCAAATGTAGGAAGGGTAGAACAATGCAAGGGAGTTAAGTCATACCACCATCAGAACAAGATTACATCTGTGATCCAAAGACAAGAGTGGAGCTATCCTCCAACCTCCTCTTGTATTCTTTATTGGATATGGTGGAGAATAGGCTATCATGTGCACACTATGAGCCAGAAAAACAGAACTGACCTCACAGCTGCCCAGTTAATCAAAAGAAACAATTATAGCAAAGAAGTTGGCTAAAGCTACAAGTCCAGGTGGCATAGTGGATCAAGTGCTGCATCTGAAGCCAGGAAATCCTGAGTTCAAATTCTACCACAGATATGACCCGGCTTTGTGACCCTAGGTAAGGCTCTAAACTTCTCAGCCTCAGTTTCCTATTCTGTGAAATTAGCATAATAATAGCACCTACCTTCCAAGGCTTTTGTACGGATCAAATGAGAGGACATCCATAAAGTGCTTTGCAAATCTTACAGCGATATAGAAGTGCTAGCTATTATTATGAGACTGAGCTGATTCCAGGCTTCTTGGTCACATCTGAATCCCAAACCTCCTGAACAATCCCAGGATCCTGCCCCTTTCCATTTTGCCTTCTCCAACTTGCCCTATTGGACCTTTCCACCACACACTTCTGACCCTGCGTCACTGATCTGTACCATTTATGTTCCTCTTGCAGATGAGTAGTTGAATCTTTCTCTTTCATCATCCCTTCCTTTCTTCTTTTCTTTCTTTTTTGCTTGCTTGTCACATATTATAAAGGTAGGAATGTAACTAGGGAGGAGGACAATAATCTTGACCTCTCTATGAACTTAGCTCTTGTGATAACTCAGATTCACTTATGTACCAGAGGTTGCATGGGCCAGTGAACAGAGAGCTAGCCTCAGCTCTGAAGGCATGCATTCCATCCCACCTCTAACAAATCCTGGCTGTGTGACCCAGTTGCTGGATAGTGATCTTTGAGATGGGTCCAACTCTTCATGACTCCATTTGGATTTTTCTTGGCCAAGATACCATTTCCTTCTCCAGCTCATTTTACAGATGAGGAAACTGAGGCAAACAGGGTAAAGTGACCTGCCCATGGTCACACAGCTAGGAAGTGTCTGAAAACAGATTTTTATTCGGGAAGATGTGTTCTTGACTTCAGATGTAACACTCGGTCCACTGTGCCACGTAAGGTCACACCTTCTGTGACCTTAAGAAAGTCATTTGACTTCTCAGTATTCCAAGCAACTCACTGAGACTAGATTTAGCAGAGTAGGTGCTGATCGGTATTGGTTCAGGAAGTTTCTTCAATGAAAGTTCTAAATACAACTAAAATCATAGTTCTAGTACCAAAAAAAAAAAAAAAAAAAAAAGGCTTATAATGTTGTCACACGCACAGCCCTGCAGAACATGTCTTTGGAAGAGCCCAATGCAATGGGCTTGAAAGCAGATTCCCCATAAGGAAATGAAACTAGGAGTTACAAAGATTTTCTGACCTTAAGGGAGAGACTCAGGATAGATTCCTTGCCCTTACTGATCTACAACTCAGGTAGGAAGGGTGGGGGGAGCCTACTCATTAACTGGAACTGATATACTGTACAAAGAAGTCGGCAACTGGCAGGGGGTGGGGACAGGGGAAAGGAGCTTCTTTCAGAGAGGAAATGTCTTTTATAAGCGAAAGCTATGAAAACAAATAAACCCTCCCCATGAAAAGAAAAGCTCCTGGCTGTTGGCTTGGTTCTCCTGGTCTGGTGTGAGAGACCTACCTTTCTACAAGAACAAGCAAGCAAAACTTCAGGGCTTTAAACTAAAGGACAGATGGCAAAACTACTGCTCTCTAACACAAAGGAGAGGCAGCACCTCAACCCCAGGACATCAGCTGCAACCAGAAGCTGGAAACTGAGAAAGACTTCACAAAATTGTTTTCAAGCTTGGATGACTGCCTTTCAGTAACCAACGGGACCAGCTGAACATCATGAAGCAGTGGTCATGGGAAATTGAGGGAGAGTAAACTCCCATCAGACCAGAGAATTTGTACTCAGCCCCTTGTGCTTGGATACAAAGAAAGGCAAAATAATATTCCTGGCTGTGAGGAACTTACATTCTAATAAACTGCAATGAAGTTCTTATATGCAAGATATAGAATAAATGCAAGGTGATGCCTGAGGGAAAGCCCTGGGTGAGGATAGCCTGGGTGATCAGGAAAGGACATTTGCAACCAGTGGAATTTGAGCAGTCTTTTTTTCCCTCCACGTTTATCTATTTATTTGTTTTCAATCTTCAGCAATCACTCCCATAAGTTTTCAGTTTTCTCCCCCTCCCTCCCCAAGACAGCATACAATCTTATATGGGCTCTACACATTCTTATTAAGCACATTCTCACATTAGTCATGCTGCATAAAAGAATTAAAACGAATGGGAGAAAGTATGAGTACATCTAAACAAAACCAAACATAACACAAGAGAAAACAGTCTGCTTCATTCTTTATTTCCTCTCCATAGTTCTTTCTCTGGATGTGGATGGCATTTTGCATCCTGGGTCCTTTGGAAATGTTTTAGGTCCTTGAATTGAAATGAAGGGCTAAGTCTATCACAAACAGTCCTCACACACTGCGGATGTTATGCTGTATAATGTTTTCCTGGTTCTGCTCACTTCACTCAGCATCAGTTCATATAAGTCTTTCTAGGATTTTCTGAAATCTGCCTGTTCATCATTTCTTATAACACAATAATACTCCATTACATTTTGTATACCACAACTTGCTCAGTCATTGAGCTGAGTCTTTAAAGAGGCTAGGAAAGTCAGGGGATGAAGAAAGAGAACACTCTAGGCATGGGGGACAGCCAGTAAAAAGGCAAGCAGTTGAGGTGTGGAGTATTATGTCCAAGGAGCACCAAAAGTCTGTGCTGCTGGATCACAGGTGTGAAAGGGAGCAAAGTGTAAGAAAAGTAGAAGGGTTTGTAAAGGGCTTTCGATGCCAGAGAGATTATTTTGTATTTCATCCTGGAGGTAAGAAGGCGCCCCTGAAGCTTATCCAGCAAGCAGGGTGGATTCGGTGGATGGAGAACTGATGATGAACATTAAAACAGGCAAGGATTTGTTGGGTTTGTTTTCAATTTTACTTTTTTTTCCTTTTTTAAAAAAATTTACTTATTTAGTTTTAGGTTACAACATTCCCCAGTATTTGTTTTGCTTAGGACTTGTATACATGCTGACACAAGAACAAAAGGTTTACATCTTAATTCTTTTTTTGCAAATATTTAGATACAATTCAGAGGGATAGCTACATAATATGTAAATAGGGAAATCAAGGAATTTCCATTTCATCCTTCACTGAGCCTAAGGGCTCCGAGGTGGTGCACTGAATAACACAGCAGGCCTAGAGTCAGGAGAATTCATTCTTGGGACTTCAAATCTCACCTCAGACATCTACTACCTGTGTGACCCCAGGCAAGTCACTCCACCCTCTTTGCCTCAGTTTCCTCATCTGCAAAATGAGCTGAAAAGGAAATGGCAAACCACTCTGGTATCTTTGCCAAGAAAACCCCAAATGGGGTCACAAAGAGTTAGAAATGACTGAGAAACAACTGAACCACTGATGATCTAGTCTGAAATGCTCAGGTGACACAGCATCCCCAGAGCATGTTCTGTCCAACATACTTCAGAGTTTCTGACAGGCAATGGGGATTGAGGTACTTTTCCTGGGCTGGCATCAAGGTACCCCCTTTCCTTCAGGAAAAGAAAGAAAGAGCCACTGAATGGAACAGATAAACACAGGAGAGAGACAATGCTGGTGAGGAGGGACCCACCTCACAGATGCCATGCAGCTGCATAAATAAAGGAGATGTTCCCTAGGATCTGAATGAGGAGCTGTAGCCCAACAGAATTCATGGATCCCAAGATGGAACATCAATCCTTCAATCAAATCCCTTACGGTACTTCGGGAGTTTACTGATTGGGTGGTGGGTCTGAGGGAGAGCCCCCTTGCATCAAACACATCACAGACTCCTGATTTATTAGATCAGATTTTCATACAACAGTCTTTGAGGAGTCACACTTACCGCAACGTCTAGATTTTATAGGTATTAGAGAAAGCCCTTCTGAGAAGGAACCTCGCATAGTATAAAAACAGCTCATCTGAGAGTCTGCAAGGCCTAGGATTAGCTCCTCTAATATTTACCACTTGTTTTAGTCTGGGCAAATCATTTGACTGTTCTGAACTCCAAGTTTCTTTTGGGTCTAAGTTACATGTGAACAGGGAATTTCCACACCAGGAGTCCCTACCACAAATCACTCGGAGATTCAAATAATAACAATAATGTTACTAGTGTACTCTTCCATTCATTTCTTTTTTCCAAGTACAACAGCAAGGACTCATCAAAATTTCACTGACAATACATTCATGTATCCTACGTAAGTATTATGATTTAATCCAGTTCCTTCGCTCCTCTTTCTGACAGGGAAAGTAATTTGCTCCAATACTCAGGCATTGGTTTTAATACAAAGTACCCAACTTTTCTTTTTTTTTATTTATTCTTAAACCACTAATGAAAGTTTTAAAAAATATATTACTTGTGAGTCCTGGAAATCTTTTTAAAAATATATTAAGAAAAGTATGAAACAAGAGATAGAAAACATTATGAAGTCCAAAATGAATAATTTTGATTACATTAAATTGAAAAGTTTTTGCACAAACAAACCCAATGCAACCAAGATTAGGAGGGAAGCAGAAAACTGGGAAAAATTTTTTGCAACTAGTGCCTGTGATAAAGGCCTCAATTCTAAACTATATAGAGAACTGAGTCAAATGTACAAGAATACAAGTCATTCCCTAATTGATAAATGGTCAAAGGATATGAACAGGTAATTTTCAGAGGAAGAAATTAAAGCTATCTGTAGTCATATGAAAAAATTATCTAAATCATTATTGATTACAGAGATGTAAATCAAAACAACTCTGAGATACCACATCACACCCATCAGATTGGATAACACAACAAAACAGGAAGATGATAAATGTTGGAGAAGATGTGGGAGAGTTGTAACACTAATTCATTGTTGGTGGAGCTGTGAGCTGATCCAACCATTCTGGAGAGCAGTTTGGAACTATGCCCTAAGGGCTACAAAAGTGTGCATAACCTTTGACCCAGCAATACTGCTTCTAGGACCGTATCCCCAAGAGATCATAAAAATGGGAAAGGGTCCCACATGTACAAAAATATTTGTGTCAGTTCTCTTTGGGGTGGCCAAAAACTGGAAATCAAGGGGATGCCCATCAATTGGGGAATGGCTGAATTAATTGTGGTATATGAATGTAATGGAATACTATTGTGCTATGAGAAATGATGAACAGGAAGACTTCAGAGAGGCCTGGAAAGGCTTATATGAACTGATGCTGAGTGCAAGCAGCAGAACCAGGAGAACTTTGTACAAAGCAATAACCACAGTGTGCAAGGAATTTTTCTGGTAGACTTAGTATTTCATTGCAATGCAAGGACTTAAAAAATTCCCAGTGGATTCTTGAGGTAAATGCCTTCTGCAACCAGAGAAAGAGTTATGGAATTTGATCACAGAATGAAGTAGACCATTTTCTTTTGTATTATGTTTTGTTTTGTTTTATGATTTCTCACATTCATTTTAATTCTTCTATGCAATATGACTAAGATGAAAATGTATTTAATAGGAATGTATGTGTAGAACCTATATAAAATTGTATGCCATCTCAGGGAGGGAGTGAGGAGGGAGGGAAAAAGATCTAAGACATATAGAAGCAACTGTAGAACACTGAAAACAAATAAAATAATTTAAAGCGTTCTATTTTTAAAAAAAAGTACACACCTTTGACCCAGCAATTCTCAAATACTGGGCAAATAACCCTAAGGAAATCAAAGACAAAAAGATCCAATCTATGCCAAAACATTCACTGCAGCACTCTTTGTGACAGCAAAGAATTGGAAACAAAGTGGGTGCCCATAAACTGGGGAATGGCTGAAAAAAAATAAACCAAACTATGGCATGTTAATGTAATGGAAAGAAATGCCTAATATGAGGGATTCAGTGAAACGTTAATGAGCTCTGTATAGAGCTCTGGGCAGTAAAATAAACAGAATCAAGAAAACAATACATACAGTGACTACAACACTGTAAATGAAATCATCACCAAGAGAAAACATAGCTCTGTGTAATGGAAAAATCAATGAAGATTCCAGAAAAGAGAAAACGAAACATGCATCTCTTCCCTAACGGCAGAGTGGTGAGTGGCACTCCAACATGTGTTCTGCTTGATTTCCTTTGTCACAAGAGAGGGCTCACCTATCCTGGTGAGGGGTAGGAAATGCCTTCGATTTAAAGACAGAAGGCGTCATCCATAAAAAGGATGTAAAAATAAACATATAAAAAAAGCACACCTTTGAGGCAAAAGGGAGAGGGGAAAGATAGAAAAACAGAGAAAAATACAGAAATAGTCCACTGTAAGCAAAATTGACATAGGAAAATTCACATTTACCAAACAAGCTAGTCAGGGAATGATGACTCACTTTAAAAGACAATTCCTTTAAATAGTGAGTTCCCCAACAGTCTTACGATTGATTAACACACAGCTTTTCAGAAATACATTTACTGGACAAAGGGGTGGCACCTTGGAAATCTGACAACAGAGAAGTCAAATAGAAGCCAGCAGATCCAGAATTATGAAAACAAAGCCAGGATATCAACATCCCAAACAGTGAGCGGCTCAGCTAATATTCTGTTGCATAGGGAATGCATATGTTTTAAACCCTGTCAACCAGTCAGAAAAAAATTACAGCTTCGAGGAGATTTAAAACAATTCACCTTTCCTAACTTCTACTTAGTCTCTGAATGTTTCTCATCAAATGTACAGTATCTTCAAATATATTTAAGTGTTGCTGGTGTTTGCCCTCCAATCACAACAGAAGGGTGATGTCTTGACTTACCAAGTAAATTAGATTTAAGTGAGGCAGAGCTGTGCAAAGTCATCAGCTTCACTATATCCTCCAGTCATGGGAGTCCAGTGACAAGACATAGGTCAGGATGACTGGCAATAGTCCAGGATGCAGTGGGAGATATTGGTCTTGTTAAGCTAAAGTCTTCCCCACATCTCAGTTTGTCTGAAGCAACACCTGCTCTGTGATTTGCGGCTAGGTAAGAATTAAGGCAAAACATGGTCTATTTTGCCTTCACAAAAGAATCAGTCTGGAAGGGGAAGACCCTCAGAGTTTCTGGCTATAATATTTAAGTGAATTAATGCTTTAAAGATGAAGCTTCATTAAGGAATCATTAAGGAATCTTAAACAATTAAGGAATTGTTGCTGAGGGCAGATCCTGGTGCAATTCCTTCATCCATTTCTGTGTACAATGTTTACCTGTGTTCTCATGAGTCCACAAGAAAGAGTGCTTTCCCTTTCTGACAACCCGGGTTCAGCATCGAGAGCCTTGTTTTAAACAAAGAATGACTGTGGCGGCTGCTGAAAGGTCTTGCCTCTGTCATCCAGTTTCAAATATTGCAATAGTGAGTAACTGCCACCAGCCCATCCCTCTCCTTTACTTCCAATAAGCCATTCTTCAACTGGAGGCCAGATTTGGGCAAAATGGCACAGGAAAACATGGCTGAACTGTAGCTCACAGATCCAGCACTAGAAAGGATTTCAGAGGCCATCTAGTCTAACTCCTTATTTTACAGATGAGGATACTGAGGCCCATTGGGGAGGGCTAAATGAGAGCATGCAAATAATGTGAGGGGACGTGTTCTGCTCTGTGGTCATCCTCATGCAGTGCAGCTGCCCACCTACCCCACCACCACCACCCTGCTTTCCATCTCTAGACCACAGAATAATAATCAGATCTACACTACCAATCCTGGGAGGAGGGCAATGGGAAGAGACAGAGAGCATTTATTAAACCCTTACTACGTGCCAAACAATATGTTAAGCTCTGGGGATAAAAATACAAGCAAGGAAAATGGACCCTGACCTCAAGGACCTGACATTATACCAGGGGGCATCAACATGTATTTGCTAGAGATGGAGGATGGGGAGATGATCTCCATGGAGGCACGGATAAGAGACAGACAGGACATAGAATGGAGGCCTGGGTCTTGATAGACTTGTTTATTTATAATAATATATATTTTTGTATATTATTATACATTATGTTATGTATAATAATATATTTACAATCTATTATTATATATAATATAGCTATAACTCATCCATTCAGAATATTTATTAGTCGTGACATGATTTATGAATTAGAACCCATAAATATGAAAAGCTCTGCAGTGTTCATGATTTCAGAGACTGGACCACCAGAGCAGGCAGACCCAAGGAGGCCAAGACTTCTCAAACTGGCTAATATTCTCATCTCTCAAAGGAGCATGGAGGACCTTCCTCCATACCTAGGAAAACATGTAAGTGAGGAAAAAATAGCTTCCTCTGCAGTATAAAAAATTAAATTTGTGTCATAAACAAATTCAAGATAATAATATAGATTAAAAAGGAAGGCCAAGGGGGAAGGAGGGTTCCTAGAAAGGAGAGATATCCGCTTAAGACAAGTCAGAAATATTTCCTCATAGAAGGAAATGTTGGGACCAAGGACAGGGGCAGTTGTCCAAATTCCTTTCACAAGCCCATCAAATAAACATATATTCAGTTAAGAACATAATTTTCCCATTTTCCACTGTTCCATGTCACCGAAGAGGTTCTGAGTACTGGGCATGGTATTATCTACCAACAGGAACATTTGAAGAGTCATGCAATCAGCAGGAAATCCATTTGTTCTGACCTCATGTAGGGCATCTCCCAGGACGCTCTATTGTTTTACCCACAAACGACTGAGGTAATTTAAGATTACTTTCCATATTGGGACAATAAAAAGAAACAAAGATACACTTTGCCACTTTGCCCAGATTATGGCAGGTGACTTATTGGAGAAACCCATCAAATTTATCTAAAAATAATCACAGACAAGTGCCTCAAATAGATAATGAACCAAATACCACATTAAGTAGGTCAAAGAGATCAAGTTGAACAGTATTTGGAAAATATTACAATGTGTTCAGTGCTCCCAAGTTATTCACTGCTATAATTTATGGACATTTTTTTTCTTGCGCTTGGCTACTTTCAAAAAAAAAGTGCTGCTGTCAGTATTTTGGTGCAGCTGGGACTTTCTGTCTTTGATCCCTTGGAGTATATGTTTAGCAATGGGATTTCTGATCAAAGAATACATCCTTTTTAGTTACTTCTTTAGCATAATTCCAAATTGCTGTCCAAAATAATTGTCCCAGTGTACAATTAAAGATTCTCCTTGTACATTTTCATTTTGGTAATTTTATTTTCTTCCCCCTTTAGTTATAAAAGCTAAAGGTTTATCAACGTCTGTTCAAAGAGTCAGCTTTCAGCTTTATCAATTCTATAGTCTTCATCGTCTTTTTTTTTTTAAAGAACCTGCTACATGCTTACCTACCAGCATTCTGACAAATCCTATAGAGAATATAAGTGAAATACCGGAAAAAGGTTGCCCAACATGAACTTACAATCTCACCGGAGCAAAACCTCATTCTATGCATGCAACTTTTAGACAATAAAAGAATATACGTATGTAAGAACCAGAATATGTGAAATTAAGTGTTTCATGGAGAGGGTAGAATCTGACTGGACCTTGAAAGATGGTAAGGATATGACAGGCCAACAGAGGTAGAGGTGGATTCAAAAAAAGAAAATATTGGTTCTGTCAGCCAATACCAGCTGTCCATCCCAACGTCAACAGACAGGTTGGTACAGTGGGCTAGCATCAAGAAGACTTGGGTTTAAAGCTTGCTTCTTACAGTTACTTATCTGTGTTACAATATGATAGCAACTTAACATGTCAGCCATTAGCTTCACACACATCATTATTCTTTATGCTTAAGATTAGAGGCTGTTGTGTGTTCATCCTTTGTTGCTGAAGAAGACCATGCCATCAGAGAAATGATGACATGACTTGCACTTGGCTTTGTTTTGAGTGAGGGAGGGCTGTGCTGGTCACCAGCCTCAATTCTCCTCCAGAGCCATCTGAATTCAACAACCAGATATTCATCAGAATGACTGGAGATGACCCATGATGAGGCAATTGGGGTTAAGTGACTTGCCCAGGGTCATGCAGCTAGTGAGTGTCAAATGTCTGAGGGGAAATTTGAAATTTGAAAAGATTAGAGGCAATGTGGTGTGGTAAATACAGACCTAACCTTAAAGTCAGGAAAGCTTGAGTTCAAATCCTACCTCTGGCATTTGCCGGCTGTGTAACTCTGAGCAGGTACCTGGACTTCATAGCACCCCATACAATTAACACTGTTAGTGTGGGGGGAGGGGAAATTTGCCAAATTGCATTGGTAGAAACAGTTTCCTTACCCAGGAGTTCCTTACATCAATGAAATGCCAGGCCTAATTTCTATCTTAGGTTTAAGATTACAAACCTTTGAAATAACAGTGGGAGCCCAGTGAAGTGTGATTCGACTCATCTAGCCCCACCCCCACCCCAATACCATGCACTTATGTTGAGGCTTGTGACCAGGAGGCATGATGTCTCACTCCTTCTGCCACTTTTACACTATGGCACAGGTAGAAGTCAGTGTCCTGGCTCTTTGTCCCTCATTCTTTACTGGGCAATTTAGAGAATTCCTCTTTATGATTTAGAGACTGCCCCACTACCTTACTTCACGGGTAAGTCCCCTATTTATATCATATCAGCTCTTTGTCTAAAAACTCTATATAAATTTGAGACTTGAGTGGTTCTTGGGGAGCCCGGGATCGGAATGCCCATCCTGTTGTCCAGCTGATCCATTAACCGCCTGTAGAGCTTTGGACAGTGCGGGGGGGTCAAAACCAATCTCTCTATCAGCATCTGTTCTAAGTGCTTAGGAACAGCTTCCTCCCCTTTTGTGCTGTACACATTCAACATATTCAACAGGAAAATATCACAAATTTCTAGCTAAACATTAAAAACATTCATTATTAAATTCTAATTTAATTCTGAAAATAAAATTCTAATTCAATTCTAAAAATAAAATACTTGATAATATCCAAAACTATAGCAACTGTCATGGACCTAGGAAGTGAGAAGACTCATTCCACTGGAAGAAAACACATGCGCACACAAATACATTCATATAATATGTGTGTATACGTGTGTGCATATATAAATACATACAGATACATGTCTCTCTCTACATATATCCAATAAATCCTCACACATTCAAAGACAGATGTTTCTAAGAACTATTTTCCTTGTCCAAATCTCTGATGCTATAAATATCTTTTCTTGGTCTCTTTCCAGATATTTCTAGTTCAAGTGGTGAAAGAACAGTGGAAATAGAATGATGAATGTTGGTAGTGGCAGCATAGAATGTACTTTTTCTTTCGAGCTTAGGCAAAGATAGAATTAGCAAAGGATTTATAAAGTTTGTATGCTACTTTGTGGTTCAATCACGTCTGACTCTTCATGATCCTGTTTTCGGGTTTTCTTCGCAAAAATACTGGAGTGGTTTGCCATTTTCTTCTCCAACTCTTTTTACAGATAAGGAAACTGAGGCAAACAGGGTTGAGTGACTCAAGTTTTAGTGCTTGTTCTGGAGGAAAGTAGGAGAAAAGTCAAAAAGATAAAAGCAAAGAACGGAAGACAAAGATGGGACCAGCACGAAAATGTGAGGATAAGACTCAAAATGTTTTCTTAGACAACACGGCTAAAGCAATAAAGGGAAGCGAAGTTTACTCAAGACAAATGCTAACCGATGGATTCACACGGACACGGAGAATAATCGGTAAATCAAGGCATGTTAAGTACATGCTAAGGGGGTCATGAAATGGGTCTCTCTTCTTAGTGGTTAATGACAAACTTCAGAGTTGGAAGGGACCTTCAAGGTCATCCAACCCAACTTCATACCATGCGGCTTATTCAACATCCCTCCTCCTCCATGTCATGGAAAGGGTTCAGCATATCTGGTGAATTCTCTGAGGCTTTATTGGACGTTATAACTTTCTTAAAGAAGATAGAAATGTTTAATGAAAGATGACTTCCATCCCATGTTCTATAACATGGCTCATATCTCTAAAACACAAGAAGGTTCCTAATTTATATGTCATTCAGTGCTCAGAACGACCACCACCTAACTACATCCAATGGCCTCAACCACTAGCACATTTACCTACTCGCCAGGTAGAACATGCTAAGAGCAAATTTTTGCCAGAAAGAAGAATGTCTGAGCTGCAGCCACAGGACTCACAGATCTCTCTTTAATAAAAGAATAGCACTGCTAGAATTGAGGACATGGAGAACGGGGGAGGAAAACGGTTTCTCCTTTTCTCTTTCTCTGTATGGAAATGCAGGCAAAAATTGAACCACACTTAGGCTATCTTATTCCTGCAATGCGTTACCCTTCCTTATCTCCACCTCATAAAGTCTCTCTCTTCCATTAAGAAGTAACCCAAGCATCACGTTGTACGTGAAACCTTTTCCTGGTATCCCCAACTGCTAATGCCTTCAATCTCAAACTACTTTGTATTTAACTGTGTGGTATATATTCCTAGGAACAGCTAGGTGGCGTAGTGGATAGAGCACTAGACCTGGACTCAGGAAGACTCATCTTCATGAGTTCAAATCCATCCTTAGACATTTACTAGCTGCGTGACCCTGGGTAAGTCACTGCCTCAGTTTCCTCATCTGTAAAATAAGATGGAGGAGGAAATGGCAAACCACTCCAGTATCTCTGTTAAGAAAACCTCAAATGGAGTCAGAAAGAGTTGAAGCATAACTGAAAAAATGACTGAATATGTATTCATTTATTAACTTCATGCTGTAATATATTTACATGGGATTTTGTAATCTGCATAACTAGAATATAGGATCATTGAAAGTTGATGCTCTGACCACGCATCCCCAGTACCCAGCGAAGTGTCCCATTGGTGCTTAATAAATATTTGTTGATGAATGGATTGATAGAGAAGAGAAAGGAAATGTCCTCAAAAAGGGAAATGATATGAATGGAGTTAGTCTGTCAACAAGATGTACGACGCAATATCAACTAGGTTGTAATTAGAAGAGATGGAGGCAGGGAAGCTAGTGAGCGGCAGTAGAGACAAATTAGAATAAGAGGAAAAGGATGAGTTTTGAAGTCAAAAGACCTGGGTTCCCATTGTGGCTTTGGCTCTCACAGACTAAATGTACTATCTCTCAGCTCAGGTTAATCTCTTAAATGGGCTTAATAATACTTGTACTATCTGACCAGCACAGGGGCTAGAGTCAGGAAGACTCATCTTCCTGAATTCAAGTCACTTCCTGGGAAAGTCACTTAACTCTGTTTGCCTCAGTTACCTCATCTGTAAAATGAGCTGGAAAATAAAATGGCAAACCAATCCAGTATTTTTGCCAAGAAAGCCTCAAAAGAGGTCATGAAGAGTCAGATTTTATCTAAACTCTTTCCAAAATTTAAAATTCTACTTTTGTAACCCTGTATTTTCTTGTCTCCTTGTTAACACTGACTGTTCAGCTGCCTAAATATGAGTTCATTGCAAAAAAACTAAAAATAAAAAAAACAATACAATGTATTCAGGTAAGGCTTTCATGTAGTGCAAAAGTTTACAACATACTGACATAAAACAAAGAAGTCTTTAGAAGAGGTCGCCATTATTCAGAGTGGGTAAATAAGTGAAATGAGTAATTTTAAAGGGGAAGGAGGCTGACAGGCTCAACTATCAGGAAGTTATTGAAACTAGCTCTCTTTCCACATTGGCCAATGTACAGCCCACACAGAAGGAAATTACTTGGCTTGTCAGATGTATGTCAGATTAACATGCTTTAGTATGAAAAAAAACCTCACAGCATTTCTGGATAATTTTACACAAATCTCTATGTTCTAAAGATGTGTATGGTCACTAAGATTATGGACAGAATAGTAAATCCTTGTTGACTGATAATCCCAAGTTTTCAAACATCAACAACACTGGCCCAAATATGGAAGGCATAAATAGGAATAGGTTTGGGAGAAAATATAAATTCAACTTTGGATATGCTGAATTTGGGGTGTCCATGGGATATCTAGATGACGATATCCTGAGAGGGGATGGAGGTACAAGTCAAATACAAGAGGAGAGACATGACACCAATTTACTATCTCTAGTCTACATAGAGGCAATAACTAAAGATATGAAAGTGGATGAGACTATTAAATGATCGAGCAAAGGAAAGTGAAGAGATCTCTGACAATGCCTTGGAAGAAATTATCTGTACACCATAAAGCCCTATATAAATGCCAGAAAATATCTACCTTAAGGATCTGAGAATATCTACCTTAAGGATCTGAGAAGAGGAATATCTACCTTAAGGATCTGAGAAGAGGAAAAGGAAGCAGCAAAGGTGTCAAAGAAGGACATTGAGGGAGGAGGAGAATCAGGAGAGTTTGGTACTGAAGAATATGAAGGAGGAGAGATTATATGGGATGGAACCATTCTTTCAGACACTCTGAAGCCTCATTGCCCTTTCTGTCCTCTCCGGAAATAGAGAGCAGTCAGCAGCCTCTTATGGTCTATTAGTTTACAACTTACTTTTCAGGAACATACAGAGTTTCTAATGAAAAGGGAAAATTTCAAAAGGCCTATTCACTTTTTCCTTTACTAAATGGGGCAAGAATCCCAAAGATAAATGAAGTTTGCCAAGAATTCAATTGGGCATGCATTTATTAAGCTCCAAATGTGTGCTGGGCACTGAAAATAAGGCAGCAGACCAGGACCAAATGTTTTTAGAGATTTCTTCACAAATTTCCTTCTTTCCTCCATTTTAGACTGAAAATGTCAAAGAACAAAAGGGGGGCAGGGAGAATATACAAGTAAATAAGAGATCTGCTTTCTAGATTTATCCATGCCATGGTTTTTTTCTGATCTCAGGCAGACCTTCTGCTCTTCCTCACTGCCTAAGTCTGATCTTTTTTTAATATAAAGGAAATCTGTCTATTCAACAAATGTATAATGACAACAAGCTGCACACAAGTCACTGGGGCAGGCACTGAGGAATATAAAGATGCATCTTTAACATGCCCCCTATTTCCAAGGAGCTTGTCCTTATCTCTCTTTATGAGTTTTTTTAATGTTTTCTAGTTTTCCACTTGATTAGTATAATTGTACGAAGTCAATAATTTTTTATGATTCCTGATCAAACACTTTTTTGTTCTGTTTTTTTCAGTTTGTTTATTTACTTTTAATTTTCCACATTCACTTTTACAAGATTTTGAGTTCTAAAGATGGTGTGCAGTCTGATAAAGGCTATACATGTACAATCATACTAAACAGATTTCCACGTTGTATCGTGTTGTGGAAGAAGAATCAGAACAAAAGGGAAACTCCTAAGAAGAAAACAAGACAAAGTGGTCTGTTTCAATATGCATTCGGACTCCACGGTTCATTCTCTGGATGCAGATAGCATTTTCCATCATGAATCTTTTGGAATTGTCTTTCAGGGGTGGAGAACCCATGACCTCGAGCACTCCTGTCTTTGTCATTGCATTGTTGAGAAGAGCAAAGTCTATCAAAAATGGTTATCACACAATGATGCAATGTTCTCCTGGTTCTGCTCACTTCCCTCAGCATCAGTTCATGTAAGACTTTGCAGGTTTTTCTAAAACCTGCTTGCTTATCACCTTATATAGCACAATAGTATTTCATTATATTCATATACCATGACTTGTTCAGCTGTTCCTCAATGGATGGGCATCCTCTCAATTTCCAATGCTTGACCACCACAAAAAGAGCTTCATAAATATTTTTGTACATGTGAGTAATTTTCTCTTTTTTATGATCTCTTTGGGATACAAGTAGTGGTATTGCAGGATCAAAGAGTACACAGTTTTATAGCCCTTCGGGCATAGTTCCAAATTGCTCTCCAGAATGGCTGGATAAGTTTAAAACTCCACTAACAATGCATTACCCTTCCAATTTTCCCACATCTTCTCTAACATTTGTCGTTGTCCTGTTTTTTCATGTTAGTGAATCTGATAAGTATGGTATAATGCCTCGGAGCTGTTTTAATCTGCATTTCTCTAATCAGTGATTTAGAGTATTTTTTCATATGGCTTTAGATAGCTTTAATTTCTTCATCTGAAAACTGCTTGTTCATATCTTTTGACCATTTATCAATTGGGGAATGATTTGTATTCTTATAAGCTTAATTCAGTCCTCTATATATTTTAGAAATGGGGCCTTTATCAGAGATAGTGGTTATAAAAATTGCTTCCCAGCTTACTGCTTCCCTTCTAATCTTGGTGGTACTGTCTTTGTTTGTGCAAAAACTTTTTAATTTAATGTAATCAAAATTATCCACTTTCCATTTCATAATGTTTCATATCAAATACTTTTAAAATTTCAGACTCAGTCCATGTTTTCATGCATGATTTGTACATACAGAATTCCCTGTCATCCCAAAGGGAAATCTCTTGATAGGTGATCAATAGGAGATTAAAAGTTTTCTGAATTTCCCACATGTTATTTAGATATTTGATGCCTCTAATGGTTTAATAGATGTATTTAGCATACTTCAGAACTGCACCCTGTTTCAGCCAGACTAATATGCTAGTTTTTGCTTCTCATTCTTATTCCAACAGTTGTGACAATTTGCAAATTATAAGGCACCCAAAATGCACATCAGAAATATTTTTCACACAGAAAACAAAATCTAAATCTCACTTTATGCACCATAAAGCAAATGTAATGGTTTCTGGCATTTCAATCTTAAATTAATAAAAGGACTAATTTGCAGCTTCAAGAAGATAATTTCAGCTACATTCTACATAAGAGATTTCCTCTAGAAAACCAGGATATATCAAAAGGACACACAATCACACTGATGTTGCAATATATTAAAACATTACTTATGGGAGACATAGGAAGACAAGAGAAATCCTATGGCAAGCCCTAGACCTGGGCACAGATTAAGACCTGTTCCTCCTAGTAATATCTCCTCAAACTATCAAGTGGTCTTCTGGAACACCTTTTCCAATGGCTAGCCCCACAGCTGCTAAAGCAGCTACTCACTGGGCTATACCCCTGCTCCCCAACAGCTGTCAAATAACTACAGCCTATTTCTAAGCAAAACAATGAAGCTTTTAAAGTTAAAAATATTTTCATATTTCTTGAAGTCTTAAAAAACCTTTACATTTTGCCTATCTCCAATACTTATAAATTACCTCTATGAATCAAGAAAGCATATCAGAATGTTAGCCAGTTATACGTTACCTAATTCCTCACTTTGTTTTGTCTGTTTCACCAAACTCCACCTTTTATTTCAGTGGTTTACAACTAAATTAAGTTTCAATAAGCCTTCCCCAAACACACACACACACACACACACACACACACACACACACACAATCCTTATTAGCAATGTATTGCATCCTAAAGCTAAATCCAGGATCAATCTTGTATTTCTTAAAGCAAACTTTTAGAAAATTCATACACATCATGTTTTTTAATTGACTTAAAGTTACTCTGATGGGATAAATAGTTAAAATTCAGCTCTTAAAATTAAGTATCAAACACTAAAATGGTCCTATCTGATGGTTGATGATGGCTCAGTGGTTTGCTATTTTTTTTTCAAGAGCCTCCATTCAACAGTCAGAAAGAATTTTTTTCCTGTTTCATTCACCAAGACTTTGAATATACTGCTAGGAGAGAGAAAAGGCCCCTTAGGTCAGAACTGCTGGAAGACTTACATAAAGAGGCACTTCACGGGAGCTCAACTCCATTATTTCAGCATCTGTAACAAAACAAGTCAAAGGAGTTACTGAACAAGGCACCGTGTAACAGATCAGCAAAGTCTCTTTCAGTTTCCTCCCTTTAGATATTACAATTGAAAAGAAAAGGACTACATACATTAAACAGGCAATCAGTAGAAATGTTGCAAATGAGAACTTATTTAAAAATTTATTGAAAATTAATAAAGAGATTATGATTTATTAATTATTAGAATTTATTAAGAAATGCTATAAATGAGAATACAATATGCCCTCTGGGATGCCCTTACCATCTCTTCACATGAGCTTTTTTTTATAAAATAATCCTAATTCCTTAAAGCCACTGATCGTTTCCATGAACAATCACATAAATTTGAAAGATTTAAATTTAGTTCATTTACATTCCTTGGAGATGTAGAGGAAATCTAGTCTTATTATTTCATTGGTCTGGGAACAGCCAATAAGAGAACACCCCCTACCAACCAACGAAGATGAGCAGCTTGGCAAGAAGCGATCTTAGAGAATTAGTTAGCTGGGGCATTGACAGGTGAAAGGTCATACAGTCAGTATTATGTCAAAGGCAGGACTCGAATCCAAGGCATTCTGATTCTGAGACCACCTTTCTGTGCACTGTGTCATGCTGTCTCTCAATATCTCTTATAATACTAAGAAAAATAAACGAAAGATACTAAGAAACTAAAAATACTAAGAAAAATAAAAGAAAAAATTAAAATTTGGTCTTAAATGAATCCCCTTATATCCTAGTTGTTAACACAAAGAGGAAAAAAAACATCGCGACAACAACATTCTTGCGTAACTGAAGCATTTTGGGTAAATCAATCAGTATTGTCCAAAGTTACAGTAATCATGATCCCAATAATTTTTGTCAAATTCGGGATGTCATTGGTGTAAGACGGCTCCTTTGATAAATGCGGATTTGTACCTTCTCTAAAATATTTGTAATCTTAGAGAATTGACTGGAGTGCTTTAATAACCCAGAGTAACACAGAAGGGATGTGTTAAAAGCAGGATTTGAACTCAGGTCTTCCTGACAGAGAAATCAGATCTCTGTCCACTATACTACTCTGCTTCTCCATAACCATAATAACAAAAACATAGGCTTTACTTTTCTACAAAGACCAACACTCTGACAGCTCAGCCAGTCAAGCACAATGTGTGGCACACAGTAGGCACTTAATAAATGTTTACTGACTGATGCTGCTAACTGGATAGACTATGCTGCTTCTTTAAGTAAAACCTCTCTGTTATACGGAGGCATGGCCTTGATCTGTCCCTCTGCCTAACCCTTTAACAGATGACAAGCTGTTCAGAATCTCCAAGTATCTTCCTAGGGAAAGTAAATAAGACTCTCTGACCTCAAAAGTTATGGGGCATTCCTCCTAATTTGTAATTTTTTTGTTTTTTAAGCCACCATGATATGCTAGAAATTGGCTACTTAACGTGCCCCCACCACATTTTGGAGAAAGTGGAAAGCAGTATGATTATTTCTATTATTTATGTTATTTTAATATTTCTATCAAGATTGTAATCTAAAAGTAAGCATCAATACTATTTTGCTTTATTTTATATCATAAGTTGTAAAAGAAAAACTGCATTCAGAAAACACTAAAATTATGTCAACTGTAAGTGAATTGTCATAAGAAATGTAAAAGAAAAAAGAAAGCATTTGAGGGAAGCTGATAATCATCCAATGAAAATTTTAAATCCTGATATAAATGACGTGGTATTTAAATTCATAGACAAGAACCCCTAAATAGACCCTCAGCTCCTTGAGGGTAGGGACTTCTTTCATTTTTTTGTCTTTGTATACCCACTCCCTGACATTAGTTGTCAATTACAGCAACACATTGGTGCCCTATAGGAGGTCGCGGCTTGCAGAAGCTTGATAAAAAGGAGAGGTGAGTCTAGCAGTTCCTGTAGTTGAGCTTGCCCATAACTTGAGACTGTAGAAGAGGCATCGGCCTTGATGGTGGCTGAGGAGACTTTAGAGACAGTGTAGGCTCCTAGGACTCTTACTCCCTTCACACGGAAACAAGGACCACATCTAGCTCAGACCCTAAAGGCAAGGCCCCCAAAGCTCTCATTCTAGAGTGACAGGTACAGGAATATGACCCGTGTGAAAAAAAAAATAACTTAAATCTCTACCATGCAGGAAAGTTTCTGCTCCCTAACTATATTACTCGAGCATTCATTTAGGACTTCAAGTCATTGTGTCCATCGCTAAGGAAAAAGACCATTGTTCAGTCACTCAGCTGTGTCTGACTCTTCATGATCCCAAGGACGGTAGAATGCTAATACTGTCCACTTGGTTTTTCTTAGCAAAGACACTGGAGTGGTTTCTTTCTTCAGTGAATGAAAAGGACACCCAAATGCTATTTCTTTTTTTTTAAATCTTCTGATTAAGGGCACATATTATGCTTTAGATTGACCCATAGAAAAAAAGGCAATGTATCTTGGGGATATGAAAAAACTATTTTCTATTCATTATTTCCTGAAAAGAACTACTTCTCTGAAGAGAGGAAACTGAGGCACCAAAAAAAAAAAATAAAGCAAGTAATCTGCCCAGGGTCACACAGATATTAAGTGTCTCAGGTGGTGTCAACTCATTTTTTCTGTCTCCAAATTCAGGACTTTCTCTACTAGACCAAGATGCCTTTCTCATTACAGAACAATAATGATTTTCTTTTTTTTCTATCACTGAGAAACTAAATTAAAACCTAATTTACCTACATATATAAGTTTCTTGCCCCTAGGAGAGTCGTGGAGAAAACTCAAAGAGAAAAAATATGATAGAAACTCTAAATCCACCTGCCTTCTCTGATTGGATTTATTTTTTTCCAAATGAATTCCCCTTTCTCAGCAAAGGGCAACAAGTTCTGTATTCACTTCTAGAACTGAATGACTAATCCACTCAATTTTTACTTTAAGCTTAAGAATAAAAGAGAATTTTATATTTGCTAGACAAGTTACAACTGGCTGCTCCTCATGTATTGTCTCTCTGCCCTAAATACCAGGCAGAGAGGCCCCATTGCACCTCACTGTATTTTCTAATGATATATTTTCCACTGAGACACTATGAAACATATAATTTTTTTAATGTAGCAGGTGACACTGAAAATATTTGTGATACTGAAGAAAGTCTTCATGCTGATGTATCTTTTTTAAAAATAACACTGTCATTGAACTTAAATTTTCCTCAACAGTTTAAGGAGAAAGCAAAAGTCAGTGTCTTTCCGAAGGTTGACTAGTGAGTGCTGGGGGAAAGTTTCTGGTACAAAACTTAGGATTTAGTCATATTTTTGGTTTTGGTTTTTTTAATTTGGTTCCCACAATCAAATTCTTTCAAAAAGCATGCCAGCAGGGTACAACAGTATACAGGGTTGTTGGTTTACAGTACCAATCATATTGAACGTTCATTTCTTTGGTTATTACAACATGTAAAATGGAATATTAGAACATGCTTGGCAATAAGAACAAACACTCGAGATATAAAATAACCACTGGAAAGTAAGAAGGAGGAAGGAAATAAACATTAACTATGTACCTTCTATGTCCAGGCGCTGTGCTAAGCACTTTAAAAATGTTATCTCACTTGATTTTCACACCTCTGAGAGATATGTGTTATTGTTATCCCCATTTTACAGTTGAGGAAACTGAAGCAGACAGAGTTGAAGTGACTTGACCAGGGTCATACCACTAGTAAGTGTCTCAGGTCACATTCGAACTGAAGTCTTCTGATTTCAGTCCCAAGATTCTATCCACGGCACCACCTAGCTGTCTCCAACTAGATCTGACATGTACTGGCCAGAACAAACCATTTCTTTGTTTTTTGAAAGGTAAGGTTTCTCACATTTCACCATCCAAATAAAATGCAACAGAAGATACTTAAAGAAGGGAACAAAAATGTGCCATCAAGTTTTGTGGATCCTTGTGTGTGTATGAATCATTTTTTGTGCTTAATAATATGATCCTATGAAAAGCATCTAAAACAAAACAAGACAAATCCTGGATTCACGTCCCAGAGCTGCTGCTTACGAGCTCTTTGACCCTGAACAAGTTCACCTGTTTAGCCATCTCAGGTTTCTCATACAATGACGGGGTTAGAGTAGGGGATCCTTGAGGTTTCTTCCCACCAATCTAGGAAATAATCTTATCCTGATCAAGTCATATTTCACACACTCAGAAAGATATTCTCTTGCCCAGCTCCCATAACAATCTAAGATAAGCATGATGGAAAGGATTTTGGATTTTTTTCACTTATACTATCTAAGGAGGAAGAGTATGCCCTCCACAAAACAAGTAGAATGGTCTAGTGCTTGCTTAAAAATAAAAAGAAAAGAGACAAAAGACTTTTGTAAATTAACAACCTGCTGGGAAAATCAAGAGCCTGCCTACTATCCAACGATTCAGGTGCACACAGCTTAAAGTAAAAAGTAGAACTATCTAATGAACTCAGATGATGCTTCAAGATTAGGAAAAAACCAATAAAACCAACTGCACAATAAGGCCTCATTAATTCAAATTGGGCATGAAGGATTAGTGAACGGTCTAAACTAAAATATCAGTAAAATTATTTAGCCAAAAATAGACGTGATAATATGAAGTTTCTTTATAAACTGTAGAAGGCACTACATGTGCGAGTTATTATTAACATGATTATTAGAGTGAAGCCATTTGAAAAGAAGGGTGGGGCCAGATATCAGAGATATTAACGAAATAAAATTTGCAAGACTTGGCTACTAACTGAACATAGAGACGAGAGAAGGAAGAGATAAGAGGGACTTGATTCAACAACAGCTTTTGTGAAAAAGTTCTTAGAGGTTTCAGTTGAACAGAAATGTTGTGCTTTCGTTGGATTCTGCCAAGCACAACAAATAAATAAGTTATATATAATGATCAGTACTATTTATATGGAAACGATATACCAAAAAATTAAGGTCTTGAAGTAGGTTAAATATACTCCCACTGCAATCTGGTACACCATTGTCGATTCTTCATCACAGTCAGTATGAAAATCAACCCACAAATACTTTCTGAGTTACGACTGTGTACATACATATATAAAAAGTTCAACCTCAAGGAAAGAGAAACTTCACAAGGTTCTAGGATAGGGACTAAATATGTGATTTCATTCCTTTAGGGAACTCCTGGATAAGAAAACTTCCTCCATCAATAATGGTTGACATTTACATAGTGCTTTAGGGTTTACAAAGTGCTGGGCCAACTTTTATCTCATTTTATTATGATTAATTACCAAGTGGTATAAAAAAAGGAAAGGACACTCAAAATGATTGGGAATAGTTTGAACAAAGACAAACTACAGTATGAGGTTTGAGAATTAGCACGGTAAACTCAGGGTTCAATCTGTCAACTAATTTGGATGAAAGATGGGAGCTATAGAGAAGTAGGGTAAGATAAGGTTGTGATAAGAGAAGGCCTTGAATGCTGATATAAAAAGTTTACTATCATATAATCAAGAAAGGAGAACCAATACTGTGTGGTTTCCCAAAAGGCAGGGGGAGAAAAACAATCCCAAGATAGAGGAGGTCATCAACGTGATTAAATGTGAAAGAAATAATAAAGGATTGGTTCTAAGAAATGGCCGTTAGAGTAGTGCCAAGGAAGGGTCACTGGTGATTTTCCATACAACCGAAGGATAAAAGCCAGATTTCAAGAGGTTAAGGAAAGAATGGTTGGTAAAGGAGTGCAGGCCACACCTTCAAGAAATTTGGCAACGAAGGAGAAATATAAGACTGCAGCAGAAGGGAGGAGTTAGACAGGACAGTAGAGTCAAACAAAGGGCATTGTCATTTTTTCCCTTAAGTTAAAAGGGCCCTGTGTATGTTTGGAGGAAAAAGACAAGTTAAATATGTCAGAGAGAACATAATTTTGTTTCAGAGAGGCTTTTAAAAATACAGGTAAGACTATTTTGATGATACTTATACCAGGGTAGATATATTTTGACCTAAAGAAAGAAATAAGGTCATGATATGATTATGTTTCTATGATTTTAACCCCACTTCATGGGAATGCTAAGCACATTAATTATGTTCTCTAGAGGACCTTGGATAGCTACATTCATTACTTAAAATATTTTCATTCTTACCATTTGTTTTTAAGATAGTCAAATCCACAAATATTTATTAAGTCCCTATCTCATAGAGGATATATTCTATATGAATCTTATATGTTCCTTTATGTTGATATGCTGTCTCCTGTCATGAATATGTAACCTCCTTGAGGGTAGGGACACTTTTTGTGCTTTTGCCTTTCTTTGTATCTGACTTCTTCTGTGTCTGGTATGTGATGATTAATAAAATGTTCTTCTTAAGAGAGGCTGGGTAGACAAAAATGAAACAAGATCTGCCATCCAAGAGTCTGTAATCCAGTAACAGCAATGGTGTCATAGAAACAGTCAAGAGACCTGATGGAATCCCAGCTTTAGTGCTTACTGTCCAGATGAGAGTGGGCAAGTCCTTTCCTCCCCCCTTATTCCCAATTACTTCATATCCAACACCAGAATCACACCTTCACTACCTCCCTGTTGGGGTTGTTTTAAGGCAGGTGTTCTCAACTGGGTACATATACTTTTTAAAATGATATTTTGATAAATATATTTCAATAGGCTTAGTGTCCTTGGTGATCCCATGGATTTATTTTACACAATTAAAAATGTTATTCTGCGGAGAGACCCATAGGCTTCCCCAGGTTGTCAAAAAGGTCGATGTTACAAAGAAAGTCTAAGAATTCCTGTTTTAAGGAAAGCTCTTTGTAATCCTATATGAACGGTGGCATTATTGTTACCATGGGAAGATAAGGCATATATATACAGTGCACTACATGGTACATGATATGTATATAAAAAAGATTCAGAAAAGAGATTCAGGAAGGAAGACATGACTTCCAGTTGGGAAATTAGGGCAACGTATATGAAGGTAAAGACATTTGAGCTGGGTCGAGTAGGATGAAAAGAATTTCGAGAGTTCAAGACGTGGACAGAGTTTCATTCTACACGGAGGGTACAGCTGACACAAACACACAAAGATGGATGAGGTCAGAATGAGTTCATACATTTTGACTGAAAATAGAATGTATGAAAGGAAGAAATGAGAAGTAAGAGAAGAAAGGTAGACTGGAAATAGATAGCATAGGGTTCTGAATGCCAGACTAAGCTAATACTTCATTCTCTAGTCACTGGAGAGTTAAAACTGGTTTTGAACAGAAGGATATAATTAAACCTATGTATTAGGAAAAGTAATATACATTGGCATAAAGGATGAATGGACAAGAAAGGAAATTAGGAGGGAAACAAGTTAGGAGACCATTAGAATAGTTCAGGCAAGAAGGAGGGAAATGAAGCATTATGCCAGACTTGGGTGATGTGTTGGCTGGACTGCTAAAAGGTTTTTTTTCTTTTCTTTTTCATTCTCTGTTATAAAAGCTTGTTGTCTGGATGGCATGAGGGGGAAGGGTAAATTGGGAATTGAAGGCGATATAAAAATAAAAAATATCTGTAAAATATTTAGCCAAAAATAGACATGATAATATGAAGTTTCTTTATAAACCTTAGAAGACACTACACATGCGAGTTATTATTACTAACACAATTATTAGAGTGAAGCCATTTGAAAAGAAGGGTGGGGCCAGATATCAGAGATATTAAAGAAATAAAATTGGCAAGACTTGGCTACTAACTGAACATAGAGGTGAGAGAAATAGAGATAAGATGGACTTGAAAAAGTTCTTAGAGGTTTTAGTTGTCCCCAGAATCAATATAATTCAACCGTGTGACACGGCAGCCCACACATGAAAATAGCTTTAATCTGAACTGTGTCCATACCAAGGGAGGTAAGAGTCCTATTATATTCTGGCCTGGGCAAATCAGATTCATTTTACATTGTACTCATCCTCACATTTTGGGAAAGACATTAACTAACAAGCACTTTCAAAGCAGAGCCACCAGAATGGTGAAAGAACCGTAAAACTGACCATATGAGGGATCGACCGCGACTGCTGTCTTGAAGGCACTTCATGGCTACCATGTTGTAGAAAAATTCAACTTGATCTCCTTAGCGCCCAAGAGCAGAACTAGGGATAGGAAGGCAGGAATTTAGCTTGCTGTAATAGCTATCTAAATCTATTTGGACCACTATCCAAAGTGGAAAGACTGCTGCAAAAGGCAGTGATCTCCTTACTACTGGAAGTCTTAGAACAGAAACTAGAACATAGATGTAACAGATTACTTCTCACAAAAAGGATTCATTTTCAGGTAGAGAGTAGACAAATGGCTTCTGCGATCCTTTCTGACTTAGATTCTCTGGTTGTATGAAGCAAGGCCTTGAGGTTTCAATATATTTCACCTACTACCAGATAAAAGAATCCATTCCTTTTTTCTTAAGAGGAAAATTGCAATAACTACATAAGCAACCAATTTTCCTAATGTCCATTAGCAATTGTTTTTAAATAACATGTTTAATTTCTAGATTTGAAATAATCTTCATTTCTTATTTTTAAAATGGTCACCTTTGGGGGGGATATCTCCAAATCCATATAAATTCAGCTGGGAATATTCTAATTCTGGATAATTCTATACATAAATTCTTCATTGACAGTGAATCAAGAGGCACCAAGAGAATAATGTTTATCTGTCTTTCTAGGCAATCTCAAGATGGGTCTGTGGTTGTATTAGTCAAGTTGAATCCTTTCCAAAACATTCACATGCCTGCCGTTAGCCAGATAGCACTTGAACATTTCCGTTCTTCACAGCTCCTCATGAAAACTAAAAAGTCTTCTTGTCAATTCATGATTTTTTATGAGTTTCTGCTATAGATTCACTTCGTAAAGCAACACAAAACTCAATATTTTGACATGTTCATGCATACTATTACAAAAGAATTAAATTTTACCCTTTCAAGAACCTAAGACAAATAAAATAAAATTAAATATAATGCCAAATTGAAGTATATCTTTACGTGCCACACACTACTTTCTACTTGCTCTGGAAAAGAAATTCAACCATAGAATGGCATTTGCAGCAGCAGGATAGGTAGGCGTATACATACTAAATATGTGATCAGTTTTAATCAGAAGTTAGTCAATAAATATTGCCTCCTCAAATTTTTTAAGAAAAATTCACCTGTCCTCCAGAGCCTCAACTTTCTGGCGGGTGGTAGCTAGCTAATCTGATAAAATATTTTGGATTAATAGGATGATTATGAGTGGGAATGGATTTAAAGTATGTGCATTAAAACAAGGACTTTGTGGAGACCATCTTATAGAGGAGACAATCTAATTACAGGAATTTCCAAGTATTGTAATAAAGAGGCAAGACAGTCTGGAACATTTAGGTCTATTAACCTAATCACACAATGTTTGTTGTTACTGTTGTCTGTCCTTCGTTTTCATTTTCAAAGAGAACAAATGACATCATGGGGTAATGTCTTGACTCATGGGTAAACTGGGTTTAAATGAGGCAGAGTCTCACAAAGTCATCAACTTCATTCACTCTTCCAGAGTCAAGCAAGTCCAGTAGCTAGACAAAAGTCAGGACCACTGGGGATGGCTTGGGATGCAGCAGACAAACTTGGCATTTTCTATGTCTGACTGCTCCACAGGCAACAAGCAGACCTGTGTGTATACATTTGTGTGTGCACAGAGGTATACGTACGTCACATATTTGTTTGGGTATGTAGCCTATAACTTTATATGAAAAAGATTCATGAAGATTTATATGAACTGGCGCTGAGTGAGGGCAGCAGAACCAAGAGAACGTGGTACACAGTTACAGCCACATTGTGTCAAGACTTAGCTCTTCTGAGCAATGTCTAAGACAACTCCAAAAGGCTCATGATGGAAAATACTATCTACATCCAGGGAAAGAACTATGGAATCTGAATGCAGATGGCCGCATACTATTTGCTCTCTGTTTTGTTTTGTTTCATCTTTCTTGTGATTCGTTCCATTGGTGTAATTCTTCTTTACAACATGACTAATATGGAAACATGTTTAATATTAATGTATATGTAGAGCCTATATCAGATTACATGCTGTTTTGGGGAAGGGGAGGCTAGGGAGAGGAAGAAAATATAAAACTCAAAATCTTGTGGAACTGAATGTTGAAATCTAAAACTAAATTAATTTTTTAAAAAAGAAAAAGATTCATGACCAAGTATGATGTCTTTTAAAAATAAAATGTGGTATAGGGTTTATCATAACAGTTCCAGACACAGCATAGTGGATAAAGAGCTGGCCTCAAATCTGGTAAGACCTGGCTTCGTTGTCTTGCCTCTGACACATAATGGCTATGGGACCTTGGGTAGTTAACTACATCCCAGTGTATCAGGCAGCTCTCTAGGACAAATTGTACAACAGGTACAACCTCCATTGGTATTCTTACCAATTATATCACAAGTCTGATTTTAAAAACAAAAAAAAAACTCGATGATGAAGACGATGACAATGAGAATCTCATATTCATCTTTCTCAATGGAGTTCTGATAGCAATAGTGCTGGGACACATTGCTATCCAGTTTTTGTGATTTCATATTTAAGATTATGTGAACAATTACATAAGTGGATAAAATAACACCTTTTAATAACTAAAGCATTGGGATATAAACTCATTTCCTGTAGACTTACTATAAAATAAGGCTTCTCTGCTATAATTTCAATAAAAGAGAGAACAATGAGGATAATATTTTCTTATTCTCATATGGTTTTCATTTTATCTGAAAGGTCTTCGTATTTTGAAAGGTTTTTACTACACATAACTTGGAGGTTATGAGTATTTGATATGGTAACATATATTTAAAATATTGTTCTCAATTTTTATGGATCATTGCTATATTTCGGCAATTATGGGTTAAAAGTGATAATAAGTGGAGATAATGCTCCAGATCTGGTATTATTTATCTGTTGAATTTTCAAAAGTATTTTGAGGTCTCTCTAGTCACCAAATTCTATCTCCCTAGATATTCTGCAGGTGCTAAATGTATCTTTCTTTCAGTGATGTGCTGCACATGTCCTACAATTTCCTCATGTAACCTGCACTGATCAATAAGTCTGAATTCCTTATGGAAAATCCATCTGAAATTTTTGGTAGCCAGGATCTCATTTTGCATTAGCATCATGAACCCCTCTGTCTACAACCAAACCAAGATGACTCAGACATTTGATGGACACTTCTTTATCAACATATTGTTGGTTGTGTCGATGTAGAAGATACCCACAAAGGGTCTTTGATTCTTCTCTAAACTCTTAACCATTTCATTGGCTACATCCAAAGGTAACCACTTAGAGCAACATTCAAGAAATCCAGGGGCATTTACCTATCGCTAGCCTTTGTCCATTTGTACCAAAAGAATTTCTGTAAGTTTTTAACTTTCCATGTGCTTTCATGACATGAAAAGATCATAGATTTAAAACTGAAAGGATATTAAAAGGATAACTTATTCAACACCCCTATTTTATAGATGAAGAAAGAGAAGCCCAGAGAAGTTAAGTGACTTGCCCAAGATCACACAGCTTTCACAAACATTGGCAGATGTTTGAACCCATGTCCTCTGACCACCTTCCTCTTTTTTGAGAAGGAGATGTGTTTTGTCAATATTATATGGGCTTTTATTAGGGCACTTTCCACTTCTGACATGGTCCATTTTACCAGAAGTGTTACATTAACACTGGTTTTCTATTGGTGTCGATTGACTCTTACATCTTCTTTCCACCGAATTTTGATTTTAGGATGCCAATAAGTCTCTTAACATAGCACATCCCTAAATTTCTCCTTTGTAGTTGTATGCTTGGTGAGTAAAAGACTACTATATTTTAATGTATTGCTGGCATCATACATTGGTTTAATTTAACTAATCAATTCAAATCTCTAATCTACTTTTTCTTAGTTTGAATTAAGAATGTTACTGAGTTCAAATGACATTTTTATATAATGGAGACAAATTTCATGCAATGAAGAAGCAGTTTAGTATGTTTTTGATAAAATCACTTAATTTGATGCTATCATCAACTGATAAACACATAGACATCATTTCTGGTCAAGGCAGCAAACAGAACTGCCCAATCCACATTTATAACAGCAAAGACCAAAAAAAAGAACCAGACCAAATAAATACTAAAAAATACAAAAAGAAGCTACACTTACGTAACTTCATCCCTCTCAGATCCACACAAGGAGATGCCTGCAAATACTAAGGAAGGGCTTTAGCCAAAGAGGTCAGGTTAAGGACACCTCTCAGAGGTTTTCCATCCTGAAGGGCACCAGTGTCTGTGCCATGGAACATAGCTCTGCTACAGGCCCCCCAACAAGGAAACTCCCAAGGTGCTTAGGCACCTGAAGTGCTCTGATTCTTGCCCTAACAACAAGAATATCAGTTATCCAGGTATCCGCAGTGAAAGTGGTGGAAGTAGGGGAGAGGAGAGACCTGAACACTTCAGTGAGGAAGATCCAGGGCAGTCCAACATCTACAGAGTGTGCTATAAGGGCTCTGAAAGTTTAAAGCATAGCCACCCCCTGACAACCCTGAAGAGCTCAGCATTCTGTTTAACTGGTGGCTATATGTGAGCCTTATACTTGCCTGCAATGTGTGCAGATACCAGCGGAAATCAGAGTCAGGATTCCAAACAATTAAAATCAGGACTAAATAGAGGTTTACTATCTGACTCAAGAGTGCAGGACCATTAGGTGCTTGGAACAAAAAAGTCCCAATTCTAGAATAAGCCTAGAAACAGGAATAAACAGAGACACCGATGAGAAAAACAAACTTTGCGGACTGAAGAACATTCAGGATACAAACCTAGAGGAAGAGAAACTACTTTATTATTGGTGGACACTGAGCTAAAGGTATAGTTGGGTCACATGGGTGACTAGAATTCTGGGAAGATAAAAATTATAAAAGGATAACATAAAAGAAATGAGCTCCAGAAAACTCTGTTTCTCTCACTTTCCTGCCTTGACCAGAAATGATACCAATGTATTTATCTCTTAATGAAAACATCAAGCTAAATGACTTTATCAAAAATACATTAAACTGCTTCTTCACTGCATAAAATCATTTAGCATAAATGGTGAAAAACCTTACCTAAAGGAAAAACTCTTCCCAACCAGAAATCAATGAGTCCATGAGACAATAAGAAATACTAGGTCTAAATTGAAAAACTAAAAAAAAGAATCAGAAAATATTAGCTTCCCCCCATTAAAAATTGACTTAGAAAATAAAAGATCAAGAGATAATCTAAGAATAAGACAGTCTGAAAACCACAGCCAAAACAAAACTCCCTAATATCATGTTTCAAGAAATCATAAATGACTTCACACTGTACACCAAGATAAGGTCAAACTAGACAAATGACTTAAACATAAATGCTGATATCATAAATAAATTAGGGAAGCATGGAAAAATGTGGAAATGAACCTGTCAGGATTATGGATAAGGGAAGAGTTTATGACCAAACAAAAGATAGAGAAAATCATGGGAAATAAAATGGATGATTTTTATTAAGTGAAATTAAAGAGTTTTTGCACAAACTAAACTAACATAGCCAAAATTAGAAGGAGAACAGTAAATGAGGGAAAATTTTTACAGGTTTCTCTAATAAAGGTCTCCTTTCTCAAATATATAGGGAGCTGACCAAATCTGTAAAAATAAGAGCCATTCTCCAGTTGGTAAATGGTCAAAAGATATGAACAGGTAGTTTTCAGAAGCAGAAATCAAAGCTATCAAAAGTCACATGAAAAAATACTCTAAACCACCACTAATTAGAGAAGTACATGTTATTTTTCCCACTTAATGAGGTAACAAGCAATGTGATATAGGTTATACATGTACAACCATATTAAACATATTTCCACATCAGTCATGTGAAAGAAGAATCGGGACAAAAGGGAAAAACCATGAGAGTTTGCTTTGATCTGCATTCAGACTCCACAGTTCATTCTCTGAATTTGGACACTATTTTCCATCATGAGTCCCTTGGAGTTGTCTTAAATCATTGCATTGCTGAGAAGAGCTAAATCTATCAAAGCTGGTCATCATACAATTTTTCTGTTACTATGTACAGTGTTCTCCTGGTTCTGCTCAATTCACCCAACATCCGTTCATGTACAACTTGCAGATTTTTCTGAAATCTGCCTGCTCATCATCTTGTAGTACAAAAGTATTTCATTACATTCATATACCACAACTTGTTCAGTCATTCCCCAATTGATGGACATCCCTCAATTTCCAATTCTTGGCCACCACAAAAAGAACTGCTGTAAATATTTTTGTACATGTGAGTACTTTTCCCTTTTTTATGATCTCTTTGGGATACAGACTTAGTAGTGGTTTTCCTGGATCAAAACGTATGCAGTTTTATAGTTTGGGCAAAGTTTCAAGTTGCTCTCCAGAATGGTTGGATCAGTTCACAACTCCACTAACAATGCATCAGTGTTCTAATTTTCCCACATCTTATCCAACATTTCTCATTTTCCTTTTTTTGTCATGTTGGCAATCTGACAGGTGTGATGTGGTACCTCAGAGTTGTTTTAATTTGTAATTCTCTAATTATGGGGTTGTGAAAAATTTGGCAACTTTAATGTTTTTTAAGCTTCTGAACACACAATGATCCAAAAGTCAATTAAAAATCACATGCACAATGAATCCATAGTGTTTCTGGCAGCATTTGCCCATGTTGCATTGCATAACTTCACTGCAGCTTTGGCTCTCTGAACAAAAAGCCTGAGTACTTTGCACTGCATATGCCCTCAGACGACACACACTACCAAAACTCAAAAAGGGGTCACAAGTGGAAAAAAATTTAGAAAGAGCATTTTTATATGACTATAGATAGTTTTAATTTCTTTATCTGTAAGCTGCCTGTTCATATCCTTTGACCATTAAAACAATTCTTAGATGCCACCTGATAGCTACCAGATTGGTTAACATGACAAAAAAAAATGACAAATGCTGGAAGGAATGTGGAAAAATTGGGACACTGATGCACTGTTGGAGGAGTTGTGAACTAGATCAGTCATTCTTCAGAACACTATGGAACTACGTCTAAAGGGCTATAAAACAGTGAATACTCTGATCCAGCAGTATCACAACTAGGTCTATATTCTAAAGAGATCAAAGAAAAGGGAATAATACCTACACGTTTAAAAATATTTACAGCAGCTCTTTTTGTGGCAACAAAATATTGGAAAAGACACCCATCAACTGGGAAATGGCTGAACAAGTTGTTGTATGTGATTGTTATGGAATATTATTATACTACAAAAGATGATCAGAATGGTTTCAGAAAAACCTGGGGAGACTTACAGCAACTGAAGCAAATTGAGGTAACCACAACCAAGAAAACACTGTACATAGTAACAGCAATATCGTAAGGAAGATCAATTGCGAAAGATTTCACTACTCTGATCAATAAATGGTACAAAACATTTCCAAAGGGCCTATGATGAAAAATGTTATCCATTTCAAAGAAAGAACTGATGAATTTGGAATGCAGGTTGAAACTTACTTTTTTTAACTCTGTTTTTCCTTTTTTTGCCTTCGTTTTCTTTTGCAACAGGGCTAACGTGAAAATATGTTTTGCATGACTTCATATGTATAATCGTTATCAAATTGTTTGCCTTCTCAAAGAGGGAGAGGAACAGAAAAGAGGAAGATAATTTAGAACTTAAATTTTTAAATGAACTAATTTTTTACATGTAATTGAAAAATATTTAGTGAAATAAATAAAAAATATTTTTAAAACTGAAAACTGCCTAGATCTACTAAAATCAGAAAGTAGAAATAGAAAATTGAGAGAAAGTATAGACAGATTATACTAGTCACCTCCTAAAAGAAATCACAAAATAAAAACTCCTAAGAATACTACAGCCAAAATTAAGACCTTCTAGATCAAATAAAAAATATTGAATAGCCAGAAATAAAGAGTTCAAATGCTAAGTAATCACAGTCAGGATCACATAAGAACTGGCAATTAATACCATGAAGGAGAGGTGGGCTTGGAATACAATATTCCTAAAGGCAAAAGATAAAAACTTATTAACCAAGAATAATTTGCCTGGAAAAAATTGAGTGTACTGGACCTTTCATGAAATAGAAAATTTCTAAGAACATTAAAGAAGTAACTCAGATGAAGAAGAGTTTGCATTCTGAAAGGGTATAATAACCAATCAACACAGCACACTTGAGGACAGCTGCTGTGAATATATTTATATTTATTTAGGGTTGAATCACACAGTATAAACCCTCTATTTACTCAAAATTAAACCTTATGCAAGAAGCATTCACAATTCATAGCAACATAACAACTTACTACCAGGGTGGCCACACGGCTATAAACAGATACAAAAGTATATAACATAACATGTACTGTTCCTAAATACTTGTTTACACAATTAGGGGATCCCAGGCCAAGGTTTTTCCTTACATAGCACATTCCCAGAGGTAGCAGAAAACACAACACCCTCCACTCCTAGGTCATAGTAGGTGATAATTCCCTCAATCCAAAACAAAGTGTCCAAGTAAAGTTCCCTTGGGGGTGTGTCTCCCATATGTTATTGCACTCTCAGGTGCCTGCATGCTCTAATGAGCCAAAGAGTCCAAGTTCTAACACTGCTGTAGCCCCCAATTCCAAGTCCTGAGGGGTGGCTGTGCAACAAAGCCAATAGGGTGGGTCCCCAGGGGTTATACCACTTTCTCCCAATCCACCATAGACAACTCCACCCCCTAGGTCCCAACTCATCCCAGCGGAACTCAGCAGGAAAGCATGCTCGCTGCTCCTCCCCTGCTGCAAAGTCTCCATCTCAACTCAGGGCTGATTTCTGAGCTCCACGATTCCTCCTCCTGCAGGGGCCAATCACTCCTGACTCCTGCCTGGGTACACACAGAAAACTCTCCATTCCTGCTCCATGTCCCACCTCACAGGGGAAGGGACTGCTCCATTCCAAGCTCTCCCTGCTCCTGCCTGAGTCCAGAAACAACAGACTCCAGAGGTTCCTACCCCCAGCTTCCATCTCTGGCCTGCACCACCCCAACTCCAGACCAATATCTTACACCATATATCTCAATAAACTACAAATGGATATATAACTGGTAGAAAAGATCACATCATAAAGTAATTACAAGATCAGGAAAGAAGATACCTCCCACAACTATGGAGAAGAGAACGGTTCATAACCTAGTGAGAGATAGAAATTACAAGAGATAAAATGTACAATTTTGAATACATAAAATGAAAGACTTTTACACAAATACAGTCTAAGTAGTTGAAATTAGAAGGAAACCAGTTAATTTGGAAAAATATTTTTCAGCAAGTTTTCCTAACAAGGTCTGGTGTCTAAGCTATATGGGCAAATGATTGATACAATAAATAAATATATAAGAATTAGAAGCAATCTCCCAAAAAATGTGTTAAAGCATGTAAATAGGCAGCTCTCAAAAGAAGAAAGACAAACTATCAAAAACCATGTGAAAAAAATTCTCCATGTTACTAAAAATAATTGTAACAACTCTGGGGTTCTACCTCATTCCCACAAGACTGGCAAAGATGAAAAAAAAAAGAACGACAAGTATTAGAAAAGTTATAGGAGGCCAGAAATACCAATGCACTATTGGTAGAGCTCTGAACTAGTCTAGCCACTCTGGAAATCAATTTGGAAGTATTCTCAAAAAGTCACTGAACTATCTATGCATATCCTTTTACCCAATGACACCATTACTTAGCATGTACCACAAAGAGATCCAAGAAAAAGAGAGAATCCATACGTACAAATATTTGTGTAACAACAAAGAACTAGAAAATAAGGTAATACCCATCGATTTGGGAATGACTGGACAAATTATAATATAACAATATATATTATTATATATTGCAATATAATGTTACATTGCTGTAAGAAATTATGAGGGGATGGATTCAGAGAAACATGAGATTTATATGAAGTTATCAGAGTCAATAATGAAGCAATTTCCCTACCTGCTTTCAGAGGCACAATGTACTCAAAAGGTAGAATGAGATATAGATTTTAAGATGTGATTAATGTGTGGATTTGTTTGCTTTGATATCCTTATTTGATACAAGGGATGATTTATTAACTTAATAGGTGATATTGGTTTGTATCAAGTAGAGTAACGAAAAGTGAATATAAACTTAAAAAAATACAACTCTCAACAACTTGGATGACATGTCCCCACTAAAGCCTCCCCAAAGATGAAATCTCCAATAATTTGGAAGACATATTTAGCTTTATTTAGGAGAAATGGTAATAGGTTTAAGGCTAGGCAGAACCATAAGGAATTTAAACCCTCCTTGGAAGTTGCTACATTAGATATGAATTACTCTTGATGTTACTGTGTTAGCAGAAGCTTAAAAAAGGCCTCCCATGTGGATATCAAATACTCAAGTGTTCTTATTATCACTTTAAAATATTTTATATATTTGTAATATATGAAGAAGACATGAGTGTGGAACTGTGCAAAAAGATTTGAGGCAGTGTAAATGTCATGACATCTTCGGGAAGGTTGTCCATTAATTACCAAAGTAATAATAAATTTTTCTTTACATCCCTTGAACTTTCTGGGAAATCTTTCTTGCTCTTCAGACAAGTTATTGCTTCCTCACAAATGTTTATAGCTTACAAGTTGTGAAAGCAAAGTACATAAACGTGAATGTAAGGTACATAAATATATAATTGGCCTATATGTGGGAAATCATTGGTATTCTCATATTTTGGTAGACTACACATTATGCTTTCTGCTAAGAAAGGTGAGATCGTGCTTAAGTCTCCCAGGAAGTTAGTATGGTGTTTTATTAGTCATTCATGTACCACTATTAAGCATCTGAACCAATGGATCTTATCCAGTTTTACTACCTTCCGTAAGGAAATTAAAATTCACTGCTAAATGCACTTCCATTGATATAACCACTATGTTGTGTTATATTAAGATATTATAAATACCCTTTGACCCAACAATACCACTACTTGGTCTATTTCCAAAGATGATTAGGAAAAAAGGAAAGGTACCTATATGTCCTAAAATGTTTATAGAAATCCTCTTTGTGGTGGCAAAGAACTGGAAATTGGAGGGAGACCCATCAGTTGGGGGATGTCTGAACAAGTTGTGATATATGATTGTGATGGAATGCTACTGTGCTATAAAAAATAATAAGCTCAATGACTTTAGAAATACATGGAAAAACTTCAATGAAATAATGAAAAGCAGGGGGAGGAGCCAAGATGGTGGAGTAGAAAGACTCACACATGCTAGCTCCGAACCCACAGCCCATATATTTCCTGCAAAAAGAACTCCCCACAAATTCTGGATCACTGCAAGGTGCGCAGAAACACAGTGGAAAAGATTTCCGTTCCAGAGAGCCCTGGGAAGCCGTCCCCAGGGGTCCGTCACATTTGGGACAGCAGAGCCCACTCCTGTGCTGCCCTGGCCATGGGGCCCCAGAGGAGCAGATCCGAGCAGGCTTCAGTGACGGAATCTCCGGCAGCCAGGAAGGGCCCTCCACCCACAAGCGCTACAGGTCAGTGAGAGAGACTTCTGGGCTGGCCGAGAGGGGAGTGGGGTGCCTCCATGACTCGGCCCCTGACTCCCGGAGCAGCAGGTAGAAGTTCAGGGTCATTACCAAAGGTCTCTGCATAAACTCCCTGAGGGAACTGAGCCTGGGAGACAGCCCTGCCCCCACCTGAGCACCAGAACTTAAGCTCACATTGAATAGCAGCTGCACCTGCCCCTGAAAGCCCATTTGAATCTCAGACCCCAAGCACTAGCTGGGCAGATCTAGGTGGGGGTGGAGAGGAATCTCAGAAGTCAAGAAACTGGCTGGGAAAATGCCCAGAAAAGGAAGAAAAATAACACCATAGAAGGCTACTTTGATGGGGTACAGATGTTCCCACCTTTCAATTCTGATGATGAGGAACTATTCTTACCATCAGGGAAAGATGCGGTGGTCGGGGTCTCTGTATCCCAGACATCCCAGGTGGATGTCCGGTGGGCTCAGGTGATGGAAGAGCTCAAAAAGGGTTTTCAAAAGCAAGTTAAACAGGTGGAGGAAAAACTTGGAAGAGAAATGAGAGATATGCAAGAAAAGCATGAAAAACAGGTCAATACCTTGGTAAAGGAGACCCAAAAAAATGCTGAAGAAAATAACACCTTGAAAAATAGGCTAACTCAATTGGCAAAAGAGATTCAAAAAGTCAATGAGGAGAAGAATGCTCTCAAAAGCAGAATTAGCCAAATGGAAAAAGAGGTTCAAAAGCTCACTGAAGAAAATAGTTCTCTCAAGATTAGCATGGAGCAGATGGAGTCTAATGACTTTCTGAGAAACCAAGAAATCACAAAACAAAACCAAAAGAATGAAAAAATGGAAGAGAATGTGAAGTATCTCATGGGAAAAACAACTGACCTGGAAAATAGATCCAAGACAGACAATTTAAAAATTATGGGACTACCTGAAAGTCAGGATCAAAAAAAGAGCCTAGACATCATCTTCCATGAAATTATCAAGGAAAACTGCCCTGATATTCTACAACCAGAGGGCAAAATAAGTATTGAAAGAATCCATGGTTCACCGCCTGAAAGAAATCCAAAAAGAGAAACTCCTAGGAACATTGTGCCCAAATCCCAGAATTCCCAGGTCAAGGAGAAAATATTGCAAGCAGCTAGAAAGAAACAATTCCAGTATTGTGGAAATACAATCAGGATAACTCAATATCTAGCAGCTTCTACATTAAGGGATCGAAGGGCATGGAATAGGATATTCCAGAAGTCAAAGGAACTAGGACTCAAACCAAGAATCACCTACCCAGCAAAACTGAGTATAATACTTCAGGGGAAAATATGGTCTTTCAATGAAACAGAGGACTTTCAAGCATTCTTGATGAAAAGACCAGAGCTGAAAAGAAAATCTGACTTTCAAACACAAGAATGAGAAGAAGCATGAAAAAGTAAACAGCAAAGAGAAGTCATAAGGGACTTACCAAAAGTGAACTGTTTACATTCCTACATGGAAAGACAATATTTGTAACTCTTGAAACTTTTCAGTATCTGGGTAGTTGGTGGGACCACACACACCCATACACATACACACACACATACACGTGCACGCACACATGTACACACATGCGTGCACACACACATACACACATGCACACACATACAGAGACAGAGAGCACAGAGTGAATTGAATAGGATGGGACCATATCTTAAAAGAAATTAAGGTAAATGGTGAGAGAGAAATGTAGTGAGAGGAGAGAGAGTGAAATGGAATGGGGTAAATTATATCTCATTCAAGAGGCAAGCAGGAGACTTTTTAGTGGAGGGAAAAAGAGGAAAGCTGAGAAAAAACATGAAGTTTACCCTCATCACATTCGACTAAAGGAAGGAATAAAATGCACACTCATTTTGGTATGAAAACCTATCTTACAATACAGGAAAGTGGGGGAGAAGGAGATAAGCAAGGTGGGGAGGATGATGGAAGGGAGGGCAATGGGAAGAGGGAGCAATTTGAAGTCAACACTCTTGGGGAGGGACAGGATCAAAAGACAGAATAGAAACAATGGGGGGCAGGATAGGATGGAGGGTAATTCAGTTAGTCTTACACAACACGACTATTATCGAAGTCATTTGCAAAACTACACAGATAGGGCCTATATTGAATTGCCTGCCTTCCCAAAGGGAATGGGTGGGGAAGGAGGGATGGGGAGAATTTGGAACTCAAAGTTTTAGGAACAAAGTTTAGTATTGTTGTTGCTACTAGGAAATAAGAAATACAGTTAATGGGGAATAGAAAGTCATCTGGCCCTACAGGACAAAAGAGAAGATGGGGACAAGAGAAGGGAGGGATGATAGAAGAGAGGGCAGATTGGTGATAGGGAAAATTAGAATGCTCAGTGTATTGGGGTGGGGGGAGGGGATAAAAAGGGAGAAAATTTGGAACCCAAAATTTTGTGAAAATGAATGTAAAAAGTTAAATAAATTTATATTAATAAAAAGAAATAATGAAAAGCAATGTGAGTAGAGCCAAGAGAATGTTTCATACAGTAACAGCAATATTGTTTTAAGAACAACTGAGCTAATAAGTTATTCTAATAAGTTATTGGATATACAAATATCCAAACTAATTATAAAGGATATATGAAGAAAATACTATCTGCATCCAGAGAAAGAACTGATAAATAGAAGTATATATAGAATAATTTTACATATGCATGTGTGTATATTATATATGTAACATAGACATATACAATACACACACACACACACTTATGTGTGTTTAATGGTAACCATCTCTCTAGGGAGGGAGGAAGAAATAAAGGGAAAAAAAACAAATTTACATGATCATTTTGCTGTATATTTGAAAAGAATAGTAAGGTGTGCATGGCAGATTTGCAGCTTCATGATAAATCATTTTGTTGTACTATGTTATGGAAATGTTTGTTTTATTCCATAAATTAAAATTTTTTCAATAAAAAAGTGCACAAGTTGTTTTCTATTTAATCCAGCTGCATTTTCTTTAATTTAGACTTCTCGCGACCATACAAACAACCAGCTATTTTCCACATCTTTCTTAGGAGTTTTCTCTCTTTTCTAATTTATGAACTTATCAAGCCTCTGTAGCAAAGTTTTGATGGACGTGAAACTGACTATTTTGTTCTTTGTGTGGCTTTGACTCCTTGCAAAATCTAGTCATTTCTTGTCTCATGGAATCCTGTGACAATCTGGTGAAGCCTAGAGACTCCTTTTCAGAACAATGTTTTTAAATGCACAGGATTATAAAGGAAACCAATTACAGAGAGGGGAGGGACAGAGAGACAAAGACAGAGAGGGAGAAAGAGACAGGGAGAGAGAGGGAGGGAGGACAGGAAGAATGGAGATGGAGAGAGAGAGACAGAGACAGAGACAGAGAGACAGAGAGAGACAGAGAGAGACAGAGACAGAGAGAAAGAGAAAGAGAGAGGGAGTTATAGTAGACCCTAAATCTACTAGTTGTAGGAAATCAAGTTGCATCACATTCGGTAAACTGCACAAAGAGGTACCAGACCAATCTTCCTAAAATATTCTTTCCTTTGTGTTAAGACCCTTCTCAAAAATCTTCACCAGCTCTCCAGTGCCAAACTTCTCCTGTGGGCATTCAATGCTCTACACAAACCTCAACCTACCCTACCTCCTACCGTTCCCTGACAGAAACCCTTCAGTCCAGTGGGGCTGGTCTTCACACTCTCATCTGCTCATGTGATGTTTTGATCTTACTATCTCTAGCACTCCAAATCCTACCTGCCAGACCCTCCCTCCTCCAAGTATTCCAGCTCACATTGAACAATCTCTTCTCTCCTAAAGCATTCCTACAACACTGTTGTGACCTCATAACCTCGTACGTTGACATATGCTCTCTTTTTTTTCTGCATTTCATTGTGTTGTCTCCCCATGTAGACTGCAAACTACTTTATGGCAGAGGTTTCTTCCTATATTATTTTTCTATCATCCAAGATCATAAGTAATCAATCAATCAACTGAGCACCTACTATGTGCAAGGTGCTAGACTAGGTCTGGTGATCCAAGTACAAAGAGTGAGATAATCCCTTCTCAAAATGAGTATACATTCTAATGGGAGAGGTACAAGCACACCTTGACCTTGTATGTAAGTGTACATCTATACACATACACACACACATCTATATAGTACAAATAGTAAATAAATACAAATATATGCCATCATACAATAAGGAAATCAGTACATGAATTGAGTTATGGGAGGAGGTTTAGGCATAATCGTTTTTCATCAGGAAGGGGGGCAGGGTAAGGTGAACTTTGTAAACACATTGTACACTGTTGGTTAGTCAGTCAACAATATCAACTGAGTAATTGCTCTCTGTTAATGTCACATTTGCTTCTTGAAGGGTGTTGGAGGACAAAGAAAATACAGTTATCCCTTCCACATAGGGAGGGAAGCAGTGCCTCCATGATCTGAAAAATCCAAGTAAAATATTTTGGCCCTCCCTTCATGCCAGAGAAGTCTGAATTTTTTCTTTTTCTATTATGGGGTGTTTATAGTACCTTAAATGTAAAATTTGGATTGATATTATACAATACTGTACACGTATTTTATGCATTTCTGAGTTTTTAAATGTTTTCTATGTCATCTGCAGACCTTTACATGTCATCTGCAATTTCCATAAAACTCCTCAAAAAGTCCTATTGAATTTTTTTTTGCCAACCCACAATATATTAAAACCACGATGGTGAAAGTTGCAGTGTGGAAGAGATAATGTAGAAGAAATTGCCCCTGCCCTTAGGATCATAGCAGCATTAAGTTTAGGGCTGATAGGGACTTCGGAAGCCATGTTGGCCAACCCTCTCATTTCACAGAGGGGGAAATTGAGGCCCAGAAAGGCAGTGAGACTAATGCGGGGTCACACAGGTATAAGTGCCAGTAGCTGAATTTCTATCCACACCCTCTGACTTCAAAGGTAGTGCCATAATATCCAAGTCCTGAAATTTAGGAAGGGGCTTTTCACACCCTCCCTTCCTTGGCAAATTCTGGAAATGCCAGATGCTGCCTAGCTTCTGGAACTGGAACTTGGAACCATACCCAGCAGCTCAGAAGAGATGGGGATATCCAAAAAAATTAACATTTAAAAACAAAAATCCATGCCCCCCATGCTCAAACTACAGGGCAGCAGCACCAAGAAAAGAAGCCACATGAACCATGTGGCAAGGAAGTGACTGTTGTGGTCATGGTCTCCAGAATGATTCCCCCTTAAAGTTGAGGGCTCCAGGCTCCATTTGGCCAAAAATGTGAGGTGTCTTGTTTTGTTGTCTGAGGATTCTGGTTTTTTAAAGGAAAATAATTTGGGGTTTTTGAAAGTCAAGAAGAAACCTAACAGCCCGGAAGAGGCAGACGACTAGACTGGAGTTAAAAAGCCCAAGTTGGTGGCCTGTCAACAGACTAGTCTCTTCTTTCTATGCCTGAATTTTTCAGTGAGTAAATACTAGGCTGGGGAGTGGGGGGGAGGCTATTTTCCACTTCCCACACATAAGCCTGTTGTGAGTGTTAATGAATGAATACTCATAAAACACTGTGAGGTCAAGTGAAAACACAATGCATCTTTGTCCTGCACCCTTTTAGGACTACTTATAAATCTCATTGAAATTCTAAGGAACCAAAGCTCTCTTAGCCTGGGCACAAAGGAGTTAAGATCTCTACCTATTAATACTTATCACATACTTACAGAGAAGTGATAGGATTCTGTACCTAGAAACTTGCTAATTCAATAATTCAACAAACATAGGCAAGCAGGTGGTACAGTGAATAGGGTGTTAGAGTTGGAGGCAAGGAGACCTGAGTTCAAATTCTGCCTCAGACACGTACTAGCTGTGTGATGCTGGGCAAGTCATTTAACTTCTGCCTGCCTCAATTTTTTCATCTGTAAAATGGGGAAAATTATGGCATCTACCTCCCAGGATTGCAATGAGGCTCAAAAGACATGACATATGTAAAGTGTTTAACCAACTTTTAAGTGTTATACAAATGCTAGTTTGTCTTCATCATCATCATTAATTATGTACCTACTAGGTGAACATCACTATGGGGATACTAGAAAAGAAAAAAAATTGAGGTAAGAAGAACTCTTATTTCATAAAGTTTATTATGAATAATAACTAATAGGAATTAATAATAGTAGCTGCCATGTATATAGTACTTTAAAGTTTTTAAAACATTTTACACCTATTATTTCACTGGATCCTCATTGTCCTGTGGTGTTGGTACTATAGGTATGTTATCCCTTTTGTATGATGAGGAAACTGAGTCTTATGGAGGTTGGATGGCTTGTCCTTATCCACACTGCTGCTAAATATTCGAAGCGAGATTAAAACTGAGGTATCCCTTGCTCTGTGCTGTTTCTAAAATTATTCCCAGAGATCATCAGAAAAGTCTTCAAAGAGGAGATAACATTTGAACTGGACTTTAAAATACAGAAGGGGCAGAGAACAGGCCAAACTTAGGAAACAACATGAGCAAAGATATAAAGTCTGAGATGAGTATAGGGTGATAATAGAAAACAGGATCATATGATCATAAATATAAAAGACTTTTATATTTGGAGGCAGCTAAATGGTGCAGCTGGTCTCAAGAGTCTGGAAGAACAGAGCTCAAATCTGCCTCCAACACTTTCCACCTCTGTGATTTTGGCCAAATTATTTCATTTCTATTTGCCTCAATTTCCTCATCTGTAAAATGGGGATTAGAATAGCACCTACCCCCTAGGGTTGTTGTGAGAATCAAAAGAGTGCCTACATGAAAAAGTGCTTCGCAAACTTTATATAAACACTAACCAGCTACTGGTGATAATGATAATGTCCAAATCCCTCATTTTACAGACAAGGAAACTGAGGTTCAGAGAGAAGGCAATTTCCTAGTCCTGTAGCTCCAAATCCCACGGTCTTTCCACTACAGAATGTTTTAGTTTAGTCTTAGTGGATTACAAAGTGCTTTCTTCTCAACAACCGACCTCCGAATCAGGTAGCAATAATACATCATCCCCGCTTGGCAGTTAAATCAGAATGGTCAAAAAATTTGCCCATGGTAACACAACTGTTAAATGATAAAATTAAGATTTGGCTAGAACAGAAAGTAAAGCTAAAAAGATAGAGTTCCAGTTTATAAGAAGCCCTGAACAACACCCATCAGGGGTTCAGAATTTACCAAGTATTTACTTCAATTTAGAAAAAGCTTTATTTAGCACTTGCCATGTTATAAGGAGGGGACAGCTAGCTATTATTATTGTTATGGAAGCTATCTAGTACAGTGGATGGAGTGCCAGGCATGGAGTCAGAAAGACTCATCTTCCTGAGTTCAAATCTAGCCTCAGACACTAGCTGTGTGACCCTGGGTAAGTCACTTCACCCTATTGCCTCAATTTCTTCATTCGTAAAAAAAAATGAGCTGGAGAAAGAAATGACAAATCACTCCAGTATCTCTGCCAAGCAAACCTCAAAGGGAGTCACAAAAAAATGACTCTCCAAGGGGCCATATTCGGGTCAGTGTTATACAGAAAAGTACAACTAGTCCCTGGCATTAAGGAACTTTTATATTCTATTGGAAAGTCAAGGAAAGAAATACCCCAACAAGCATGATGACAGATTCTCTTCCTTTACCTTGTTACAAAAATGTTTCTCTCTCCCAGCAAGCAAGTAAAAGTTAGCCCTAAAGTCCAAGTTTAGTCATGTACACTTGACACTTAGTTATTTGTATTCTCCCCAGCATTTTGCAATTATAATGAGCCACAAAATAACATTTTCCCTCATGTTTCTAATCTAAGACAGAATAAAATATATTTTAACCTTTTCAAAAATGCTTTTTTTCCCATTTTTTTCTCTTAGCTGGTCAACAAAAGTGTTTGTTTAAGGAGGAGGGAAGGGATTACGTATAAATGCAGAGATCAGAAAAGACAAGGGGAGTCCTGGAAACATTGCTTGAGACTAGTTACAGGAGGGCTGGGTCTGCAGGCCCCACTTAAGCAGAGCTCTCTAGTCGCCCATGCTGGTAACATAGTAGACAGAGAGCCCCAGGGAGTAAACGTGGAGCTCTGTCTAAGCCAGGGCCATAGAATTGGGCCCATTGTAAGAAGGAATCATGAAAAGGGCTTTGTTGAGGACGCTTTCTCTCTGTTTTCTAATTCTCCTCAAGCTTTGCTGAAATGGTCACAATTAACATTTAAGTGAATAGACCAGTATACAGATTCTTTGCACAATCCAAATAAAGAGTTGCCCGTGCCCAATTCGTTTTCACCTAAATATTCAAGCTTCTTTTTGCTTTGTCTAAATCCTACCACTGCTGGTGGGTTCCAAACACTAGATGAACTCACAATCTAGAACGGAAATCTTTCACCTAACAAAGCAAAGGCAGGTTCCGATGACCAGAACCCACAGATGGTCTTTTCACTCCAGATAAATTATGTGGTGGTTGGAAAGCTGGGAAGACACAGGGTTTGGCGGCAAGAAGCAGAATTAGTCATGTCATAAAACTAAAACACAGAAGTCATTATGGAACACAATAATTTCCAACGATTTTAATAAACTAATCTTCCCAATGGCTCCATGGAGGTAAGCCAGAGTAACTGGCCCCTTTGTGAACAGATACCTACAGCACGGAGAGGTTCACTGACTTGAGCCCTCCCTCCCTTAAACCCAATTCACTCGCAGGTCATGGCATCACCTCCCTGATGCCATGGTCCTCTTCCAGAATGAGGGACAACTAACAGCCCAGGTCAGTAACTTCTAATCCCCACTCTAGGACAAGCATTTAAATTCCTTATTCCCAGTTCTGTACTTAACCCAAATCACACCAATCCAAACTGGCTTCCCCTACTCCTACACAACTATATTAATTTTCCTAATACCCAATTTCCATCAAGCTCTCCTTACCCCAACATACTTCATTCCCATGCCTCCAGTGACTGTCCACTGCCCAACGTCCTTAACCTGCAACTAGAGCCAGACGAAGATTTCCCACTCTTCTCACAAAAGCTCCATTCCTACCAGTGAACTACTCATGCCACCCCAAAGACACCGGGCAGTATCCCAGCCTCCACATTTCTGTCCATGGCATACACTTTACACAGGCTCTCCTCCCTAGTCCGCCTTTACCTGAATCCTGTCCCAAGTCAAGTCTCTCTCTCCAATTCTGCCCTGACCACCTCTGGCCACACGGCCAGCTCCTCCTCTGATCACCCTATTTGAGGAATCATTTCTTTGGCATATCACTAACATTACAAAGAAGCACATGCAATCAGAGAATATTGATCTAGATACCATATGCTGAATTTACAGTCTAATGTCCTGGGTTCAAATTGAGCTCTGCTACTTACTGCCTGAATGACCTTGAATAAATTATTTAACCTCTCCAGGCCTCAATTTCTCAACTGTGAGATAAGAGGATTAGACTAGATGATACTGAAGGGCCCTCCCAGCTCCAAATTTTATTAATTTATTGTACCTAAATGAATAAAACAACTGATTGCATTCAAATCTATATAGATGACATTAGATTTTAAAATGACAAATTTTTTCTGTGTTTTCAAAACTACTTTTTATAATGTTATACCTGAGATTTTTCAAATTCTTACAAATAAAGGTATGATTGATAAAAGCAATAAAGTCAGAGTTACTCCCATGACATTCCTAAGGCAAATTAGACAGTAGCAGAGGCTGCAAACAGTGATCTAAGCAGCACCTGCCAAAGCCGCCAACTATAAGCATCCTGGGACATGTAGTACATTCTAAACTTTGTCCTTCCCAACCCCCAGCTAGGGAAGGGAATAAACATTTATTAAGCACCTACTATGTTCCAGTCACTGTGTTAAAAACACTTGATGAGAATTATCTCATCTTATCCTCACGACAGCTTTGGGAGGTAGGCACTGTTATTATCTCCATTTTACAGATAAGGAAACTGAAGCAGATAGAAGTGAAGTGACTTCCCCAGATCGAATGGCTAGTAAGTATCTGAAGCAGAATTTGAACTCACATTTTCCCAGCTCCAGGTCTGGTTTTCTATCTACTTACTGCTTTTTGTGAGGTACTCTTAAGCATCTTACATACTCTTAAAAAATGTTTATGTGAATAAGCTACTGCCTTACATTGGTAAAAAACCTATAAAGCCTCCCCATTGTGTCCTGAATCACCCAAAGTTTCCTTCTTGGCTTCTGAGATCCTCCATAATCTGGCTTCCACATCTCCAATAATTCCCACAAATCGTGGCTTTCATTCTGCTTTCATTAAGTCCCACAACATGTCCTGTTTGTTCCCATGAGTCTCTGTGTATGCACTGCACATCCCCTTCCTTCCCATGTAGACACTCTCTCCAACATCCTCCTGCCAAACCAATCCCAGTTCTCCTTCAAAGCCAAACTCAAGTCTCACATTCTCTAGAAGCTTTGTTCAAGTAGTCTATCCCAGGATGGGTCTTATCTTCTCTGAACAGGGACTAATTGTCACTGCCAATTAGTTTTACAGTTTTTTTTTCTCTAAGAAAAAAAATCATCCAGTCCCATTCTACACCTACTCCCTCCAATTCATCATTAAGCATAGATCAAATGAGGTTACTCTTGCACTCAATGCTCCCTATTGACTAATGAATAAAATTCAAACTCCTTAGCCTGGCAGTTAGGATGCTCTATAAACTACCATTATCTTTCCTTATTAGCCTCCACATACTTTTTACTTCAAACTGTTCTATTATGCCCTCTCTGGACTCTGTGCCTTTGCCCTGTCCATTCTCTATGACTGGAATGCCCTCTGTCACTGAAATTCTGTCACTGGAAATACCACCTATCCTTCATTAAAGATTAACTGCTCCCTTTTTCCCTAATCCTTTAAACTGAGAATCTTTCTTTCCTCACAACTCCCACAGAACTTTCTTTGTCCATCTATTATGCACTTAGAGTTCGATTTATATCACAATCTTTTATGTACATGTGTTATCTCCTCCTAGATTGTAAAGTCCAGGTAAGGAAGGATTAGGTGTTATTTATCTTTAATTCTCCTTTGGAGACTAGCACAGAATTGCTCTGCGGTCAAGATTAATCACTTAACTGTTTGTCGAATTGAAGGCAAGTAGGTGGTACAGTGGATAGAGAGCTAAGCCGAGAGTCCAGAAGACTCACCTTCCTGAATTCAAATCTGGTCTCAGACACTTCTTATCTGAGTGACCCTGGGCAAATCACTTAAACCTGTTTGCCTCAGTTTTCTCATGTGGAAAATGAGCAGCTGAAGGAAATGGCAAACTTCTCTAGCATCTTTGCCAGAAAAACCCCAAGTGTAGCCATGAAGAGTTGGATGTGCCTGAATGACAACAAAAATTGGGAATGGCTTACCATTGCTAGAAGAAGGGTTCTTAGCCAGCAACCCACAGATCTCCAAGGAATCCTGGATAGATTTCAGGAGTTCTATGAACTTGAATGGGGTTTCACTAACTTCTAAATGAAATGTAACATTTCCTTCTATCAATAATTAAAAAACAATAACATTCTTCTGAGGAGGGGTCCATAGGCTTCCCCAGACTGCCACAGGGGTTTATGACACAAAAAAGGTTAAGAAACCTATCCCACCCAGAATAGAAACTGTTTACTGCCTAGTAAATCTTTTAGTCTGTTAAGCAAATAGCTGAATTTGTGTTCAACAAAATTCTAGGAAATACACCTAAGCATGACCATATGCAAATGCCCAAACATTGTGCTTGGCGGTTTCTGCAACACTGCTTTGCACATGTAAGAATGTTTTCCTTTACTCCAGTCTTCAGACAGCAACAAATTTATTGCAATATTTCCTGGGAATGAAACATTTCCACTGATCTCTTTTGCTCCCTCCTACAAAGGAACTTGTTAACATCAACATTAAATGCAAGTGTTCTAAATAAATAACTCTGTGCCCTTTTTGGTTATTTAAAGACTGTTGTACAATAACAAGAGTTTACTGTTATTTTGGCGGGGAGGGGAGGAATTCACAATTCTGAATTTCGTATACTTGAGTCAGATACAACGAATTCAAGAGAGAGAAAATTATTCTAGAAAGACTCAAGAAACCTTTATTAGATCAGCTAGAGAAACAGGCTGATAATAGCAGTCGATTTATCAAGTATTAATGAAATAAAAACTTGTTTGAAGTGAGAGAACAAGAGCATTGATGATCCTGTCTGATGCCTCTACTTGGCTAAGTATATTGGAAAAAATGTTTTGCGAATTACCTTTTGATGTCCCCGAGATACCTTCCCCACATTCAGAAGTTAAATGATGTGATAGCTAGCGGGGTGCAGAGCTCAGTAAAGACAAGGTTAGCGTCTCATCTAAACTTTGTGTTTGCTGAGCGGCGGTGAACAGCAGCTACTTCATCTGGCCGGGCTGTTTCACTGGAGCATAGGGTGGGGAGGGGGATTATGCTATGGGAGCAGCATACACTTCCTCATGCTTCATCTGGCTCCGCTTTCAGGAAACCAGGAAGGGAAACAGGAAATACAGAAGGCTGTTGTTGGGGGCAAATGGGGAATATTTTTTTAGCTGTCTAAGGCATTGCAAAAAATAAATAAATAAACGTTTTCCCTAAAGGCTGAGCCTTCACCATCAATTTAGATAGCCTCCGTGCTTTCAAGCATCCCAAAGAGCTCAGAATGCTTTCCACAAAGTCGGTCAACAGGCATTTATTAAGGCCCTACTGTGTGCCAGGCACTGAGCTAAGTTCTGTGAAATTAAAAATGTTATTTTCCTCATTACCACATCGGAGGAAGGAGGAAGGCAAATATGAGAATATCTCTATTTCACAGTTTACAGACTGAAAAACATGATTGATCATAGCAAGAGGAAAATTCCAGATACCCAATTTTCCTTTCATTGTTCTGAGTGTTGGCTTTCCTAAGGAATTTAAAGTGGAATTTTATACATTCAAAGTGCTTTGTTATCCATAACCAAGGAAGAAAGGGTGACTTCTATAACTCATATGTTATGAGGGGAATTGGCAAGTATGAATCCAGTTCTTATGAGTAATCAACATGTCTGACTGATCACCAACCCCCAAGGAGCTTGGTGAGACTACTTCTGGTAACGCACGACAAAGGAACCTTCTTCCTGCCTCGGAGCACACGCGGCTATTCTTTGTTCCCTGCTTTGAAATATAAAAGTAGCAGCAGCAGCAGCAGCAATAGTAGTACTAGTAGCAATAGCAATAATAGTAGTGGTAGTAGTAGCAGTAGTAGCAGTAGTAGTGGTGGTAGGGGTAGCAATAGTACTAGCTGACATTTTTACATAGCACTTTAAGTCTTATAAAGCATTTTACTTACATCATTTCACTTTTCCCCTCATAATATCCTTTTGAAGTATGTAAATACACATTACTCCCATTTTACAGAGAGGGAAACTGAAGTCCAGAGAAGTACAGGGACTTGCCCATGGTCATATGGCTCCAGAGTAATGAAGGTGGAACTCAAACTCAAATGGTTCTTGACTTCAAGTCTAGCATTCTTTTCATTATAACAGGTTGTTGCTCATGAATACTTGCCTCAGAGCATGGAATAGTGCTAGTGCTAAAGTAATACTCATGGAAATTTGGAATTAAAATAAAGGAAAGTAACTCTATTTTAATACCGAAAAGCTGCCATGCATAATATGCATTTTTCATATATAAATAATTTCTGTTTTTTTTGCTTTATACTCTCCCTTAGTGACCTTGTCAGTTCCCATGTGTTTAACTATCATCTCTGTTAAGACAATTCATAGAGACAGAGGTATAGAGAGAGGGAGAGAGAGAGAGAGACAGAGAGAGAGAGAGAGAGAGAGAGAGAGAGAGAGAGAGAGAGGGAGAGAAAGAGAGAGAGAGAGAAAGGGAGAGAGAGAGAAAGGGAGAGAGGGAGAGAGAGAGAGAGAAAGGGAGAGAGGGAGAGAGGGAGAGAGAGAGAGGGGGGGAGAGAGAGAGAGAAAGGGAGAGAGAGAGAGAAAGGGAGAGAGGGAGAGAGGGAGAGAGAGAGAGAAAGGGAGAGAGGGAGAGAGAGAGAGAGAAAGGGAGAGAGAGAGAGAAAGGGAGAGAGAGAGAGAAAGGGAGAGAGGGAGAGAGAGAGAAAGGGAGAGAGAGAGAGAGAGAGAGAGAGAGAGAGAAACATCTCCAATCCCAGGCTCTCTCTTACTCTCCAAGTTTCACATTACCAATTGCCTATCAGACATTTCATGGTGACATGGATAAATTACTTCACCTGGAATCAGGAAGACCTGAGTTCAGATTTGACCTCAGACTCTTTTACTAGCTGTGTGACCATGGTCAAATCATTTAACCCTATTTACCTCTGTTTCCTCATCTGCAAAATGAGCTAGAGAGGAAAGAGCAAACCACTCCAGTATCTTTTCCAAGAAAAACCCAAAAGGAGTCACGAAGAGTCAGACACAACTGATGACAAATGAACAACACACTGAATATGCTATATTCCACAGACATCTCAGATTCAACACTTCTAAAACCAAACTCCCTATCATTTCCCAAAACCTATCCTTCTATTACACTTCACTATTTAGGTCAAGGCACCACCATCTTTGCGGTCTGCCAGGTTCATAATCTTGGCTTCCTTCTCTCGCTTTTTCTAAGATATTTTTGTGTCTTCCCAGCACTTCACAGTGCTTTGTGCACAGAAAGAAGACTATCCATGGTTGTGGCAGGAATGATAACATGAATGCAAGGGATAAGAGTTAGCCCTGGATCTGGCGTTTAAAGGTTTTATCTATAAAGCATATTGAATTTGCAGATAATACCAAACTAGGAGAAGTAGCAGAATAAGAATTAAAGGTCACCTTGCCAAGTTCGAGAAGTGATTAGAGAGAAACAGAAGGAATGTCAGTCAGGTGACGTGGATCGGGACACTTATTGTGAGAGGAAGTAAACAGTGTGGAAGGACAAAGGGGTCATGGTGGGAAATGAACTGAAGGAGCAACAGAACAGTGAAGGTTGAGGTGAAGTACGTGTGGGAATGGATGCTACAAAATGTAGCAATCGTGAGGTCAGAATCCTGGATGCTAGATTGTCTTCTGAGCTCTGTGACTACAAATGACTCAAAGCTGGCAAATAAAGCCTGCATGAGAAACTTAAAGAAATTAGTATTATTCAATATGGAGAAACTGAGGGACAGTGACAGTTTAATTTAAAGGGGGAAAAATAAGGGACTTAGATGCAATATAAAGAAAAATTTCCTAAAAGTGAAGGATAATTACATTGAGACATTTTGAGATTGGTCAGTGGGTATTATTACCATATTATCCCCCAACCAAAGGGAAAAGAGTAAAATTAAGAGGGAGATTCTAATACCTTTGGAGTGCCTTAGATGAAATGATAGTTCCAGATACTAGAATAAAATGGATGAATTTGAAAATAAATGGATATCTCTTCTAAGCCTATGCTGAAACTTAGTTTAAACTCCAGATCCTCCAACAAAATTTAGCAAGGTAATTTTTCTCTAGCCCATTGGACTTGGAAATGTCCCTTGGACAGGAGAGAGAAAGAAAGCACAGTTTTTGGGGTTGCCTTTTTTTTGAGGCAATCAAGGTTACTTGCCCAGGGTCACTTAGCTAGTAAATGTCTGAGGCTGCATTTGAATGTGGGGTCTTCTGACTTCAGTATTCTATCCACTTTGCCATCTAGTTGCCTCTGTTAGATACATTTGGATAATCCTCCACAAATCACAGGACTTGTCCTGGCAATTCACCATCCTAGAACTCTTATACCCAAACCTCAGAGGATGGAAAAATTTCTCAGCTTCTTTCACGAAAGCTATGGTACATATTTCTATATCTACAATTCATATTTCTTCTATAAAGAAAATCAAAGTATGTACTTCCCAGGGCAGCTAGATGGCACAGTAGATGAGTGCCAGGCCTGAAGTCAGAAAGATCTGAATTCAAATCTAGCCTCAGATACTTTCTAGCTATATGACTCTCAGAAAGTCACTTTGTCCTGTTTGCCTCAGTTTCCTGATTTGCAAGATGTGCTGGAGAAGGAAATGACAAATCACTCCAGTATCTTTGCCAAGAAAACTTCAAATGGGTCACAAAGAGTCAGACATGGCTGAAAATAACTAAAGGACAACAAAAATTCCCAGGACACAAATCTAACAATGTCACACTCCTGTGAGATCTTTTGGTGACTCCCCATTTCTTCTAGGATAAAATGAAAAGTCATTTAAAGCCCCTCACCATATGGCTTAAGCCTACTTCTTTAAGATTTCTCCCCATAATTCCCCTTCACATATTTTCTATTGAAGTCATACCAGCTTACCTTTCCAAATTCATCATTCTATCTGCTTTCTCCATACCTTTGCCCAGGCTGACCCAGATATCTGGCATACCCTCCCCTCTGTCTCTGAGAATCTCAGAGGTGCTTCAAAGCTCAACTCATCTGCCACTGGCTACAAGAATCCTTTTCAGATTCAACAGATTCCAATTCTTACAAGCTGTCAGGGCTCTCTTTTTCCTCAAACAATCACCTATCTCTTTGTCTGACTACATGTTTTATCCCCATCCCATCTCAACCAGATGTAAGCTCCTACTTAGGGAACCCATTTTTAAGTTTGACTGCCTATGTCTAACATAGTACCTTGTATACAGTAGGCACTTAATACATGTTCTTTTGGATTGGGATGAAATAACTCCAAGAGGGCTTCAAAGGAATGTTGAAGAATTCCCTTTTTCATATGAACATCTAAGGAAAACAAGATAAACTCAAAAATACCCATCATGAGTTTAGACATGAAGTCACAAACACAGGATCCAATGATGTGTGTTACTTCTTACAAATAAAATGGAAGCCTGTAATATTGCCTCTCATCAATGCTTCACCCTCTGGTGAAGAGCAGTAGAGTTTCACTCTACTTTAGAACACACACACACACACGTATATATATGTATATGTGTGTATGTGGGTGTACATGTGTATATGTATATGTTTGTATGTATGTGTGTATATGTGTGTATGTATATAGACTTTCAAACTATTACCAAAAATAAAAGTGATCACCTGGCAGTCAACTTTCTAGTAATAACCTCTCTGAGTTGAGTTAGGATGGTCCTCAAGTGAAATGACTTGCCCAGGGTCGCATAACTAGTGAAGTGTTTAAGGCTGGATTTGAACTCGGAAAGGGGAGTCTTCCTGACTTCAGGCCTAGCACTCTGTCCACCGAGCCATGTAGCTGCCCATTGGTTACATGAGAAAGCTTTTATTTCAAGGGGAGAATACAGGGAGGGGATGGTGAGATTCCTCCCTCCAAAAAAAGAAGAAATGAAAGAAAAGAGCATCAACAAATGGAGAGTGGAGAACAGAAGGAAGTTCAAAAGAAGACAGGGACAAGGAGGGCAGCTTTGGAACTACCATACTGAATTTAGTACATACTTTAAAAGATGTACCTAATTGCTATTTTTCATTTCATAAGCAATTCTCTTTTTCTGTCATTGGTATATGCCAATGAGTATGGTTGTTGATACTTGTTTTTTAGTGATGATGGTGATGGTGAAGGTGATGGTGAAGGTGATGGTGATGGTGATGGTGATAGTGATGATGGTGGTGATGATGATGATGGTGATAGTGAAGGTGATGATGATGGTGATGGTGATGGTGATGGTGAAGGTGATGGTGATGGTGACGGTGAAGGTGATGGTGATGGTGAAGGTGATGGTGATGGTGAAGGTGATGGTGATGGTGAAGGTGATGGTGATGGTGATGGTGAAGGTGATGGTGATGGTGATGATGATGGTGAAGGTGATGGTGATGGTGAAGGTGATGGTGATGGTGATGGTGAAGGTGATGGTGATGGTGATGGTGATGGTGAAGGTGAAGGTGATGGTGATGGTGAAGGTGATGGTGATGGTGATGGTGATAGTGATGGTGATGGTGAAGGTGATGGTGATGGTGATAGTGATGGTGATGGTGAAGGTGATGGTGATGGTGATGGTGATAGTGATGGTGATAGTGATGATGGTGGTGGTGATGATGATGATGGTGATAGTGAAGGTGATGGTGATGGTGATGGTGATAGTGATGATGGTGAAGGTGATGGTGATGGTGAAGGTGATGGTGATGATGATGGTGATGGTGATGGTGATGGTGATGATGATGGTGGTGATGATGATGATGGTGATAGTGAAGGTGATGATGATGGTGATGGTGATGATAAAGAAAATTGAAGGGGAGAGGTAGAGCACAACGGCTTTTAAAAAGAAGTCTTTCCATTCAGGAAAGGAATGGTTTCACGAAACTTAAGCTTTCCTGACTCAGTCATAAGAAGCCTGGGGCTTCTCAACATCACAGGTGGAGGACTTTTCTTACTTTTCTTATAATCTAACTTGTCTGTCAACAAACTGCTGATTCCTCCGAATAGCTATTCTTCCAGGTTTTTGTAATTTCCATACAAGTTAGAAGCACCACTATTTCCTCTGAGGAGCCAGATCAGTAGCTGAGGGTAGTCAGTGCTTGAAGGGAACTAATCAGGTCTGGTTTTTAAAGGGGGAAAAAAGTGAAGCTTGTGTTTATAAACCTTTTAAATTTGCATAGATGCAGCAGTTTCCAAGAACTATACACAAAGCCTCCATTAATGTTACACTTAGGTTGCTTCAAAGGATAATTTTCTGGCCAATAAACTATCTCATTCATGCCTTTCCTCAAGCGGTCAGATTCTGAACCAAAACTGCAGACAAAATAACATCATTTTTGAGAATATGAACAAAACCACAGTGCCATAATTGGTCATTTTAATGGACACAGCAAAGTTCACAAAATGTAGTCAGGAGCAAGGGCAAGTGGGTAGGAAATAAGCCTTAAAATTAACTTAAAAATTCATCTGGATGTGGGGCGAAAGCTGGGACCCAGGAGAAAATTATAATCCTCCGTGCTCATCAAAATGACACTGCTGCCCATACAGGGAACAAACTAAGTGAATGGGAGCTTCCCATCTTAACGAATTACTCTTTTTAGCGCAGTTCTAAGCTCAGCTGCTGAAGGTGCATTCTCCAAATATCGGGGGCAAAACTAATCTCCCCTTTCCCACCTACTTCCTGTTCTGATAAGAAATTTCAAGTAGGAATTTGACTCTTGCTCCATTTTTTTTTAAGGGTAGTGTCGAATAGAGGGCAGAAAGCCAGCCCCAAAGCCAGGACAACCTGGGATCGAGTACCATCTCTGACACATGCTGGCTGGATGACCCTAAGAAATTCACTTACCCTTTCCATGGAACAAAAATGCAAAGCATAAGTTTTATAGGTGGTCCTGACTTACATTGGAAGATGAAGTTTCCTCACCTGGAGTTCCCTAAAATGATGAAATCACAGATCCATTCCCCATCCCCATCCCTCATCTTTTCTTACACAATAAGTGTCTTTACATTCCCTTCTTTTCCAGGCAAATGTGAATTTGTTTCACTTTTACTATGCATGTTACAAACACTCAAAGTACCAAACAACAAATTAGCTTATTAATAGCTGTGTGCTGTATTATTATAAATTATATTATAAATGATCAAAATGAACACAAGACAAAGTCAGTAATAACTGCCTACTGGTGGCTTTGCACCACTCTCCTTCACTTAAATCCAGTCCAACTTGCACATCATGGCATCACCTCCCTGATGTCACAGTCCTCTCTGAGAACAAAGGACAAGCACCAATAGCCACCACCATTATTTCTAGCAAAATGTTTTCCTTCTGTTTCTAATGTTGATGTTTCCTCACATTCAGGTGTCACTGAAGGTTTGCAGGGTTTTTCTCATAACCACATGACCAGACAGGCAAGAAAGCATCCTAGGGATGACTCTGTGTATTTCAATAGCACTCAGACCTTCCCAAAGGGTTTCATGTCTATTGTCCCATTTGATCCACCCAACCTTTTCCAGCAGACAGAGCAGGTATTATTTTCTCCATTTTACAGATAAGGAAACTAGGACATGAACCATTTAGGTGTCTTGCAAATTCATTTGACATTTACTTAGTGGGTCTGCAGCCCCAATCTTAAGTTTATTTTCAGCCTAAATATACAAACCACTTTGACTTACAGATAAGAAAGAAACTGCCTATTTGCAAAGCCTAGGCTAACAAGCAGGGCCTTTCATTAATCCTGTCTTCCCTCAATATCATTTCCAGTTTCTTCTTTTCCTCTAAGGAAGACTCACTAATTTAGACCCCACTTCTGCATCAGATTAAGCTTTATTTTTGTACTACTAGCCATAAAGAGGGAGCTTGCTAAATAAGCCAATAGCTTCTGCAATGCAAGAGAAGGTGTGGGGGTGGGGAAAGCAAGAGAAGAGGGAGTGTTTAAACTACTTAATAAAGAAAGCCCATTTTTACCTATTTAAGGTTTTTAGTTAATTGTATATCTGATTACAAGATAATACTACTTATGAATGAATCTTCTCCATTCCAAAAAGCAGGAATATAGTTAGTTTTAGATTTCATGTATACAAAAGGGTATATATAAGAGGAAAGTTTTAGGTGTCCTTTGAGTTCCTTATCTGTGAGACAAGAAGCATTTATCAAGTGCCTACTATATGCCAGGAAGCTAGGTGGCCCAGTGGAGAGGGGCACTACCTTTGGAATCAGGAAGATTCATCTTCCTGAGTTCAAATCTAGTCTCAGACACTTACTATGTGATCCTATGCAAGTCACTTAACCCTATTTGTCTCAGTTTCCTGAGAAAGAAATGGCAAACTACTTCAGTATCATTGGCAAGAAAACCTCAAATGTTGTGTCCAACATTTGTCCAACCAAGAGTTGGACACAACTAATGAACTTAACAATAAAGATGCCAGGTATTGTGTTCACAGTCTAGTTGGGGAGAACCTGTGAAGAGCTATGCACAAAGAGGATACAGACAGAAGGAAACGGAGAGATTCACAGAAAGATGGCAGCATATTGAGGGGGCTCAGGAAAGCCTTTTACAGACAGTGGGGTTTTCAAGTTAGGACTTGAAAGGAGACAGGACTCAAAGGTTGCATAAGGAAATTTTTTCCTTCCTAAAAGCACTCTATTGTATGTTGAATATTTCACCAATTCCAAGAAATCTATTACATAGCTAGGATCATAAGATGCAGAGCTGGAAGTTACCTTAAAGGCCATCTAATACCACCCCCTCACTACTAGAAGATGCTGAGCCCCAGAGAACTGAAGTCATTTGCCCAAAGTCACACAGCTATTAAGTAGCTGAGACAAGGTTTGAAGCCTGGTCCTTTAATTCCAAATCAAGCACTTTTCCCACTACCCTAAGAGGTCTCATTGTTCAGAGAATGAGATCCTTATTTGGAGCAGTATAGGAAAGCGAAAGCCATTTGGCTTTAGGGTTATTACATCCAATTATATTATCCTGACTGCTACCCTCTCCCTCAGTTTGAAAAATTACAGATGAAAATTAGATTTCACCTGGAGTTCTGTGGTTAATAACCTATCTGACATTTTGCTGGAGAGGTCACTCTCTCAGTATGGGATTTCAGATATGAAAGCACCAGTAAAGGGAAGTCAGACAAAAAGACCAGTTTTCTAAGTAGGTAAAATCAGAGAGGCTCTGATATAATCTGACAAGCACTGGGAAGTTTGACCCGCTGAGAAGCATCTCTCGCAAAGCTCATCTTGGTCCTGCAAACCGGAGCTTCTGGTGATTTGTCTCTGTGTCTTAAAGGATTTTTTCTTCTATTTTTCAAAATTCAGGATTTAATGTTCAATCAACAAAGATGAACATTTATTAAATGTTTACCCTGAAAACACTCTATGAATATGATTTGAAAAGAAGTGTTGTTTTTTTTTTAAATAGGAGTAGGAGAGATGCCATCAAGACCCAAAGAAATGGATCTCTGACACAGCAACTACTTCTGTCATTCAATTCCTTGGATAAGAAGAGGAAAGTTAATTTTGGTGATAGAAAGAAACAGGAAGAAAAACTAGTTTTTAATTGATCAGAGCTTTCTGACTCAGGATTTTCTCTATGAAAGTATTTAATGGATTGTTTGGATGAATGATCATATTACAATAAAAAAAAATCCTGAGTCTTAAAGGGAATTTTAGAAAAGAGAAACTTTAGAGCATGACAGGCCACATGCAACCAACAACATGTCGAAATGCTGTCTGAACCAAAGTGAAATGTAATTGGGAAATTATTCAACAAAGTAAAAATACAACATAACTTAGATAATATTATACTTTAAAACTAAGTCAGCGTATAGCCTATGGGGATGCTTAGGTACCTTCTCATTAGTAGCCTCAGTCTCTATTTGAATTATATATCGCTGTGTCAGAATGAGGATTCAGACCTGGGAGTCCCAAGAAGGCGCTGAGTATTTGGCATTTTGAATGGAAATGAGCTTACATGTACTTTTTACTTAATTGAACTTTGTTGTTTCAGCCAACTCTTTGTGACCTCATCTGGGTTTTCTTGGCAAATATACTGGTATGCTTTGCTATTTCCTTCTTCATATCATTTTGCAGATGAGGAAACTGAGGCAAACAGGGTTAAGTGATTTGCCCAGAGTCATACAGCTAGTGTCTGAGGCTGGATTTGAACACAAGAAGATGAGTTCTCCTGACTCCAGTTCTATCCACTGTACTACCTAGCTGTTCTTCTTAATTGTACTACTCCATAGTTATGTGCTAAATTTTATATAGCCAACCTCTAAAAGTTTATAGGAGGAAAAATATTAGAAAAAAATTGTTTAAAATCAACAGTGAAAATGGCACTGTTAAGCACCAGATAAATATTTCAAAGTGTTTGCTAGGTGCTAAATAACACTTCAATCATTCAATGGATCTCTGACCTTACTGATGTGAGCACCCTCTGCAAGAGAGCAAATCACAGCTGATCCCTCCACACATCATCCTGGGCAGCCCTCATCCTTTCTCCACAAGAAGCCTATGCAATGAGTTGGGGGCATTCCACTAGATCTCTTAACATTATATGGGCACCAATAGCACACACACATTGCCCATTATCCCTGCTCTCCTTCACAATTGGTTACCTCCTTTTCTTGTTATATGTGCCTGTAATGACCTCACTACAGCCCTTTGAGTCACTTACAATTAAATATTCAGACACTGTGGCATTTCATGACTTTGGACATGCAGCATCACCAGGAGAACACAGTTACTTTAATGATGACACTTGGTCCTAAAAACACACATGATGAAATATATTTCCTTCCTCTCAGTATAGAGGGAGGGGACTATAGGTACTGTCAATTGTGGTCTTTATGTCAGTTTTGAAAAACTGTTTTTCTTTGTCACAAAGAATGGTTCAGCAGGATGGAATGGATATGCTCAAAAAGAATGTATCCAAAAAAACCCCAAAAGGTATTCTTTCTTTTTTAGATAGATCTTTGTTTCAGGAAAGCACTTGGAGTCATTAAAATACCTTTGTATATTCCCACTTGTAAACAGACTGATTTCTTCTTTCTTATTAATTCTAGGCCCAGTTTATTGTCTATTTACAGTGTCATTCCACCATATATGTACTGATGAACCAACCAGCTCTTTGCACTATTCAACAACTTACCTTACTCTAGATAATAGATAACCTTAATCCATTTGGTTTTTCCTTCTTGTGAAGGCAGGCCAAAGTTTTTTAAGCAATTCTAGATTAGCACCATATCTCATCCACAAACATGACCACCTGGAGAATTTTGGAATCTCTAGAGAATACCCCTTTCCTCATTTTACTGAATAGTCTCCATGAAAATGGCAAACACCTTTGGTGAGCACATTCCTCCCTGTTTTATGCCTTGCTTGATATTTATAATCAGAGCATCTAAATTTTCTCTACTATTGCATCTGTCCAAGTTTTATATAGTTTAAACTTATGTGTGGGAGATACCTTATTAGAGGGAGAGCCTTCAAGGTGGCACTTTGTTTTCTCCAATAAAATGATTTTTGATAGTCAACAAACAATAGACACAGTGGGTTCTTATATTTCTATACCCATCAGGTGACTGTGTGATTGTCATAGATTACTGTTTATAAAGCTCTGCCTGTTCTCTTATCATCAAGGACACTCTTTAAATACACAGAATATTTCTATCAAGATTTTATACACATGGTAAAAACAAAAAAGGCATATAAATCAGCAGCTATTAATGTTTTCTCTATCACTGTTTCATGTAGTGATACCATCTGTGATTTTTTTCCCCAAGTATTTTGAATCCTTCCCTAGCTCAGGTATCTTCACAACTGATCCCTCAACATACTCAAAATTGTATCACCACCAGTGAAGACTGACTTTATACTTGGTTTAGTTCAGTATCTTTTCTCCTATTTAGTGTCTTTTCTATTTACTCATGCAGCACATCACAGATAGGGTTATTAGCTGTCCAAATTTGGTGACTGTGCTATCAATGATGATGAAAAGAGTTGGTTATGGAAATATTAACAGACCTCTTTCATTTTCCATCTGTTTGTTGTCTACCATCCAATTTCATTTTTAAGCATTTTCAGGATTAGTTAATTGAGTGTCTGAGTGAGCTATCTATAACCTTTTTTCCCCTCCACTGCTTCTCACTGTTCTATACCACAGTACTACTCATAATATTTTACCATCATCTTCTGTAAGATTTTTCAAACAAGTTAATAATACACTCAGATTGGCTTTGGTTGCCATATCTTTCATGGTTTTAGGGACTGAGTCCCTGGGTTCTTCATTAAAGTGATGTTCTTTATTCTAGTTAAACTTGCTTAGGAAATAGTCATAGTCAAGGTCTACATCTGTTCTTATATCCATTTGATAAAACAGGTTTGTTAAAATAGGTTGAGTTCTTCCAGTTGCACACTATGTATTCTTCTCATTTTCATTACCCCTTTAGGTCTAGGAATGAATTTTATCTTTGTTCTAGTTCAATGGTCTACTTGCAGAGACATGTGATTCAGAAATAACACTCACATTGCAAAATTCAAATGTTTTCTGTATGTTAAAATATAATCAGCTTCATTTTATGACATTATTCATTGTTTACTATGTACAGCAGTTTCAACCCTCTTCTCAAAGAAACTATAATATATAGGAGTGGAGTTTCTATGTATCTTTAGGCCTCGTTTGTTTCGTGCTCACTATACACTTTCTGGCCTCTCCTCCATGCTCCTTATTGCATTTAAGTCACCAGATATTCAAGTAATACTAAATGTGCACTTAATTTAGAGGTTCTTATCAAGTTATTCATAGAATTTCTATTCCTCTTCATCCTCTGCAACAGATGTTGGCTCATATGCTGTAATTATTGTCATGGTGATATTTTCGCAAATGTTAATCCTAAGCACTGCAGCACAAGATAACCAAATGTCCCGTGATGATGTCTCTAACAAGACATGCAATGAAGTCAAGCCGTTTATTGGCCTCCCTTTAAACCATCCTTCCATATAGCTACAGCTTTCCTTTGTCTTCTTATTTTGTTGATAAGACTTTTGCAGACTTTTGTGTGGTCAGACAAATATCAAATAATAACTATGAAGCCTTGAAAAATTATTTTGTATTCTGAATGAAACAAGCAGAAAATATGCAAGGTTTTGCATATTTTCCCCCACAGGTCACTGAACTAACCCTAAATGCCTATCTACCCAAAGATTTAATACCTAAAGATTCACTAAATAGTGATTAGAAGCTATTCTACTACTAGATTCTTCCAGTCCCTTAACCATGATAGCAGCGGCTCTTTCTCGTACTCCTTTGCATTACAGTCGGCACACCACCTTGCACCAAGCATTGCTCTTTAGTTGTTTCAGACTTTGGTAACTCCAGTTAGGGTTTTCTTGGCAAAGACATTACAGTGGTTTGCCATGTCCTTCTCCAGCTCATTTTACAGAGAAAGAAACTGAGGCAAACTGCATTAAATGACTTGCCCAGGGTCATACAGTTAGTTATGTATCTGAGGCTAGATTTGAATGCAGGAAGATGAGTCTTCCTAACTCTGGGCTCAGTGCTCTATTCACTGTACCACCTAGTTGCCCTTGCACAAAGTAGGCAATGATTAAATATCTGAATGGATGAATAGATACATAAATTTGCCATGAGCCCTAGCCAGTTAACAAACTCAGAAGAACACTTAAGGCATCACTAATAAATCCACTAAGAAAGGAGGAGCAGGGGTCTCCAAAATAATATCACACTCTTCTTGACCGTAATGAGCCATGAGCTAATCAGTTACTTCATAGAAACTAAAATGTTTATTCAAATTCAAATCAACAACTGAAAACACCATGGTTACTAGGATTTTGAGGAGGTAGGGGGAGGTTAAGGAGAGAAAATTATATTTTAGGAAGAATATTTGCAAGGTTAAATGAAAAAGTGTGTAAGGGCAGGAAATCAACAGCATATTTGGAATTCTAAGGGAACAAATTAACAGCTAGAAGAAAACATGCACCTGGCAGGAAAAAATCCTTCAAGGAAATTATTGAGACATGATACATTTCCTGTCATGGCAACACGAGCTGGTTCTTAAATCGAGCATCTCCTAAACTGTGAGCAGCTTTAAATATCCTAAGTTGGATATCAGATTTTAGGACACAGTAGAATATTTTAAAACACCTCATTTCACTATGCAAATTATACCATGTCCAGCAACAAATTCAGGGGCAAAACAGCATGGTTTCATTGCCTCTGGTATTTGCAAAACATGATAAGCATGATTACATGCAGGTAGACCCCATCTCAAATCCTTAATTGGGTCTACAAAAAAAAAAGTGTTAAGTGAAAAATTAAACATACAGAGTTCCTGTGAAATTCCACAGAAACCAAAGGATGAATAATCAAGTGATGTACCGACAGCATTTCCCTGACCTTATGGCATTTTGTTTATACTACAGTAGCAGGGTTAGAATGAAGTGATTTTTTTTGGAGCAACCTCATATGAATTATATCTCTACTACAATCTATATTCCCCATCCTACTTTTAGTTCAAAGTAGCATGTCTTTAACTTAATCATCTTTGCCTTCTCCATAGTAAGTGGTCAATATATATCTGAATAAATATATTTATGCATTTATAATAGGTGTCTATATATGCCACAAACCCTAGTCCTGAAGAACACCATAGGCTTCATTGAGAAATCCAATGAACAGGATCATAACCCCAGATCCTAACAGAGCACTGCAGAGTTGTCTGTCCTTCCCTTCTGAGATAAAACCAGGTTAAGATTTCCATTGACGAATGAAGCAGAAAATGAAAGCTATAATCAACCACTGCCAGAATTATCTAGAAAATTGCTTCAATTTCCCATTGGCAGTGAAGACAATCATAGTATAGTTCAGTTGACTTCACTTCTGTCTTAACAAAATCAGGACATGTGGCTATTACGAATCAGCTGGCAAGTGGAATAAAAATCTTTCTATTTGAAAATATCCAGGTTCCTGGAGGCCATGATAATATTATAGATATTTTTTAACCTGATTTTGCAAGGTGAGCTGTAATTTTTTATACTAAACACAGGAAAGAAATGTAACATTTTCAATCAAGAATAAACAGAGTCAATATGATTTACTTAAGTAAAACAGTTTACCTTTGTTTGAGGCAAAGATTCACACAGGTCACCTCCAATTACATGTGTGAGATGAAACTAAATATACTGTACCCGATATTGTCCCTACTGTTTTTGAAACTCAGTTTTGTTCAGTGTTGCAAAAGTTAATAGAATGTTATCACTAAGTACACATATATTAATTTACACAGAAAGCACCTTGGGCCAAAACCAAACAAAACGGAGACATAATTAGAGGTTAAAAAACACTTGTTGAATTTAATGTACCAACAACAGCAGCAGTCCAGTCCACTGATCCTAAATATACAAATAGGAAGGAAATATTTGGATTTACTGAAGTCAAATGCAGCATAGAATACTCCAGCACTAAGCCATAGGGACTTTAAGCAAAGTTACTGTAAATTATCCAAACAGGATAATTCCCTGAAGGGCTCCACCACGAATACAATCTAACAGCATTAGATACCATAATCCTCCCCACCACATATACATACTCTACCTTCTGATCAAAAACTACCAAATCAGATGTAATAAAAATTCCTAAATTGAGTTTTAAACAACCTCAGAATTGAAATCCTTACTTTAGCTTAAAATTTGACATTTATCAAAGATGCTACATTCCAGAGAATATTCTTATCTCAGTACATAAGTAATTGGATGCAGTAGTTTTCCTCTGCTAACATGAAATTGATATTCATTTTCCATAATCTTGAAATACAATTAAAATTATTAGTGGATTATGACCAGCTTCTTCTATTTTAATGCCCATGAAATATGTAGAGAACAATAAAATTCACCACCTAGACATGATAATCTCCAGATACCTGAAATCCAGTGCATTCAAATCCAACAAGTACTTGTGTATCTTTATTCAAGGGTCTGAGGCTAAGAACACATAATGTGAGATAATCGTCTCTGACCTCAAGGAGTCTATATTCTACTGGTAAAGTAAGTGATAAGATCACCTTCTTATAATGATGAAACACTTAATGACCATCAATTATGCCAACTTCCTAAACAATTTGTATATTATCAACCAATCACTTATTGCGTGTTGACTGTGGAGGGTACATCATAGGTCAAGTTTTCATAGGATATACAAAAGAAATATAAATTGAAAAAGCAACAACCTCTACCAGTAAATTTCTGAAGGTCATATAAAGAAAACCCCTTAGAACTTCAAAGGACAAGGTTTTTTTTTATTTCATGTAAAAATAGACAAAAGCTATTGTCTACTCCCAACTACATCATGTACTCCTTTGTTGGCAAAGACACTTTAAGGAGTTAATGCCCCCAAAGGCTGATCAGCTGGCAAGTAGAATGCAAGGCTTTTATTCAACAGATGAAAGGCCAAAAAAAATTCAGTAAACTCAAAAGGTAGAAAACTTCCTGATAAACTGAAATCCAAGTTACATCTAGAAACATTTCAAAAACACAATTTTTCCTTGAATGCTTATAGCGACATTTCCCCTGTAAAGGGTGAAGAAAATGAGACTTAAGTACTTTAGGTCTGATCATTCATATTCTTTTAACATTGTCAGCATCTCCCTGAATACACTGAGTTCATCTGCAAAAGCGTCTGAAATATTTTCTTTTTACTTTCCTTTTTCCTCTAATTTCCAGAGCAGAGGGACCAAAAAATTCCTCCCAAGTGCTGTCCTAAGAAACAAACTGATATCTGTAGGATCTTCTTTTAAACTAGCAAGTTGGGTTCCCAAAAGGGTGACTGCTACCTTGAGTTCTAGGGGTAGCCTTGGACATGGCTATTCTGATACTGCAGAACTATACCTACCCTTAGCAATCAGTCAGTAGACTCAATTAATTTTTAGAAACAGCATGAGGAAAATAGTAGTTGCAAAGAGTCAGAAAAAAAAAACCCTGAGGTACATTATCCTATAAAAACACAGAATCTGGGGGTAGGGAAGAAGAGTGCGCATGAACTTAGAAGTATAATGGTAATGAGGTATATGTGTCAAAAGTACTGTCTTTCTTCTGAAGTTCATTGTGGGTTGAAGCATTTGTATTGGTGATATTTTCTATACACTACCACACACTGATTCTCATAATCACTACTTCCTTGCTTACTACTATTTCAAAATTATTAAATTAATTAATAAGAATATATTTCCTATCTTCTCCCCATACATGATAAATGTCTGGAAAAAAGTAACTTACTTGGACAGTAGGAGAATAATAGCTTTAAATGATACTTAAATTAGATGAGTATTCTTTTAAACTTACTGGTAATATCTTATTGTTTCAAATAATAAAGGATTATAAATACACTTCCATAAAACAGAAAAATCCAAATCCTGAGGAAGTCCCTATAATTCCCCCCCAAAAAAAAAACCCCTATATTTACATTTTAACTTGGAATTCCATTAACTTTCCCAGATCCGGTTTCCTGACCTTTCTGTTATGCTATGGCAAAGACCCTAAAAGGCATTCACTCGAAGAATAGTATAGAATTAAATGTCACAATATCTCTAAGGAGTTCTATGGATTTTCCTTTTCACATCTGGTGAGATGCTAACTATGTGCCCTTCTAGACCCAGCCCCCACTGCCAATTTTCTCTGGAGCAGCACACTTCCTCCTGGACATCCTCTACTGTTTCTTGCAACCATGCTCTGAGATAGAGAAAAGGAGGGGTTTTTTTATTTTGAAAAAAATTTCTTATGAAAAAGGGACCACGAAGTCAACTAGCCAAAATTTACTGAACACCTACTATGAGTTGGACATTGTAGAAAACACAGAGTTTATTTACAATCTAGTTGAGAAGATTTACAAAGCAATAAAAAGGGATCAGATGAATTTATTTGAATTATGTAAGCAAATTTGAATTATAAGTGATCTACTAATTCAAAAGAGAGAAATTCTCTTATAGTACCTATATAATGGCTACGTCAGGAAAAACTATCATGGAAGAGGTGTGATTTGAGTTGGGTCTTAAAAACAGGATTTGGATGGGGGAGGGAGGGTAGAATCCTAGACAGGGAAAACAGTGAGCATGAAATCATAGAAGCAGGAAGGCACAAAGCATATTTAGCAAACAGTGAACAGACCAGTTTGGTTAGAACAAAGGGCGTGTGTACAAAATTGGGTAATGAACACTACCCTTGTGGCAGAAGTGGTACTATAAGGTGGGAATAACTGGAGCTGTCCATTTACAGCACGTTTTAGAAAGAGAAGTGCCAAATGGTTGGAGGATAAGGGGTAGACTTGAAAATTCATTTGGGAAGCCCAGTTTTTTAAAAAGTGCAAGAACTGTTTTACAAGTTCAAAGAAAATAAACAAAAACCCTACAACAACTGAGGATACCACCTTCTAAAATACTAAGGCTTGGAGTGGGAAGGGGTGATCCATGAGGAAGAACGGGGGAACATCGGAGATGACAGACCCTCATGATCCTAGTAATAAGACAGACACTATATACAAATATAATCTAAAAGCAAAAGGCAGAAAATTGCCCCCAAGGAACTTCGACTTGATCACCCATCCCAAACCATCTAACCAAAGAAAAGATTCCTCTTCTTTCCTGTGTACTCTCAATTCTTTCTGAAGCTTCCCTGCCTACACATAAAATGTGCTTGCTGCACATTTACTTGCAGCACTTAACTTTGGGTCCATGAATTTGATTTTATTATATATTTTATAATTATATTTCAATATAATTTGTTTCCTTCATAAGCCTATATATTTTATTTTATGCATTTAATATTATTCTGAGAAGGGTTCTGTAGGCACTTCCAGAGGAGTCTATCATACACACACACACACACACACACACACACGATAAAGAACCCTTCTCTAAATAAAAAAAATCTAGTTTTCATTTTTCTGTTTTCTAAATGTCTCTAAGCCTGGGAATCTCTCAATTACTTGGAAGAATAAGTACTCACGCAGTGAACATATGTGGGAACCAAAGGCTTTCATTTCTATGAAATGTCTTGGGATCAAACCCATAGAAGTAATTCACCAACATTATTTTGAGCTCATGGCTGGTACTCAAGGAAAAACAAGACAATAGTATTAATTTGTTTGAACATTCAAACACCTGTTATTCATTTTATACTGGCTATAGCCTTTATATCATAGCAATATTAACCAATTCCGCTTGCTGGCAGTATGAAGGCAGAGATTAAAGACTGAAATTAGAGGAGATAGAACCTGACTAGAATAGCTGATGACAAATGTTACCCTCTCCCGATTTCTGAAACACAGCATTTTCACTTCCTTCTCAAGTCAAGAAAATGTGCGGTTCTAAAATGAAGGGGGACACACAAATAATTTGCTGCTTTAAAAAAAATGTTTCCAAAAACTAGAATTTATCAGGCAAAGCACTGTTTGAATATAGTAGCTGTAGATTTGTTCTTAGAAGGCTAGCTCAGAACAACTTACCAGAGCAAAGGGAAGGATCATTGACCATCTGTACCCATGCCAGTCTGCATCAAAGACCGTAATAATTCATATTTCTATATAGTGCTTCAAAGTTTACAAAATACTTTTCTCAAGACAACCTAATGAGGTAAGTAGTCCAAGTACAATTATCTCCACTTTACATTCAGGGAAATTGAGAGCTTAAGAACCTTGCCCATGGTCACAGAGCTAGCATGTCTCAGAGCCATCCCTTAATCCAAGGGTCAAACTCTCCTCCAAAAATGTCACAGTAATAATAACATTCACTGAGGCATTCTATCTAGTATATAACCATCAAGAACTAAAACTTATGGTTTATTTTAAGATCTTATACTAAAGAGGGAACTCTAGAAAAGTATAGGATATAGTCCAATGATTGATCTGCACTGGTAGAGGGAGTATACTGACAGGGGTTCCCTAAACAGATCTGAATCCACTCATAAAGGTGAAAGAGAGGAAAGGCATCTTGGCATTATGGATAGACCTAGACTTGATTTCAGGAAGACCCTGTTGTCAAGCTCTACTTCTGACACATAAGGGTTGAGTGACCCTTGCAAATCACTTAATCTCTCATCGCTTCTATGTAGCTCTCTAAGTATATCAAGTGCTGGACAGCAATTGTAGAGGGGATTTTCTCCCTGAAAGTTGTCCACATCAATTATATCACAAGTCCAGACTGAAAACAAGGGTGGGATAGAGAATATGGTGGCAACAGTATGGAAAGAGTTCTGACACCAAAGGACCTTGTTTCAAATCTTGTCTCTTATACCTACTACCCATGTGACCCTAGGAATGTAATTTAACTTCACTGGGCCTGAGATGTCTCATAGGTAAAAATGATGGAGTTGAACTAATGACCAATAAGGTCCCGTTCAGTTCTAGAACTATGATCCTATGAATATGAATGGTATTCCTGTAAAAGTAAATATTTACACAAATATTCTTTGTTTAGGAAAAAAATAACCAAAATCCAAGCAGCCACCCAGCTTTAGCAAGTTTTCTAGACACAAAATATTAACTCTAATTCATTCGTTCCAAAGAATCTTTAAATGTTCCCTTTATAATAATGAGATATTAAATATTATCTTGGCTGTCAAGAAGCAAAAAACAAGAAAACAAAAAAAAAACAATTGTCATAGTCCAACTAGTATAAGTGCTTGCACACGCATACATGTGCATGAGCACACACACACACACACACACACACACACACACACACTTTTTATTGTAGCAGCCAAATTCCTAAATGGTTTCACTGGCTTCCTTCAGGTCTCACCTAAAATCTTCACCTTCTGCAAGAAGCCTTTCCCAGGTCCCCGTAACGTTTGTGCCTTCCCTCCCATTGTGTCTCCAATGTACAAATGCCATGTAAATATGCGTGTGCTGTTTCAGCATAGTTGTTTGCATGTTGTTTCCCCCATCAGACTGTGAAGTTCTTGAGAACACAGACTGTTATTACCTTTCTTTATAATCCACTTGGCACCATGCCTAGGCACACAGTAGGTGTTCAGTAGATGCTTTCTGATGTGATGTACTGGGAAGTATGACATGTGTATATTGTAAATCACACTAAAAAGAGTAATGAATTCTGGCAAGTCCAGAAGTAAAGAAATCTTCTTAAATCAATTAGGGCACTGGAATGAAAGTAAAGAAAGGACAGAATTGTGTTTGCAAAGAAGCATGGTTGAGATCCTGGGGTAAACAATATTTACAGCACCGGAACCATCCTGACTTGGATTCCTAAGTATACCCTGTGTCTACTGCTACGTGATAACACTTGAGCCAAAGACTGAAGATTCAGCAAAAGGACAGAAGGCAGATGATTACTATAAAAGAACATATTCTCTAAAACAAGATCCAGACAACCCAACTTATATGAGAAAAACATCTTAAAAACACAGCTCTGTCTAAGTAAAGAACCTGCAATGGGGTCATCGAAAGAAGTACAATATTTACAGTACAAGTCTCATATGGCAAAATTCCCCGAGCTCGGTGCTTTTCAAATGCAACACTGTTTCCAGCTTAGTATTCTCAATGGGAACTGCCTAGCTGGACTCACCTCTTTCATAACAAATTTGGCTTGAAGTCACATGTACACCACACACACACACACACACACACACACACACACACACACACACACACAAGTTTTCTGAAGCTTTTTCTGCTATGCTGAAAGCAACATAAATACAATTGTAATTAGATAGTTCTTACGTAAACCAGGACATCTGTCATATCTGATGAGTGAAATAAAGCATCACAATTAAAATGACCGTAAGCCTGGAAGCTTTTGAGTAACCAGAGTTTAGTGTGTTGTCATAGCTAACAGTGCCATGGTAATGAAGGCTCTTACAAAATTCCCAGCATAAATCTATTTCCAGGGTTTCATTACTTAAACATAAACCTTTGGCATGGATTAAAATTGAAGCATAAGTACTAAGAGTAGCGTTGTCATTCTCGCCTTTAAAAGAAAAACAATAGCCTGGTTTAGAGATGTGTAAAGAAGGATGGGTGTAGAGTCCAAAGGAAGACCTGGGTTGCAATCCAGCCTCTAACTGTTATGGGGAGTAACTGTTGGGCAAGTCACTTAAACTGAGATAGGTTTTCTTCTTCTTTTTCCAGTTTCTTCATCTATAAAATAAGGAGGTTCACCTAAATGACCTTTGAGGTCCCTTCCAGGGCTACATCTATGGTCCGATTATCAAGGTTCATGAATTCTGAATGACATTTTTGTACACAGGACTGTTCAAAAACCCACACACATCTAACCCTCCTCATCTGAGAAGATTACATTCCTCCACTCTTCTCTTATCTGGTCATAGATGAGAGTTTCTTTCAAGAGCACATGAAAGTTCTGCTCAGTTCTGGCCACACAAACTTGTCTCTTACAAGGTGGCTCCGTAGATAAGCCCTAGGCCTGGAGTCAGGAAGACCTGAGTTCAAATCTGCTCTCAGATGCTTATTGTGTAACTCTGGACATGTCATTTAACCCTGTTTGCCTCAGTTTCCACATCTGGAAAATGAGCTGGAGAAGGAAATGGCAAACCTCTCCAGTATCTTTGCCAAGAAAATCTCAAATTGGGGTCACAAAGAATTGCACTCCTCTGAAACTCAAGAACAACACTATGCAAGCTTCAGGGATAGGATACAACTGAAAAACATGTTTTGGGGTCCCATCCCAGGAGAGATTATGTAACAGGTATTTCCTTTGACTTATATTTGGAATCTCGGTGCTTTAAACAGTTCAGATAATGACAGAGAAAAAGGACATGATGATGGGTACCTGAACCTCTTAACATAAAACGAAAAACGTTGTGAAACTTTTAACAAGCTTTTCCATTGTATTCTTACCCTGGGCTTGTGCCCTTAATCTGGTGGAGAAGGAAACTGAGGCATAGTGCTACTAAGTGAGTTTCTGAAATAAGTGAACTAATGGCACAATCAGGAATAGATCCGGTTTAAAGTTTTCCTGGACAGAAGTCACTAAATAAATGAGCCCCACAGTAACCACTTACGAATCCTACTGTTTAACATTAAGAGAAATGTTGAATTGTTTTGAACAATCCATTGCTTTTGCAGGTGTTAAGATTTTCTCTCCTCCTCCAGTCTGGGAATTAATTTTACCAAACACCAGGGAGAATGTAAACCTGTGTTCATAACACGTAGGCACACTTAATGTCAAAACCCAAGCTTGTCTTTTAGCTGGCATCATTTTTCCTGGAACTGTCCCTAGTGGCTCAAGTCACTGAATCTAACAAGAATTAGCCTTTCACTTTCTTTGTGTTTGCTGTGAATACTACATTTCACTTACCAAATGCACTCCAAGTGGCTCCTCCGAAATGAATGCCCGGTATGGGAGGACCGTCTTAATTCTAAAGCTGGAATACAACCTGGGAACCTAGGAGAACAAGATAAAAGGGCATAAGCAAACATGGGCCTGCTCAGACACCCACCTGCCCTCATCTCCCCTCGCCCAGAAATCCATTCTGTTTCACCTATTTAAGATTTCCCCCCAGTTGCTGAAGATCTTTGAAGACCCGACTAAGGGGTAGGGACCAAAGCATAGTGTGAGGGAGAACAGCAAAGACGCTGAGGCTGCGACTCCTTCGTCCGCCCCACCCCACCTGGAGCCGGTGGCTGGGTGGACTAGGGAGCCGGACGGACTCTCCCGGCACGGAAATGCACTGGGTCGCAAAGCCCAGAGCCCGGTTTCCAGGGCGCCCCACAACCACCATTAGACCCACTGACACGCACATGACAGCTCTAACGTGAGCGCAGGAACCCCAACTCCCAGGACTTAGAGGGGAGGGGGCTCCGGGGAAGAAGAGGGTCCCCCAAAGCTTCCTCCTTTCCCCAAGGACGAGGGGGCTAGCAGGCTGCCTACTAGGCGCGTGCCTTCCCTAGCCCGCCAAAGGGGGCTTGGTCGGGCAGTTGCCCACCCCAGCCGCCCCCTCCCATGCCCTCCCATCCCCCATCCGGGGCGAGCTGCCAGGCGAGAGGAGGCAGCAGTGGCCGGCTCCCAGCCCAGCCCAGCCGAGCCGAGCCCACCCCTGCGCTCGCTGCGCTCCGCAGCTGCTGCGGCCCCGTACACTTGTTGCTCCGCAGGGGAATCGGATCGGGCTAGGGGCTGGAGGAAAAGTCAGAATGGAGGGAGGGTGAGCCAGTCTCCCCGAGCCCTGAACTTGCTTCTGGCCCACCTTGCCTCTCCCACTCCTTCACCCCCCGAGGAAACGGCCGAGCCAACGGCCCCGCGGCTGGAAACACAGGTGAAGAAACTTCTTCTAGCCCAGGAAACAGCAGCTCCCGCAGCCTAGCGAAGGACCGAGGCAGAGATGCTGCCGAGAAGCCCCGCCGTCCCCGCGGAGCATCGGGGAGCCGCCCGCTCCGTCCCTTCGTCCCTCCGCGAGGCCGCCGGGGCCGGAGGCCGGGGCGAGCGCGGGCTCTCCCGGGGCTGACAGTGCCCGGCGGCGGCTGGGCATGGGAGGGAGGAGCCGAGAGCCCCGAGGCGCGCCGCCAGCTGCCGCCCCCAGCCCCGCTGCCCGCACCCGCTGCCCCGCTGCCCCGCTGCCCAGCTGCCCCGCACCCGCTGCCCCGGCCCGGGATCCCCGGGAGACTCTCCCACCTCCAGGACCGCGGCTCGCCACCCGCGGCATCACACTGCCCGGCCCGGCCCGGCCCGCACCCGCTGCCCTGCTGCCCCGCTCCCCCGGGCCCGGGATCCCCGGGAGACTCTCCCACCTCCAGGACCGCGGCATCACATGGCCCGGCCCGGCCCGCCCTCGCTGGCTCGCTCCCCGCCGGCACCGGCTCCAAAATGAAACCTGAACCTGCCCCCAACGGAGGGAGCTGCCGAGCCACTGTTCCGGCGGCGATCGCTGGGGGAGGAGGCGGACGCCTGCGGCCAAGCTCCCAGGCCCGCTGCTGCCGCTGGGGGCAGGGAGGGGTGGTCCGGGGACCGGGCACCGGGGACCCGACCTCCCCCAGCCCCCGCGGCCAGCCAGACCAGGGGGACTTTCTCCTTCGCGGTGAAAGTTATCTCAGGTCTTGGGAAGTTTGACTGGGGGTGGGGGGCTGGCACGATGCCTGGAGCCCTTCTGGCATCGCGTGGCACAAAGACAAAGCACCTTCGCCCTTTAGACCCACACCTTTTACATCACTCCCCCTCCAAAATTAGCTGGACATGACCTCAGACGCCATCCAGTCCAGGTTTATAGACGAGGAAACAGATGCAGAAAGGTTGGTCATTTGTCCAAGGTCACACAGGTAGCAATGACAGCTGGGACCGCCATCCACCTTGTCTGACTCCTACTCAGCGTTCTTTCCACTGTAAATCCTAGTCGAATATTTGCCAGTTTAGACGTAACCTTACACAAACAAAAAGTTAAGTTTGATTCCATTTAAACCAAATTCTACACCGTTTAAACGACGTGCTAAAATTTTAATCCGCAGATTACCCTTGTAGGCCACGTAGATAATGTATTCCCTCCTGATCTAGGTTTTCTCCTCTGTGTAACCTGTGAGTCTCTTTCTTTCCCTTCAGCACAGAAGTGCCCTTAGGAAGACAGTGATCCATAAGTAACTCCGATGAAAACTTTAAAACCTTGTTCTAGCTAACAGGTATCGAAGGAGAAGAGAGCTAATCCCAGGCTCAAAGTGTCACCCACGTGCCAAACTGCAGGACTCTCTCTTTAGATCGGGTCTTTTCCCTGACAAAAGAACACGGGCAATAACCTCAAATTCCGGCAAAGGGCCCTGCTTTCTTTAGCGTGTGGTTTACCTAGGTTCTCTTTTGTTTTATGATCAGAGACCTGGCCTCTAAGTGGTGCGTGTTCCCAGAACTAGGCCATGGGTGTGGCCACCATCTGTGGTCAGGTAGACAGAGAGGGCCACAATTAAGGCTACTCCTATCACAACAGGCCTCATCATTTTATTAACCTCCATTAACTTTTTTAGCAGTCTATCCCATAGATATGGGTGTGGGGGAAAAAGTGGAGTCGGAAAACTGCCCGCCACCAGGTGTAAAGAGACAGGAAATGAAAGAGGGGAAGGAAAAATACTGTAAGAACTCAATTGTCTATACCCCATTAAGATTTGTAAAAGCACTACAGTCACAGCCCTATGAGGTAAAGAAGGCAAGTGTTAATGCTTCCATTTTATAGATGAGCCACTTGAGACTCAGACATGTGGCTTTGAAGCATCAGAGCCATGCTTCAAACTCAGGTGTCCAGATCCAAAGCCCTTTTCAGGTCTTCTTACTCAGCACTGCCTCTTCTTTGTGACCAGGACCCAGAACCAACACTAAGATAAAAGCACATAAAGGACATAGGCCTCCTTATCACTTTGAACTCTTATGGTCCAGTCCTGCGCAACTCTAGGTGACTGAAGCGGCACTTCAGAGAGAATAATGCTCCATTTCAATATGTAGCCCAGGCAGCTTCTTTAACATAAGCTTCAACGGGCTACAATAAAGCTGTTCAGCTTAAGGGCTTGTAAAAATAAAAATTTAGTTATAATTCCCCAAAGACAATTGGGGTCAGTCAGACTATAGAAATAAAAAGCCAGGGGTGTTAAAGGTCTTCATCTTCAGTCACCGTTTCCAGATAACAAATGTTTGTTGAGTTGAAACCTATCAAAGCACAAAGCCACCCTTTTTTGTTTTTTTCTTTTCTCACTGTATCTGTGAGGTTGGTAAATAAAGAACAGGAAAAGAGTGAAAGAGGGTTCAGAGGGAAAGTCCTACAATCAATGACTCACTGAGCAACTTTATCTTGCACATAATAACGCTCAATATGTGCATGTTGAATTGAATTGAATTCCGAGAGGAGGGAGGAGGGCAAAATCACCCCAAAATGAGAAGCTGCTCTACCCCAGAAAGTTAGTGATTTACCTTCTCCTAACCTTCACATTACTCTTAACTTGTGTTGAACTTGATCATTATTTGCATAAGAACTTGGGTTAGACTGCTCCCCATCCCCAGATCCAAAGTGTACTTTGGGGCCCCTTCAAAGAAAACAAACCAAGGAAAAGTGTAGAGCTAGAAGCTTAAAGAAGGATAATATCTGTTGCTATAATTACCCTCCATTGGCTTCAAAACTTCAGATTAAGGTTATTCCTATTAACAGTGAGTTTACCTGAGGCCTGAGTGGTAGAGTTTTGTTTCCTATTTGTACCAGGATGGTTCATTCACAGCAGAGGAACACCTGAAAGGTAATCGGCAGAAAGTCAAGTTGGTAATTCAGTTGAGGGAAATTTCTTCTTCTTAATAAACAAACCCTAGCATCACTTTGGAAAACATTGTATATCTAATCTATAGATTAGATATGCTGCCGGATCTTACCCGTGATCCTTCAAAGCCTAGCTTCCCTCCCCAACTCATTTGTAAACTTTCATTCACCAGCCACTCCACGTCTGTTTGCTCTTTCCTATGAACTTCCATTGGAAGTGTTGACTAAGACCTTGCAATTTAGCAACTGAAGAGACATAGTCAAATATTGTTTTCTTAAGGTCATAAATCTTGTTAACTTAAAACAAAACGATCATTTCTTCAAGGGTAGAAACTGGGTCTTTACAGTTTTCTTACCTACTATTGCTTTAGAGCAGGTTTTCTCTAAGCCTTTGTTGAGGCAAATGATCACAGGCATGTAAGGAAGGAGGTTGTATACGTGCACCCAATTCTGTCATCTCACTGATTCCTGACCTCCTCTTTTTATTTCCCTCCACCAAAAATGAACAATTGTAAATCTTACTTTTCAACCTATGAATTCACAAGTTCCAGAATGAAAAATTACTGGGAGAACTTTCAGGGCACAGTTAAATATTCTAATATTGGATAGAGAAAAGAGTAAATGTATGACTCTAACAATACTGAGGCTTATAAGGTATGTTTCACCTGCTCCGCACGTACTTGGCCTTCCAGCAACGCTGGCCTCTGTGCTGTTCCTCCAGCAAGTCACTAATAAGTGTTGAAAGCAAGATTTCCATTGGCCATTTCTTCTACATCCACCTGTCTCTAGAGACAAATTTTGCCAAAGGTCAGAGACATCAGATCAGAGACATTTCTTGGCAGGGTACCCCAGATTCCTGACTTATTCCAACCAAGTGACCATCTTCACTATCGCACCAAAGTAGAATTTAATTGAATTTGTTGAAACATGTAACACATAAACTTGGGTAAGTATAACAGCTGTGCTTTGAGAAAATGTTTAAGTGAAATTACAAGAGTAGTCCAGTTCTTTGACCTGTAGGGTAAATATTTCAAACTTTTACTTGTGCAACTATTGCCAACATGGCTGTGGCATCTCTGAAAATTAGTCAGAAAGATTCAGTTATATAATAAAAATAGTATTAATAGTGACATTGAGACAAGTGTTCCAAGATTTACAAAGGACTTTGCTCACAATATTGCTAGGAGGCATTACACCCCAAAATCCCAAGTTGCCCAATGACCATCTCACATGAATTATCTTTATTTTAAGAAAACAGAACATTTCAAAAGATAGTAGCAGTTCCAAGTTTATAAATTCTAAAGTTTCTCCAATTTCAATTTGTGGTAAACCTCCCTTCAGTTTACTTGAGCATCTCAGTGATGAAAAGAATTCACAATGCAGGAAGAAGCATCATGATTTTCTGTGACTAGAGTGTACTAAAATAGTTTCAAAATGAAATTCCTAGAGAAGAATCCCAAGGCTACTGAAAGTCCCTCGTAGCTAATGCAATGTCTCTCTAGGACTTTCTCAGAATCCTCAGTTTGCTGCTGGAGGGGAGGGACCATAGAAGTTTCACTAAAACTTGAGTTGATCTTAGAGGTCATTAAGTCAGATACCTTTATTTAAAACTGAGTCCAGACCAGTTGTAACTTATCCAAAATCATACAGGAAGTAAGCATCAGGGACAAGATTTGCACTCAAGGCGGAGAACTTTCCACAATGGAAAAGGTCAACTCTTTGGAAAATTCATGTTTTGGGTTCCAGCTAAAGAAGGGCTACAAATTGGTACCCAATTAAAAAAATAAAAATCACCTTTCATTAACCATAGCTCTAGTCAAGAGATCTCAGATCCTTGAGATCAGAAGCTATTGAAGTTTTTCATCTCTGAATAGTCAGCATCTAACAGAACATCTAACATCCAGTAAGTATTTGGTTAGTATTTATTTAATTTAATTATATTGAATTGTCATTCTTCCTTGTCCATCCCACCCCAACCCAAGCCCCTCCAACACAGAAGCTCCTTGAGAGTCAACTTTTGTTGGGATTCATTCCATTCACCATTTCATGCACCAAAACTTCAGCCAACTCTACTATAAGACCAACCAGTTGCTACAGGTTTATTTATTTTCTAAACTTCCCCATACCAAAATTTCTAGCAAACCAACTTTGCTTGCCAATACCACCCTGCCCTTTGGGGAAAACAGACCTTTATGATTACCACTTGTTAGCAAGCCAATATCCTAACCTTGATCCACCCAAAGAACTGCAGTTAGGGAGGTTTCCCCCCAAAAGATCAAGAATAACATTCATCCTAGGATATGTTTACCTATATGCTTCAGTCAATTACTCAGCTCTTTCCAAAATGGCTACAGGTGCCCTCTGACTGTAGCCAACTCCCTGGCATTTACGCTAACTCAAAGACCCCTTTTTGGATCCCTAGGGCATGACTCTTGTGAGGCAGGCCAGCTGGATGGCACACAAAAACAAATTTGAGTCTTTTCCTTAATCAATCCTCCTTTCTAAAACAGCCACTCAGAGTGTTCTGATGTTGGGTACCATGCTTCCACATCCAGCATGCCACCAATTCACTGAACACCTGTTAAATAGTCACATCTCCTTAGTCAGGGGCTCAATTCTTGCCCACCCCCTCAGGATAAGTTTTCACAGTCAAATTAGAAAAGCCCTGAAAAGCAGAGTTCATAGTGTAAATACACAGTTTTAATTAGGGTGGTGTGGAGCTGTCACTGATAATACCCACATGGAAGAGTGTTGAAGGAGGTGAATTATAGACTGTAATTATATTCAGGGCTTCTGATGAAATGAAAAATGGTGAGAATGAAGCCCCAGTGTTCTGTACATGATGTCACTAGGAAGTCTTCAAAAGCATGTACGCTCTTGTACACTTGTGAGTAGAGGGGCCTTGTTTCTTTTTGCAAGGGGTGGGTAGTACCTGGCAAGAGGAAAGAGGGGAGAAATGGAGGAGGAAGACAGTCAAAAACCCATAATAAAAAGGTATATGAAAAACATTTTCATCCTAACTTTTTTTTAATGCTATGTTAACTGTTTTGCTTACTTGTAAAACTAAAGAAATCAAAGCTCTGGACTTCTTTGAGATTCCTGTATTCAAAGGGCATAAGATTTTAAAACAATGATATAATAATTTCTAACACCTAGACAAAGCTTCACCAATTCGTGAAGCAGATAATGGAGCTATTACTATTCCCTTACGAATGAGGAAGCTAAAGTCCAACAGCAGACCTGCACACATTGGAAGTATGTAGGGGCCAAAATTAGCCACAGACATTTTAGACTAGAGATAGACAGATGATGGTTGGTTGCCATGGATCACATGACAAACAGAAGAGTGTGCAGGGGAAACCCTGCATATGGGGGTGGGGGGCTGCCTGAAATCCTTTGGTAACCACATGGGACCTCTGGGCCATGTGTTGCACAGGCCTACTCCAAAGGTTAAAGTGACTTCTAGGGCAGCTAGTGAGTGTCTGTGAGACGTAGTCAATGGCAAATCGATCACATCACACTGTTATCATCAATATATGCCACAATTTCTGAATCTAATGCCAAGAACCTCAGTGTTTTTAAATGCTAGATGTCATGTAAAAGTGGACCTATTTTTTTCCTTGCTGATTTCACACCATCCCACAGCTACAAGTGTAATAGATTGTATTAGGACAGTAGTTCTAAAAATTTTTGGTTTCAAGATCCCTTCATATTCTTAAAATTGATTGAGGATCCGAGAGTTTTTGTTTATGTAGGTTATATCTATTGATATTTACTATGTTAGCAAATAAAATGGATGATATTTTAACATATTTATTAACTTTAAAATACCAATAATAAATCAGTTGTAACATAATCATAATGAAAAATATATACAATATACAATTATATAATGATAGAATAGTGATAATTAATAAGGGGCAACTAAGCATGAAATAGATAGAGCTTAGGGCCTAGAGTCAGGAGACCCTGAGTTCAAATATGACTTTAGGCACTTACTAGCTATGTGACCCTGGGCAAGTCGCTTAACTCTCTTTGCCTCAGTTTCCTTATCTGTAAAATGAGCTGGAGAAGGAAATGGCAAAGCACTCCAGTATCTTTGCCAAGAAAAGCCCAAATGGGATCACAGAGAGTTGGACATGATTATTTGATTAATAATATTAACAACAATTACAACATGTTGATATAACAAATTTTGCGGTAAAGAACTACATTTTCAAAAGTGAAAAAATAGTGTTACATATTTTTGCAAATCTCTTTAATGTCTGATTTGATAGAAGACAGCTAAAATGTCATATCTGGTTCTGCAGTACAATCTGTTTTGATCTTTTTTGGGGTTGAAGAATATGAAAATTGTCTGGCCTTACACAGATATAGTTGGAAAAGGGAGAAGGGAAGATTATTTTAATAGATAAATAATGCCTTAGTGTTATTAGGAAAATAGCTTCAACCTCTTAGACCCCCTGAAAGGATGTTAAGAGAACTGGAGGGGGTCGTCAGACCTCCCTTTGAGAATCAATAGAATTGAGTCGCTCCCATGGGCCATATGATGAGGTGTCCTTGATGCTTTGATCAAGCCAGATAGGACTCATTGCTGAAGGACTTGAATGCTTTGAAATGACAGAATAATTCTCTTATAGGTACCTTGGTCCTGTAATGGTGGCAAGGAATCTCTGCATTAAGATTGATCACTTAACCAAGGGAACCTAGCCACACAGTAGATTATAAAAGAGGAAACTCCCTCAGCAGATCATAAAAAAACAAACTTTCCTCTCTTTCTTCCTTTTTGTCTCTGAAATGTGTGGCAAGTAGTTCCTTCTTCCTGGATTTCCCATGGTGCCTGGGAAAGAGGTGAGCACCCTTCTCCACACTCCAGCAGAAATGGCAAACTGCTCCGTTTACACATGTGTTGACCTAGACAAGGTTGACCCTGCGTCCCTGATTTCCTCTTGCACTTATCTTTATTTCTCTGAAGATGGGTGATCACACAGAAATACTAGCATGGATATTTCTAGCATTATAGGCAATGTTGCCAGTTCAAGAAGTTTGGAGTTTAAGAACCACCAAAGATAGTGGAGTAGATGAAGTGGATTAATCCAGTTCTCCCCACAACTATTCCAAAAAGGATTTAAGAGGAAAACCAGGCTAAATTGTGGTAGAAAAATCTAAGAAGAAACCACAATGAAATATTTGTCTAGCCCAAGATCACAAAGACAAGTGACCAGGACTGAAACTGTGGAATAGGCTTATAGCTCTGCTGTTCTCAATCAATTAATAGATATTTATTAAGCAGCTACTATGTGCCAGGAACTAAAGTTCTGACAGTACAGTGGGATGTTAGATTTAACCCCTTGAGATAAGAACAGGGATTGGGTTAGGGTCACTCTAAACCTGCAGATTCTTCCAACTAGATGACAGGCTAATTCTGACAACACTGGAGCTCTACCCTAGGGCAAGTCCACAGTTGTGTTGACTACACCCAAACAGACCGGAAACCCAAACAGACCCTCCCAGACTTTTCAGTCTAGGAGGGCAGCTATCAAACTGATTAGAGCCTACTGAAAGCTTTTAGCTCCCTGAACTAAGCCACCCATGAACCTTGAAGAGCGCAACACTCAGTACTAAAAAAGAATGTAGCAGTGGAACCTGAGATAATACAAAGATCATAACAGGCTCCTACATTCTCTTCAAAAGTACACAGAGCCTGGCCCTAACACAAAAATCCAATTTGCAAAAGTTAGAAGAATGAGTAAACAAAAATAGAATCCCACCATAAATAGCTCTTCTAATGCTGGTAATATCCAAAACACAAACACAGAAGAGGAGAATAACCCCAAAACATATACCAACAAAGCCTCAGAGGAAAACACAGCTTGACTGTAAGGGTCAATTACAATTCCTAGAAGAAACAAAACAAGAGATTTTTCTTTAAAAAGTTAAAATGGGGGGAAGGAGTCAAGATGGCAGAGTAGAAAGACTCACGTATGCTAGTTCCAAACCCACAGCCCATAAATTTCCTGTAAAAAGAACTCCCCACAAATTCTGGAGCAGTGCAAGCCATGCAGCAACGCAGTAGAGGAGATTTCTGTTCCAGAGAGCCCTAGAAAGCTGCCCCCAGGGGTCCATCGCACACCGGACAGCAGGGCCCACCGCTGCACTGCCCTGGCCCTGCGGCTGAGAGGAGCAGATCTGAGCAGGCTTCAGGGATGGAATCTCCGGCGGCCGGGAAGGTCCCTCCACCCACAGGCGCTACAGGTCAGTGAGAGAGACTTCTCGGCTGCCTGAGAGGGGAACGGGGTGTCTCCGTGACTTGGGCCCCCTTGGGAGGAAGTGGCAAAGGCAGCAGCAGACACAGTGGCGGCCCGAGACTCCTGGAACAGACAGGAGCTCCCCTCCATTACTGAAGGTCTCCCCATAAACCCCCTGAGGGAACTGAGCCTGGGAGGTGGCCCTGCCCCCACCTGAGCACCAGAACTTAAGCTCATTTTGAATAGCAGCTGCACGGCTGCAGAAAGCCCTGAGGCTGGGAAGCAGCATTTGAATCTCAGACCCCAAGCACTATCTGGACAGATCTAGGTGGGGGTGGACAGGAATCTCAGAAGTCAAGTAACTGGCTGGGAAAATGCCCAGAAAAGGGAAGAAAAGTAAGACCATAGAAAGCTACTTTCTTGGGGGACAGATATTCCCACCTTTCATTTCTGATGATGAGAAACTATTCTTACTATCAGGGAAAGACGTGGAGGTCGGGGCCTCTCTATCCAAGACATCCCAGGTGGATGTCCGGTGGCCTCAGGCCTTGGAAGAGCTCACAAAGGATTTTGAAAATCAAGTTAGACAGGTGGAGGAAAAACTGGGAAGAGAAATGAGAGAGATGCAAGAGAAGCATGAAAAACAGGTCAATACCTTGCTAAAGGAGCCCCAAAAAAATGCTGAAGAAAATAACACCTTGAAAAATAGTCTCACTCAATTGGCAAAAGAGGTTCAAAAACCAATGAGGAGAAGAATGCTTTCAAAAGCAGAATTAACCAAATGGAAAAAGAGGTTGAAACACTCACTGAAGAGAATAGTTCTCTCAAAATTAGAATGGAACAGATGGAGGCTAATGACTTTCTGAGAAACCAAGAAATCACCAAACAAAACCAAAAGAATGAAAAAATGGAAGAGAATGTGAAATATCTCATTGGAAAAACAACTGAGGGGGCAGAGCCAAGATGGCGGAGTAGAAGGACGCACATTTACGAGCTCCAACCCACAGCCCATAGAATTAATGTAAAAAGAGATCCACATAAATTCTGGATCACTGAAAGGTGTGCAGAACCAGAGTGGAAGAGATTTCCGTGCCAGAAAGCCCTGGAGACCCTTCCCCAGGGTCCGTCGCACCCCGGAAAAAGCAGACCCCACCCCAGCGCTGCCCTGGCCACGGCCCCAGAGAAGCTGACCTGAGCAGGCTTCAGGGATGGAAGCTCTGGCAGCCGGGAAAGTTCCTCCGCCCACAGAAGCTACAGGTCAGTGAGAGAGACGGCTGGCTGGAGGAGGGGAGCTGAGTGTCTCTGTGACTCGGGCCCCCTTGAAGCGGCGGCGGCAGAGACAGGGGCAGGAAGCGGCAGAGGCAGAGGCGTGGGCGGCAGCAGCGCGGCGGCCGCCGGGACTCCTTCAGCAGCAGGCAGGATCTTCATTATGGAAGGTCTCTGCATAAACAACCTGAGGGAGCTGAGCCTACGAGACGGCCCTGCCCCATCCTGCTCCACTGCTGAAGGCCTCTGCATAAAGCCCCTGAGGGAGCTGAGTCTGGGAGGCAGCCCCCCTCCCACCCCAGCACCAGAACTAAAGCTTCCTGTGGAAAGCCCATTTGAACCTCAGACCCCAAGCGCTAGCTGGGTGGATCTAGGCGGGGGTGGACAGGAATCTCAGAAGTCAAGTAACTGGCTGGGAAAATGCCTAGAAAAGGGAAGAAAAATAAGACTATAGAGAGTTTTTTCCAACAAATGCAAATGATCCCAACATTCGGATCTGATGACGAGGACGTATTCTCGCCATCGGGGAAAGATGTGGAGGGCAAGGCCTCAGTACCCCAGACACCCCAGGGGGATGTCAGGTGGGCTCAGGCCTTGGAAGAGCTCAAAAAGGATTTTGAAAAACAAATTAGACAGGTGGAGGAATAGCTGGGAAGAGAAATGACAGAGATGCAAGAAAAGCATGAAAAACGGGTCAATACCTTGGTTAAGGAGACCCAAAAAAATGCTGAAGAAAATAACACCTTGAAGACTAGGCTCACTCAATTGGCAAAAGAGGTTCAAAAAGCCAATGAGGAGAAAAATGCTTTCAAAAGCAGAATTAGCCAAATGGAAAAAGAGGTTCAAAAGCTCACTGAAGAAAATAGTTCTCTCAAAATTAGAATGGAACAGATGGAGTCTAATGACTTTACGAGAAACCAAGAAATCACCAAACAAAACCAAAAGAATGAAAAAATGGAAGAGAATGTGAAATATCTCATGGGAAAAACAAACTGACCTGGAAAATAGATCCAGGAGAGACAATTTAAAAATTATGGGACTACCTGAAACTCATGATCAAGAGAAGAGCCTAGACATCATCTTCCATGAAATTATCAAGGAAAACTGCCCTGACATTCTAGAACCAGAGGGCAAAATAAGTATTGAAAGAATCCATCGATCACCACCTGAAAGAGATCCAAAAAGAGAAACTCCTAGGAACATTGCGGCCAAATTCCAGAACTCCCAGCTCAAGGAGAAAATCTTGCAAGCAGCTAGAAAGAAACAATTTCATTACTGTGGAAATACAATCAGGATAACTCAAGATCTAGCAGCTTCTACATTAAGAGATCGAAGGGCGTGGAATAGGATATTCCAGAAGTCAAAGGAGCTAGGACTAATACCAAGAATGAGAAGAAGCATGAAAAAGTAAACAGCAAAGAGAAAGAAAGAAAGAAAAAAAGAAAGAAAGAAAGAAAGAAAGAAAGAAAGAAAGAAAGAAAGAAAGAAAGAAAGAAAGAAAGAAAGAAAGAAAGAAAGAAAGAAAGAAAGAAAGAAAGAAAGAAAGAAAGAAGAAGAAAAACAATTGACCTGGAAAATAGATCCAGGAGAGACAATTTAAAAATTATGGGACTACCTGAAAGCCATGATCAAAAAAAGAGCCTAGACATCATCTTTCATGAAATTATCAAGGAAAACTGCCCTGAGATTCTAGAACCAGAGGGCAAAATAAGTATTGAAGGAATCCACCGATCACCACCTGAAAGAGATCCAAAAATAGAAACTCCTAGGAATATTGTGGCCAAATTCCAGAATTCCCAGGTCAAGGAGAAAATCTTGCAAGCAGCTAGAAAGAAACAGTTCCAGTATTGTGGAAATACAATCAGGATAACCCAAGATCTAGCAGCTTCTACATTAGGGGATCGAAGGGCATGGAATAGGCTATTCCAGAAGTCAAAGGAGCTAGGACTCAAACCAAGAATCACCTACCCAGCAAAACTGAGTATAATACTTCAGGGAAAATATGGTCTTTCAATGAAACAGAGGACTTTCAAGCATTCTTGATGAAAAGACCAGAGCTGAAAAGAAAATTTGACTTTCAAACACAAGAATGAGAAGAAGCATGAAAAAGTAAACAGCAAAGAGAAGTCAGAAGGGACTTACCAAAAGTGAACTGTTTACATTCCTACATGGAAAGACAATATTTGTAACTCTTGAAACTCTTCAGTATTGGGTAGTTGGTGGGACCACACACACACATACACACACACACACACATACACGTGTGCGCGCACACACACACATACACACATGCACGCACACACAGAGACAGAGAGCACAGAGTGAATTGAATAGGATGCCATCATATCTTAAAAAAATTAAGGTAAACGGTGAGAGAGAAATGTAGTGGGAGGAGAGAGGGTGAAATGGAATGGGGTAAATTATATCTCATTCAAGAGGCAAGCAGGAGACTTTTTAGTGGAGGGAAAAAGAGGAGAGCTGAGAAAAAAAACATGAAGTTTATTTACCCTCATCACATTCGACTAAAGGAAGGAATAAAATGCACACTCATTTTGGTATGAAAACCTATCTTACAATCCAGGAAAGTGGGGGAGAAGGAGATAAGCAGGGTAGGGGGGGGGATGATGGAAGGGAGGGCAATGGGAGGAGGGAGCAATTTGAAGTCAACACTTGGGGAGGGACAGGATCAAAAGACAGAATAGAAACAATGGGGAGCAGGATAGGATGGAGGGTTATTCAGTTAGTCTTACACAACACGACTATTATCAAAGTCATTTGCAAAACTACACAGATATGGTCTATATTGAATTGTCTGCCTTCCCAAAGGGAATGGGTGGGGAGGGAGGGATGGGGAGAAGTTGGAACTCAAAGTTTTAGGAACAACTGTTTAGTATTATTGTTGCTACTAGGAGGTAAGAAATACAGTTAATGGGAAATAGAAAGTCATCTGGCCCTACAGGACAAAAGAGAAGATGGGGACAAGAGAAGGGAAGGAGGATAGAAGAGAGGGCAGATTGGTGATAGGGGAAATTAGAATGCTCAGTGTATTGGGGTGGGGGGAGGGGATAAATGAGGAGAAAATTTGGAACCCAAAATTTTGTGAAAATGAATGTAAAAAGTTAAATAAATAAATTTATATTAAAAAAATAAAAATTAAAAATTATAAAGAACTGAAAACATAATGACTATTAATTGGTGAATGGTATATGAATGTAAAGAAATATTATTGCAGCATAAAAAATTACAAAATGGACAAATTCAGATAAACCTAGGAAGACTCCTGGAAAGATAAGAATTAATTAAGCTAATTTAACTAATTAGTTAAAGAAGGAATAAAAAAACAGAACTAGGAGAACTATTTATACAATGACTACAACATTACAAAAGAAAACAATATTGAAAGAAAGGGTTAAGAATTCCATTAGCAGTGATGAAATACAATATGCCAACCTCTTCTCAGTAGACAAGCCATCAACTATAGCTATGGAATAAGGGACACTTCTTCACATACAACTAATACAACATAAATTTTTTTTTACTAAACTAATTTGCTAAAATAAATAGTTTTTAATTTAAAAAGCAAGAGTTAGAAGGAGAGTGGAGGAATAGTTACAGTCATGCAATAAAAAAAGGGAAAAGAGCAGCAAGGAAACAGTTTTAAGCAGGGGGAGATAGGAGACCTGGAAAAGCAGGGCAATGTTGGTAAGATTATCCTAAATTTTAAGTATGTAGGTATCTATATGTGTGTATATATATATATATATATATATATACATATACATATATATAAACACATATACATAAATATGCCCTATACAAAAGATTCATGGTATCATAGGCATCATCTTTTTCTAATTACAGTTGAATATGAAAATGCTCATATCTATGAATGATTTTATGGTTCACAAATTTTTTAAATGTTTAAAGAAAACAAAACCAGACTTTTTTCTTGAGGGGCCAGGCTCAGCTGAGACTGAAGCTGAGTCCCATGAAGTCAGTCAATAGTGAATCAGTAAATAGATATGAAACACCTACTGTGGCCAAGCATTTGCTTAATTCTGGGGATAAAAAAAAAAAGAGGCATAAAACAGTCCCTAGGCTCAAGGAACTTGCAAACGAATGGATGCTGAATTAAGGGACTTATTAATGGGACTAATTAAGGGACTAATTAATGACTGCCATTACCCAAGAAATAGCAAAGTGAAGAAAAAATACTCAGGTTTTTCTAAAATTCTTAAATTTCCTAAAAGAGGGAATAGTTACGCTTACTGAGACAATGATAATGAGATGCAGAAGAAAGAAAAATGAAGAGAATTAAGAAATATCCTAGGTATTTAAAAATGTAGCATTTAGAGATATCTCAAATAGCATGTTTTCATTCTTTTTCCAAAAAAAAAAAAAAATAGTCAGGAATGACACCCAACGCACATCTAACCAAAGGGCACATAAAGCCATCTAATGTTTATACCAAGATCTTAATTATCAAAAGCACTAGCAATCTGTTAGATGAAATACGTAACATATATTCCAATGTAAGTCCCTTTTTTTGTTACAAAGGATGTAATTTCAGAACTGTCATCTTAAACATAAAATATGATATACTCTTTAATATAGAAATAATAGCTTGGGCACTTGTAAAAAGACTTTCCTCTCAACAACCCTGAGTTAAGTACAATAGAAAATATTATTCCCATTTTAAATAGGAAGAAACTGAGGAGTGAGTAAGTGATGCACACAGTCAGATAGCATATAAGTTAACAGTAGAGCATAAAAGCAAACTCAGGTCTTATGATTCCTAAACAAAGTGGCCTTTCCACTGGGTTTAGTCCCCCGCTAATATGTATGTCTTAGAAATAAATCTGTTATAGAGCAATTAATTCAATAAAGAATAATTTCATTTTATTTTCTTGAATATATGTATGTATTAGATATCCTCTTCCTTTTTTTCCACCTTTTTTGTTTCATTTTTATTTTCAGTTCCAAATTCTCACCCTCTTCCCACTCCTGCGCTTACCCATTGAGATGAACATATCCACTTTTTTAAAAAGACAGCACAGTGTTGTGGAGAGCAGTCATCAAAAGAAAGAAAGAAAACCTCAGCTTAACTCCTTCTTGGATGTGTGATCCTGGTCAAGTACTGACTCTTCAGTGCTTTGGCTACTCTCTGTGATTATAAATTGCAGAGCAAGTGTTGACATGCATTGGTAGAGGGAGTTTCCTCACAGGGAATTCCCTTGAACAGATGAAATCATAGGTCTACTCCCAATCTCTATGAATTTTTTAAAATCAAATATACCACTTCAAAAGCTATGAGAATAAGATCATTTGTATACATTGCCCAAGTATAAATGACACTTTTCACTTCAATAGGCTCATACATTTTTCTCTAATTATGCAGCATAGAAACTCAGAGCTTCTCTGGGATTTTCTTCAGAGATGATGAGGTTATGATGGGCACGTTTAATGTAGTATAAGTTCGATGCCGAGGCTGCACAAGAGATGCAATCCTGAATATGAAAGATAATGCAGAAATATTGCAAAACTTCAAAGAGTTAGAAAATCACCATTCCAGATAATTAAAGAAACAACTATGCCTTGGACTTTCTTAGTATTTTTACTCTGAGGAATTCATCATCTCAATATATATCAAGAAATATGATTGAACATTATTCCTTGCTTTTAATTTTTCTTTTATTTTTGTTCTACATTTAACAAGCACAAGCAAAAAAAATTCCACATGCAAAGAACAGAAAAAGAGGACTGAAAGTGCACCCTGAATCTCTTTTCAGACATTCCTTTTAAAGCATGCGCTAAATTTAACACAATATTTACTTTGCTTGTCTGTGTCCCCTCAGGAGGTCTGAGAATCTCCTTCTGTTCTCTTTTATGTATTTTTAACATTTCATTAATGCTCCTTTCTTCCTTTTCTTTTTTTAAATGTTATATCATATATTGCCCCAAAATAAAATCAAAGCCCTCTCTGCATCCCAATAAGAATAACCAAGTCAATCTACAAGATGTCTTTGTCTGAAACTGTATCTCATTCTTCAGCTGTAGTCCGTCACCTCTCCGTCAAGAGGCGGGGAACGTGGAACGTTGTTCTTCTGAAGTAGAGGTTGGGCATTGTGTGGATCGCAGCTCTTAGTCATTTCAAAGCTGTTTTCATTGGCAATCTTGTCATCATTGTAAATTTTTTTCTTCTGACGCCACTCTTCTCATTCTGCATCAGTTCATACAAATCCTTCCAGATTTCTCAGAATTCATCCTTTGCATTGTTTCCTGTTGCAAAATAATATTTCACTACATTCATATACTACAATTTGTTCAGTCATTCTTTACATTGTTTCTTTGTTGCTCCGGGTTTTTTTTCCCCCTGAAATATGGGTCTTTCTGTTTTTGATCTCTTTGGAGATATATGTCTGCTAGTGATGTGTCTGGATCAAAGGGTATGTTCAGTACAATTACGAGGACACAATTCCAAATTGCTTTCCCAAATGGTGAGACGACTTTGTGGCTCTACTAATAGGGCTCATAGCTCTTCCAACAAGTCCCATTTTCCTTTTGTTTAAACCTCTGCCAATCTGATGGCTATGAGGTATTTAAATTTGTCTTTCTCTTATTACTAATAATTACTAATGATTTCTAGCATCCTTTTCCTCATACAACTGTTCATAACTTACCTTTCTTCTTTCGAACAATGCCATCCTTAATAACTGTTGGGAATGGCCATTGTACTTACATACTTGCATCAAATCTTTATGTATCTTAGATATCATGCCTTTATCATGTCTTTATTTGCCACAAATATTTCCCCAGTTAATTATTTCCCTTCTAATTCTCAATGCATCGGTTTTGTTTATGCAAACCCTTCAAATTTTATATATTCAAAATTGTCCATTTCATATCTGTGATACTCTTTATTTCATATTTATTCCACAACTTTTCAGCTAGTCATCATTGAGAGAGGTATTCCCTTTCCTACTCTTCTAATTTATTTATGACAAGACTCTTTACAACTAAGTCCTGTGTCACATTTGAAGTTTATTGTGAAATATGGTATGAGATGTTGGTCTACACCTCTCATGTACCAGACTGCATTCGAACTCTTCTAGGAGTTTTTGTCAGATAGTAAGAAGGAACCTAGGTGACTCAGTGGATGGAGAGCTGAGCCTGGAACCAAGAAGACCTTAGTTCAAATCTGGTCTCAGCAGCTGTGTGACCCTAGGCAAGTCACTTAACCACTGTTTACCTCGTGTGTGTTTGTCCTTTGTTGCTGTAGAAGACCATGCCATCAGAGAAATAATGACATGACTTGTACTTGACTTTGTTTTGAGGGACAGTTGTTCAGGTCACCAGCTTGACTTCTCCTCTAGAGCCATCTGAATCCAGTGACCAGATATTCCTCAGGATGACTGGAGATGACCCAGGATGAGGCAATTGGGGTCAAGTGACCTGCCCAAGGTCACATAGCTAGTGAGTGTCAAGTGTCTGGGGTGAGATTCGAACTCAGGTCCTCCTGACTCCCGCACTAGTGCTCTATCCACTGCACCACGTAGCAGCCCCTAACTGTTTACCTTAATCCGCTGGAGAAGGAAATGACTAATCACTCCAGTATCTTTGCCAGGAAAAAGCCATGGGCAGTATAGTTCATGGGGTTATAAAGAGTCAGACATGACCAAACAGCAGCCACGAAGTCCTTGCCCAAGTACTTTAAGTCTTTGGGTCCATTGAACTTGTGACGTTATGCTGTGCCTTGGTTTCTTTTGCGGTCAATCTATTCCAGTAGTAAATTCATTTTTTAACCAGTATCATATTTTTGGATGATTACCATTTTGTGGTAAAATTTGAGCTCTTTTATCAGTCGGCCTTCCTCCTTCCCATTTCTTTCCTCATTTCCCTTCAGATTCTTGATCTTCTCTTTCTCTAGGTCATGATTTTTTGGTTGTTTGGTTGTTACTGCTCTGTAAAGTAGAAACATTATTGTGTAGGGAATAAAGAGCCAGACTTAGAATAGGAAAGATTTGGATTCAAATCCCACCTTTGATGCATTCTATTTGTGTAATTCTGGGCAAGTCTCACCTCTCACCAAGATTGTAGACAGCTCTCCAAGATGATAAATTGCAAGGAAGTGGGCTACCTGCATTGATAGCTAAAGTTTCCTCAAGTGAGAATTCCTTATACCAATAAGGAATCCTATCCCTATCTATGAAATAACTCTTAAGCATGTTCACATAGCACCAAATCTATAAATTAACTTAGACAATATTGTCATTATTTTCTTGGCATGGCCCAACTAGGAACAAATATCCTATTATTGTTATAAATTATGATATTATATACTATAATATTTCAAATAGTATTAATATGAATATCTTATACCATTCTGACTTTGTTTTATAAAGAATGTTTCATAATTATATTTGTTTAATTCTTGTGTGTGTTTTGCTATGCAGATTTCCAGATACTTTATAAGTCTGTAGTTATTTGCAAAGGAATTTCTTTTTCTATTGCTTCTTGCTATATTTTATTGGTAATATCCAGAAAGGCTGATGCTTTTTGTAGACTTATTTTATATTCTGCTGCTTTAATAAAGATATTCATTGTTTCTATAACATGCTTTTCTCCCCCAACTTGTAGTGGCCCTGGTAGGTTGGGTTCCCAGAAGGGTAACTGCTATCACTAGTGCTGGGGTCTGTAAATAATTGTGTGAGTAGCTATCCTCTTTATGCTAGTTCACGAACTTCCACCAGAGTGCTTCTGGCTAACAATCAGCCAGTAGACTAATTTCATCCTCTGGCATTGGACTTAGCCACTTCCAGGCTGGGATGTACAGGGCATTCAGCCTCTGTATGGCTGCTGGACTGGATCAGGAAGGTCACTAAGCTGTTGAGCAGCTTCTGTTGGATTTGGCCTGGCAGGCCACTTGGCTGCTGGACCATAGCTTCCAGACAGGGCCTGGCAGCCTGTTTGACTGCTGAACAGTAGCGTCCAAATAGAAATGGATAGGCTTCTCTGCCACAGAGTTATTACAGCTGGACTGGGCTGGGCCAAGCAGTTACTTTAACCCCTGGGCCCTTCTCAGGATGTGGCATCTTTGCTGGAGGGGTTGATTCACTGGATCCTATGGACATGTTCCTTGATAGGCAGTTTCAGTCTTCTATTAGCCCCTGAATAATACTGTACTTTCTTTAACTCTGGTTTTAGTGTCTCTTTTTCGCCTTAAAGATGGAATGCTAATGTGTTCTTTCAAACAGAGCACACACTATTGGCCTATGATAGGTAAAAATTACTTGTATGATTCCTTCACAGTCTCAACTCTGAGGTTTACCATCTCCAGATAGGAAGTAGGAGAGATCTTGCCTCTGTTTGGGCAGTCTTCACTGGTTCACAGTCCATTACTTGGTAAGGTACTCTACTTTGCCTTAGAGCCAAGCTTCCCTATTCAGTCAACTAAAATTCCCAGCTTCCTTTTGGGTTCTTATGCAAATGAGTAACCTGAATCAATCATATGAATTTGTCTGTACCCTAGAGGCAAGTTCATTCCCTCAGCCCCTACAGCCCTCTTCTCCCATTAGAGAGTTGCTCCAAGAACCTCCATTTTAAGGAATGACCCAAACCAGCCCTGTCTCATTCTCAAGCTTCACCACCATGAATGACGCCTTGCTTGAATGCCTTTTGGAAGTACTTTAACCTTTTCAACTCCTTTTTATGTGTTGTGATCCTTTGGTGGAATATAAGCTCCTTGAGAGTACAGACTATCTTTCTTTTTCCTTATATTCCTATCCTCAGAACTTATCACAGTGTCTGACACTTAATAAATGTTTTCTGTGCTTTGGATTTATTTCCTGTGCAATTGAACCATTCAATTGACCCTTTCTAAGAAGGAAAATGCTTATTCTGCACCTGAAAGTTTTCCTCTTTACATTTCAACATCTCTATCTCTTGGTCCCTTCAGTCCTCTGGATTTTGTTGAAGTTTCATTAGGTTATCTTATTCATTTCAGGTCATTTTATTTGACACTTGCATATTCTCTGAATAAATTATCAAATCATTTGCAAAAACCCCAATAAATTTATTTCCCTTTTGTTATTGCTAATGTGTATTTCCTTAATTTCTTTATCTTGTTTTGTTGACATAATTAACATTTCTAGCACTCTATTAAATAATAATGGTGAGAGTGTATATACTTGCTTTATCCCTGATTTTATGGGAAAGGTTTTCAGTGTTTCTCCATTACAAATACTGCTTGGTTTTTTCTTTTAGAGAGATACTATTTGTGATTAAAAACAAAAAAGGAATGGCACACTTATTTTTGTACTTCTTAATGTCTTTAACATAAATAGGTATTGTATTTTGTCAAAAGTTGTTCCAGTCTCTATTAACATAATCATATAGTTTTTATAATTGTTATTACTAATATGGTCTATTATGTTTACATTTTTCCTCATATTGAACTCACTATATTCCTGGTACAAGTCCAACCTGGTGATAGTATATAATACTTTTATATGTTGCTTTCGTGTCTACATCTAATATTTTATTAACTATTTTGCATTGGTGTTCCTTAGAGATACTGTTTAATAATTTTCTTTGCTTCTCTAGCGTATGCTTATTGATATCTTCAAAGGAGTTTGGTAAAGACGCTTTCTTTCTATATTTTTTAAATTATTTTAATTCTTTTCAGTGTTCTACAGTCACTTCCATATGTCAGATTTTTTTTCCTTCCCTCCCCCTTTTTTACCCTTCCTCCCCACTCCTTCCCTGAAATGGTATACAATTTTATATAGGTTCTACACACACATTCCTATTAAATACAATTCCACCTTAGTGGTTTTATTTTTTAGGTTTTTTGTTTCAGCTGTGTAGAAAGCCATGAAGCATTGAATGGAGAGGTAGGAGAAGGAGGGAAGAGAGAAAATATACTACCATAAAAAAATGCTTTTGGAATGCAGATTTCTTTTAGAATTCTTTGTATAAAGTCAAATACATGTAATATGAATTTATGTAAATCTAGAACTCTCTATTTATGTGATTTGTTCTTTGACTTACCAGTTTTTCATGATTAATTTATTTAGATGCCATTTAAATTTCAATTTTTTCTTCAAATACCTTTTATTGATCATAACCTTACATAAGGCTATATAAGGTCATAAATATAAAAAGGGTAGATTTAATATTGCTGCTTTTCTGAATTTGTTTATGGCATTTTTGTGCCTTAGCACTTGGTCAGGTTTTTGTTAAATTGCCACAAATACTTGAGAAATATTTTATTCCTTCCATTCCCATTCAATAATTGCAAGAGAATTATCATACCAAACTTTTCAAAAAATTTTATCCTGGTCTATAATTTCTTTCTTGTTTATCTTTTTATTGTACTTCCCTAGATCCAAAAGGATCTAGAAGTCCTCATTGAAATTCTCAGATATTATCATTTTCTTCCCTTTTTCCTATAACTGGATTAACTTTTCCTTGAAATATTTATAAGTTATGCAATTCGGAGAATATATGCTAAGTACTGCTATTATTATTCATGGCCCCCTTAATCATAATACAGTTTCCATACTTATTGCTTTAAATATATGTGTATATGCATACACACATATTTTTCTATTATCTGATCTAAGATCATGATTGCTACCTCCGGTTTTTTTAATCTCCTTGAAGCATAACAAATTGTGTTCCATCTTTGTGTTGTAACTGTACAAATATTTGTATTTCAATTGTGTTTATTATAAACAATATGCTGTTGGATTCTTTTTTGTATTCCATTTTGTTACACTCCTAAGTGTTATGGGTGAACTCATCCTATTAATATTCACAGTTATGATTATTAATTGTGTGTTTCCCTCCATCATATTCTCTTACATATTTTCCTCTCTGCAACCATGTAATCACTCCTTGCAAAATAAGGAGAAGGTGAAGAAAGAAAAGGAATCTGTTGGATGTTAGTAATCTATAATTGAAGTCATCTATTGTTATTCTTCTGCTATTTTCTTCACTAAATCCAGACTCCAATCTCTCGTTCTTATCCTTTCTTCTTCCTTGATTCTTTGTTGTGTTCCATGTTCCCAAATTGACAGTTGTTTTGCTAGTAACTATTCCCTCCCTAATTCTTCCCTAATTTTCCTTCTCTAATGCCCTTCCTATAAACTTTCCACCTTCTCTATTTGTTTCCCTGTTGAGTTTAGTGGATTTTTATACTGAACTTTGTATTTGTATTGTGTGTGCATCTTACTTTTCTTTGACAAATTCAAACATGAATGAAGCTCTTGAGATACCCACTCCCCAACCTTTTATTTCATGTGTTTATACTCTCCTTATGCAAACTGATTGTGGGCAATAGCAAGTTCCTCTGCCATCCTCACCTCTACCCTTTGCCCTTCCCTTCCCTTCCCTTTTCTTTCTCATCTTAAAACCAACAAAACAGAATGAAACTATATCTAATACCTGTGTTTGTATTCTCTCAGTGAATCTTGGAGATGATGAGATTAATGACACTTGACTCTCTTTCTCCATTAGAATATGTAGAACACATAAGTTCTGGATTCACACTCACAACACCCACCCATCCTCCCCAAATGCCAGATTGGGTCCCCAGAGCAAGGTTATCATTTCACCTTCCTTCAGGGTTCTTAGGGTAATCCTAAGAGGCCATGTGGTTCTGCTAATACCTGTGCTCAAGATCTACCATCCAAGATATTGTCCCCAACATCAATTGACCAGTGCTAGTCAATATCTCCCCTTATAGTATCTAATCAGTAATTACTCCCCTATTATCATTCTAACCAATTATTATCTCTTTGACATCACTGATAACCATAAACATAAATTAGCTTTTATAAAAGAATAGTTACTGAGGAAATATAGTGAGACTTACATAATCTCAAAAACCAGAAGCATGTTCTCCTTTACCACCTCAGCCTCTGTGATGATTGGGATCAAATATAATTTGACTGCTACACACTTCTTCCCACCAAGTTTACTTCTGAATGTAGCATAGACATTGGAGGCCATGGTGACTTAGTCTCCAGGTTGATTTACTACTGGGATGGGTCATGCAGGTCACACCTTAAGACTAGCTCCTCCCCAGACTCTTCATCTGCTACTACTCACAGATTCAGCCAGATTTCTGTTATTGGACTTCCGTGTCTCTTTGGAACTTTCAAAACTTCAAAGGTCACTTCATTTGTTCTTTCTCCAAAGCTCAAGAGCAGGAAAGACTAGACACAGTAAGGCCAGAATTTCCATGAGCACAATATTTTCACCAGTACATGGAGTCCCTGCATAGGGAGAGTACCTCAGTGACTCTACTTCCCTCTCCCTCATACCCAAAGACTTAAAGCAGTTCTTACCACACTCACCACTGAGGAAGAGGAGATTTCATTTGTGTATGTCATATATATATATATGACATACACAAATGAAATATTGAATGAAATGTGTATATATTATATATACATTCAGTTTCAGATCAGAAGTCAATTAAAAAGTTTTCATCTTTATTCAGTAAGCCAGTGGAGTTACAAAAACCTTGCATATGCTCTGAGTCATGAGGCAAGACCTCTCCACATTTCTGGAAGCAGGCTCAGAAGCCTCCACATGGATAATGCAATAGATTTTATCATTGCACATGCTTTAAGGATTGATGCTCCATTGATTACTCTTCCCACTACAGATATAAGCACTCTAACATCCTTCCAATTGTTCATAAGTATTTATCTTTCTAAGTTTCTCTTGATCCCTGGGTTTTCATCTCAAACTTTCTTCTTAGCTCTGTTCTTTTTGGAAGGATATTTAAAAGTCCTCTATTCTTTTAAAAGTCTATTTTTCCCCTATGGAATTATATTGAATTTTCAGAACATATGACTCTTGATAGAAAATCTTTTTCTCCTTTGGAATATTCTACTCCAATATTTTTCTTCTTTAAGGTAGTTGAAGCATTATCTTGTATAATCCTAATTGTGGTTTCTTGTTAAATTCTTTCCAACTGCCCACAATACTTTTTGCTTACTTTGGAAACTGCATTTTGGCTGTAATATTCCTAAGTTTTTCAGTGTTGAGTTTCTTTCAAGAATTGATCAGTGGATTCTATTTTCACTTTGCCCTCTGTATCTAATAGATCTGGGCAATTTTCTTTTATAATTTCTTGAAATATGATGACCAGAGTTTTTGTTTGGGCATAGTTTTTAGGGAGTCTAGTGATTCTTAAATTCTCTCTCCTAGTCTTGCTTTCCAGGTTTTTTAAAATAAAAAATAACATATTTTCTTGTATTTTTCCCCAATCTTTTGACTTTGACAATTTCTGCTTTCATAGATTCATTGAGGTCTGATAGCTTCATTTTATTTTTCAGGGAGTTCATCACTTGGGTAAGGTTTTCTACTTTCTGTTCTAAGTCATTTATTCTCCTTCTATTTATTCTCTCCCCCCATCCAACTCTTATTTTAATTCTAATTTCATATTTGCTTATCACTTGCTTCATTTTTTCAGTCACTCTTATTTATAGTCCTTATGGCCAACATACTTTCCCCCTCTGGCTCTACTGTTTTTTGCTAAGGAGTTACTCTCTTTGTCTCTAAAGTTGACCTCTAGGGTTTCTCTTAACCCATACTATTCTTTAAATACGTTTGGCATTTTTTCTTCATGTACTTATTTTCCCTCCTGCAGCCTTTGCCCCTAGCTTAAACGCTATTCTGGAGTTTGGGCCATATCCCCTCTCCTGGCTACCACTGGCCTTTGGCTATCTGTTTATGTTTTCCCTTTCTTTTTGCAGGTCTGGACTGAGTGAAAGCATTTATTTTTGTATTTTTCCATGTTTTTGTATCCTCATTTCATCTGGAAACTTTCTTAAATCTTTCATAAAGTACTGTAGAATAGCCAGTCTCCTTTACAGCTTTCCATGTTGTTTTCAGGTCCAGGTCTAGGTCTGGGTAGTGAGAGTTAGGCAGAGGCAGGAAGTGGGTGCTTTCAGGCAAGTCCCCAGGGCCGTTTCCTCATCAAGTTGTGTGGCATGATTTCCTTTATTTTAAAGGGGTTGGACAAATGTGTGTGGGAAATAGCAGCTCAGGTCACAAAGGATCAGCCAGAATAGAAATAACAAGTGAATCAATGAATCTTGGTACATGTTCTTCTATTTTCCTGCAAGATTTTCAGAACATCAGTGGGAAAATTTTGAAAGTGATCATTCCCTCCTCGAATTTTCTTTTAGCCTTTCAGAGGCAAACTCAGCAATTTTGACTTTCAGTGCAAGCAGCACTCAACATACCCTCAAATTAATTTTATAATTTATGACTTAAAAATAATACAGGTGTGATGGAGGGTGGGGGTCTGGTTCATACCTAGAGTGCCTCAGATAATGTTTCCATGTGGAGGATGCTAGGGAACTGTTTCCAGGAGAATCATGATGATACAGAAAGGAAGTACTCTGGAGAGACAGACTGTAGATATTCTGAACTGGTTCCAGTCAACTAACCACATACTTGAGAAGAAGTTTGTTGATTGGCTGCAGAGTTGTTTAAAAAGGCCATTCAGTTTCAGCCTCCCCTTCTTTGCCGGGGCACTCTTGGGAAAGCCAGTGAAGGGAATGGAATCTTCTTCCTTGTGATTTAGAAATGTCCAGAGGGATGCTCAGCATCCCATCACCTCAGAGTTCATGTCTGAAGCCAATGAAATTGGTGTCTTAAAGAGAGTAAAGCCTATCTCAATGTCCTGTCATTCTAGCATCTGAATTTCACATCTAGGACAGCATTGATGCACTGAAGAATAAGGAGCAAGCTTAGGAGTAACCTTCCAGAACCTAGTCCAGGTACAGCTAGTAGTCATACTGTGTTTGTCCTTCGTTTTCAAAGAGGACCATGACATCAGGGAAATGATGACATGACTTGCACTTGACTTTGATTTGAGTGAGGGAGGGCTGTGCAGGTCACCAGCCTCACTTCCTCCTCCTGAGCCATCTGGGTCCAGTGACCAGATATTCATAAGGATGACTGGAGATGGTCCAGGATGCATTGGGAGATCCTGGACCTTTTAGGCTAAGGCCTTTTCAGTTTCTCACTTTGAGCAGTCATACTACATTTGGATATGAAAGAGGTAGGATCAATGCTATGTAGAAATGGGGCTAATTTTTAATCTAGTCCTCTTCCAGAGTCTGAAGTGGTATTAGAAAAACTATGCCCCTGAGGTATTGGCGGAAATGTGTATATATCCTTTTGTAAAAACTCATTTGATGTTAAGTGGTTAAACTGAATTAGGTGTGTCAGTTACAGGCCTCTAACAATATGGAGAACGTAGCCAGTGGGGGCTCAAGATGATGGCAATAGACGAAATAGACATTCCAACGCCTCAGGGTGTCAAACAATAAAGGAAAATTCAGATCTTGGACCCACCACCCGTTTGGAAGAGTACCTGGAATAAATAACACAAAGTTGTCTCTGAGGAGAACAAGAGAACACAGAAGAGCTGAAGGGGGCTAAGCTGAGGAGGAGTGCGCTTGGTGTGTGGCAACAGTGGAAAAGTAAAAGGAAAGGAAGAAACAAGGCATTTTGTAGCTTCCTAGTTTTCACTAAATATCCTTCCTAGCTAGGTAACTAACCTGCTAAAAGACTGAATGTGCTGTCAAAATATAACAAAACTTAAAACTGCAGTCTTTTAAAATCATTATTTTAAATAGTTTTGCCCTCTTAGTTAGTCAATAGATGATAGATTATTTATTAAGTGCCTATTATGGTACAACTAGGTTGTACACTGGGTGAAGTACCAGGTCTGGAGTAAGGGAGACTCATCTTCATGAGTTCAAATCCAGTCTCAGACACTTTCTAATACATGATACATACCTAATACATAGGTAGACCCTGGGCAAGTCACTTAGTCCTGGTTGTCTCAGTTTCTTCATGTGTGAAATAGGTTGGAGAAGGAAATGGCAAACTTCTCCAGTATCTTTGCCAAGAAAACCCCAAATAAGTCACAAAGAGTCAGACATGACTGAAAAAGGACTGAACTCATTAAGTGTTGGGCAATTGCTAAGCACTGGGGATACAATTCCAGAAAGGAAAGAGAGTTCCTCCCCTCAGCTGATTGCCTTCACCCTAGAGTTCTGTAGGCGTCATCATTTAAACTTTCTGCCCTCAAATAGAAAGCTCTTTGAAGGCAAGCATTAGATTGCGTTTTATATTTGTATCCACATTGCCCAGAATGGTGTGTGCATGTACTTAATCAATGTTTATCGAACTGAAAATGGCAATAACATACAACAAGCCAGAACTCAGTTTAATTAATAAAAATGTGGAAAAGAGTTTGTGAACTCAGCTTTCTGTTTTGATATTAACCAATGATAACATTCAGGACTACCTAATATATCTAATTAAGATATAATGGGGCAGCTAGGTGGTGCAGTGGATAAAGCAGCAGTGCAGGAGTCAGGAGGACTTGAATTCAAATCTCACCTCAGACACTTGACACTCACTAGCTGGGTGACCTTGGGCAAGGCACTTAATCCCAGTTGCCTCATCCTGGGTTATTTCCAGTCATCCTGATGAATATCTGGTCACTGGATTCAGATGGCTCTGGAGGAGAAGTGAGGCTGGTGACCTGCACAGCCCTCCCTCACTCAAAACAAAGTCAAGTGCAAGTCATGTCATCATTTTTCTGATGGCATGGTCTTCTTCCGCAAGGAAGGATGAACACACACAATTAAAATATAACTCCTTTTTCAAACACTTGGAAATGTTCACATTATGCAAGCCACTCAAATGATCTGTGCCACATTTTCTAATTTGATTAAATCTGGAGAATAATAAGCTAAGCCCTACTTTGTTTACTGAAATATCATGAATGTTAATGAATTGTTACTTTGAACTACTCCAGAGGATTAACATATACCATATTGTTGGCATGTGTTCTATAGTTAATTAGGGAGAGACTGTTCAAATATAAAAATAGAGTAAAAACATCCAAGAAATGCCCAAGCAAGAAGAAATGTCTTTTAATTGTAGTAGAAGAAATTAAATTTAAAATCTATACCAGTTAATTTATTTTGTAACAACTTTCAACTTAGGGAAAGCTGGAGATAGAAAACACACAAAAAGTTAGTGAAAAATTAAATAAGTATAATTAAGTAGCTATAACTGTTAAAGCTGTAAAAGTAAGAGAACAAAGTAGTACAGAAAGAAAGAATGTGGTACAGAGTCAAACTCTACTTCTGATGCCAGCTACTTGTGTGACCTTGGATAAGTCACTTTTTCTTTTATTTCCTCATCTGTGAAATAAAGGGGTTAGACTGGTCTTTGAGGTCCTTTCTAGAGCTCTGATCCAGTGAAATTTATTGAACTGTAAGATTTTTCCCTGCAATAAATCCATTCCTTATAAGCAGTATAAAGGGAGCCCAAAACAGAAGAGTTGTCTTCATTCCATTATGTCTATTACAAATGTATTTTAAAAGAGTAAGTGAAAACTGAAGGTATTTTGAGTCGTGCCAAAACCAATAAATCTGAGAATTAGTTCAGAGTATTGACTGAATGTGGTTCGGTGCTGCAATCCTCAATTTGAAGCATGAATCATCTTAATATGCTGCTGGTTGCCTCTCCTTCCTTCTCATCAAGCCAAAAATATCCAAAGAAGAAGGAAAAGTGGAGAAGAGTGTCAGATTACTTCATAGGGAAAACTGAAAGAAATCGCTCTGGCCTGCCAAACAGTGTTGTATTAAGTAGCCTGCTCAAGTCCCTGGAGGCCTCAGTTTCCTCCTCGCTCTCTTTTTTTAAAACCCAGAATAGCAGCATGGACATTGTATGGAGCACAATAGGTCATGAGACATTTTGTTGTTGTGGTCTGGGAACGCCAACAATGAGATTAGAAAATCCTCGGAGGAGCCCCGCCATTTTTTCAAGTCCATAAAAAATTGTCAGGCATGTAAACCAGAAGAGAGCAAAGGATTTCATTGACATTCTTGATGGTGATAGTCAGGCAGGGGCAGGCAGAAGCTTAAGGATTTGGACGTTGGAATGCACCTGAGTACTTTTTTGGTCAATCATGAAAATGGACTGTATGGCATGATGAGAACTGGACCTTTTGGGAGCCTGGTTTTGAGTCCTGGAGTTGTCACTGATTGTGATCAGGACCTGAGCTCTCTGGTGAGCTCAGATCTTAAAAGTCATGCACGAGAGAGAGAAGCAGGCAAGCATAAGTGAAGATGAACACAGCATGGCAGTTCAGACTTGTAAGGAGTGTCAAGAAAGCTAAAACCCAGAACTCACTGAGGCTTACAAAATAAAGGTTAAAAGATGAGAAAGGGGGCTTTTTTTAGCTGTGAACAAAGAGTAATAAAGGGAAGGGCTCACTACTTAGGGAAGAGGGGTGATGTGAATGGATGACCCAGAAAAAAAGCAGAACTACTTAATTCCTATTTTGCTGCAGCTGTGGAGTAGTGGAAAGAGGACAGGATTGGGTGCTCGAGTCCCATTTCTTCCAAGTACCAGCTGTAAATCTTGGGCAAGTCATTTCAGCTTCTTTGATTCTGATATGACATTTAGGGATAACGCCTTGTGCACCCCTAATTCAGTTTTATTGTGAAGATTAACTGAGTTGTCACAATAATACCTTACATTTAAAGTTGTCAAAGTGCTTTCCTCACAATAATTCAGGAGAGTAGGAAATGCAAGTATTATTATCCCCATATCACAGATAAGAAAATTGATGATCAGAGAAGTGAGCTGCCACAAGTAATGCATCCAGGAAATATTAGAGCCAGGACAGAAACTGGGTCTTCTGAGCCTTAAACCATTGTTTTTGTCACTATACTATACAGTTGTGAAAATGAAAACTTGTGAAATACATGTTAACAAAATTACAACGATAATTTTGTCAAAAGATGGGAGAACAAAAAAAAATATTTTTAATAGAGGGAATGCTCAATAGCTCTCAATGAGTTAATGAAACAAATTATATTCCAGGTCACTGAAAGAAACTGCAGATGTGATTTATGAACTACAACCCATGACATCTAAAGAATCACAAGTGGGAGAGAAATTGAAGAAGTAATTGGAGATGTACAAACATTTTCCATATTTTAAAAAAAGGAGGAGGTACATTCATAGGATTGTAGATTTGGAGCTTAGAGAAACCTAGAGGCCATGTAATCCAATCCCCTCATTTGATAGAAGAGGAAACTGATGTGCCCAATCTCAAATGAGCCTGAAGTAACCACAATTCTAACCCAGTCTTTCCATTAATCCAGGGCCTTTTCCATTCTACCACTATATGCCTCCCTGACTCAAAAGTATAAGCTAGTAAACCGGAAATCTGATAGCCAGCCTGCTGGTAGACATCTGATGGCATTGATAGCCGCTCCCTAGGGAGTCCCATGGTCACCCTGGTCGTTTCCGTGCCTGTGGCAGAAAGGCTGAGTCAGTACTGTGATCTCTCTGATTACCAGGAAGCCAACAACCTTCCATCCCTCCATTCCACCAGGCAAGGCAACTCATTTGCTATGAAGGGCATGTGAATTTGCAGCTCTAGCCTCGTCAAAATTAATTGTAAGCCCCTATATACCAACTACATCCATCTCCTTTTAACATGCTAGTTACAATATCCCAATGGCATAACAGAGTTGCTTCCCTACGGAAGTGGATACCTACAAGTATGTTGCATACACCATTTTTTTCAGCATAGAATTAAAAAGCAAATAAGTAGCACTTAATAACCAGGAGACAATGTATAATAAAACAAATAAACACCTACCAAATAAATGGCTCTGAACTTGTTGCTCTTATAGACCCTAGAAGTCCTCCTACCCCAGACACAGAATCAGTGGGGACATACGTGTTCTAGGACATACACAGTCTGAGTTCTCCTTAGAGCAGACAAAAGAATGCAGCCAGTTTCCTCAGGAAACAAACAAAATTACTTGAGTCACACTTCCTAAAGGACTGGTCATTGAGTACAGATGCAGGAATTCTGGAATCAGAGACTTAGTTCATTCATGAGCACAGAGGGTTGGAAGGAGGATTGTCTCATTTCTGGAAGGAACCTCTAATCTAGAAGCATGGTGAGTGGACTTAGGGATCATTCTCACTGTCCTTACATTGCTTTCATGTGTCTGTGGGTCCTCTCACCATAACCCAGATGCTGATTCCTCTTTTGTACCAGAGCCTAAGTTTTGCATCAAAGGGGAAGAGTAGTTGCCTACTGAGGTTACCACACTAGATATTTATAATCAGGTACAGGGTCAGAAAAATAATTGTACCTACTCCTGGGTCAGAGAAATAAGAGTATTTAAGCAAGGTTCATGCTAAGTTTACAAGAATATGATTGTGAGTTTGTTGCTGGTATACAAGTGTCAAGCCAACACATCTTTTTGTGAGTTCCTGATTCAGCATTTAGGGATAGTATACGGAGTGACAGCCATGTCAGACTCCAGAGAGCTTGCAGTGAGTGGCTTAGACATGGTGGCCAGATATTCCTTCTTGCCTCATTCTTTATTAGTCTACATGACATTGACTATTGACCTTCTGGGAGAGATATTTCTAGGTTGCATGTGATTTGTGTCTCTGACTGCTACTACGTGACCTTGTATGTCATTTAAACTTCCTGGGTTTCAGTTCCCCTACCAGTTAAATCTGGATAATAATATTTGCACTGTCTTTCAATATTTGCAGCTTGATGGTACAGTGGAGAAAGAATAGGATTCGGAGTCAGGAAGACCTGAGTTCAAATCCTACCTCTGATATTTATTAGCTTTATGACCCTGCATAAGAAATTTTGTTTGCCTCCGTTTCCTCATCTGTAAAAATGGAGAAAAAAATATGTACTCCACAGAATTATGGTAAGGATCAAATGAATTAACATATGGGAAGTATTTTTCAAACCTTAAAGTACTAAATAAATGCTATTATTAGTATTATTAGCTACTTTCCAAAGTTGTGAGAAAAGCACTTTACATTAGGAAGCGTGTGTGGAGTAGTGTATAGACACTGACACTTAATTGTGTTACCAAGGGTGGGTCACTTAACCTCCCTGAGTTCAGTTTCCCTATCTATAAAATAAAGATAATAATAATATATATTATACACACACGCATATAGATTTTATTGAGACCCTCACAGGGTTATTATGAGACTTCAATGAGATAACAGGTAGAAAGTACTTTGCAAATATAAAAGTGTTCTGTAAATGTCATATCAGTCATACTGGACTACTCCCTGTCCCTTATTCTCATCCTGCTCTTCCCATATGCTTGCCTCTGCTCATACTATCCCCAACCTTGGAGTATATTCCCCTCTCACCTTGGTCCATTGAAATTTCCTCCTTCCTTAAGGACCCAACTCAAGAACCACCTCTCCCATAAAGCACTGGAACTAAGAGGAGTTGTCAATACAAATCCTTGGAACCACACTTTAAGGATAGAAAGGAGAAAATCAAAAACCAAACTGATAATTTAGAGATTGTTTTGGGAAGATAGTCTAGGTCAAATACAACTTATAGTTTGCCTTTTTTGTTTGTTTGTTTTTGGGAGTAGGATGGGTTTTTTTTTAATTAAATATTATCTGGTTCCCATATATTATAAAATAATTTATTCAATTTCCAGCTCTTTTTCTTCAAAATTAGGGCTACTCCAAAATGCAAGAAGAAACATTGGAAGTTTGTGGGTTCTCTCCTATTGGAGATGTTCAAGCAGATACTGGATGATTACTTATCATGGTGAGATATTATAGAAGGAATTTCTCTTTAGGCAATTTCCCCTAGAGTAGACCCCTTTTTGGTTTCTGTGGCATTTACTGGCATGGTCTGAGGGCATGCATAGGGCAAAGTGTGCATGGTTTGTGTTCAGAACCAGAGACGCAGGGAAGTTGCTCTCTGCAACTTGGACAAGTGCTGTCAGAAACACCTCAGATTCATTACAAGTTTGATTCTCAATTAATTTTTGATAGTTTCACATTCACAAACCTTTACTACTGCCAATTTTTTTGTGGCTCCCCATGAAGTTGACACTCACAGTTTAAGAAACGCTGTCCTAGAAGACTTCTGAGATCCCTTCCAACTTAAAGGTTCTGTAATACTGTGATTCTTTGTTCCCTTCTCACCACCACCCCTCCCCCAAAAGAAATCCTAGGGAAATAAAGATTGTTAATTTTACTTAATAACTAATCAGTGGCACTCAGATAGACTTTAAAGATGTTCTGAAAAAATGTCTCAGGAAAGAAACTATAGAACAGAGGTGTCAAACTCAATTATTAGAAGTCAGGCTGCTAGGGCAGCTAAGTGGTGCTGTGGATAGAGTGCTGGTCCTGGAATCAGGAAGACTCCTCTTCCTGAGTTCAAATCTGGCCTCAAGCACTCACTACTGTGTGACCCTGGGCAAGTCACTTCACCCTGTATGCCTCAGTTTCCTCATCTGCAAAATGAGCTGGAGAAGGAAATGGCAAACCCCTCCAGTGTCTTCGCCAAGAAAACCCCCCCCAATGGGGTGATGAACATAACTGAACAGTAACAAAAAGGCCTAAAATGGGGGATAAACTCCACGTTAGAGAGGGAGCACTTCAGGAACCAAAGAACCACCTGTGCAAAGGTACACCCAGGTCACTGGCAGCAAAGTCTCAGTCAGCTTAGAAACCAGAAGACTTTTTGCCTGTGAGATCTAGAGATGGGAGGTGGATGGGCAAGACAGCATAAGAACCAAAGAAGGGAATCAGGGGCAGACAAAAGTGGGCACTCGCTGGGAGAAGGGGACAGAGATCACACATCGGTAGAGAAAGATCAGACCCAAAAAGACCTAGAAGGTTTTCTGGACTGTAGCAAAATCACACAAGTAGTAAGTGAGAACAGAATTCAAACTGAGTCCTGGCCCCAAATTTGGGGTTCTTGACACCATTCCACTGTGGAGAAGACTCAATGAACCGACAAGTGTTTACTAAACATCTAATAACCCGAGGGCCAGATACCGTGCTGGGCAAAGAAAAGAGCAAAAAATCGCTGCTTCGTTAGTATACAGAAGGAGTTGTTAATCATTTAGCAGGCATTTATTAAATGCCTACTATATGTCAAGTACCGCATTAAGCATTGGGAATAGAAAAAAGGCAAAAACACAGTCAGGAGACAGGAATACTCTCATTTCAAAGAAACACTTTTTTATACCACTAGCATCTAACGACATGTTCTCTCTTGCTGTCAAATATAATTAACAAATTTGAAATCTAATTCTTCAAGAAAAGCCATAAGGCTTGTTTGCAAATCCACCCAAAGCTCCCTCTACAGGTGCAGGTCACTCCCACGCCACAGGCTATGTTTTGTTAACCTAAAAAATCAGTAGAACATGAAATATGGCAAACAAACTTGGCACCTCACAACAAGCAGAGTACAAAGGATCCAAACAATCTTTTCAATATGGTCTTTGGTATGAAACAAAGATTGTATATGGGGAATCTCTGTTACTTTGGGGAAAAAGTATAGTGCTAATTCTTGAGAACGTAATGCACGAGATTCAGCCTTGTCATACAGGGAAACTATCATCTGTTCAAGCAAATGGTTTATAACGTGCTTACTAGACATGCTTTTACCTTCATCTAATGAGTATTTATTATTATTGTTGAAGTTGAGTTGTGTCTGACTCTTTGTGACCCCATTTGGCATTTGTTTGGCAAATATACTAGAATGGTTTGTCTTTTCAATCTCCAGTTCATTTTAGAGATGAGGAAACTGAGGCAAACAGGGCTAAGTAACTTGCCCAGGGTCACACAGCTAATAAGTGACTGAGGCTGGATTTGAACTCAGGCAGATGGGTTTTCCTGAGTCGAGACCCAGAACTCTATGCAGTTTGCCACCTAGCTGGTCAGAATTTATTAGATACCTCTTATATGCTAGGCAATAGTGATACAGAGATAAAAGTGAATTGTGGCCTGCTTCAAGAGGCTTAAGTTCTACCAGGGGAGACAACATGCATATGTACACTTACATATAAAATAGATACAAGGTGATTTGGGGAGTCTGGGGGCACACAGGGGATTCAATAAGACTTTATATATATATATATTATATATATATATATATAATGTATATATATGTGTGTGTGTGTGTATGTATAGGAAAGTGGCACTTGAGCTGAGACTTGAAAGAAACCAGGGATTCTAAGATGCAGAAGAGAGAAAGGAGTGCATTCTCAGCTTGGAGGGACAGCCAGTGTAAAGACATTGGACTGAGAATGGGGGGCCATGTATGAGGAATGGCAAGACAGCCAGTTTGGCTGGACCATGGTGGGCATTAAGACGATGAGGCCAGAAAGGTTAAGGTGGTATGAAGGGCTTTAAGTTCCAACCTGAGAGGAAGCTACTAGAATTTGAGTAGGCAGGGTAGTACAGTGAGTAGAGTACTGGGCCTGGAGTCAAGAAGACTCATCTTCCTGAATTCAAATCTGGCCTCAGACACTTACTAGCTGTGTAACCCTGACAAGTCACTTAACCCTGCTCAGTTTTCTCATCTGTAAAATGTCCTGGAGACTAAAATGGCAAACCACTCCAGTATCTTTGCCCAGAAAACCCCAAAAGGGGTCATAAAGATACAACTGAACACTGAGGGTTTGAATAATGAGCAAAACTTAGACCTGAACTGATGGAAAGTCAGTTTGGCAGGCAGCTAGAAGGTGACTTAGAGGAGGACATGAGACAGAAGGCTGGCTATTGCAATAATCCAATGGAGAAGCCATAGGGGCTTGAAATAGAGGAGGTGGTCTAAGTGGGGAGAAAGGAGCAGAGGGGAGAGATGGTTCAGAGATAGAAACAGTAAGACTTGACAGCATATTGGATATTGTGGCACAAAGTCTCAGATGATAGGGGAGTTGGGTGGGTAGCAGGTGGGATCTGGAAGTGGATGCAAATGTAGCTGATGGATCTAGTTCTTAATTATAACCTACTGAAGTGGATATCAGAGACAAATTAGGAGAGGTTGGAGAGAATATTGCAAAAAGGCTTGGGCATGGAACCTTACACATACACACACATACACACACACACACACACACACACACACACACACAGCCTGTTTCTAGGGTTAAGTGCAAACAAAACATACTTTACCAATGAAAATTGGTCTTCATTAAATGTGAGCTTCTTAAGAAGAAGGACCAGGGGGTGGAGCCAAAATGGCAGAGTAGAAAGACACACACACCCTAGCTCTTTCCCCACAGCCCATAAAATACCTGTAAAGAAAGACACTCAACAAATTCTAGAGCAACAGAAGCCACAGAATAACAGAGTGGAGGACATTTCTAGCCCAGGATGACCTGAAACGCCAACAGGAAAGGTCTGTTGCAATGGACGCAGAGTGGAGCCCAGCCCAGCCTTGGCTGCACAGCACCAGGAGAAGAAGGATCTAGCAAGCTTCAGGAACAGAGTCCCCAAGGGCAGCACAGATTTCTCAACTAGCAGGTGCCAAAGTGAGAGGGTTTTTTCAGCTGGCCGAGAAGGGAGGAGGGTGTCCCCATAACTCCAGCCTCATGCAGTGGCACCAGAAGCAGAAGCAGGCAGGAGCTCCCAAGGCAGGCAGCAGCCTGGATCCATTGTTGAAGGCCTCATCGTAAAGCCCCTAGGGGAATTGAGTATCTGATCCTTACCTCAGCCCTCTGTGGTGCCACCTTGGAGGAACTGAGATCTTACAGATCCCCAGAGTATACCCTACTCTTGACAAAGGACCCCAAAGTCAAGGAGCTGGTTGGGGAAAATGCCCAAAAAAGGGAGAAAAAATAAGATTATAGAAGGTTACTTCCTTGGTGAACAGATATCTTCTTTCATCCTCTCTGATGAGGAAGAACAATGCTTACCATCAGGGAAAGACATAAAATCAAGTCTTCTGTATCCCAAACATCCAAAACTAAATATTCAGTGGTCTCAGGTCATGGAAGAGCTCAAAAAGGATTTTGAAAATAAAGTAGGAGAGGTGCAGGAAAAATTGGGAAGAGAAATGAGAGAGATGCAAGAAAATAATGAAAAGTGAGTCAACAATTTGCTAAAGGAGACCCCCAAAAAATGCTGAAGAAAATAACACCTTGAAAAATAGGCTAGCTCAATTGGCAAAAGAGGTTCAAAAAGCCAATGAGGAGAAGAATGCTTTCAAAAGCAGAATTAGCCAAATGGAAAAAGAGGTTCAAAAGCTCACTGAAGAAAATAGTTCTCTCAAAATTAGAATGGAACAGATGGAGGTTAATGACTTCATGAGAAACCAAGAAATCACAAAACAAAACCAAAACAATGGAAACATGAAAGATAATGTGAAATATCTCATTGAAAAACAACTGACCTGGAAAGTAGATCCAGGAGAGACAATTTAAAAATTATGGGACTACCTGAAAGCCATGATCAAAAAAAGAGCCTAGACATCACCTTTCACAAAATTATCAAGGAAACCTGTCCTGATATTCTAGAACCAGAGGGCAAAATAAGTATTCAAGGAATCCACCGATCACCGCCTGAAAGAGATCCTAAAAGAGAAACTCTTAGGAACATTGTAGCCAAATTCCAGAGTTCCCAGATCAAAGAAAAAATATTGCAAGAAGCTAGAAAGAAACAATTCAAGTACTGTGGAAACACAATCAGGATAACACAAGATCTAGCAGCTTCTACATTAAGGGATCAAAGGGCTTGGAATATGATATTCCAGAAGTCAAAGGAACTACGATTAAAACCAAAAATCACCTACCCAGAAAAACTGAGTATAATACTTGGGGGGGGCAGGGAATGGCCTTTTAATGAAATAGAGGACTTTCAAACATTCTTGATGAAAAGACCAGAGCTGAAAAGAAAACTTGACTTTCAAACACAAGTCTCAAGAGAAGCATGAAAAGGTAAACAGGAAAGAGAAATCATAAGGGACTTACTAAAGTTGAACTGTTTACATTCCTACACAGAAAGATAATATTTGTAACTCTTGAAACTTTTTTCAGTATCTGGGTAGTTGGTGGAATTATACACACACACACGCACAGAGAGAGAGAGAGAGAGAAAGAGAGAGAGAGAGAGAGAGAGAGAAAGAGAGAGAGAGAGGACAGGGTGAGTTGAATCAGAAGGGATCATATCTAAAAAAATAAAATTAAGGGGTAAGAATGTGCATTAGTCCTTCGTTGCCAAAGAAAACCATGACATCAGAGAAATAATGACATGACTTGCACTTGACTTTGTTTAAGTGAGGCAGGGCTGTGTGGGTCACCAGCTTCACTTCCCCTCCAGAGCCATTTGAATCCAGTGACCAGATATTCATCAGGATGACTGGAGATGACCCAGGATGAGGCAAATGGGGTTAAGTGACTTGCCCAAGGTCACCCAGCTAGTGAGTGTCAAGTATCTGAGATGAGATTTGAACTCAAGTCCTCCTGACTCCTGCACTGGTGCTCTGTCCACAGCACCACCTAGCTGTAAGGGGTGAGAGAGGAATATATTGGAAAAGAAAGAGAGAGATGGAATGGGGCAAATTATCCCTCATAAAAGAGGCAAGAAAAAGACTTTTCAAGGAGGGCAAAAGGGGGGAGGTGAATAGGTAAATGTGGAGCTTACTCTCATCATATTTGTCTCAAGGAAGGAATGAAATGCACACTCATTTTGGTATGAAAACCTATCTTACAATATAGGAAAGTGGGGAGAAGGAGATAAGCAGGGTTGGGGGATGATGGAAGGGAGGAGGGAGAAATTAGAAGTCAACATTCTTGGGAAGGGACAAGGTGAAAAGAGAGAATAGAAGAAATGGGGGGCAGGACAGGATGGAGGGAAATAGTCTTACACAACATGACTATTATGGAAGTCATTTGCAAAATTACACATATTTAGTCTGTATCGAATTGCTTGCCTTCTCAATGAGGATGGGTGGGGAGAGAGGAAGGAAGAGAAGTTGGAACTTAAAGTTTTAGGAATGACTGTTGAGTATTGTTCTTGCATACAACTGGGAAATAAGAAATACAAGTAATGGGGTATAGAAACTTATCTTGCCCTACTAGACAACAGAGAAGATGGGGATAAGGGAAGGGAGGGATGTTAGAAAGGAGAGCAAATTGGTTGTAGGGATAATCAGAATGCTCAGCATTTTGGGATAGGAGTAGGGGAGAGATGGGGAGAAAATTTGGAACTCAAAATTTTGTGGAAGTGAATGTTGAAAATTTAAAATAAATAAATAAATATTTTTAAAAGGACCATTTCTTTTGCCTTTCTCTTTATTCTTAGACTTTCACACAGTGCCTGGTACACAGCAAGCATTTAATAAATACTTGTTAACTGAGCTCCTCTTTTAGATATACTATTTTGAAGAGCTTGGAACATTATCAAAGAAACCGGGTCCAAAATTTTAAAAGGTCAAAGAGCATATATGGCTAATGCAAGAGTGGCAATAATTATTTTTGTTCTTTCATAAAAACCCATATGTTGAATTGGATTTTCATTCTCATACTGGACTAACGGGCTTCAGCCCTTTTGAGGGTATTCTATAACTTCCCACCAGCTCTTGTCCTCTATCTCTCCCCCCTTTTACAGTCAAAATCTTAGAAAAAGCTATCTATACAAAGTTTTACCTCCCACTCACTTCTCATCCCTTGCAATCTGGCCTCCTGCCACATCATGCAGATCATTCAGCTGAAAATGCTCTCTCCGGGGCTCCCAACAATCTCCTAATTGTCCAATCTGTTTTCAGTCTGTTATCCTTCTTGCCTTCTCTGTAGCATTTGATACTGTTGAGTGTTCCCTTCCTCCTCAAAACTCTCTACTTATGTTGGCTTGTCCTGCTCCTTTTTTATTCCCTTCATCCCTGTCAAGCCCCTTCTAGTTCTTGGTCTCCTTCATTAGATGATCACACTTGTCCCACCCTCCTATGTGTATGGGTACTCCAAGCCCGGGCACCTACTTTGCGCAGTGGATAGAGCACCAGACCTGGAATCAGGAAGGCCTGAGTTCAAATCTGGTCTCAGACACTTGCCAGCTGTGTGACCCTGGGGAATTCAATTAATAACTGTTTGCCTCCGTTTCCTCATCTGTATAAATGAGCTGGAGAAGGAAATGGCAAACCACTCTAGTATCTTTGCCAAGAAAACCTAAAATGAGGTTATGAAGACATGGACACATGTGAACCACAACCCCCAAGGCTACATCCATTTCCTCCTCTGCTCTCTTATCAATCTCTTTAATATCTATAGGTTCAGCTATCACTTCTATGAAGATGACAACTTTTCTGCAGAACTCTAGCTCATCACTAGCTACCTGTTGTTCTTTTCCAGTTGAGTGTCCCATCGACATGCGTACCAAAATGAATATGTCTGAAACAGAACTCATTACCTCTTTCTCCTACTTCTTATCACAGTCCCCAACTTTTTATTTCTGTTGAGGGCACTGTCATCCTTCTATTTCTCCAGGTTTTTAACCTCAGTCATTGATTCTCACCTCTTCCTTCTGACTCGTCCACATCCAAGCAACCACCAATTCTTGTCAATACTGCTGCTGCTGCTACACTATTATTTTTATGCTTCTGCTACTATACTATATTACCCTACTACTACTACTACTACTCTAATATTATTACTGTATTGCTATTACTCTACTACTACTGCTACTACTACTACTATTACTACTACTATTGCTACTACTGCTACTACTGCTACTACTACTACTGCTACTACTACTACTACTACTACTACTACTACTACTATACACTACTACACACACCTTGCAGACATTCCTTTCTTCCCGCTCACAATCACCATGCATCCAGCCTGAAGTTTACCCACATTACATGTTTGGGAAAATGATGGGGAATGGATTTGGGGGTGGGAAGTGAAGGAGAGACATAAAAAGGAACACAACTTGGCTAGATGCAGACCCTACCTCTCTCCATCCACTCTTTCCAATGCAATAATCCATTTCTTCTGCTTAAGGGGAAAAGATAGGAATCCTCTGGAGGCAGGAGAGGGGAGGAGTTTATGGTTGCCACCAGTTGTTAGTAGGATGCTTTTCCCTCATACCACTCCCCCTGAACACACACACACACACACACACACGCACGCACGCACGCACACTGATAGCAGAAATGGCACTGATCAAGGGATCCTTCAGTCCTGGCACACGACCATTTTTGCATTTCCTATAAGCTGTTGTAAGGTGTCGCAGGGATTGCTAATCCTGCAGCTTGGAGACAGAATAACCCCATGCTTTCCTACCCCTGTTTTCCAATTCCCAGTTCATTCTCTATGCAGAATTTTCAAGATAGGGAGCCAACTGGCCATTTCCATTTCCACATCCTCATACTGGGCTTGGCTTAGATGAGAAGTACCCTGAGTGCTGAATCTTCAGTGGTCTTCAGTCAGTAACAAGCATTTATGGGGCTTCTACTATGTGCCAGCGCTAGAGAGGGACAAAGAAACAGTCCCTGTTTAAGGAGTTCAAAATCTAATGGAGGAGACATCATGTAAACAAACTATCTATAGGACAAAAAGGAGATAATCGGTAGAGGGCCTTAGAATTAAGAAGGATTTGGAAAGGCTTCTTGTAGAAGGTGGGATTTTAGCCAGGGACATGAAGGAAGCCAGGGTTGGTAGGAGGCAGAAATGAAGAAGGAGAGAGTATTGGACATAGGCCACTACCAACCAAAATGCCTGGAGTATTTTCATTTTTTCCTTAAGAAAGAGGAAAATGCCTGCCTAGAACTTACCGAAGATTTAGAGAAGCTGGTGACAGTAGAAAATTTGTCTTGGCTGGTGGGATGGGAGGTGCTGGCATTGGCCTGCTGACATTACTCTCCCAGCTAATGTCATGGTCCTCCAAGAAAGAAGGATAAACACCACCTGTGAATAGTCTGAGCTGCCTGAATGGGGACCCAGCGAGCTGGATAACTCAGCTTGTCCTCTCCCTCTCCTAAGGAAAGTAAACTCTGATGACCAAAAGCTGCCTAGTGAACTTGGGGTTTACTGGCCTGATCTCTTTCTCAAAGACCAAACCTTAAACCACATTTCACCCCGGAGCTCAGGGAGTGGACACCAATAGGTCCCTGCCCAAGCACCACTTAATGGCTATTTTTGGGTCCTCCAGATTCAGCGTGAATGTCAATAGTAACTGTTCCTCCTTTGGCCAGCATCCCTGAGGGTCTTCTCCTTGCAGTTTTTATGATTATTATTAAAGGGGCTATCCCTTGACTCCTTCTTAAAGAGGCCTGTTCCCTGAATGGGAGTTTCCTCATTCAAAGTGAGAACCTGAGAAGGCCTTAGACTGAAAGGTCCAGGGTCTCCCATTGCCTCCTGGGCCATCTCCAGTCATCCTGATGAATATCTGACCACTGGACCCAGATGGCTCAGGAGGAGAAAGTGAGGCTGCCCTCCTTCCCTTAAATCAAAGTCAACAGCAAGTCATGTCATCATCGCCCTGATGTCATGGTGTTCTTCTAGAACAAGAACAAACACAACAACTCTCCCAGGAGTGAGGCCATTGCCACACACTCCCTTCAATGGGGGCACAATACCCTAAAAATTCAGCATTACCTGGGGTGAAGCCTCTCTTTCTCACTTTAGTTATGACTCTGCAATAGGGACATCTCACTCCTGAGCCAGTTCTGATCCCTACCCTCCTGACACTCTTCCAAAGATCCAAGTTCTCCAGGAACTCCCCAAGGACTGGCCATGGCCATGGCCCATGGCCACATCCCTCTCCTTTCCAGTCACTCTTCTTCAGAGATGGATTCAAGTTGCTCACACATGTTTTCAGTGAATCTCAGATGCTTTCCCACACTCTTTATCACAAAATAATTGTGCAGCTAAACAGAGTATTAAGCAAACTGTAAGTGATAAATGTAGAAAACTCAAAGCAAAGAATCTACATTCTTTCTAAATGTGGAACTTACACAAAAAACATGGTCACAGGAAGGGTCATAAAGAAAATATAGGTTAACCACAGAAAAATAGGTTTCATATACTACATTTATGCATGGTCATGTAATACCGAAACTAAAGTAAATAATGAGTGAAAGGCAGAGGTTTGTGTGGGAGGAATTTTGTGAACTATTTATTAAATATATTTATTTTAAATTTTAAAAATTATTTATTAAACACCATCTAGATGAAAGAAGAAATCAAAAGTCAATAGATTACATTAAAGAAATTCAGCCAAAGCAATATTCAGAAAAAAATGTATATCACTAAATGACTATACCAGGGGTGAGGAATCTGTGGGCCTCGAGGCCACATGTAGCCCTCTAGGTCCTCACATGCAGCCCTTTGGCTGAATCCAAACTTGACAGAACAAGTTTCAGTTCAGTCAAAGGACCGTGGTTGAGATCCTAGAGTGCTACACGTGGCCTCGAAACCGCAGGTTCCCCACCCCTGGACTATACCAGTAAGTAGGAAACTTAAACTTCCTGGATCTTTCCTGAAGAAATCTGGAACTATTTATCTTCTCTCTCAGATGGTGAAGCCAGGAGACCCAAGATCTCTCCTCTCCCCAGCCCTGCTAACTGTGTAGCATCAAACACTGGGTATTCAATCCCCACTAATGAGGAGTCTTATGCAAAATGGTTTTGAATGCCTAGCAACAAAGAAAAGAATTGAAATGATAAATATATCTAAGGGCTATTTTTAAATGACAAGCAAACTTGATTTTTTGAAAATCGATCTAATAAGAAAAGAAAGAGGGGGAAAATCCAAATCATCAAAATGAGAACAGGAAAAGCACAATGACAAAAGAAAATGAGAAAATTTAAAAAGATGGTCCCACAGAGCCCTATGCTAAAATAAAAATGTGAGAATCTAAAAAGATTCACAAAAATCAAATTTAGATTATAGACACAAATATTTCATTCTCAGAAAAAGAAATCATACAAACCAAGGAACTGCTTGCCACAATAAGACATTGAGCCCAGACAGATGCACAAGTTAATACTGTAAAACTTTTAAAACAAGTGACTCATCTTACAGAGACTATCTCAAAATATAAAGTTGATTGACCACTTAATTCCTTTTAGGATATAAGTATGAATTTTAACCCTAAATGAATTAAAAATTGAGAAAGAAAATTCTAAACTATTGTCCTTAATAAACATTGACACAGAAATGCTTTGCTGCTCCAATATACCTGTGCTCCAATCTATGGGAATCCTTCCTTCATATCCTCCTACAGGCTGTGGTATAGAGAATTCAGTTTTCCTCTAATCTTTCTCTGCCCAACTGACTGTCTATTCCATGGCCATGTATTTTCTTCTTACCTGGTGTCCCCCTTGTTCCTGCCCTGCTCTATCTCTAAAACCTCATTGAGAAACCACTAAACCTAGATCAATCAAGGCTGTTGTTCAATCATTTCTGTTGTGTCCAACTCTTTGTGACTCCATTTGAGGTTTTCTTATTGTATCGTTATGGACTGTCCTTCATTCTCGAAGAGGACCACAACATCAGGAAAAGGATGCCGTGTTTAGGAAGATGACGCTATGACAAGCAAGCGAATTGGATTTAAGTGAGGCAGGGCTGTGCCAAGTCACTAGCCTCACTTTATCCTCTGGAGCCATCTGGGTCCAGTGGCCAGATATTTATCAGGATGACTGGAGATGGCCCCAGATGCAGTGGGAGACCTTGGCCTTTCTAAGGTCTTTAACTGGTCTCAGTTTAACTGAGTCAACACCCATTCAGCGATATAGGCCTGTTTAAAAAGTGAGTTAAGGGATGGATGGCCCCTTTAATAAAAAAACAATCAAAATGGATAGAGAAGACCCTCAGGGTTGCTGGCTAAAAAACAACTATTCTGTAATATTCACTTTGAACCATCAAGGCTCAATAATACCCATTAAGTGGTGTTGGCAGAGATACTGAAGTAGTTTATACCATTTTTTTCTGCAGCTCATTTTAGAGATAAGGAAACTGAGGCAAACAGGGTTAAGTGACTTGTCCAGGGCCGCATAGCTACTGAGTGTCTGAGCTTTACATGTGTGTCATCTCCTAACTGATTGGTGCCTCCTTGCCTGTGACTTCAGAGATAGGAAACCCTTCAGAGCTATCTCAGCAGGACCTTCCCCTTCCTCTAACTAATAACAGCAAGTACTTAGCTCTTTTAAGGTTTACAAAGTATTTACATATATTATTTCATTTGATTCTCCCAACAACCCTGTGATATAGGTAAAATTATTATCCCATTTAACAGATGAGGAAACTGGAGATGAGAAACCGAGGCTAAGAAACTTGGCCAGGGTCATGCAACTGGCAAGTGTCTGAAGAAGAGTTCAAACTCAGGCCTTTCTGACCTCAAGCCGAATACAGGACCCGCTGTTCTGTTTAGCTGCTATAAGTTACTATGTCTCTTCTGGAGCTATATGATCCTGAAGTTGAATGAACCCCCAAGCTGCATGAGTGCCCTAAAATACAGATCCAGGCATCCAGGAACATTGTGGATTCCTACTTCTTGCCTTGACCTTGATCATTATGCCTAAGGATTCCAGGAAACATCCCTGGTTGTGCCCCTTCCCTGACCTTCCCATTTGGGAAGTGTTCGTCTTAGCCCCGGAGGTGGGGAAAAAGTACCAATCCCAGTGCTAGGTTGAGGGTATTGATGGCTGCTCAGCATTATACATGTCAGTCCTGCTCCCAGGGGGCTCATCAGGTTGCCTGGGCATCCCTCTTTTATCTCCCTTGCCTCTCTTTCCCTTTGGTACCACGGGTAAACCATGTGGTTTTCCCTTGTGACATAAGGAATAGAGAGTCAGACTCAAAGTCAGGAAGATTTGGGTTCAAATCCCATCTCTGACACATACTGGTTGTGTGACCCAGGGCAAGTTAGTTAATATCCACATGCCCCAACTATCTAATTCTCCAAATCTATATATTGTGAGATAGATGCTTTAATCAGCATTTATAGGAAGACTTTCATCAGGAGTTCCCTACTCCAGTAGTATCAAAACTCAAAAAGAAACTGGGACTACTAAAGGATTCCCAGGCTACATATTGACTTAGAAAACAACATATTAACATTATCTATATTCTTTTGTATTTTTACTCATTTTGTTAAGTATTTCCTAGCTACATTTGAATCTGGTTCAGGCAGCATTCAGGAAATATTGAGAGTAGCATGTCTAATGCTTCTAACCTACACAGCTAACATCAAAGACCCAGTCCCACCCCATGAGGTATGATAAAATAGAAAGTGAAGTGAAATAATTTGTAACTGGCAAAGCAATTATATACTGACTTCCAGCACATGCGATATCCCTATTGAGGTTTTTCTCAAATATCAGCCACTGAAAATGGTCTAAGCCTTGGTACAAAGTAAAGAGCACTAGCTCTAGAAGTGGGTTTGAGTCCTCACTCCACATCTTGCTATGTGACCGTGGATCACTTACTTCTGTTCTCCAGTCTCTGTTTTCTTGTCTGTAAAATGAGAACATTGGACTGGATGGTATTTTAGTTCTCTTTGAGCTCCACATCTCTATCTGTAGACTTCTCTGCCCCTCTTGCCCTACAGCATCTCTATCCCTTCTAGCCATGGCTACTTAGATACATTCTAGGTTGACTCTTTTTTCTTTCCACTTTAGTCTTGGCTTGTAGCCTTTAAATTTGTTTTTACTGATTTTGAACTTAAATACAAAAAAAACAAAAAGAAAGAGAAAACATTTCCACACATAGCACAACACAAAAAGATTCAATATAAAACCATGAATTTCCATTTCACATTGTTTATTCTTTTAGCTAAATAATAAATACTGTACATTGTTTTCAAAGCTACCCTGCTTTTCTGTGCTTCCTTCTAAGTTTTCTTTCGTTCTATGTTGGGCACTTTTTATTTTTTTCTCTCGCCCCTTCACCCAACCCTAGAAAAGGGTACCATTAGACATAAATATGTATGTAGGTAAAACCAAACAATACATACTTCTGTTTCTCAGTTCTTTATCTGGAGATGGATAGCATCTTCCTTCATTGGTCCTTTGTAGTTGATTTGAGTATTTATAATGATCAAAATAACTTAGTCATTCAAAGTAGTTCTTAAAAACAACATTGCTGTGACTGTGTACAACATTCTCTTGGTTTCGCTCATGTCACTCTTCGGGTTTGACTTTTCAAAGACACCAGGACCATCCTCAGTACTAGGCAGGGAGATATCTTCTAGTCCAGTGGTGACCTGGGTACTCCATTTCCCTAGCAACTTGTTTCCTACCCTCTGTGAACTATTTCCTGTTTGGACAGGGTTAACAGATTGATCAGGGAAATTCTATAGACATGGAATATTTTGATTTTAGCAAGGTTTTCAACAATATTTCTCTGATATAGTTGATATATGTACATATTAGTTTTATTATAATGTGTATTTTTGTGTTCTTGTTACCTCCATCATTAGAATGTAAGCTCACTGAAAGTAAGGATTGTTTCATTTTTTGTGAATGTGAATGTGAAATGTCATTCCGTGGTGCCTGCCAAGGTAACAGCAAGGAAACAGAGCTGACTCCCATCAGAGACTGTGAAAGGAGGAGACAGAGACATGGCCAAGACCAATAACCATGTGGTACCATCAAAGATGAAGGCAGAGGGCAGAATCTGTTTTCAGCCACCCCATCCTGAACTACAGTGACAGAAACATCCGGACTATAGAGAGAATATAAAGGACCAAGGACTGCGCTCATCCCTCGAAGATGCAAAAGTCCCTGGCAAACAAAACACTCTAGTGCAAAGTCCAGGAACCAAGGCCAAAGATACAGCTAAACAGACTGTAAACACAATAAAGAAAGGCTATGGATTAAGAGAAATCCAAAAGATAAACCTAGAAGAAAATAGTAAATTTACAATATGTACAAGTAGAAACTCATAGAAAAAAACAGATTGGAAGAGTAATAGGAAGAAATTCAGCAAAAGATGGAAAAAATGAAGGTAGAGTTCTTGAGGAAAAGACTGGAAGGAGAATAAATTAATTAGGAGATAGTGGAAGATCTTACCTAACTATCCCCCACCCCCACCCAAAATAGAATGGAGTAATCAGATTTCAATAAGACAATTCAATAAGATAATGAGAAATATTAGAATTAAATAAAAGACTGAAAAGTTAGAAGAAACAAGTAAGGTATTTACTATCAAAAACAACTGACCTAAAAAACATGGCAAGGAAAGATCATTTATAAATTACTGATCTCCCTAAAAACCATGACTTTACAAAAAATATTGGATGCCATATTTCAAGAAATCATACAAGAAAACAATTCATATCTATTAGAACCATAACAAAGAGAAAATAGAAAAAATTCTTTTGAAAGAGATTCCAAACTGGAAACACCGAAAAATGTCTGCCAAATTCTAGAGCTTCCAGGTTAAGGAAAAAAATTGCCAGAAAATTAAGGCCTTCTGCCAAGGGCTCCTTCAACACTCCTTCTTCATTTCTCCAAGCTTCTCAACATCTTAATCCACTCTGTCTCCCTTTACTCTTGTCTCAGAGGTAGAGGTTACCCCTCTCCTGGCAAAGACTTCATCTACCTCTTCCCTGATACCATCTCCTCCCATTTCCTAAACAATATTGCTCCAGAAAGGTCTTCAGTTTTTCCCTCTCCATTGGCTTCCTCCCACGTGCACACAAATATACCCAGCTCTCCTCAATCATAAAAATTCCTTCCCTTCACCTTCCTACCCCATTTAGCAGCTATCCCATACTTCTCTCCCTCACTGTCAAATTTCTTGAAAAAGTTGCCTATACTGACTCAGTGCTTTGTGATGGAAAATCCAGGGGGTAGATAATAATGTCTAAAAAAATTTAGCGGTTTAAGTGAATAAATGAGTTAATGAATGAATACTAATGAAAGCATTATTAAATGTTTATGCAAAGCACTGGTGATTCAAATACAAAAGCAAAATAGCCCTGCCCTCAAAGGACTTACATTGCACCTGGGGGAGATAACATATGTGGAGGATGCTGGGTAGCTAGGGAGGGGTGTTTTGGTTTGGAGCTGGAAATGCAATTGTGTCATATGTAATCCAAAAAAGAGGATGAAATTTTAGATTATATTAAAAAAAGTGTAGTGTCCAGGACTAGTGAGGGGGGTAGACCTGTCCTGGTTGAACCATATATGGAGTCTTGTTAAGTTCTAGATGTCACATTTTAGAAAGAATATGGAAAAGGTGGAGCATCAAGAAGATGGCAAGGATGATGAGGAATCTCAAGAACATGTCCTCACAATCATATACCACTTCCTCACAATCATATGCCACAACTTGCCTAATCATTTCCCAACTGACAGGCATCCCCATAACTTCCAGTGACTGTTTTTCATTTTCTCTTTGTATCACCAGTGCCTTGTAGATAGTTAGCACTTGATCAGAACTTGATGGAATAAAGTGGATTTCAACTTAAAGTTATAGAAAAATCACAGATTTCTTGGAAGATTTTCCATGGCAGTCTTGCCATCCGGTTCATATGTATTGCATAATGTAGAAATGCCTGGGCAATGTTTGCATTTTCCACTCTTCTTGTGAATGGCATGCACTTGACAGGATTTCTGGTTAGGTTGGAGTTAGGGGTGACTCCACGATGAAGAACATGGTATTACTTGTAAAACATGGCGCATGGCTATGACTCAATTCAAATGAACCAATTTTCATCAAGTATTTACTACTACTACTTATGTTCAGGGAGGACTAACCCCTCTAGTGGGGAGGCTTGCCAGGTCCTTTTCAGGGCTGCTCATTCACCTTGGTGTCTACCTTCATCCAGCTCTCACCTGGGGCTCCAAGAAGCTGTGGCATGTGCAAAGACCATACCCCAGTAAACCCTTCTTGGCAGATGGGCTAAACCAGGTTGAGGATAACCAAAAGTATCAGTGAATTAGGGCAATGTCCACCCTGAACGTGTGAAGACTTCCTCTGGTGGAATGGGTGGATAAGAACTATTTGCTCCAATGGTCATGAAGGAGGCTGACGTTGGCGTTGTGGAGCCCTTAGAGCTTGGTCAGACATCGAAGGCACCAAGATCATCCACTGCATCCTGTGTCAGTTGGCTTGACTTTTGTCTTGCCCCTGGACTGTGATAATTCTGGAAGACAAAGTGAGGCTGCTGGCTTTGTGCAGCTCTGCCTCACTTAAATCCAATTCACATATAAGTCATCAGCCTGTGATCCTGTTGGTCTTCTTTGAAAATGAAGGATGAACATAATACTACTACCACCACCACTACAACTACTACTACCACCAATACTACTATGTACCATGCACTATGCTAAATGCTTTAAATTATTACCTGTCTCATTTGATCTTCAACAATAACTCTGGGAGAGAATTGCCTTTATTATCCCCATTTTATAGATGAGGAAACTGAGGCAAACAGAGGTTAGGTGACTTGCCCAGGGTCACAGAGCTACTAAGCATTTGAGGCCAGATTTGAACTCAGGTCTTCCTTATGTGGGGCCCAGTGCTCTATTCATTGCACCACCTACTCTGTGCAAGGCACTTGTTCTAAGCCCTAGATACACAAATGTGAGAAATGAAGAATAACTTTATCATCAAGGAGCATGCCCTCTAGTAGAGGAGGACACCATATGTTCATAGATAAGTATGACATAAGATAGGGAGAAGAGGAGGAGGAAGGAAGGCAGGAAAGAGGAGAAAAAGGAGGTGGAGAAGGAGAGGAAATGTCTACATAGTGCTTTAAAGTTCGCAAAGAGATTATCTCACTTAATTCTCACAACAACCCTGTGAAATAGGTGCTATTTTTGTCCCACGTTTTACAGCTAAGGAAACTGAAGCAGAAAGAGCCAGAGTCCCATAGCTGGTGTCTAAGGCCAGATTTGAAATCAAGTCTTATTGAAATAAAGTCCCCCACTCTACCCACTTTACCACCCAGCTGCCTAATAAGGTACTCTTAAAAAGCTGGAGGAGAAAGAACACACTTTCAGCTGGGGAGACAAGGAGAGTCTACTGGGGAAGGTGGCCCCTGAGCTGAGCCTTGAAGGAAGGGTTCTCAGAGGCAAAGTTGAAGAGGAAGATGTTCATTTCCAGGCCTGGGGGCTGCTCTGCTGTTATGGTCAAAAGTGGAAAATGGTGTGCTGAGTTCAGAGAATAACAGAATGCATGGAAAGAAATAAGAAATAAGAGAAGTAGAATAGTAAGCACCCTGGCATACCCAGGATGACCTGCTAGCACAGGTTCTTACATCTGCTTTTCTTAAAGGAAAGCAATTTTTAAGGGGTCAACAATCTTCTTTAATTACATTCACTAGTTTAGGGGAAAAGTCAGCACCCTGAACATCAGAGATAATACAAGCAGGGAAATGAGCATAAGGACCGATAGAAAGCACTCTGACTGCCTGAATCAAATCAGTATTGCTATGCACTTTACATATATCCCTGGATGGAGACAGTCTTTATATCTGAGCAGTTCAGGGCAGGGTGGGTCTGAATTATACAGCTATTCAGATTTTCAACCAGGGAATCACAAGGTTCTTCTCATAAATGAGCCCCCAAAACAAAATGCTAACTCAGAATATATATATACACTTCTCAGAGCCAGAAAGCATCGCAATCCTATCAAAAGGTGTGGGAGCCTTCCTACAAACAAGTCTCCCCCATATAAGTTCCTCCTTAGGCAACCTCTCCCAATGGGTTTCACATGAGGCCTATTAATGGGCAGGGAAAATCTTATTATGCCATTAACATTATAATATGTGGGTGAGAAGTCAGTCAATGTGCATTTACTACCTGTGCCAAACATTTTACTAAGAAGTAGTTTAAAAAAAACATTATTAAGAAACATGTATGATCAGAAAGGGAGGCAGGGGAGTCATGGGCCAAGAGTGAGGAGTGTCCAATGAATAGATCAAGGACAATGCTGGCATCCATGAAATGTTAAACCCAAGCAAGTAAATTAGTCAACGGAGGACTGACAGAAAGACCTGGCCAGACAGGAATCACTCAGGATGAAAAGATACGGATGAATTGAGATCACTTTAGTGCCCACATTTGGGGGATATCGCCAATCTCCTGAAATATCTAAGTGTAAGAAAAAAGACAACTGACAAAACTAGTCAGGAACGCCTGAGGTCAGGTCCTCCTGACTGTGACCACAGTTTCATTCAACTGCTTTTCCATCTGAGGAAGTGGTGGGTGTACTTGCTCCATCCGGGGAATCAGTCAACAAGGATTTGTTAAGTGCTTGCTGTGTGCTGAGTACTAAGGATGCAAAGACAGGCAAAAAAACCCAGTTCCTGTTCTTTTACAAGCTTACATTTTAATGGTGAAGACAAATGCGAAAATATCTAGATACATACGGAAGGCATTACTAGTGGGGACTGAGAGAGGACTATTCCCGAAGGTGACTTCACTAGGAACACAGAATAATTGACTAAAATAAAAAGATTTTCCTGCCTTAAAAAAAAAAAAGGTAGGATATGAGCTAAGTCTACAAGGAAGCAAGAAAACAAGGATGCAGAAGTGAAAAGGGAGAGTATTCCAGGCATGGAAGACTACCCATTCAAAGAGACTGAAGAGGGAGTATCGCATTCAAAGAGAAGCAATGTGGCCAGTGTGGCTGGATCATAAAGTGTGAAGAGGGAAGAAGTGTAAGAAGACCAGACTGGTAGGGAGTATGTTGAAAATCCTAGAACTCTGATAAGAACGGATCGATTTCTGACCATACATGAGAAGAAGATTGAACTTAGGAAGATGGAGGAGATAGGGATCAGGTATGAGTAGCCTGCCTAGAGGGAGAAACTTCATCAGTCCTGGCCAGAACAGTCAATTAAAAGACCTCTTAGATCTTCCTTGCTCAAGAAAGGTTTGTTTGATCCAACATACATTTTCCCCTTTCCTGGCCCTGTCCCAGAATGGATGGTCAGTGGTGTAAGCTTGTTGTAACTAAGATTCAGGAGAAGGCTGGAACACCTTTTGCTCTTCCCTACAGGGTAGCTGCTTCCTAATCACAGTACCCTGAGACAGATGGTAGAAGTCCGGAAAGACCTCGCTGACCTCTGCCAGATTCAGCTCAGTAGAAGCTGAGGGACTACAGAATCCCCAGTGGATGGTATGTAGATAAATAGCCGATTCTGTCTGTAGCTACATAGCTGAACACTATAGCAGAGATGCGACAGGGCCCAGAAGGCATATACTTGCTACCTAGTGTGGAGAAGGCAAAAATGTCCAAAGATTGGTACCCCTATGATACTGGAGGGCTCTGAAGTTCCCTGCAGCTCTGAATCAATAACATGACTTAGGAGTAAGTTGCCCCTCCATTACTTCATAGCGGATGTGTTTCGGCCAGTTTACTTATAAATAGGGGAGCTGGTACCAGCTCAACGGACTGTCCAATGAGATTTTCCTGCATTTTAGGGATCTGTGGTAAAGGGGAGGTTCAATACTGTAGAAGTGTGCTAATCTAAAATGATTCCCTGGGTTCTTTATTCCCTGGGTGATGCCGGACCTGGAATCAGGAAGGTTTAGTTCCCTGAGTTCAAATATGGCCTCAGGTATTTATTAGCTATGTGACCTTGGGCAAGTCACTTACCCCTGTTTGCCTCTGTTTCTCATCTATAAAATGAGCTGGAGAAGGAAATGGCAAACTACTCCAGTCCCTTTGCCAAGAAAATCCCAGATAGAGTCACAAAGAGTTGGACATAACTGAAAATGACTGGACAACAATTTTTGATGCAAGAGTTTTACATATAAATATTCTTTTCTCTCCCTTTCTAAATCTGAGGTCCTCATAGCCATTTGCAGATACAGACAAACTATTTTGTCCTTAAACCAAAAACCTAAGAAAAATAGGAAGGCAAATACAAGCTTTCTTCTTCAGTCAGAATTTCCTAACGTGATTACAATCACCATTGGGTGCCCCAAAGAGGCTAAAGCCCAGCAAGAGGGAACACAGAGCATTATTTGCCTTAGATGCTTTCCAAATACTTGGTATTCTGCATTATAAGAGCTAAATATTCCTTTATGATTCCTATTAATCAAACCTAACATTTAAGATGTCACTGAATATTTTACAATCAAATCTCTTATACAAAAATACCCTACTTACAGGGTGAAGTTTCTGTTTGTTTTTGTCCAGGCAGTCTTTTTAGTGTTATCTAATTCTGTCATTGAAATGACAGTTGAAGGGTTGAAAATGCCTCCTCCCTGCCAGGTTAAACAAAGTCTTTGAAACATCTCTTTGTAGAAAACTTTCAGAAATGGGGCCATTTTCTTGCACAAAAAGAGGACTTATAATGAGAAAAGCGGGCAGTGGAAAATGGATTAAAGAAAGAAAGACGGCTGGGTTTTGTAGCAGATTGGACAAGCTGAGGTTTGAGTTTTGCCTTTGATACTAACTGCATGACAAATTGTGCAAACTATAAACAGATCCCGCAGTGTTTGATGAAAGCACCCAGGCAGAAAGTAACATTTATCAGACCAAACACATATTTGCTTTTCCCTTGGCAGCCAAACTTCATTATTCTTCCATAAGGTAAGCATAACCTGTAGTACAATGTGGGTCAAATGGATCCAATGAGTTTTATTCCACAACATAAAAGGTAGGTTGCTGATTTTCATCTGATAGATGAAAGTGATATTTTTTCCAAGCTAAAATGTTCAAGTGGAATATGTCAAGTGTGCATGAAAAAGGAATAATCTTAAAATTGATTTAATAGACACCACAAGAATCTTTGATTTCATCAGCCTAGGTGGTCCCTCCACCCACACAGACTGTGACACCTTTATGACTAAGGAGAAGGGCTTTTCAAGACTGCCGTGGCTAAAGAACTTGTCACTTGTTGGATGACTTGTGAGGTTCCCTCAGACTTAGACTGCTCTCAAGGCAAAGCATCCCAGTATTCCAGAATTAGAAAAGACTTCAGGACCCATCTAGTCTAACCTCACAATGGTTTCAGGGGTTTCTGGGGTCCCTCTCTGCTCTAGCTCTGTGATCCCCACCAATTTGCCATCCAGGTTTCACTTAAACCTCTGGTGAAGACCCCACTACCTCCCAAGGCATCCCATTCAACCCTTTTGTGCTTAGGGTAGGTAGGTGGCAGGTGGCATAGTGGTTAGAAGGTCAAACCTGGAATCAGGAAGGCCTGAAGTAAAATCCAAGCTTAGGCGCTGCCTAGTTGTATGACATTGGGCAAGTCACTTAACCTTTGTCTGCTTCATTTTCTTCATCTGTAAAATGGGGGATAATAATAGCATCTATCTCCTAGGGTTGTTGCGATCATCCAAGGGGATAATGTTTATGTAGAACTTAGCACAATGCCTAGCACATAGTAGGCCTTATGTAAATGCTAAGTAGGATGATGACAACAATGATGATGAAGAAGTTTTTAACACATCAATCTGAACCATTCCTCTTTGTATCTTCCACTCTTGCTCCTAGTTCTCATTCCTCTTTCACAAAACAATTCTTCAGCTATTTAAAGACAGGGATCACCTCTCCTCCAACTAACCATAACTAATGCTTTCCATCATTCCCTATCACTGTACTTAAGCATTTAGCAAATACTTTTTCATTCATTCATTTAAATAAATCCTTTATCATCCTTCATGCACCCTTCTGGATACTCTTTAGTTTTTCAATGTCCTTTTAAGACAAATGGCACCAAGAACTTGGCATATTATTTCCGGTGTGGTCTGAGCAGGGAAGAATATGGAGCTACTATCAGTTTTCTAGTCCTGGCTTTTCTTAATGAAGCTTAAGGTTGCATTAACTTTTATGGCTGCCACACTACACCATAGAGTCCACTAAGAATCCCTGGTCTTCATTTAGAAAGATTGCTGCAATGAACAGGCAGCTTTCAGAAAAATCTGGAAAGACTTGTATGAACTGATGCAAAGTGAAGTGAGCAGAACCAGGCAAACATTATATACAGTATCAGTACTATTGTATGATAATCAACTATGAATGACTCAGGTCTTCTCAGCAACACAATGGTCCAAGACAACTACAAAAGACTCACAAAGGAAATGCTCTCTATGTCCAGATAAAGAACTGATAGACTCTAAACACAGATTGAAGCATATTTTTTCACCTAATTTATTCTTTCTCATGGTATTTTTTTTTCCTTTTGATCTGTTTCTTCTTTCATAACTGTGATTAACATGGAAACATTTTTTACATGATAGCACATGTATAAACTGTATCAAAATGCTTACCTTTTTTCAGAAGAGGAGAGGGAAGAAACACTGGGAAATGAAAATCTTTTAAAATAAATGCTAAAAATTTTCTTGACATGGAACTGGAAGAAAAATAAAACACTATTTTAAAAAATAAAAAGAAATAAGAAGGAAGATCACTGCTATTTTCATACTTTACCCATCTTATACTGCTAAAGCTGGTTTTTGGAACCCCATTTAGCCCTACTAAATTTCATCTTATTAGATTTGGCCCAGTGCTCTAGCCTGATGGGGCCATTTGGATCTTGACTCTGTCATCCAATATGTTAAGTGATTCCTGCCAGTTTTGTGTTGGTTGCAAATTTGACAAGCATGCCATCTACGTTTTCATCCAAATCATTGATAAAAGGTGTTAGTTAATCAGTCAGGTCCAAGGACATTCTATTAAAGACTTCTAAGTTGACATGCACTTGCTAACAGCCGTTCACCTTCTTTGGGTATGAAGAATTTGTCTATTACTAGTCTCCCCATGCTATGTAGCTACTCTTAATGAACATCCATCTATCACTATGCCCTTACTAGAAGCCTTCTCAACTTAGTAGGATTTTCCAGAATCCTAGCATCATCAATCTAGAACTAGAAATGAGGGCCAAAAATCTACTCCATCTCCATTACTTTTACAAATGAAGAAGCTGAAGCCCAGAGAGGTTCAGTGACTTGTCCAAAGTCACACTGGTAATAAATAAATGGCAAAGCAGGAGTTGAAACAAGATCTTGTGAATTCTGGGTGGTTTTTTTTTTCCTAGTATATTATGCCACGCTTCAACTTGTACATTCCAATGGCACAGGTTAAGAACCCAAAATCATCTCTGCAGTACAACGAGACACCAATTTTTTCGTTATTTTTGTTCTTTGAGACAGCCAGATGGTACAGTGCATAGACTTCTGAACCTAGAATGAGGAAGACCTAAGTTCAATTGTGTCTTCAGTTTCCATATGCATAACCCTAAGCAAGTTACTTTTCCTCTGTCCTCCTTTGTTTCTCCATCTATAAAATTAGGAGAATAACAGTACCTCTCATCCAGAGTTACTATAAATTTAAAATGAGATAATATTTGGAAAATATTTTGCAAACTTTAAAACATTACAGAAATGCTAGTTATCATTATTAATTTGGTCTGGATCTTTGATTTTTTTCAGCATGAGGAACCTCCACTGTGGAAATTTAAGAGTTGTATGAGGTGCTAAAAGATCAAATGGAATGCTTATACAACTAGTACAGTATGTGTTGGATTTGAACTCATCTTCCTGGATCCAGTGATAACCTATACTGTCACACAACTGCTCATATTAAATATATGGGGTTTTATATACATACATATATATCCTACACACACACACGTATATATATGTGTATGTACCACACACTATTCAGGGGGGAAAAGTGCTTTTTTCTATTAGCTTTATAACTAGAAGAGACCCAAATCATTTGCATTTTCTGTGTAGCAGATAGCTTTGTTGACTAATTCAATTGTTGCTAGAATTATCTGTCATCTTTATTCAAAAGTCAGTTTCATCTGTATATGCTTTTGCATTCTAACCTTTCTATGTTAAAGGAAGATCCCAAATCATGGGTCATTAACATTTTTGAGTTGGGATTCAGATGTTAATCATTGTTTTTGTAAATGAGCCTGGCCATCATCCTGTCTCCCACAACTAGACTTAAAAGCCCTTTGAGAAGGACAGTATCTTAAATAATCCCTGTTTAAATTTCTGGTGTTTTGCACAAAAACCCTAAGTTAATTCAACAAGCCTTTATTAAGTGCCCACTTTGTGCCAAGCACTGCACTAGGTGTAAAGAATATAAAGACAAAAAAATGTGGAATGATGCTGCTCTCAGAGAGCTTACATCCTACAAAGAGAACCTGGCCATACATGTGCAAAAAACATACATGTGCTAAATAAATAGAAAATCAATTTTGGTAGGAAGCATTAAGAACCAGAGGATGAATCAGGAAAGGCCTCTTGTAGGGATTTGAGGACTGGAGATGAGATGGGGAGAGCATTCCAGGCATCAGGGACATCCTAGGCAAAGGCACGTGGCAAAAGTTGTATTGTACTGTACGGAAAACAATGAATAGGGTAGTTTGTATGGAATATAGAGTTTGTGAGTAAGGGGGATGTGAAATTAATCTGAAAATATAGGTTGGACCCAACTGAGAAGGGTGCCTAACAGTGCCTAATAGCAGAGCTTGTATTTTATCTTCCGGCCAACAGGGAGCCCCTGAAGCTTCTTAAGCAAGGAAGTCACCCCATTAGACCCAAGCTTTAAGATTTAGGATCCACACGTTTGGCAAGAACTGATGTATGGGTGTATAAGTGTTGAATTAGAGAAGGAAAATACTGGAAACCAGGAGGCTAATCAGGGGAGATGCAATAGTCTAGGTAGAGGTTTTGTTCAATCATTTTCAGTCATATTCAACTCTTCATGACCCTAATTGGGGTTTTCTTGGCAAAGATACTGGAGCAGTTTGTCATTTCCTTCTCCAACTTATTTTACAGATGGGGAAACTGAGGCAAGCAGAGTTAAGTAACTTGCCTAGGGCCACACAGCAAGTGTCTGAGGACAGATTTGAACTCAGGAAGATGAGTCTTCCTGACTTCAGACCCTGCGCCACTATCCACTGTGCTACCTAGCTGCCGGATAGAGGTAATAACAGCCTAAACTAAGCAATAAGAGGTGTCTTTACAGTAGAATCAACAAGACTTGGTAATTAATTGGATAGATGGAGAGGTAAAGTGAGAGTGAATATAGTAGGTTTTCAATAAATTAGTTCATGGTGATAATCCTCTCCCTAGAGTCACGTGTTTGCACAAATAGGTACAATCCAGAAAGACAATGGCAAACTGTTCTGCCAACAACCTCTGCCTACTGGGTGGGTATGCTTGTATGTGTTCAATCAATGCATGGTTACCCAAAAAATTAACGTCCAGGCAATCTCACCTATTTTTGACCACATCCAGGAGCTAAAGTTTTGATCTCAGAGCTCAATCCACCTACTTTACCCCCAACAGAAACCCCTCAATAGTCTGTTTTCTCATACACAGAAAAGCTATAGACATACTAGAATCTTCCCTGAAGAAGTTTATGGCATCATGGAATTAACTGGGTTGTAAGCTCCCTGAGGGCAGAACTGTCTTTTTGCCTTCTTTCCTGTTAATCCTCAACCTTTAGCACAGTGCCTAACACATAATAAGCCTCTTTTAAATGTTTATCAGTTGATTGACTAAGGGGGCAGAGGTGTCAAATATGCTACTCCCAAGGGGCCCACAAAGCTCTGGAGTGTGGTGAGAACCAGATTGAAAGGTAATTGAGAAATATTTAACAAAACAAATAAAAATACAATAAAGCATAGATAAAATTACCTTTTAAAACTAAAGCAATGCGCTGCCTGCAGGGATCTTTATGTATGGATTAGTGGCCTCCAGTTCTATTTGACTTTGATAGGACTGCTCTAAAGTACTCTGCCCATTGTCTAGTTCAAAGTTCTCCTTTATTTTTCCCACTTAATAGCATTTTATTTTTTCCAGTTACATGTAAAGATAGTTTTCAACACTCACTTTTATAAAATTTTGAGTTCCAAATTTTTTTCTCCCTCCTCCCCAAGATGGCATGCAATTTGATATAGGTCATACATGATGTGTCCATTCTTCACTGCCTATGAAGACCAAGCCATCAGGAGAATGATGACATGACTTGCACTTGACTTTGTTTTGAGAGAGGGAAGGCTGTGCAGGTCACCAGCCTCACTTCTCCTCCAGATCCATCTGAATCCAGTGACCAGATATTCATCAGGATGACTGGAGATGGCCCAGGATGCACTAGGAGACCTTGGCTCCTTTAGGCCGGTTCTCACTTAGGTTGAGGTAATGCCCATTCATTGAATAGGCCTCTTGAAGAAGCAGTCAGGGCGTGGCCCCTTTAATGAGAAATGCAAAGAAGGACATCAGGCTGGGAAGGAAACAGCACTAGTTACACCAGGAGGGTCCAGAAGAGAGTCTTTTAGGAAGGAGGCAGGAGTTATACATGTACGATCATATTAAACATGTTTCCACATTAATAATGTGGTGAAAGAAGAATCAGAGCAAAAGGGGAAAATCATGAGAAAAAAACAAAAAATATGAAAAGAGTCTGCTTCAATCTGTGTTCTGAATCCACAGTTCTTTCTCTGGATCTGGACAGCATTTTCTATCATGAATCTTTGGAAATTTTCTTAGATCCTTGCATTGCTGAGAAGAACTAAATCTATCAAAGTAGATCATCACACAATTTCTCTGTCACTGTGTACAGTTCTCCTGGTTCTGTTCACTTCACTCAACATCAGTTCATGTAAGTCTTTCCAGGTTTTTCCAAAATCTGTCTGCTCGTCATTTCTTATAGCACAATAGTATTCCGTTACATTCATGTACCACAACTTGTTCAGCCATTCCCCAGTGGATGGGCATCTCCTCAATGTCCAATTCTTGGCCACCACAAAAAGAGCTGCTATAAATATTTTTTGTATACGTGTGTCCTTTCCCGTTTTTTATGATCTCTTTGGGACCCAGACCTAGTAGTAGTATTGCTAGATCAAAGGGTATGCACAGCTTTATAGCCCTTTGGGAATAGTTCCAAATTACTCTCTAGAATGTCAACACTCTCCTTTAACAGAGGAGATCCAAAGAGTCATTGCAAATAGGCTCAATGACTTGCCCAAGCGATAGAGATTCAACCCAGATCCTTTGGCTCCAAACTCAGTACTCTTTCCAATCTAGTTTTCATTAACAGCCATTTAGACTATCACTGGCTTTTCCTTTAACTAAGAACTCAAGTGCTGTTGAGCCCTGTGCCTTTTGATAATTCTATCATCCTCCACAAGCAAGAGTTAGGCAGTCAGTCTGGGGTAGGGGAAAGTACACTACACTGGGAGTCAGAAGAGCTAGAATTGAATTCCATCTCCGAGATTTGCTACCTTGTGTGATCTTGGGCCATTCTCTTAACTCTTAACTTCCTCAGGTGTAAAATGAAAGGACTGGAACAGATTGATCTCTAAGGGCAGCACCCACTCTTAAATTCTTGGTAAAGTAGCTCTGGTTTAATCTGCAGCTTGTCTGGGCTGAACTGTGGTAGGCTAGGTGTCACAGTCATCACAGGAATCCTCTGCACTTCCTTCTCAAGTCACTCAATGCTTTCTGAAAAATATGAGAATTAGAGACCCCAGATCTAATTCTGAATCCTCTCTAAGTAGACCCAAACCCAGATAGTATGGTGTTGTGGAGAGACCACTGAACTTGGAGCATCACAACCTGGATCTGAAACCTAACCAAATTGCTACCTGTGTGACCATAGGCAAATAATCTAACCTCTTTCAGCCTCAGTTTCCTTATCTATAAAAGGAGAGGGTTGAATTAGATAATGTATAAATTCGCTTTCAGTTCTAATTTTAATTCTATGTATTTATTAACCCATTTTAAAAGGTCTAAGTAATTTTTTTAACTTGTTAGGATTTTTAAAAAATAAAATTGTCTTCAATCCTAATGCTCTAAGATGAACTCGGGTGACTCAAACATTGACATTATATATTGCCAAGACCCTGAGTCACCAGTTAAGTAACTAGTGTTTATTCAAAACAACCCTGGGACCTTATGACCTGATCACAAATAGAAAAACCTACATTGGTTGAAGTGAATAACACATTACTCTTATTCTAACTAGCAAACAACCAGTAGGCCCTTTTTCTGAGAAAGTCAAGGAGAGATCCTGTAATGTATTTTAATGCTCACCAAACAAGAACAGTGGTTGAGGGCCTCATGTTTAAACAGTGGGAGTTGCTATAGCATTTATTACCAGCAAAGGTCTGCAGAAGCAGTATTTCATTTCCATGTACAATCTGCCATCAGATCATTGGAGGCACTTGAATTGCACAACAGATCAGAAATTATTAGACTAGTTTTGCTTTAAAACTCATGCACCAAATAATAGTGTTATTTTCACTAGAAGCAAACTAATCAAGGGTATTAGACTAGATGACCTAATGAGGTCCCTTTTAACTCTAAATATATGATTCTAGAAAAGAACACATACATACATAAAGAGATAGAGAATAAATACACACATATGTTTGTATATATGTATATATATAATATATGTATATGAGAGAGAGGGAGTATTGTGTTTATAGTACATATTTGGGGCGTCTTCCATTGTTGCCAGAATATTGCTATTTGGACTTTATTTTATATATACACACGTATATATGTGCATACATGAATGTGTATCTGCATGTATGTATGTGCATGTGCACATATAACATGTATATACATATGTATATATTATGTTATAAATTATATATATGTTTTGGGCTTTATTATATATACTATATATTATATATATATATATATATATATGCAAAATAAAGCACAAAACTCACCATTCTGGCAACAGTGGGGGAAACCCGAAATATATTTAAATACACATATTTATAGTGTATTTAGGGATAATCCTATTAGTTCATCTAGCTAGGGAACTCCAGGTATGGAAATTTATTTTGCTGTTGCCTACTGTAATTTATAATCTTAGATGATAAATGCTTGCAGCACTGAGCAATTAACTGACTTGTCCCTCGTCATACAGCTAGTATGCTACAGGAACTAGATAGTAAACCATGTCTTGCTGACTCCAAGGTTGGTTTCCATTATGGAATGCTGCCTTTCCTAGGCAATATAAAACTGTAAAAATCAAAAACAACCTAGAATCCATCAAAGGAGGAACACTGGACCAAGAGTCATGAGATCAGTGTTCTAGTGCAACTTTTGTTATCGATGGCTTCAGTTTCTCCATTGGCAAAATAGGGGTGATGACCACTTGTGAACTTCATAGAGATGTTGGGTTTGGGACTTCATTTTAAAAGAAAATGAGCCCCCAAATATCTTTTCATAATTATTATGTGTTAATATCATCTCTACATCTGGACCTATGTCTAAATTCCAAGAATATTCTTCCCTAATATATATCTGCTCTTGGTTTTCAGTGACAATTCAGCCTTTACTTCCTTATACTTCCTTGATACAAATGCATGAGGTATACAGAAACAATAGTATTGACCCACTTAATAAATCAATCTCTGTTGCATTTTCTTAACTTTCTACCTTTGGACTTCCTTAGGGTATGAGCCTAGCAGTGGGACTTCTGGGTCAAAGTATATGGAAACTTCCATGATTTTCTTAGCACAAATATAAACTGCTTTCCAGAAGGGTTGATCAATTCACACTCTTCTAATGGCACCTTATGTGCTTTGTCTGTCCACAACCCCTCAAATATTGACCATTCCCATCTTTTGTCATTTTGGCCAATTTGCTTGTTGTAAGATGAAACCTCTGTAGTTTTGATCCACCCATCTTTTAAAACTCAGATCAAATGCTGTTTTCTTCCAGTGAGCCTTCTCTATCAAACCATGTCAAAAATAATTTTTCCCTTCTTAGGGTGTAATAGCTCTTGTATGTCTCTCATTTAAATACTGAGATGCTGTGCTCTGCATATAGTAGGTGCCTAATTGTTGAATGCAAGTAGAAAAGTGGAGAGCTGGTTCTCAGTTGTTAATGGTACAGTGACAATATTTCTGCCCTCTTTATAATTCTAGTGAAATATCCAGTGAGCAAAGCTGACAGCTGGTTTAGTTTGAGTGATGACTAAAAGGCTGTTTTTCCATACGGGCAGTAAATGTAGACAAACAAGTGTCGGACAGTTTAGTCCTTGTGTACCAAACTCGCTCAGTCCCAGACCGGCCCTAGGACGGAGTTGGCAGGCAGCCACAATAAACCTGAGCAGCCTTGAAACAGTGGCAATAACCCCCAAATCACAAGGGTGGGGAGTCAGGCTTACCCAGCTGCCCCCAGGTGTGAGGAGCTCTGTATGCCGGGTCTTGGCTGGGGCCACCTGCTACCCGCGGTCTGAGTCTTTGAGCTTAAGAGCAGGGCAAGAGGTCGGGATTTCAAAGCACGTCCCCTTTGTAGGCATTCCAGAGGAGTTACTGGGTGGGGCTTATTTGCAGACTTCTTGGGGATGCCAGAAGAAGCAGTAAGTTTTCATTATTGATATCGTATTCCTCCATCCTCAGCTGTCCCTGGTTTAAAACAATCAAACTGGGAGATAGGAAGAACATGGACCTTCGGCAGCCTTAACTGATTGTTTTCGGAGTCTTTGAAAATCAAGCATTTTCCATAGGACCACGTCACAAGGAAGCCAGATGGGACATAATTTACAATTTAAGTCTGCTGGAGTGTGGCTCCCCAATCAGGCTTCTCAGTACTTTCATCCTTGTGTTGGATACTTACTATACAGAGCACAGCATTAGTCACTGAATTAGGAAACGGAAGCTACACAAGTGTTATTCCAAGTTCCAGAAAAGAAAGATCATTCTTGATGGGGGCATGGATTTAGAGATCAGGGAAGGCTTTTTGCTGGAGGAAGAAGCATTTGAACTGAGTTTTTAAAGATGAATACATCAAGACAACTCTGAAGTTTCAGCTCCTACCCAGCAGTTTGGCAGTGTCCTCCCCTAAACTCATCCCAACAGGTCCATCCTATTTGGGGAAACCTGCCTCACTTTCTCTTGCTATCTCAAAGTGCCAGTGGAGCACCTTGGTTATCCAGCTGTGCTCATACTTGCCACATGACCTGCCCATCTTACCCTCCTCTGATATTATCTTTGAAATGTCATTTACTCCTTTTCTTCAGAGTTCCTCATTGGTTATAACCTGTCATGTGCCTCTCCAATACCCTCTACATAATATTTATTTTTAGTTTTCAGAGGCACTTGTATCATATCTTGTTGCCATATAGCAATATCTAGTAGAATGTTGGTATTTTTTTTAAAGGGCCTTTACTTTCATGGGAAGCCTGAAGTCAGTACACAAGTTCTGCAAATTCCTGAAAGCAATTCAGCTTACTCTCTTCTGTCTGTTCAAATCTGGGCCCAACTTGTCTATCTGAACTGCCTGTCTCAGATATATATACCGTTGGAGCACTCTCTATGGTGTCCAATCAAATGCATGGTGAAATCTAGACAACAGCCCTTCCTCATAGCCTGGACCATGTGGTGATCAGGCAAAACTCCTTTGAATGATTGAACATCTCTTCCAGAGGTTCTGCAGTTGTCTGTGACTTAATTTAATCAAAATAACCTCACCCATAAAACAGGAATATCAGGAGGACTTCACTATCCCCAGGGAACCCTTCTTCATGCAAGATCTCTTCCGTCACATCAGAAAATATTTTATGACTTTCCCTGATTTTTATTATTTGAGGGTCATGCAACAGAGTTATTTCTGGTGTTACATCTCCCAAGAAATCTGGAATGTTTTTGATATATGGATGGGAGATGCCTTATTGAGAAAGGGCATGTAAGGCAGCATTCCATTCTCCAAATTAAATGATTTATTATAATTAATAAACAGTAAGCACATTGGGATCTTACATTCTCTATGTCTCTCAGTCAATTATGAGATGGTAAAAATGTGGCTCATTGTTGAATATCACTGGCCAGATCCTACTTTTTCCCCTACTAATGCCCTCATTGAGGATGCCCTAGATTTATATATGTTACTATCATAAAGATTGTGTATGTATACACATACACACACATACACATACATATATCTATATACATATAGATATATGTATGTGTGTAGGAAGGGGCAGCTATGTGGCTCAGTGGATAGAGTGCTAGGCCTGGAGTCAGGAAGACTTATCTTCCTGAATTCAAATCTGGCTTCACACATTCACTAACTGTGTGATCCTAGACAAGTCACTTAGTTTATCATAGTTTTCTTATCTACAAAATGAGCTGGAGAAGGAAATAGCAAACCACTCCAGTATCTTCACCAAAAAAAACAAAACCAAACCCAAAGAGAGTCACAAAGAGTTGGTCACAAAAAGTTTATTCACAAAGACTAAAATAACTGAACAAATATACAGGAAAGTAGGTATAAATTTGGGTATCTATTGATATTGTCAGCCTCCTTTTGGGGGTTTTAATAAGGTCTGATATATTTTCCACAACATTGGCATCTTTCCTTCCTTTTTATCTATATCTTCTATCTGAATGTCTCTCAATTTCTTCACAATTTTATTATCTCCAGCACTGATCTTCTCAAGGGCCAATCTGGCTGATTTTCCCATCTTTGCTCCCTTCAGGGCTATCTCTACCTTCTCTACAAGAACATACAGAACTGTGATTGTAGAGGACAAGTTTAGTGCTGCCATTGTCCATTTTCTTTACAACTTCATCCTTGAATGCCTTGGGATGGCGTGGATGTTTTGCCAAATGGTTCTCAGTGCTTTATGAGATGACACTGCTCAATTGTCAACCTCTCCTCATGAGACTTGGTAGACAAGTTTATATGAACTCAGTGTTGTCTTTGGCAGCTCTCTCTCTCTCTCTGTATTTGGTCAGTCAAATATCTGCTGACTAAGGTTCTTTCTGGACACTTTTGGTCTTCTTGTTGAGGAAATTAGTTTACAGATAAAATTATGATTGCTGTCATTTCTGCTGTCTACTTCCCATTTTGATGGTCAATTAATTGTTAAGATACTATAGAACTAAGTTGTTTCAATTATAAGCCTTGTATTTTTCTCATTAAAAGTCTTTTCACCAGTTCTGATCTTAGCTCTGACAAGGTGATCATCTGACTATACAGACAGCTGTTGCAGCAATTATGCCCACATTAATAATACTTCCTGTCTTTTAAAGCGTACCCAGCTCCTACCAACAATTTTCTCACAGTGTTCCTGATTTAGAGACGTGAAGCTCTGTGAAAGCTACAAGTCTCTGGCTTCATTCCTTCCTGCTCAACCATACTTCCCATATAGTTCTCCCCATACTCACCTTTGCCCATCTGTGCACTGGAATCACCAAGTACCAGAAGAGGGGTTGATTTAACTTGGTCTTATCAAGTCCTTCACAGAATTTCTCTGCCCTTTGGCACTTGATGTTGGCACATAAGCTGTAATTATTTTCACAGCAGCCCTTTTGCAAATAGTTATCATGAATAAGTTGTCCTTCACATGCAGATAGGATCAAAATAACATCACTGTGTTGGGGCCAATGTTACAATGATCACAACAATAGAAACTCAGAAGGCTCTACCACGGATCGGGCACAAATAGTCTATAGCGAATGTTTGGAGAGGAGATGTCTCTAAATGTGCACATCTCTCATTTCTTCTGAACTACTGCAATTCTACTTGTTCACGGACCACAGCCCCTTCTTTGATGTAAGCACACCATGCTGGACAGTCCTGTGCCAGTGTCTCCCGTGCCTCACAATCGATTCCAAGGTTCTACAGAGAATCCTTGAGTGTCCTTATATCACTTCTTCTGACCATCATGTGAGCACTTGCCTTGTGTGAGTTAATTACTTTACCATTAGTACTGCAATATATGATGATCAGATAGCATTAAATGTTTCTTGTTGTATATGCCAAAGTATATTCTGCCAACTCCTTTCTTTGTCTTTCCAAGAAGTACCTGTGGGTCATCTTTCTGTCTTTCCATTAGTTTTGTCTATAGAAAAATTTAGTAATATTAATTTGATTATTGTTCCAAGAGCAAGAAGTGAAAAGAGGATGGGAATGGATGGCAAGATGCCATGTTGGGTAGAGCCTAGAGGATGACCAAAGAAGTTTTCACATCAGAAGAACCATGAAACTGCATGTCTAGACCCGGAAAACAAAGGAAATTATTGGAAAGGTAAACTTTGACAAAGTCTATCCTGAAGGGATAACCAATGGCAAATTAGTGGGTGAGGTTTATTTTGGACAAATCTCTTAGATTCCCTAAAGTATAGTCCCCCAGACTATTTTGTAACCTTTGAGCAGTGCTGAGCAGCAACTCTTTCAGGAAAGATTTTTAGAGTTTGAAAAAACAAAATAAAATCACTTGAGTTCTTTCTATTTTACACCCCTTCTATTATATAGTTTACCCCCTCTATGCCAGGTATTATAACTCCAAACTCTTTTACTTACATATTTATTTACTTTGAAATTCCGATGAGATTAGACCTTTGGCACAGTATATAGAGCCAGCCCTGGAGTCAAAAAAAGACCTGAGTTCAAATGTGACTTCAGACACTTACTAGCTGTGTGACCTTGGGTCATTGAACCCTATTTACCTCAGTTTCCTCATCTGTAAAATGTGCAGAGGAAATGGCAAACCACTCCAGTATCTTTGCCAAGAAAATCCCAAATGGGAACACAGAAAGTCAGACACGACTGAAAGGCCTCAGTGACAACAACATCCTTTCCCTGAAAAAACCTCAGAGTGTTTCTGCCATTGATGGAGTATCTGGTAAGTAAGGAAGGTTCTTCCCAAACTCTTTAACTTCCATATTGCACATTGATTGCTGTAGTAAGACCTTCCGCATACACAGTCAGTGCCTAGCACAAGCCTTTTTCCACAAGGTGGTGGTTCCATAAATGTTTGTTGATTAAAACAATGAAGGAATACAGAGATAGCTTCTAACAAAGCTCCCAGAACTGCTCGGGGATACCAATTATAACTAGAGGAAAAATTCGCAGGAAAAGGCCCTCCAATCTTGTAAATATACTGCCACCTTGTGGTGATAGATGCCTACAAGTTCTGTTATTAAAGTGAGGTTTTCTGGTTTACCATTTGAATTCTATTTCAATAATGTGTCCTAATAGGCAGTGTGTCCAGCGTTGGGGAACATTTTCTACTTGAGCTGCATAATTTATCTTATGCATGGCAACCAACTGCAGCTCACATGCAAATGAACCATTTATTCAATAAATATTTGTTGGTTCAATTCTGCAACTATTTATGAAAAGCACCTTTGATGATGTGTGTTCAGGACCCTGAGGTAGGCCCTGGAGACACAGGCTGAGTAGTCAGTTGTTTTTGTCCTCAAACAATCTAGGAGACTTCAGGATGGCAGGAGGGTCTCAAAGGTTATTTAGTAATAACCCATGCCTTAATTAGCATCCCATCTAAAACATTCCTGAGAAGTGACCATCCAATAGAGGAATTTTCAATCTCATTGTACTTACTGTGTGTACAGGGTAATTTTTTTGATAGAGGTTGGAGGATGGTAACATCGGTCTCACCCTCAAGGAGTTTCCCATCTAGTAGGAGACATAAAACATGTACACAAAACTCAGTAAATCCCATCACATAAAGCAGGATTAGTGACATAAAGACAGAAACAAAGTATAATAGCAATAAATTCAAAGGAGGGAGAATTTGGGGTTATCAGGGAAGACTTGGAGGAGGTAGCTTTTTCAACAACCCTGGGAGGTAGGGGCTATTGTTATCTCCATTTTACAGATGAGGTAACTGAGGCAAACAGGGGTTAAGTGACTTGCCCAGGGTCACACAGCCAGTATCTGAGGCAAGATTTGAACTCAGATCTTCCTGACTCCATGTCCAGAGTTCTTTCCTTGCCACTAACTGGGTCTTAACCAATGAACAGGATTTTAATAGGCAGAACTGAGGAAGCAAATATGTACTAGGAGGAAACAAATGGAACAGACAAGGTACAGAATTGGAAAGGCATGGGCTAAGTGTTTAAGGAAGGGCTGTTTAGATAGAGTGTTGTGTACTTGGGAAATGATTGGCATTTCTTAACTAAAAATGTCATGTCACAGATGGTAGAGACATTGAATGTCAAGCTGGAGTCTAGACTTTGGCAGGCAATAAGGAGCCATTAAAGGCTTGGGGTAGAGTGAAGGTATGATGCAATGAAGTTTTAAGAAAGATTAGCTGAACAGTACAGCAAAGGATGGGTCAGAGGAGAGCTCAGAGGCAAAGGGAATAGGTAGATGACTGCATATTACTTATGTAAGTCACTAGGTAAGGAACAGAATAGTCTAACAGGCTAATTGTGTTGAGATGATGAGAGTCCTTGCAATAATCCCATAAGGTAGGTGCTATTATTATTCCTGTTTTATAGATGAGGAAACTGAGGCAGAGGATACGTGACTAGCCCAGGATCTCACAGCTAGTCAGCACCTGAGGCAGAATTCTAATTCAGATCTTCCTTATTTCAAGTCCAGCTCTTTACCAACTGAAACACTTAGCAGCCTAATTTACTTGCCCAAGGAAATAAAGCCAGTTTGTGTCTGAGGTGGGATTTGAACCCCAAAACAAAGCTATACATGGTGTTGGCATGAGTGTGGATAAGCCGTAGCTGGCATGCATGAGAAGTAAGGGCAAAGTCTAGCTGGTAAAAAAAAAAAATAGCAAAGTCCTTTTCAAAGTTACTCTCGTTAATGTTGGATACAGATACTCGAACCCAGGTCCTCTGACTTTCAAGTCCTGTATTCTTTCTATGCTTCTCTCCCTAGAACACCTGTTCCTGATACAAAGGATCTGCTTGGCATCTCGTCTTAAGACAAGTGTACCTACCAGCTTGTCCTATGGGCTCAGGCCCAAATATAACTAGTTTGGGCCCCAGAATAGAGGAATATTGAAACACAAGAACAAAAAACAAATCTGTCTTCTAAAACAATGATGTTGCCACGATCAGTCTTGCTTCTGTGCCTAGACTGTGCCTATTCTGACCCCTGTTATCCAAACACCTGTTTGGGTTTTAGCCTTCCTGAGTAAAGACTATAGGTCCCCTTGTAAGCAGCTCCTCTGTACCTAGACTTCATTACATGACTTACAGCCTCGTCTACATAACCTTCCCATGCCTCCCCATCACCCCACCTTCCTGGTCACCCCTCCACAGCCACAGTGATTAGCTAGACTCTGCTCAAGCCATAAGGCAAACAGGGATAGCATGGGAGCCCCAAAAGAGACGGAGAAAAACCACTCAGCATGTGGGTAAAGCTAAGATGGTTAATTATGCTTAAGGGGAGAAGTGGAAACTAAAGAAGGACTGGTGGGAAGAGGGTGTCTGCCTCATGCATTTAGGCCAACACAAGCCTTTCAGAAAAAATAATCTGTCAAATTGATCTAGACAGAGAGAGTGTGTGATAAGGAAGTAAGTAAACCATGAACAACCTTGGATAAACCTCCTATTTCTTCCTCCCCTACTCCCTGCATCTGGAGTTTGGCTTTTCTGAGAACTCAGGTGGTCACAACAGGGCCTTGACTTCCCACCATCACTCTGAGAAGTTTCTAGAACAGGGGTTCTTCACTTTTTTATGCATTTCATGGGCCCTTCTGGCAGTTTGGTGAGATCTATGAACCTGTTCAGGATAATGCTTTCAAACGCATAAAATAAAATACATGAGTATTAATCAATTCTTTCAAAATACAGCTATCAAAATATATATTTTTTAAAATGCACAAGTTCATGGACCCCAGTTTCAGAACCCTTGCCTTAGAAGAACTTGCCTACAGGTAGGTTATGGAGGATTAGGGGACACTCCAGGGGTGTCCAGAGGAGGACAGGGTCTCCTCATAACTGCACCAGAGAGTCCTCTTTCCCAGGGAGGGCAAGCAATCCTTCTAGTATGCCCCTCTTTAAGACCAGATGACCTAGCTGGCACACATGCTCTTATTGCATCAATAAAGGGTAGTGTAGGACAACATACCTTAGCCTCTCCATGAATTTTGGTAACAAATTCAAGGATCTGTGAGTCATCTTGGACTGTAGAATAAAAAGACACCCAGGATAGAGGCAGATTCCCATGGTTCACCAAGAAAGCAGGGAATCCCACTATAGAATAACTTGCCCAAGGGACAGTTATAACTTGTAACCTGCTTTTACTTTCTTTCAAAGTCTGACACAGTTAGACTCTGATCTGTCAATATTAGGAGCATGAAGGCTTTGTGTTTCTGTCTGAGCTCCTTGGTAACTTAATCAATAAACTGGCCCTACCTATGACTCGTCCAGGACATGTGCCAGACTACGTGGGCTTTCCTATTTCCAGATTCCTTTGGAAAGCAGATGGCACAGTGGATACAGCACATAACTTTGAAGACCTGAGTTCACAACCAGCGTCATTTAAAAGCCATGTGACCCTGGCTAAATCACTTGACTGCTGGTCTGCTTCAGTTTCATCCATAAAATGGGGATAATAATAGTACCTAATTCCCAGGGTTGTTTTGAGGATAAAGAGATATTTGTAAAGCATTTTGCAAACCTTAAAGCACTACATAAATGCTAGCTATTAAAGCATGAGAGACCAGAAAGCAGATGGATTCAATCCCGTGGTCATCCAGATGACCCTTACACTTCCAAAAATATGGCACCCAGGATATAGTAGTTTATCTGTGGACTAACCTGTCCAGAGTCCAAGACCATTACCTGTCTTACTTTGAATATCCTATATCTTTTAGTTGATATCTTTTCTATACTTCATATATTTACCATAGGACTATTTCAGAGAAATATTTATTTTCCTTTTCATGTTTTAAAATTTTTGTTACCATTTTTACCAACTTTCAAATTAAAGCTAAGTGATACAAACTTTTCAAAATATTAGAAAATTAATCTTATCCCATTGACCAAGGAACGAACCTATTCAGAGAGGATGCTTGTTATGTCTATATTATATGTAACCTAAAAAGGTAACAAGATAACATACACAAACTTTTTTTTCTGTTTCTCCATGTTTCAATGTCTTCCTGTGCAACATGTAGTAGAAATTCCATTCAATTGTCAAGAGAATAGATATTTTGCCTAGCAGACTTGGAATTCACCTAACATTGTTGGAGGAATTTTGTTTTTATGGAGCTGTTTCCTTTTGTACATTCAGATTGCTTAGAAATTACTCAAGCGTCACACATACAAAAAGATGAATCAGATGGTTTTAAACTACTATTTTAATGAGCAAAATCTTTCCTTACGCTTCTGGAATTTCCTCTAGTTTGGGGTGTTTATTCAGCAGACGGTACCCATTAGAATTGGCTGCTGAGATAGACAGTTAAAAATGTACACTCAGGTCCTCAGGTTTTAGAAAACATGCCTGTGAAATGAAAATTTTCTCCCGTTAGAGAAGGGAAAAATCTTTGATCAGCACAAAAGCTACACTCAAAATTCTACCTGTGCTTTTAGACAAAATATCTAACTTCATATTTTTACTACTTTGACAAATTAATAGCTCTTAATACAGTTAAGAGTGCACAGTCAAATGGAAAAGGATTTGGATAAACACTAATGCTTTAAAATAACACTCCCTAAGAAAGAGTATAGTGGATGGAAAGTTAGCCTCGAGTGTGAAAGACCTGAGCAAGTCCTGACTTTGACACATTCTGGTAATGCAATCCCCTACCCTCTCAGTGCCCCCAGGCAATTCTCTAAGCCTAAGTGGAAGATCAGAATCTGCTTTGGTGGAGGGAATTTCTTTACAGGGAGTTCCCTCTAGCAATGTAATCATAGGTCTAGTATCAAAAAAAAAAAAAGAAAGAAAGAAAAGAAAAAGAAAAAGAAAAAGACATCCCCTAACTTGCAGTATTGGAGCAATTACATGGTGCACCCGATGGAGTGTTGGACCTGGAGTCAGGAATAACTCCAGTTCAAATCCAGCCTCAGACACTTTACTACCCAAGTAACCCTGGGCAAGTCCCTTAACCCTGTTTGCCCCAGTAACTTCATCTGTAAAATAAGCTGGAGAAATGAGTGGCAAACCACTCCAATATTTTTGCCAAGAAAACCCCAAATAGGTCAAAGAATCAGACATGACTGAAATGATCAAATACCAACAAAAATCTGAAGCACCTGTTAATTCTATACTTTTGAGAGCACCTGTGTGTTTTCACTACCAGTAACCTTTCCCAGGGACGTTCCTGCCACTTCTCATTTACCAATCCGCTTCTTAAACAGACCTATTATACAGTATAAGTCATCTAACACATGTAATATATGATGCAAGACCTTTACTGAAGAATAGGTACATTTTCAGAGATTTACAAATTGTGAACTTACAAAACATAAACTAGAAAAAAAAAGTACAATAGACTTCCTTTAAAGGTCAGATCAGTCTAAACTGAAGACAACTCAAAATAAAACAGACAAAGGAATATACCAAAAAATGACACCAATTATAAACCACCCTCGGATTTTATGTGAAATTTGAGAGAGGGAGGCTTGATAAAGTGAAAAAAGTCCTAGATATGGCACCCAAAGAGATATATTTTAATTCTAGCCATCCTTCTTTGTAACCTTGGGGAAACTGCTTATCCTCCTGTCCTTCCAACTCATGTGTAAAATGAAAAAACTGGACTAGATCATCTCGAGGTCCTTTTTGGAGTCATATCTCAACATCACTAAACTTGAATAAATATTTTTAGCGTTTAATATTCTTGGGAGGAGGGGAGTTCCCAACCTGGATTGCACTGGGATAGGGAATTCCCAATGGTGAAACTCTTTCCACTGAACATCAATAACTAGTCTGTAATTTACAGACCTAAAGAATCACCTGGAGCACTGAGAAATGACTTGCCCACAGTCATACAACTAGCATACATAAAAGACAAAATTTGTCACCAAGTTTTCCTGACTTGAAGGTCAACCCTCTATCTACTAGAGCAAGCTGCCTTATCTACTTAGAAGTGGCCTGGTCAGGAAAAATGTGGGTGAGGAAGAAGGCATGAGAGAGAACCAATACAGAAGCCTCACACTTCTATATCACTTTTATTCAAGCAAAGAAAAGGAAAGTATTATCCAATTCCAGATCTCCAGGAACTTAAGGGGATGGCTTCCTCTAGTGGTTCATTAGCTTCAGTAAGATCCTGGCTATCTTCTCCTCTGAGAGGCAAGCTGTTTTGTTTTGCTTTGTTTTTTTAATTAATTTATTTTTAGCTTTCAATATTCACTTTCGCAAGATTTTGAGTTCCAAATTTTCTCCCCATCTCTCCCCCTCCCCAACCCCAAGACACCGTGCATTCTGGTTACCCCTTCCTCCAATCTGCCATCCCTTCTATCACACCCATCCTTGCCCTTGTCCCCATCTTTTCTTGTAGGGCAAGATAAGATTTCTATACCCCATTACCTTGTATCTCTTATTTCTCAGTTGCATGCAAAAACAATTCTCACCATTTGTTTTTAAAACTTTGGGTTCCAACTTCTCTCCCTTCCTCCCTCCTTACCCACCCCCACTGAGAAGGCAAGCAATTCAATATAGGCTATATATGTGTAGTTTTGCTAAAGATTTCCATAGTAGTCATGTTGTGGAAGACTAACTATATTTCCCTCCATCCTATCCTACCCCCCATTTATTCTATTCTCTTTTGACCTTATCCCTCCTCAAAAGTGTTTACTTCTAATTACCCCCCTCCTCTCATTTGTCCTCCTTTCTATCATCCTCCCCCACACCTCACTTATCCCCTTCCCCGCTACCTTCCTGTAGCGTAAGATTTTCATACCAAATTGAGTGTGCATGTTATTCCCTCCTTAAGCCATTTTCCCCTCCCATTTCACCTCCACTGAAAAAGCTTTTTCTTGCCTATGAGATAATTTGCTCCATTCCATTTCTTTCTCCTCCCAATATATTCCTCTCATTCCTTTTTTTTTAGATATCCCTTCCTATTGAACTCACCCTGTGCCCTCTGTCTATGTGTATATAATTCCTCCAACTACCCAAATACTGAGAACAGTCTCAAGAGTTACAAATATTATCTTTCCACATAGGAATGTAAACAGTTGAACTTTAGTAAGTCCCTTATGATTTCTCTTTCCTGTTTACCTTTTCATGTTTCTCTTGATTCTCATGTTTTGTTGAGGGCCAGGATGGAGTGCAGTTGACAAGTTCGTTCAGAACAGACCTTCGGGGAAACTATTCTTTGAGACTGTGCTCATTAGCATCTGGAATGGGCTCTCCATGGCCCCTCAATGTTGCTGTCACCATGAGACAAACGAGAACTACAGAATAAAAGGGATATGTAAAATAGATGCCCTCTAGAGAGCTAACGGTCTTTAAAGACAAGAAGACTGGCCAAATCTCTAGGACAGGAGATGAGGGGAATGTCATGTAGGTTTGCAGTTTCTGTCTATAAATACCCTGACTCTCAGATCAATAAACGGAGTTGGCCTATCTTCTCCTGTCTGCCCATGTCTTTCCTCTCCACCACATCACCAAGCCGTGTGGGGACACAGGCCATCCGCCACAGTGTTTGAGTCAGATTTTCTTTTTAGGTCTGATCTTTTCATCAAGAATGCTTGAAAGTCCTCTATTTCATTGAATGACCATTTTTTCCCCTGAACTATTACACTCAGTTTTGTTAGGTAGGTGATTCTTGATTTTAATCCTAGTTTCTTTGACTTCTGGAATATCATATTCCAAGTCCTTTGCTCTCTTAACATAGAAGCTGCTAGATCTTGTGTTATCCTGATTGTATTTCCACAGTATTTGAACTGTTTCTTTCTGGCTGCTTGCAATATTTTCTCCTTGACCTGGGAACACTAGAATTTGGCTAAAACACTCCATTTGTGGAGCCCTGATTTGGGGAAATTGAGTCCCTGATTTGGGTCTCAGTCCTGAGTGGCAGTCCTGCCCTCTACCTAAAGTCCCTGGGGGAACTGAGCAGCTGATCAGAATATCAGCCCTAAGCATGGCCCTGGGATGAGGAGGAGCAGTGGCAAGGCAGAACTGGAGAATGCTGAGGCGAGGGAATTCTACTACTCGCAGATTCTGGGCAGAAAAATTTTTCTGGTTGCTCCCAGACCAGTGCGCAGGCCAGGAGACAAGTTAACTCCTCTCCCTTGATTGTGCCACCTTGGAGGAACTGAAAACTTACAGGTCCCCAGAGTATACCATCCTCTTGACAAAGGGCTCAAAAGTCAAATAACTGGCTGGGAAAATGCCAAAAAGACTATAGAAGGTTACTTTCTTGGTGAACTGGTATTTTCGTCCATCTTTTTGGGTTGAGGAAGAACAACGCATACCTTCAGAGGAAGTCAAGACTTCTAAAACCTCCAAAATAAATATGCAATGGTCTCAGGCCATGGAAGAACTCAAAAAGGATTTTGAAAACTAAGTAAGAGAGGTGGAGGAACAATTGGGAAGAGAAATGAGAGTGATGCAAAAAAATCACAAAAAGCAAGTCAACAGCTTGCTAAAGGAGACCCAAAAAAATGCTGAAGAAAATAACAGCTTTAAAAAGACTAACCCAAATGGCAAAAGAGGCCCAAAAAACCCATGAGAAGAATGCTTTAAGAAGCAGAATTAGCCAAATGGAAAAGGAGATTCAAAAGTGCACTGAAGAAAACAGTTCTTTAAAAATTAGAATGGAGCAGATGGAAGCTAATGGCTTTATGAGAAACCAAGAAATTATAAAACAAAACCAAAAGAATGAAAAAATAGAAGACAATGTGAAATATCTTATTGGAAGAAAGGTATCTTGGAGTGGAGGCATCATCCAGAGGAGCTCCTCCTTCCTAGTACACACATGATATCCTCTGAATGCTTCTCCCCCTCCTAGATTCTGATGTAGAATGATTGCTGAATCAAAACATGACCTCATTCTAAGAACATTTAAAATGAACTGTGTCCAGGACAGTAAGAACGAGAGAAGCAAAATCATCCTCCAACCTGAAGATTTTATAAAATTATTTAAAATATAGAAATAAAATTACTTCATCGAAAGTCACATCTTAAGGAGATATTTATTTTCCAAACGTCACTATTTCAGTCTCTGATGAGAAATCCATTCCGATGGGCTTCTTCTTGTAGGACGTTATCCACAAGGAGTCACTCACCAAACAGTTCCTTTCCAATACTGACTAGGCTAAAGTTCATTTAAAAGTTGGTATTATTTACCAACCAAGGCCTCAAACAAGCATGCTGCCTGTATCTTGCTCCTGTTCCCTGGGAACACCGTTGGATTTACTATTGAACACAGAAGTGCTTTCTTTTCTTATCATGGTAGCAAAAAGCATGTCCATCATCCCCAAAGCTTCTAACAGTTGTCCTTGGTAATTAATCTCTTTTTCTACAAGTTCCTGAAGCACCAAAAACTGTTTGTCAATTACTGGTGACTGTCCAATCACAGGTAGGTATATGTCTAGAAAAAAGCACAAACATGAAAAAACACAAAGTCACTAGAACTTCCTTTCTACTATAAGAGAAGATGTATTTTACAGATGGCAGAATTTGAACTGAAGTGTATGACAAAGAACCACTTGCTTCACTACTTTTTAAAAGTTACTTTGTCCATTTTATGGTGAAGGCATGCACACAGAAACAATTTGCACAAGGATCTAACTTTATAGTCATGTCCCTCCTAAGAGATCAGATAAGACAGCATATGAAGGCATTTTTGATAAAGTGCTACCAGCTTCTCTTTCCCTCCCAGTTTGATTGGTATGTTCATTAAAAGGGCCATTCCCTGATCATTTCTTAAAGAGGCCTATTCACTCAATGGTTACCTCCACCTAAGTTAAGTATGTGAAAAGGCCTAGCCTAAAAAGGCCAAGGTCTCCCATTGCATTCTGGGTCATCTCCAGTCATTCTGATGAATATCTGGTCACTGGACGAAGATGGCTCAGGAGGAAAAAGTGAGGCCGGTGACCTGCACAGCCCTCCCTCACTCAAAACAAAGTCAAGTGCAGTCATGTTATCATTTCTCTGATGTCATGGGCTTCAAAAATGAAGGATGAAAACACAACAACCTAACTCAGTTATGATTATGATAAACCTGAGTTGATAATGATATATGAGCTGAATTTTAAATTCATTTTTAGTACTTTTACAATCACATCTAGTAAATTGCTTAAATTTGAAGACTACAAACCTTAAAAAAAACCCAAAACCCCAAAAAACCAAACCCTTACAACTTACCAATAACCATTTCAGCAACATTGATCAGAACAGGGGCAAATCTTGGCTCCGCCAGGTGCCTACAAAGTAAAAAATTGGTTTATCAGAACCAAAAGTTAGGAAGTTGTCACCTTTCTGTTACACCAACTCTCTATAAAAATCAAACTTTGCAGCACACTGAATTTGAAATCAGGAGGCCTGGTTGGGTTCAAACTCTGGTTTTAACCCTTCCTAACTATACAACTGTGCCACTAAAAGTTTAATCTCTTCATTTCAGATTCCTCATTTTTTAATGGGGTTGGGAAGGGTAATTAATACTTCTACTACCAAACTTATGGGACTGGTATAAGGAAAGCATTTTGTGACACCTAAAGCTTAAAATTCACACAGAAGTGTGAACTGCTAAAAGGAAGAGGGGATGTAGGCCTGTGATTTCACTGGTATATGGAACTTCCAGGAGAGGAAAACTTCTCCCAATGCAGGTTGGCACCTTCTTTGCAACTTAACAGCTTTAGAAAGTTGCTCAGAACAATGAGGGATTAAATGACTTGGCCCAGGGTTTAGCTAGGCAGTACAGGGGAGAAGTGGGACTTGAATTCGGGTCTTCTGGCTTTCAGGACAACTATCTACTACATGGTCCTTCACTCTTTTAATAATTCCTCTAATTTGGAAATAAGGTTTTGGGGTTCAAAAGACTGCTGTTTTAGGACTACAAAGCATACCTTATTAAGAAACTAAGAATAATGCTAAGTTGTTTCTCATCTCTCCCTGCAAGGGCATTCGAAAGAGTTCCTCTTCGATTTAACTCTTGAATGACAGCAACTGTCACTTCGGGCTGTTTGACTCTAAATCTAGGCTAAAATAAAATGGAAAAAAGTCAACTTAAGCAGATAATATAGTCAGCAGCAAGATTAAAGTTATTCACATTATAAAACCTTTTAAAAGGGCTTTTCTCCTGTGCTCTTGAATCCTGATAATTATACCCCAAATAAAACAAATTACAGAGAAAAAATTATATTGCTCACCTGAAGGACTCTATCAAGAGCTTTGGAAACCTGAAAGCTTTTCAAATCTCTGTCATATGTCTGTAGGTATGTCTTTAATGGTCTGCTGACCAAAACATCATCCTAGAAAGACAAATTTTAAACAGGAAAAAATAAAAATCTTTTCTTTTATTTTGTGACTTTTTTCATTATCTCTTTCCATGGGACAGGGAAGGGATAGGGAAGAAGGAAGTACTTTTAAATATGCATACTGTAAGTACCATTATGCTTACAAGATTAAGTATGAAAGAGGAAAAAATGATTAACTCAATACCTAAAAAGTGAATCTCAAGAAGTTACGTTTTAACTATATTATAAAATTGTAACTATAAACATATAATAAATAAATAAGCCTGTGAAGAAATTATAACTTCTAATATCAACCCTCTTTACTTGGAACACCTTGTAAAAGTACTCCCCTCTTATCAAATCCCCATTATCATGCTTACTTGGTCATTTAAAGAGGTGATGCTTTCACAGAAAAGAGCGCTCTTTAGGAACTGGTTTGGCCATTCTTTAATGAGGCATATTTCATGTTGAAAAGGAAGAAATTAAGGATTTATTCTCTTTTCCCTTTTCAATACCTGTTTTTTCATGTAATTTTTTCCTCTAACAAAGGTTCTATATGCAGGTCTTCGTCTCCTTGGAAATGGATCTTTCTTTGTTTCGGGTTTCCGATGTTTAACGTTCAGCACTCCATTGGTCATCCCTACAACTATAGTCTCATCTTCACGCTGAAATGAATTTTTAAATGTTGGTAAGTACTGGTGAACCATAGTACCATTTTGGAATAATCAGATACTCCCCCCTATTATCTTAAGTGGTTTTATTTAAAGGATTATTTACTGCTGCTGCTTATATTGCTAGATCATTAGAGTGAGCAAAAATATAAACCCAGAGAGTAGAAAAGAATGAGAACTTCATTTTACTACCAGCATAACCTTTGTGATGAATATATAAGGTAAATGGATTATATTCACTCATACAGCTTCACTAAAAAATTTTAAGATACATGAATACAGAATGATCATCTTTGAAGAGCCTTAAAATATCTATTTCTCTGCCAAACCACTAACCCTTCTTAAATCCTCAGCTGTTCTTGACTCCAGAAAATGCTCTGCTTTCCTACAGTTTTTGCAAATGGATCACAAGGTCTAGATCACAGATGACTCCTAAAGCCATTCTGTCCCAACCTTCAACGCCTCCAGCTCTCAAAACTTTCCCAGGAATCCTCCCCTTCTTGGGTGAATTCACCTTCCTAACTACAGCCCTGTAGATGACCAATTTCAATGCTACCCTTTACTCTTGAATCCCTTGTTTTCTGGTCCTGTTGCTGCTCATGCCTTGCCAAACCCTAGCCCTGGATAACTCCCATGACCACCTCTTCTGCTCCTACTTATGTGCCACCAAACAGAGCTAGAGAAAGGTGTGTCATTACGCTGACTGGATCTACCACATGTTTATCTCATCTCAACTAGACCCGCACTACAAGGCAATTTTTTCACTGCTCCCTATCTGACTTAGCACAGGACTTCTCAAGTCTCCCATACTATCTCCCTCTTTTTCTTCATGAAGACTTTCCTGATTAATAGTGCCTTTTCCCAAAAATTACCTTGCATCCGTTCTGTAATACACTTATAAGCATGTTAAGTTATCTCTCCTCACTAGACTATAAGCAGAGGAAAGGGGGCTGTTTCATCCATGTCTTTGTATTCTTAGTCCCTAGCACACACAGGAAACACTTAATAAAAGTTTGTGGGCTGAATGTGCTTAAAACTTCTGTTTCTTTTAGTTCCCATCCCTGACATCCTGGCACATTCTACATTACTGTTGTGGAGTCATTTCAGTCAGGTCCAGTCGGACATGACCCCATTTGGGGGTTCTCTTGGCAGATCCTGGAGTGGTTTGCCATTTCCCTCTCTGGCTCATTTGACAGATGAGGAAACTGAGGCAAATCGGATAAAGTGACATGTCCAGAGTCACACAGCTGGTAAGCGTCTGAGGTCAGATTTGAACTCAGGAAGATGAGTCTACCCACTAGCTGCCCCAAGTACTACATTACATTAAGTTACTACATAAAGTGACAAAACATATTCTAGAGACTCTCAAACATTACCAGTAAGAGAAAAAAAAGGAAATTATTCAAACTAAATTACACACCCAAAAATCCCTTTTCTGACTTGCCTAACATGGTTAAAGGACAGCTTTAAGAAATAAACATGCACCCAGAGGAACCCCGCACAGATACTTACTGCCAATGCCAGGCTTAGAATAGAGGCCGCGTAATCAAAGCTGTGCACCACTTTGTAGGAAGTTGTGCTGTACACTTTCACTTTCCTAATAAGAAGAGAAACTTAGTCACAACTCTCCTTGGAACTTATCAGCCTAAAGTATACCACGTATACGGTTTAAGAAAACAAACATGTAAGCATAAAGACCTATTTAACAAAGCTAAATTAAGACATGAAAAATGATGTAAACTGTAAAGTGATTCACCACAGAAGTCCCCAAATTTATTAAATGTTTATTTACAGGCCATGAAAAAAACAGGGTCTTCATTCACTCTTAAATGCCACTCTTTCAAAGGAGACGGTCCTTATAGTAATGACTTCTGTGATAACATGACTGTATTTGGTTTTTAACTGCAAAAATAAATCACACTGGCATCAGTCTAAAATCTACAAAGGGCTTTCCTCACAACTCTCTAAGTTGGGAAGGGCAAGTACTATTAAAACCATTTTACAGATGCAGAAAATGAGGTCTTGCTTAAGGTAACAGCCAGAACACTATCTGGGTCACTTGGCTCCAAGTCCAGCCCTCTTCCCACCAGACCACTCTGACTCTCACAACTGGCACTTTTTTTTTTACATGCCATCATCTTTGGCATGTCTGTAGGTTACAAGGATGCTTCCAAGGTTAAAGCCAATAGCAGAACAATACAACAGGCAATTCTACTGCAGGCTATGCCTCATTGAGACTGCTGGACTAAACTGAAACTGCCTGGCTCAGGGTCAAAGTGCAAGGCACCAAGCGGGAGCTGCAGCACAGCTGAGATTTCTAGTTCCCTCCAGACCTAGGGTGCTCTGACACATGCCAGAGCCAGGCCAGTAGGGGAGTACATGTAGGGTGCAAAGAACACTGGGTTTGGGATCTGAAGATTCACCCCTCTTCCTCTTAAGTCACTCCAACACTTTGACAATTTGCCTGTACTGATAAACTCAAATGAAATGTAAAAAATCCCCAATGAAGATCCAGGCATCAGCTAAATAAACAAATCTACCCTGAGTAGAGGAATAAGATAAACACTGGCAAAAAATACCACCAGCTATTTATGATCAGATTTATAAGACCTAGAACTAAAAGACCTCCAAGATTGTCTAGGTTAATTCTCTTGTTTTACAAGATAAGGAAATTGAGAATTTATTGAAATATGCCTTTGCTATCTATGAAGAGGAGCCACAGTAATAGGTTTTTAGTAAAAGCATTTTAAGAAAGCCAATTAACATTCATAGGCAACTTATATTCATTTTTTATTCATTTTCAACATAACCACTATGGATAGCGCATATGCTGGATACTATCTCTAACTTTCTAAACCTGTAATCCAGATTTAAAATAATTCATGTATCTAAATAAGATAACTTAGATATAATTAACAAATGCTCCATACTCCAACACCATCTAAAGATTCAGATAAATATAAGCAAATTTACATTTACTGATTTGATAAGAAATAATGCCTATGAAAACAAAACACAGACTCTACACCTGTGAAGGTTGTAGAAGAATACATAAGGAGGCTATAAACTGCCAGGGTAGACGTATATCAGTACAGCAAACCCCAACTCAGAGCTAGAATACAAGGAGGGATGATAGTAAAATAACAGGCCTAGAATGCTTGCAAAATAATAGGCCTACCAGAGGAACTGTTCTAAATTCAGTTAAGATGGAAACTATAAGAATAAAGAATTTTCTGAGATTAAAGAAAAAAATCTGTTTTGCTAAGGTATAGGATTCTTAGCAAGAATGACCTTTTTTTTATTATTAATTTAACTTTTTTACATTCATTTCTGCAAAATTTTGTGTTCCAGATTTTCTCCCCATTTGTCCCCTCCCCCCACCCTAATACACCAAGCATTCTAATTTACCCTATCACCAATATGCCCTCCCTTCTATCATTCCTCCCTTCCCTTGTCCCCATCTTCTCTTTTGTCCTGTAGGGCCAGATGACTTTCTATTCCCCATTACCTGTATTTCTTATTTCCTACTAGCAACAACAATTCCAACTAGCAAAAACAAACAGTTGTTCCTAAAACTTTGAGTTCCAAATTCTCCGCATCCCTCCCTCCCCACCCATTCCCTTTGGGACAGCAGGCAATTCAATATAGGCCATATCTGTGTAGTTTAGCAAATGACTTCGATAATAGTTGTGTTGTGTAAGACTAACTATATGTCCCTCCATCCTATCCTGCACCCCATTGCTTCTATTCTCTCTTTTGATCCTGTCCGTCCCCAAGAGTGTTGATTTCAAATTACTCCCTCCTCTCATTGCCCTCCCTTCCATCATCCCCCCCACCCTACTTATCCCCTTCTCCCCCACTTTCCTGGATTGTAAGATAGGTTTTCATCCCAAAATGAGTGTGCATTTTATTCCTTCCTTTAGTCGAATGTGATGAGGGTAAACTTCATGTTTTTCTCTCAGCTCCCCTTTTTCCCTCCACTAAAAAGTCTCCTGCCTGCCTCTTCTATGAAAGATAATTTACCCCATTCCATTTCTCCCTCTCTCCTCCCAATATATTTCTCTCTCACCACTTCATTTTATTAAGATATCATCCCATCCTATTCAATTCACTCTGTGCTCTCTGTCTCTGTGTTCATGTGCATGCGCATGTGTGCATGTGCGTGTGCACATGTATGTGTCTGTGTGTAATCCCAACTACCCAGATACTGAGAAGTTTTAAGAGTTACAAATATTGTCTTTCCATGTAGGAATGTAAGCAGTTCAACTTTAGTATGCCCCTTATGACTTCTCTTTACTCTTTACCTTTCGTGCTTCTCTTCATTTTTGTGTTTGAAAGTCAAACTTCCTTTTCAGCTCTGGTCTTTTCATCAAGAATGCTTGAAAGTCCTCTGTTTCATTGAAAGACCATATTTTCCCCGAAGTATTATACTCAGTTTTGCTGGGTAGGTGATTCTTGGTTTGAGTCCTAGTTCCTTTGACTTCTGGAATGTCCTATTCCATGCCCTTCGATCCCTTAATGTAGAAGCTGCTAGATCTTGTGTTATCCTGATTTTATTCCCACAATACTGGAACTGTTTCTTTCTAGCTGCTTGCAATATTTTCTCCTTGACGTGGGAATTCTGGAATTTGGCCACAATGTTCCTAGGAGTTTTTCTTTTTGGCTCTCTTTCAGGTGGTGATCAGTGGATTCCTTGAATACTTATTTTGCCCTCTGGTTCTAGAATATCAGGGCAGTTTTCCTTGATAATTTCATGAAAGATGATGCCTAGGCTCTTTTTTTTGATCATGGCTTTCAGGCAGTCCCATAATTTTTAAATTGTCTCTCCTAGATCTATTTTCCAGGTCAGTTGTTTTTCCAATGAGATATTTCACATTATCTTCCATTTTTCATTCTTTTGGTTTTGTTTTGTGATTTCTTGGTTTCTCAGAAAGTCATTAGCCTCCATCTGTTCCATTCTAATTTTGAAAGAACTATTTTCTTCAGTGAGCTTTTGAACCTCCATTTGGCTTATTCTGTTTTAAAGCACTCTTCTCCTCATTGGCTTTTTGAACCTCTTTTGCCAATTGAGTGCTAACTATTTTTCAAGGTGTTGTTTTCTTCAGCATTTTTTTGGGTCTCCTTTAGCAAGGTGTTGACCTGTTTTTCATGCTTTTCTTGCATCTTTCTCATTTCTCTTCCCAGTTTTTCCTCCACCTCTCTAACTTGATTTTCAAAATCCTTTTTGAGATCTTCCATGGCCTGAGCCCACTGAATATTTATTTCAGATGTTTGGGATACAGAAGACTTGACTTCTATGTATTTCCCTGATGGTAAGCATTGTTCTTTCTCATACGAAAGGAAAGAAGGAAATATCTGTTCACCAAGAAAGTAACCTTCTATAGTCTTATTTTTTTTCCCCTTTCTGGGCATTTTCCCAGCCAGTTACTTGACTTCTGAGATTCCTTTCCACACCCACCTTGCCTCCAGATTCGCCCAGCTGGTGCTTGGGGTCTGAGATTCAAATGCTGCTTCTCAGCCTCAGGGCTTTCAGCGGGGGCAGGGCTGCTATTCAGCGTAAGATTAAATTCAGGTGGGGGCAGGGCTACTATTCAGTGTGAGATTAAGTTCAGGTGCTCAGGTGGGGCAGGGCCACCACCAGGGGCTCAGTTCCCTCAGGGGGGTTATGCAGAGACCTTTAACAATGGATCCGAGCCCCTACTTGCTTTGGGAGCTCCTGTCTGCTGCTGCCTCTGCTTCCGCCTCCCAACGGGGCCTGAGTTATGGGGACACCCCGCTTCCCTCTTGGTGAGCCAAACAGGCTCTCACTAACCTCTGGGGTCTGTGGGTGGATGGACCTGCGCTGTTGCTGGAGATTCTGTCCCTGAAGCCTGCTTGGATCTGCTCCTCTTGGTGCCACGTGGCCAAGGCAGGGCTGGGCTCTGCTCCGGGTCGTTGCGTGATGGACCTTTGGTGTTGGTTTTTCAGAGCTCTCTGGAACAGAAATCTCCTCCACTCCATTGTTGTGCGGCTTCCACTGCTCCAGAATTCATTGGGAGCTCCTCTTTACAGGTATTTTATGGGCTATGGGTTAGGACCTAGTATATGTGTATGTTTCTACTCCGCCATCTTGTTCCCTCCCCACAAGAATGATCTTCAAAGGCTCAGTCACAAAAGAGTGATAACACTTTAAAAAGTCAACTGCTTCCCAGATGATGGAGAAAAATTCATAGAAATGCATTGATCACTGTAAATACTCATCGGGCAAGCTGACTTATCTCTGAAAACTGGTGAATATTTCAAGAACTAAAGAATCTGAAACAGTCTACTGACTTACTATGTTCCATGGAACAGGAAGAAAAAAAAGCACAAAAAAGAAGTATAGGAGATGAAGTGATTCTGAACAAAAGGAAAAGTAGTTCAATGAACACGTGATCTTGGTGATGTGGGGTATAATTCCCTCCAGTAGAGCCAACTACAATCCACTCATTCATGCCTTCTACTCCTGAAAACATCACATGTGACTGCAGTATCACAAGTGCACAGCTTTAGAACTGGAAGAAACCTCTCTTGACAACTACGGGCTCCAACAGAGCACACAACGGTACTGGCTATCACATATCCCAGCCTCTTACTACTATTCCCAGACCACAGTCACGCCAATTCTCTTGGCACAACTCTTTGTTGTCAAGATGCTGTCATCAACTCACATGCACTATGCATCACTTCAGTGCCCTTTGTGTCATCTGCCATTTTGTTTCCTTCCAGATTATGGTGGTCCCCCATTCAGAGCCACACAACAGCAATGGAAGAATACTGGTGTTAAAAAAAGGGCTTTTCGTTTCTGAGGGAAGCTAGGGGTCATCAATAGCCCACATGCAGTTGGGCCTATTTCATATTCAATTCTGAGTGTGTCCAAGAAACATGTAGAGCTTTGTAGAATATCCAAATGTATATGAGAACCTAGAACCTAAAGACAATAGGTCTACATTATCCATTTTTTCCTATATGGAAAACTAAGGAAAAGGTTTGAGTGACTACACTTATTTAGAAGGAAGGCTCTGCAATATTCTGAGATTGATGCAACCAAAACAGTGTTATTCACAAATGAGAGCACCAGGAGTATATTCCTCTTCTACAGAGAATCACTCTTCTATAGATTCTGTACAGGATGTCCTCTAGGACATGCACAGGGAAAACACTTCCAACAAGCATATCTCTGTTTTATGCCTTGCCTCAATATTTATAATCGGTTTTATAAAGTTCACTGTCATTTTACTTTTCAGTTTTATATGATTTTAAGATAGGCACTGGAGACAGCAAGGAGAAAATTGTGTTCCACCACATCAAATTTTTTATGGTCAACAAAATGTGAACTGGGATCTTACATTTGTTAAACCTTTCCATCAATTTTGTGACTGCAAAATTATATTCTGCTGTAGAATATACTTTGCAAAAGCTGTCTGTTCTTTTTGCATACTTTCACCAAAAAAATCCCTGAATTACAGGTTTCAGAAAATAAACACACAAGTGTAGTTACTGACATTTTTTTTTTTGGATTGCTTTTTGGAGTAGTAAAATCTGAATCTTTTCCCAAGGATTTAGTATGATCTCCTCTTTCAGAGACCTTGAAAATTAATTCCTCCTCACCCTCAAAACAGCAGTGCTTCCAAGAGGGACCGACCTGTACTTTCTGTGTATACTTGACTTTATCTATTTTTATTTTCTTTAGTGTTATCCCTCCACCTTCATACATCACCCTGGAGATCATGACATTATGAGTTCAAAAGTGGAAAACTTCACCCAGCATTGATGGAGAGAACTATATTACATTCTGAGAGATCTTTCTATTTTCCATCTGTTTGTTGCCCTCATTCTTCTAAGTCTCTCACCAAGCTTTCAGTAAAACTTGTTTTCCTCCACTTTTCCTTGCTCTTTTATGTGCTGCTGCTCATAAATTTCCATCATTTCACTCTAAGATTTTACAAACCAGTTTATATCCTAAGCCAGTAATGCCCTTGGCTGCCATCACTCTCTGCTCTGGCAAAAACAAGTGTTTTCTGGCTAAGTTGTTTCTGGGCTCCTTTAGCCTCCGTTCAACTATTGAGAATATCAAGATTAGTATGATCCAGTTCCTCCAATCGCACACTCACCAGACAAGGGTTTCACATTAGACTATCAACAGTCAACATCTGTAAGTGATTGAAAAACTCTGACTCATACTGATTCCTGTACTCCCTGCACTGCTCTTGTCAATGGAGGAAAAAAGGGATCACACTGGACCAAAGACCATTTCATAATTTTCTTTGCTTTATAGGTTGCAATGGCCAAAGAATTCATCACCCATGCGGAGTTCTAGGATCCTCTCCAAACTCAGCAAAGCGAATCTTCAAACAGGAGACAGTCTACTACTGCGACCATACTCTGTAATCTGAAGGACCCTCTCAGACCTTATTGCTCTGTGGGCATAACCTTTGGAAACCCAGAGTCCCCGACATGCTACAACGTTGGTATTGTTTGTCCTGTATTCTCAAAGAGAACCATGACAGCAGGGAGGCGATGTCATGAACTGCAAGTGAACTGGATTTAAGTGAAGCAGGGCTATGCAATGTCATCAGCCTCACTTTCTCTTCCAGGCATTTGGGTCCAGATCAGGATGGTTGGAGAAAGCACTGGATGCAGCGGAAGACCTTGGCCTTTTAAAGCTAAAGTCTTTCCTAGGTCAGCCTCTTTTACCTAGTCAAAAAAAAAAATCAATCTGGCAGAGGAAGACCATTGGGGTTTCTGGCCAAAACAGAAACAGTTACTATTTACACTCACTCTGAACCATAAGAGCCCAAATAATAACCAAATGAGGCTTGGGTTGGGTCCTACTGTTGGCCAATCAATGAGAGCCAGAGTCTGATGTCCTGGAGGTTAATGAAATAAAGGGAAGGATTAGAAAATTAAAACATATTGAAGTTGCTCCTTTTTATAGTGATCTACTCTTAGCAGCAATAGATAAGCAACCACATTTGGACTCTATCACTTCAGTACCTAATGTACCAGAAGAGGAAGCAAACACACTTAAGAAGTTGAAAAGAGTGTTTGACTATGACCAAATAGATGGAAAAAAAAGACATAATTTTAAAAGTACTTAAGATCAATTTTTAAGAGATCCCAAAAATTCTTTAAAAATTACCCCCAAAAAATCATGAACTACACTTCTTCAAAAAAAATAAGTGACAAAACAAACCACTGGCTTATATGCCTACTTTCTCATTCCTCCAAAATCTGAGAAGTCATCAGTGATAAAAAAATGGGAAAGGGCCTTTCTCAGCCAACTTGCTACAGTAGATCATGTCTTAAAAGTAAAAAGTGATGAAAAATTAAGCTCCCAGTGTGTATATTTTGTTTGTCTTTAAAATATCTGAATTTCTCTGAACTTCCAGTTTCTCTCTGTTACATAATCTACCTTAAAATGCAGATCAGAGCAGGCTACATAAGGTGAAAAAGATTTTAATGCCAAAACCCAACAAGAGTAAAACCCAAAGAAAGTAAATTACGAGTCTAATTCATTTATAATTTTACTTATGAGTATATAAATATCCTAAAATCTTAGCATTAAGATGAATTTTTTTAAAAAATTATCCATAGTATTAAAATAATCACTTTTTGTAGATAATAACAAGAGCCAAGGAAAACCAAAAAACACTTAAGAGTTCAGCAAAGTTGCAGGGCATAAAAAACCCCCACAGAATATACTGTATTCCTATGCAGGGTTTATCAGAAGTCTTAGTGCAGTATTTTAAAAGCTTACTACAGCATAATTAAAGTACAATAAGACTTCTGAGACTCCTTATATACAAATAACCAATAGTTCACATCCTATTTGCCTATAATCTGGTCTGAGTCTTTTAGCCTCGTTAAGCCTCGGTCTCCACATTGGTAAAGTGGGGATGTAACCACATGCCCAACCTAACCTAGGTTTGTGAGGAAAGCATTGTGGAAACTACAAAGCACTAGACACAGTTCAAATATTACAACACAAAAATTGCATTTTTGGAAATGGTAAGCAGTGAACAAAAAAAAATGTATTTTATTGTAATTCATTTTATAGCCAACTTTGAGAGGGAGAACCACATCTACTTTATTAAGCAGCTGTGACTTATATACTCATCTCCAGGCAATATTTTTCTTAATTCAAGACAAAGCCAAGGCTCTGACCAAATTAAGATACTGACCTGTCTAGTGATCCAGAAAGTAGTCTTTGTCCAGAGCTGCTTAGACATAAGCATGTGACGGTTTTGTGATGATTTCTCAGTGATACTAGCAATTGTCCTCCTTTTAGAATGTCCCAGACTTTAACATAGCGACCTCCTGATAATAAGAATAATCAAATATATGTTAATATGAGGCACAAAAGTGCTTTAGAAACATAAATCACTCTTCTATTATTAACCAAGGAAGAATTATTCTTAACTTTCAATTTCAAAACCAATTTGTTTGAAAAACAAACCACTTGAAACTTATGAAAACCATAAACTTAAGAAAAAATTGCATTATACAAGATCTGTTTGTGTTGAAAAGTTTTAAATTTTTATACAAATTGTAAAATACAATTAACTTAATGAAAATATACCTCATCAAAATTATGACCATAGGAACCCAGACTGCATAGGGATCTCTTTTTCAGTAGCAGGCAACCTGAAGCCTTCTCTAGAAATCTTAATTTCAACCATTTTTTCCTCAGAAGCACAACAAAGGGAAGAGAGGGAAAAAAATTCAGGGAGATCTATATTTTTTTTTTCTGAGTAGGTGGAGTAGAGGGAGTACCCTGGAATGAGAAGTAGGGGATAAGACGTACATATGATGCAACTAACAAAACACTGCTCACTTTGACACTTAATAACCATGAAACTTTCACAAGTACTACTCTTGACTTCCATGTTTCCCAAATGTAATATGAGGAGGTTCTATCAAACAATCTCTAAAGTGCCTCTTCCTTGATCTAAATCATTTATCCTCTCTAGGGCTGTTTTTTTATCTGTAAAATAGGAATAATCAACACTTCCTATTCAATTAGGACATTGTGAAGAAGCTATATTAACCTAAAAGCTCCAAATAAAAACATATTAGACTGCTTAGCATTAAGCTTTAGGTTCTACTATATCAAACACAAAAATTCTCTTTTATGGAAAGCAACTGTTATATTATAACATATGTATATACTGCATACAAGTTGGCAGCACTTCAGGATTACACTAATTTTCTAACTGAAATAGATAAAGGTTCTTAGTTTTGCATCATTATGCTGAAAAGTTTAGCTGGATAAACCAAACACAAAAAGCAAACAAAACTCTCTGTCCAGACTCCATGTAGATTGTGTCCAGGTTGACATCAGAGTCTCAGAAACTTGGATTTCCTCAGTCTCCCTGGCCCTGCTGAACCATCAGCTTCCTGCTGGGTCATCAAGCTGGAGACTGCTATAACTGTGGTTCTGACCAAAAATCTGCTGCAATCCCTTCAAGCTGGAGAGAGGTACAAAAGCACTAAGTCAGTATGGGAGGCATTTTTCCTTCTTAAAAATAACTATGGTCTTCATAAAAGTTTCAGGTATTTAACTAAAAATTTAAGGTCAAGAATAACCCTTTCTTAGATAATAACAATAATGGTAATTGATGTTTAAATATCCCTTTCATGTTCCCTTTAACATCTGTCCAATTCTCCCTACTCTTTCACCAACCTGAAATACATATTCAGATACCCAAAGAAGTTATAAAAGGCAAATTACTCAGATTCAGAAAGGAAATGCTAGGTACATAATGAGGCCAATATTAAACCTCCCTCAAAAAAAATACTGAAAACGGATACCTGCAGATACCAGAAGGCCTCCGGACGGAAAGAGCAGAACGCTCTCCACAGGCTGTCCATGCTCCACAGTCAGCACACTTTTCTTCACTCGGGCATCAAACATTTTTACAGTATGGTCATATGAACCTAAAACATCAGTTCATGCTTTTATGAAACTGACTGTCTTTTTAAAACAGCCATAAACAACAATCCACAAAAGTTCAGTTCACAAAGTCCAAAGGCATGGTTAACAGCACAAAGGATCCCCAAGGACATCTGTATGTCCAAGCTGAGCACTAAGCGTGCACTGCAGACAGCACAATGGGAAAGGAGGCTTTGGAGTCAGAAGGTCTAGAACTGGAAGCCAGACCTCACTGCTGCCCATGTGTCCTTGGGCCAGTCCCTTGCCCACTCTGAGCTCCCCTGACTCACATGTCTAGTGAGAGTTGCATGAGATAATCCAACTCTCAAATTCTCATGTTCCACATATGTGCACGTTATGCTTTCCTAAGCAGGGTCCAGCTTTCCTTGATTTTCCATTGCTCCTCCCTTCAGAGTCTATGTTAGTTTACTAAACAGTTTGTAAAAACCTGGTTAGAGGAAGCCACAAAAATGTTAACTCCACCACCTCTAACCCTTAACTACCACTGAAGCCACCGCACAGTCTGATAGACTGAATTTAACCTGCCCAAATTACCACATTACAGCACACGTCATTAAACTACAAAAATGGAAAATAACATGAATTGTGCTGAGCCATCCCTCTACCAGGCAGTCACATTTAACAGCAAGTTACTATGGGAGAAGGAGAAGTGTTCATTAGGAAGTGACTGATATCTCAAAACAAAATGCACAATAAACAAAAGTAACTGAACTTGGTATGACACTGATTTACTTTGTAAAGAGGTACAGAAAAGGCAAGTCGACTTGAGAATTTTGAAGGCAGTTTGCTATTGACATATACACTCTTATCATTATAGGCTTTCAGTCACAAGGGTCCTCAGTGACCATCTATCTATAAATCTCCTCAATTTACAGATGAAACTAAAGCCCAAAGAGGTCGTTTGTGCCACACTGGCTCCAAAGAAAATAATACGAGGAGGTTTGCTTTCACAAGCAAAGGATAATATGTAAAAAGGAAAAGAAACAAATGTAATTCCATTATGAAATTCAAAAATTGCTCCCTCCCCCAAACAGCAAAAAGTACACTGCTGTCTAATCATCTACCTCAGAAAAATATGAAGCTAACCTGTTACAAGGAGATCTGCATTAAGTTTGCTAGCACAGCCGCATCTCACATAATCCGTATGCTCACTGAAGGACAAAATTTCAGTGGCATTCGGGATGTCCCATAACTTAGTTGTATAATCATCTGCTCCAGAAAGGATGCGGTATTTGTCAGCGGTAAAGTCTACTACATGAACAGCTCTGAAAGATAAGAAATGGTAACAGGAATTTTATTTCTGGAATATTCTCACAAGGACAATTTTCACTGTCTGTTAAAAATAGTGAAAAGCTTGACTGGATGACTAGAGGTGAAGAAGCTGCGGGGTCAGAACTGAGGAAGAAAGAGTGAAGGCTGTCCAAATGCCTGCTTGCCCCAATTCAGTTTAGATATTTTAAATTTCCACATCATGATTAGGCTGTCAGAGAACAAAAGATTAATGAAGCAGTACCAGTAAATTGATACCTTAATTCAGTTCAACAAACACTTTTTAGCCATTTACCATTTGCAAGAAACTCTGCTGGGAGCTTGTATACCAAGAAACAACACACATTTATACTGCAAGAAGTTTGCAATCTAATAGGGAGGGAAGACGTTTACACAAGTAACTTATCATAAAAAGGAGCATAAATTCCAAGAAGAGGTTCAGCCAAAATATTGTGAAAATTTGAGGTTTTCAGAGGGTAGAAATGCGAACCTTTGGGGACATCGCTGCCCTTACGATATGCTTGCATTTCCCCAGGTAGAGAGGCAGCATGAATAAATAATGCCTAGAATGCTGAGTCTGATGTCAGGAAGACCTCAGTCTAAGTCCTGTGGCTGACACTTTCTATGTGTCTCTTACAACTTAGGACCAACTATCTCTGAGGGCAAAGATGGGTTGCCATCTACTTTCATGGTGTGGAGGGAGTTCTCAAAACAAGAAGAAATAACAGGTACTTTTGCATCTGGGTAAACTTCAATAGAAAAAGTTAGTTCACGTCTTAATATCTTCAATTCAGGTTCTATTATATTAATTTAATGCTATTTGTTTCACTGGTAGTCAATCATCTATTTGGATTCTTGCGATACACCCTAACAGGTCTCCACGCTCTTTATCCTTTCTGCCGCTGTTACAATAATTCTTCCTCTCTATAGGTACAGTCCAAAACACTTCATTGTTCCCCCTTCCCAACTAATGAATTACATCCACTCTTCTTTACTTGGCATTCCAAGTCCTTCATCACTCTCCCATTCCTTCTCCCTCTGCTTAAAACTGGGATTTCCTTCTCTGAACCTTCCCAATTCTGTGCAGATGAAATTCTCTGTGCCTCCAATGTCTATGGATTCCTCTCTACTTCTGCAGTAAGCATCAACACCACCCTTTCTTCTATGTCTGGATCTTCCTAAGAAATGACTTTCCCCTTCAGACCTCCCACAGAACTTTGCTCTGAACTGTATTAATGCACTTAAATCATCTGTGTTTTCGTCTTATGCCTCTACTAGACCAACAGTGCCTCAAGGTCAGAGACCAAGTCTTATCTGAACTCTGTTCCCCTCAGCACCTAACAATGGTTGGCACCCTATAGACACAGTATATTCTGGTTGAATTAGTGTCAAATAATAGTGAAAAATATACTGAAAAACACACTTCTGTTTTAAATTAAGTCATAAATATTAAGTCATAAATTGAGTCATAAGTAATTTTAATAAAATCCTTACAATTACCAGAAAAAACTGTCTTATCAAGCAGTTCATCAAAAAGCAAAATGTTCAACAGAACCAGAAAAACAAAAAGAAAAAACAATTCTCTGATATAGTTCACTTTTAACAGAGATCCAGTCAGCTACTCCTCACTGGTTTGAACATCCACCTACTTATTCAGGTTCCTAAATGCCTCCTCCAACCTACTCCAAGACTACCCTCAGTACATGGTACTGAAGCTCTTACACAATACCCAAACCTCCAAGACAGTATCCATCAGTTTTTTCAAGATTGGAACATAGAATTATACTGAAAAAATGTAGCAACAGAAGTCAGACGCAATTCTTACTTTGAATGGCCATCAAATTGTCTGAGTGGTGCCCTTCCAGTCACATCAAAGAGTTGGACAGCACCATCTTCACTGCCAGCAACAAGCAGCTTACCATCTTGTCGATATGTAGCGCAGTACGCAGTGTCCTTGAAGCGGGAAAAGGTTTTTATCGGTTCTTGGGAGTATCGGCCATAAATATGAATCTATCGCAAATAGTAAAGATGGCAAAAGAATTTCATGAATTGTTTTCACCACAGAGTACATGAATCAAAAGTTAAAGATAAACCACATAAAACCAGACCTGATGATATCAAGCCTTACCCTTGAAGAAGCTGTGACAGCATAATTATATGGAGGCTCTGGAGAAAAGTCAATTTTTGTCACTGCACCAAACTCTTTTATCTGAACAGGAGTCTATACGAAAAACAATGTCGTATTAGAATCCCTTTAGCATTAGTGCATAACATCTGTATACACTTCTCATAAATAATTTCTAAGGCCTACTTGTGTGCTTCATCTTATAAAGAAATCTTTAAGACTTATCAAAAACCAATTTTTTAAAAAAATGTTTTCTATTATAATGAGGAAAAGCAAAGAGGCTACAGATTAACAAGTAGGGACAGAATTACAGAAATTTCACTGAACAGTCAGCATAAAATATCCAGAGACAAGAACAGGCCATCAAATTATCAGCCTAATCTTCAAGACATTTGCTAAGTTAGTTTCTGAATTGTTTTCAAATTTTTAGATTATTTAGACCATATTAACTTGATATAGAAAATCAAACCAAAATGTTAACTGTGTACTGGAAAAATTAATATAAATGACAAATTACATTCTACTAATTATCTCAGGTCCTTACCTTGTAGTTTTTCCAGTACAATGTATCTTGAGTTATTTTCTCACCAAGTTTGGGAACTGTCTGAATAACAACAGGCTTATAACCAGCCATTGTTCTTTACAACCGAACTACTACCCTCCAAGAAGGACAATCCTTAGGTATTAAAGTAGTATCCTTTAATATTTTTAATGTCCCCTTCTTTAATCTGAAAAACAGGAAATACAATTTTTATACATGGATTCAATACATATCTAAAATTTGTTCCTCCCCCCTTTCAAAAGACTTTGGAGCAGCTTACTTAATAATAACATGGTGTAAGGGAGTACTAAACAAAAGAACCCAACTAAAGATAGCATCATTATTTTCAGGCACCTGAGTTTATTCCTTGCAATAAATTTGGGTCTGTTCGGAGGTAGCAGAGTTTTTGTTTTCTGTAAACAGAAAACAATTCATTCATTTGCAGAGAAGACATAAAATTTTAAATATGACCTTATAAAAGATAGAGAAATGCTGTTCAAGTGACCGCTGTCCTGTCAATTCTCTGTGAAGGAAGAGGGCATGACGATAAAGGACTCCTTCAAAAGGCTGAACCAAAGCGTCCCAGGAGATCTGCTTTCTGGTCTGCCAATACAGATGAGCTTCACCTCCTTTAACAGCTGTGCAGAGGCTAATGGCAGTAACCCCTGCTGGTAGGGTGCCATGCATTCCACAAACCGGATCACTCAAGTGTCAGCCGTTAATCGGGACAACAGACGCCCAGCCAACAAGACCAAGCTTCCCCTGGTGGGCCAGCAGCCACTCTGGTCCCTCCATGCCTTGGCACCTCCTCTCCTGACCGCGCAGCCCCTCTTAGAGGTGAGCGGACATGCACAGGGTGGCACAGCAGCGCCTCGGCAGATTATTTGGGTCTAACCTGACAACGTTAAACCAGGAGGATTCCCTTCTTAAAGCTCTGCCTTTCAGCAGAGGCCCGAGGAGCTGGAGCCGGGGCCGGCCCACCTCGCGTCTACACTGCCAGCTGCAAGCCGGTAAGAGATCTGCGCCGGCACAGGCGTCCTGGGTGCGAGCTCCTAACGCCGGGACTTCGGGGCGCCCCCTCCATCTACACCAAGTCAGGCCCGGCCCACCTCGCGTCTACACTGCCAGCTGCAAGCCGGTAAGAGATCTGCGCCGGCACAGGCGTCCTGGGTGCGAGCTCCTAACGCCGGGACTTCGGGGCGCCCCCTCCGTCTACACCAAGTCAGGCCCGGCCCACCTCGCGTCTACACTGCCAGCTGCAAGCCAGTAAGAGATCGGCGCCCGCAGAGGCGTCCTGGGTGCGAGCTCCTAACGCGGGACTTCGGGACGCCCCCTCCGTCTACACCAAGTCAGGCCCGGCCGGGGGCCGGCCCACCTCGCGTCTACACTGCCAGCTGCAAGCCGGTAAGAGATCTGCGCCGGCACAGGCGTCCTGGGTGCGAGCTCCTAACGCCGGGACTTCGGGGCGCCCCCCTCCATCTACACCAAGTCAGGCCCGGCCCACCTCGCGTCTACACTGCCAGCTGCAAGCCAGTAAGAGATCTGCCCGCAGAGGCGTCCTGGGTGCGAGCTCCTAACGCGGGACTTCGGGGCGCCCCCTCCGTCTACACCAAGTCAGGCCCGGCCGGGGCAGGCCCACCTCGCGTCTACACTGCCAGCTGCAAGCCAGTAAGAGATCGGCGCCCGCAGAGGCGTCCTGGGTGCGAGCTCCTAACGCCGGGACTTCGGGGCGCCCCCTCCGCGTCTACACCAAGTCAGGCCCGGCCGGGGCAGGCCCGCACGGGGGCGGTCACCCGGGCCAGGCTCCCCCGGTTACGCGCGCCCCAGCAAAAGCGCTGCCCACAGCCCCGCCAGGGAACCAAGACCGAAAACAGCGGGGGGTCTGCTGTGCAGGTAAATGCCGTTCGTCCGATCCAAGAATCCGGCCAGATTAAAACCGACCGAAGAAACCCTTGTGTCACGTGATCAGTTCTGGAGAAACACGCTCCTCTACCGGGAGGCTTCACGACGTTCGCCCGAAGTTTGGAAAACTTAAAAGCTAACTTTAGGGAAAAGCCAATGAGCGCGTAAAATGGTTTTTAAGGGCAAAAGCGTACAGCGTTCTCCTCCCCCGTCCCCCCAACGGGAGCTGCGCCCCACGTTCGCCTAAGCACTTAAGGAGCTGGGAAGTCCCCCATGACGTCACCCCGAAGCGGGGTTTGCGGCCTCGGGAGGGGGTTACGGACGGACAGGCGAACATGCGGACGTGCCTACACCTGCGAGCACTTCAATAACTGTCTCCTTCGGTGCTGTCAACATCACGAAGCGTGCCGGGGGAGGCCCGCCCCCACCCGGGGCCTGTGCCCCCCGAGGCCGCAGAGACCCAGGCCACGGCCGGGGAGCCGGGCGAGGGCAAGCACCCGGCCTCCCCCGACCGCCTCCTCCCGTACCTCCCACGGAGCCCGCGGCGCTTCCGCTCGCAGGGGGAGCTTCTCGGAGTCCTTCGCCGGCCGCTCCCGCTGCTTCGGCTCGTCAGGACACCATGCGGCCGAACCACGGTTCGGTCCCTGGGATTCACGTGTCGCCCGGCCCACGAGCCTGCATCCGGCGGCCGGGTCCTCTTCCGGTCCCGTCGCACAACGTGTGCGTCATCCGCGACCCGGCGCTGACCGAGTGACGTACGGAGGCGGGGCCGGGCGCCGCGGGGGAGGCGGGGCCGGGCGCCGCGGGGGAGGCGGGGCCGGGCGCCGCGGGGGAGGCGGGGCCGGGCGCCGCGGGGGAGGCGGGGCCGGGCGCCGCGGGGGAGGCGGGGCCGGGCGCCGCGGGGGAGGCGGGGCCGGGCGCCGCGGGGGAGGCGGGGCCGGGCGCCGCGGGGGAGGCGGGGCCGGGCGCCGCGGGGGAGGATGGCGGAGCGGAGTTAGCGGAAGCTGGAGCCGGACCGCGGGTTTCCACCTCAAATGTCTTTCGGGTCCCTGGCCTCGGGCCGAAAACGCGGGGCGACTTAGAGCAGGACCTGTCCGGTTCGTTGGGAAGGTAAGGTGGAGCAGCCCGCTTTCCTAAGGTCTGGGCCTCGGGGAACGAATAGGAAGTGACGCATCCGTCACAACAACCCGGTCCGGGGGCGGCGGCGGGTCCGGGCAGCAGGTGAAGGATGCGGGGCTCACGGAGCAGGGGAGCCCGAGGAGAAGGGCCTGCCGGAGCTCCCCCATCCCGTGCTCCCTCTCCAGGTTGCCCCTCGCGCCCCTGCCCCCTCCCCTGTCCTCATGCCCCCTCGCGCCCCTGCCCCCTCCCTCCCCTGCCGTCCTCATGCCCCCCTCGCGCCCCTGCCCCCTCCCTCCCCTGCCGTCCTCATGCCCCCTCGCGCCCCTGCCCCCTCCCTCCTCTGCCGTCCTCATGCCCCCCTCGCGCCCCTGCCCCCTCCCTCCTCTGCCGTCCTCATGCCCCCCTCGCGCCCCTGCCCCCTCCCTCCCCTGCCGTCCTCATGCCCCCTCGCGCCCCTGCCCCCTCCCCTGTCCTCATGCCCCCTCGCGCCCCTGCCCCCTCCCCTGTCCTCATGCCCCCCTCGCGCCCCTGCCCCCTCCCCTGTCCTCATGCCCCCCTCGCGCCCCTGCCCCCTCCCTCCTCTGCCGTCCTCATGCCCCCCTCGCGCCCCTGCCCCCTCCCTCCTCTGCCGTCCTCATGCCCCCTCGTGCCCCTGCCCCCTCCCCTGTCCTCATGCCCCCTCGTGCCCCTGCCCCCTCCCCCCTGCTGTTTTCATGCCATCTCTGGCTTCTTTCAAGTCTCAGCTGAAAGCCCCCTTTTCTTGGAGAAGCCTTTGCCAGCCCTCCGGGGCTGTGCCGGGTTTGTCTTGTTACTCCCTAGTTGTTGGCAGGCGCTTAATCGGGGCTGGTTGATCTTCCTTGTGGACCTGAGTTCTAGTCCGGCCACTTAACCAGGTGTGTGACTGCCTGTGACCAGTCACTGCCCCCGAACAACCCCATCCACAAGTGCCCACCTGAGGGAGTGCTGTAGCAGTGGGAGCTGCCCAATTCCTATCACTGATTTCTGCCACTGATCCAGGCCGTGAGTGCTCCCCCGTAGTACAGTGGGTAGAGTCCAAAAGGCCCTCAGGCCAACAACCTCATTTACAGATAAAGAAATTGAAACCCAGAAACACTGAGGTCATACAAAGAAGGGGAGGACCTGAGTTCAAAAGTCACCTCAGACATAGCTGTGTGACCTTGGGCAAGTCACATCCCCAACTGCCACATCCTGGGTCATCTCCAGTCATCCTGATGAATACCTGGTGATTGGATTCAGGTGGCTGTGGAGGAGAAGTGAGGCTGGTGACCTGCACAGCCATCCCAAGTCATGTCATCATTCCTCTGATGGCAGCGGAGGACAGACACACAAAGAGCGGGAGAGCCAGGATTTAGACCTAGACAAATATGGTGTCTACAGGCCCTGTCCTGGGCAGTCCTCTGGACCTGTTTCACTTGGTGAGCTCCTCAGCTCCCTGGATCGAAGGACCTTCCCTGTGCTGATAAGCCATTCCTACCTTCAGTCTCACATCTCCAACTGCTTATCTGGGACCAGATGTCCCGTAGATAACTAACATTAAACATATCCATAACTGGTTTCGTGGTCCTTCTCCCCGATCTCTCCCCCTCCTTAACTTCCCTATCACTGTCATCCACACCTCCTCACTTTCACCCTCCAAGTCCCATCCCCTGCCAAGGCCTGTCCTTATTCTACCTCCATAACATCTCCATAACGTTTAACTGTGCCACTCCCCTGGTCTGGAACCTAATCTCACCTTCCACCTCAATGGAGTCAAACTAGAATATAAAAGAATTCTTGCTGTCACATATTGACTTAGAAAACCACAAACGAATGTTGTCTGTGTTGTATTGTATTGCATTTGTATTCATTTTGTTAAGCATTTCTCAATTACATTTTAATGTACTGTTTGGCAGTGGGTTTGACGTCTGTTCAGTGAGAGCCTTCCTTGCTACTAGGACTTTGCCTTTCCTTAATTATCTTCAATTTATCCCATGTATATACCTTGTTTGTAAGTAGCTGTTTGTATATCGTCTCCCCGATTAGACTGTGAATTACTTGAGACTTTGTTGTGAATCTCCAGCCCTTAGCATCATGCCTGGTACATAATAGGTACATGACAAGTGACTGATGTTCAGGCGTGGAAGGTGGCTCCTGTGAATGTGTAGAGGCAGGTGTCAATTGGTATTTTATTTCATTCAACTCCCTTGTTCTACAGATGAAGAAAAAGTGGCCCAAAGAGATTAAATAGCTTCCTTTAAATCACAGGTAGTGACAGGGTAGATCTAGAACCTAGAAATCTTAACCAGCTGGTATCTCTTGTGTGCAAATATAAACCACCACTGTACAAGATGCTATATGAGATAGAAAATACAGGCCCTACCCTCAAAGCTAACAATATATAATGTGAGGATGTGTCTTTATTAGTGTCCTATCATTTTTCTTCATTGGAATCACTACTTTCATTTCTTCATATGCCATTATAATTTATTTTCTAGAAGTGCACTAACTTATTCTGTTTCTTTCTCCTTTATGATCAATATCAGCCAAAATTTGGCCTTAGTAGACAATGTATAACCTTAAGTAGGATTCGCATGGCCTTTGCTATAAATCTAAGCCACTTTCCTTTTTAATACAGTTTTAATATTTTCTCCATCATAAAATTCCGCTCCCTCAAAATTTGTAGCAGAATTTGGCAACACCAAATGTAGGAAAATTAAACAAGATTTTGCTTTTTCCTCTCTGCTTCTCTTAAGACATTTTATATCTTACTTTGTTTTGATTATTTTATGTAATTTTAGCTGCAGGAAAACATTCCTATTGACCTTACATTTAAGTCTAGGAGGCAATGCCAATTATGACATCCCAGTGTAAACTACTAAAGAAAAAAATTAAAATAATTTTTAAAGTGTTTATTGTAAGATGCACACTTTGAACACTGGTTTTTATTAACTACAAGTAATGAATTATCCCGATCTTTCTTTACAAACCATCTTCTTTTCTTCTGAAACTTTGTTTCAAATCATATTCCTTGGCTCTTTCTCTAAAGATTCAAATTTAGGAGCTGTACTATCCCTAATGTTGTAATAATGTTGACTTGTGCAGAGATATGGATTTATTTATTCTTAGACAGCTTTATTGCCCATAGAAACCGACAACTGCTCAAGTTACTGATACATTATATAAGCATCAATGGTTGTTCCTCCTGTTGACAAGAATTTAAAGCATTTTAAGCCAGTGGTTATTGGCTTGAAATTAATTTTTACATATAATTAAGAATTAATTTGATTATAAAACAGGTAAATTAGTAATATTTTCTTTAATGCCAAGCTGAAATAATGCTACTTGTTTCATTGGAGCAAAGCAAAAATAAGAAATTTCAGGTCAAAGGTTAATTAAGTTATATTTTCATTATTTGTCTTGTTTTGTATACTATTTGGCAGCATTCAGGCATATCTATGTGATACATTCAGAGTTTGGTATCTGATTAAAGTGGCTTATATTCTGCATACTGTCTCTGAAATTTGTATTTATGTAGTGCCTTATGGTTAATAAATATTTGTTGAATAAACTCACCTTAAAAGTTTAAATGTTATTTTTCTCTATTATTGCAGATTTTTTTAATACACAGATCCCAAGAATAATCTAATCTTAAAATTCAACCAACTAGAAATGATGAAGAAACATTTTAAATATTGCTATTAAAATTAAAACCATGGCCTCATCAGCAAATCTGGATGTGGGAGCCCAATTGATTGCAGAAGAATGCAGCAACAGCTATAGTCTATCAGACATGACAGACATCAAAGCAGAGCATCCATTGGACCCAAATCCTGAAGAAGGCTCAGCCCAGAGTGATGCAATGGGGATGAAATTTATTTTGCCGAATAGATTTGATATGAACGTGTGCTCTAGATTTGTGAAGTCCTTAAATGAAGAGGACAGTAAAAATATTCAGGATCAAGTTAACTCAGACCTTGAGGTGGCATCTGTCCTATTTAAAGGTTGAAATTTATGGTATAAGTTGTTGCATTTGTTTTGTCTTTCCATTCTCATTGTGAAATTTGTTTTACACACATACATATGTATGTATATATAGATATGTATACATATGTGTGTTTAAGTATATGTATGTGTATAAGTGTATGCATAAACACACATATGTTATATGTACATATGTGTACATGTGTGTGTATTTAGTGGGAAGAGGGCCCTGGGTCATCTTTTAATATCACTTTCTTTCCTAGAACTATTCTGAAGCCAATATTAAATTCTTTAGGTTAGATATAAAAGAAATATGTATGTGTGTGTATCTATCTTTCTGTCTATCTATATTTTTAATGCTCCTTGTCAAGACCCTAAATATTCTAATATTCTTTGTCAGATCTCCCTTTTAGTTACTTCCCTAGTGTTCCAAAATAGTAAATTAAAATAAAATCCTAATACTGTTTGCAGTGAATCACTCTGATATACCCTAGTCTGCAAATATTTAACTTGTATTAACTTAACAGTGCTATATAACCTCCTTGAACGATACAAATCTCCTTTTTCACTCACCGTCTGATGCTTCTTAAAATAAGAAAATTAGGAAACTAGTCTTGCTAGTCATGAGCAAAATCATTTAGAGCTTCTGTGAATACACACACACACATTTCAGTCATTTTCCATTGAATTAAAGCTTCTGTGCAACCAGGTAGCTTAATTTAAGTACTTCTTAATTTCTCAAGAAAGAAATTGCCGCTCCAATCCCATTCATGTTATAGAATATTGCGTTGCTTATTGCTGAGGAATGAGTAGGTACTCTAATACAGTGAATTAGATAGTCAGATTCAGGATACAGTGAAATCATCTCTATGGATCTGGCAGGAGTTTTTCTTCCTTTTACAAAGACAAAAAAATTGCTGAAATTAAAATAGAATTTTGACTTGTCGTCCAACCTTGTTGAGTGACGTTTGAAAGTAACTCCTAGACAGCTTGGGTAGTAGATAGAAGGCTAGCCTCTAAGAGTCGGGAGCACAACTGGATTCAGGTACCACCTCTGACGCAGCAGCCTGAGGAGGTTACCCACCTTCTTAGTGCTCCAGGCAGCGATCTAAGACTTAAACCTAAATTAATGTTTTTAATTCATCTGTCATTCTTCATGAATGACTTGTTCTCTTGCCCACCCTCCACATCCTCCAAAAAAAGGCTCAGCTAAAGAACAAGTATCTGGTAGGAAAATGAAAAATTTCAAATATGCACATATGTTTATACATTTGTTGTGTATATACTTTTATATACAAATAAATATTATATATAGTGATGTATTGGCTCACTAATAAAGCAATTTCATATATCTAACTTTGAAGTAATATCAAAATGCTTGTCTTCTGTTATATTTAATATTTGTTTGGTCATTTAATTTAAAATTATCATGATTCATCTTTGTGACCAAGGATATTTTTTTTCTTCTGTTAGGGAAAAATTGATATCAGAACAGTAATCATTTTTAAAACCTTCAGGGTTATTGACTGGCATTCATTTGAAACCATTTAAGTATGCATCAGCTTTTTAAAGTTAGTAATTTTACATATCCACATATATGTATTTTTATGTGTGTATACATTTTATTTACATACACATATATGATTTTATTTCTATATATACACACATACATATAATGTATGTATGCATGTGGTTGTATAGGTGGTTTTGGTACTTATGAAAAACTCTTAGCATGGGAATTCAGCAATGCAAATGAACAATTTACAGTTTTATAAAATCACTTGGGCACTGAGAAGTTAAACAGTTTGTCTTTGGTCATATGGCAGGTAGGTGTCAGACACAGGTCTTAAGCACATCTTCCTGAATCCAGGAAAACTGTTCATTTCACCTTTCACTGTTTTCTTCCCTAATAGTTACAATGTGTCCAAGTAGAAAAAAATAGCTGAGGCCTGCATTCATGGAAGAATAGAAATTACTGAATATCTTTGCAGTTAAGTCTATTCCTATAACGTTTTCATTGTGATGGACTGAAGAAATAAAGACACTTCGATAATAAATAATTTGTATATAAAACAAAGTTGAAGTTTTTTTATTTAAGTAATCAGGCTACTAGTATCAGTTGAATGTCTGTTGTTATAATAAGCTCACTGCTGCTGAGACTTTTCTTCGTCTGTTTTAACTTGTCTGATTTAGCTGAATGCAATATCCACACGTCCCCTTCTCCTGGAATCCAAGTAAGGCATGTCTACACTCCTTCAACAACTAAACATTTTTCACCCATAAAACAGTCAACTACTTTAACAAACAAACACAGAGGAAATGAGGTATCGACGACACCTCTGCTAGTGAAATGTAAGTATTTCTCAACGGTATGTTTGCCTAGTCATTTCACAAATTTAACTTTGAAGTAATATCAAATGTATTTGATTGTGGAGATGAGAGGGACAGCAGTTTATGGGGCAGAGGGAGGGGGTGCATAATCAGACTTGTTTTTTAGGAAGACCACTTTGGGTCTTCTGGGGGGGATCAACTGTGCTGGGAAGAGACATGGGGCAGGGAGACAAGTCAGCCAACTTGTAATGGTCCAGGTGGGAGGCCTTGGTTCAGAGCCTGAACTCAAGTGATGACGGAAACAGGAAAGGAGGGAAGCATCTATGAGAGGTAACACAAAGGTTTCATCAATATGGGAGGTGAGAGCTAGTAAGAAATTGAGGATAACACCTAGGATGTGAGCCTGGGTGACCGGATAGTGGTACCTTGCCTCAACAGCAAGAGAAGATTTTTGGAAGATGAGGAATCTTTGAGGAGAAAGATAACAAATTTGGGGCATAATAAGTTAATATGTCTACAGGACATACAGTTTAAGATACCTAATAGACAGTTGGAGATGCGAAATAAAAGTCAGCAGAGAAGTAAAGACTGAAAAAGATTTCAGAATTAGCAGCTGAATCCATGGGAGCTGATGAGTGAAATAGTGTAGAGTAAAGAGAAAACGGTCTAGGATAGACCTCTCTGGGACACTCGCAGTTAGTGGACATGGCCTGGATGAAGATCCCACAAGGAAGTCTGAAAAGGAATGTTCTGAAAGCCTAGAGAGAAGAGAGCATCCGGTATAGAGTGTTTAGGATGCCAGCGCATGCATTTCTTAGAAAATGAAGACCAGGTAACAAAAGGTGACTTGTAGTCCCAATATTCCTGTTGTAATTTTGATTAAAGAATTCAATTTGATTAAAGAATTTCAAATGATAAACTTCCAAATTCACCTAATTAAGAGATAAAATAATGTAAGATCACCCCAGGGAAATAAAATGACAAAACCTTGAAATAAAGAGATAGGAAAGTTTGAATTCTATTCCATACAGTAGCCACAAAGCAGCCACTTTGTATTGTTGTTTCAGAGGAAGACCTTTAAATTGCATCCTAAGTCACCTTTGGGTGTATATTTCAATACTGCCACTTAGCTAATATCAAAGTAATCTTACATTGCAGATTAGACACTATATAAGCAGTATAGTAGATGGTTTTTTAGGTTGGGAAAATAAAAATTGCATAAAATAAGAAAATCAGAATCGAAGGGAAGTATATTTGTCATGTACCCGTGACACATTTCGTACTGTTGTTTCAGCCTTGTCTGTTCACCAATTGGCTGCTCAGGGAGAAATGCTCTATTTGGCCACTCGTATTGAACAAGGTGAGAAAACTAAGTAGTCTGTTTCATCGTGTTATTTACTTAGAAGGAATAATTAATATTTACAACTCTGTATGGTAGAAAGTTTCCTTCAGATAGGATTGGCTTTCCATGGTAAACTCCATTGACCTTATTAGAAGCACTAGATCTCGATCCATGAGATGGATTTAGAGAAAAGACATTATGGACTTTAACTTTGCTATTACATTCTATGTTGCTAGGCCACGAAAATGAAGGTGAAAATCAGTAGAGTTCCGCACAGCTAACAGATTAGGGGGTAAGCAGATTGGAGGGCGGGGTGGTGAGTGGGGGGTGGCTTCAAGGTGGGTTTCCAATATACTGTTCTAAGTTATTCACTGTGCATTGATATTGTGGTATCTTAATAAGTCACAAGAATGGTAAAAATTTTAAAAGTTATTTAAGATGGAAGCTGTAACAAAATGTCTTCCCTCCTAAAATAGTCTCATTTTATATCTAGTATTTTATAATCTATCTAGTATTTAGAATTTTAAAATATTCTATTTAAAAATGTGGTATATGAACAAAGTCAGCTGTACATTGGACATATTTTAATAAATTCAAATAATTTTCAAGATGATTTCATGGATCAGATTGGAGCTTAACATGGAAATCCTCACTTACATACATCACCCTTTTAGGGCAGCTGGATTTGTGTAACAGAAGTGCCATATTGCTTCAGTGGTACAGACAGTAACCCCTCCACATACTTTCTTATCCTCTGTGATTGATTTTTGTCCATACCGTCCAATAAATAGTGATAGTTGACTTATATAGCACTTTAAAGGCTGACTAAGCCCTTTGTTGTTATTTTTAGTAAATCCTCCATAAAGTCTCCATACAAATCCAGACCTTTCTCCAGGTCTTAACATTGCATGAGAACCAAGGCCACACTCAGACTGTTTCCTTCGTTATATAAGTAGCTCACCTTTTCTCATCATATGTTTTCTGAATGATATCTTTTATGTCACTTCTTGCTTCAACTCATGAAACAAAGAGTAACAAATATGATGTAATTGTTGTGTTAGACACTGAAATTACTCTTCTTTTGAACAGAAAATGTAATCAACCACACAGATGAAGAAGGATTTACACCTCTGATGTGGGCTGCTGCCCATGGGCAAATAGCCGTGGTAGAGTTTCTGCTTCAGAATGTAAGGAAGTTTTTTGCAAAATTGATAACTTTCAGATTGAATCATCAGCAATTATAAAATGTGCACTGTGTATCCCAAACTGTGCTAATCCCATGGGGTAAGGGAAAAAGAGGCAAGACGTCCCCCCTGGCCTCAAGGATGTTGCAGCCTATTCAAGAGCTGCACCAATACGTATGAAAACAAAGAATCACGGTGTCCCTGTAATCCAGCCGCCCGGATGAACAGCAGACCCCTCTGCAAGAATCCTGACAAGCATTTGTCTTGCCTCTACTTGGGGCTCTCCAGTGATGGAGCACTCACGAGTTCTTCAGGCTATAGTTTTGCTCTAGTTTTAGAAAGTTTTTCTTGCTTCTCCATATAAAAGATGTAGCAGAGATGAAAGAGGGGAGAGTTTTGTGTAAGCTGGAAAATGTTTCTTTGTAAAGGTGGGATGAGCCTGATCTTGAAGGCTGGGCAAGATTTGGGTGGGCAAATGGAAGGAGGAAGGAGTATTACAGACAGAGGGAAAATGTAAATTTAAGGTTCTCTTTTAAGTGCGAAAAGCACATATACTGTGACTTCATGAAAGAAAATGCCTGTTATTATTTGTTGTTCTTTGTACTATTACTGATAAGTGATAATGACAGTAACAGTCCTTAAGTTTTGATGGAACTGAAAAAGGCATTTTATCTAGTTTTTTCTTCTAGGGTGCAGATCCGCAGATTTTGGGGAAAGGACGAGAAAGTGCCCTGTCATTGGCATCTAGTAAAGGATACACAGACATTGTCAAAATGCTGCTAGATTGTGGAGTAGATGTTAATGAATATGATTGGGTAAGTGGGGTAAGACAAGTTGTCGCCTCTGACTTTCAAGTTGTGGGAATATTATGTGACTTGTATTTCACTCTCCTCTTTCTTGAAAGTCTTAAGGAATTATGTAAGTAATATTTATTATAATGATAAGAGTAATTGGAAGATAAGGATTTATAAGGTATAGACTTACCATTTAATCTGAGAACTGTTAACTTTATCGAATACTGAAATTTATTTGTCTGTGCATATTAATTTTATTTAAACTGTAGAGGTGGTTGAAAATAAATTATTTTTAATTGCTTTTAGGTTAATTCTTATTGACTCTTCTCAAATCAATAGTTTTTTAAAGATATTTCTAGAGTAATATCAAATGACTCTAGATTAACTTTTTCCTTCCCTTTCTTCTCAGAATGGAGGGACACCTTTACTTTATGCTGTACATGGAAATCATGTGAAATGTGTAAAAATTCTACTAGGTAAGCCAGATAAAAATCAGAACGAGGGAGAAATTACCATGTGTGACATTAACTTCCTCTTTTTCCTTCTTCACAAATTATTATTCAGAAAATGGAGCAGACCCAACTATTGAAACAGATTCTGGATATAATTCTATGGATTTATCTGTTGCTTTGGGCTATAGAGGTGGTAAGTACTTTAGAATTCCATCCTATTTAGCTAAACCTTACAAGTTTTTCAATAAAAATCACCCCACCAGTATTTATCCTGCCCAAATTCTAGAAGATTGTCATAAAGCACCCAGCTTCTGGCATAAACACTAACTTGAATAAGTATGATTTACTAGTACTATGTCTTTACAGAAATATTAAAAAATATGAGTATGATTTACTATTAATATCTCTTTATAGAAATAGTAGAAAAAAATATGAGTATAGAGAATTACAAATCTCTGCACAGTCTGGAAACCATTTTCAGTTCATGTCACTCTTTTCCGGCTTAAGTTTCTTAGCAGATACAAGTGTGTAAGTGCCTGCTTATTTACAAGGTGTTTTTAGCATTTCATTCACAAATTGTATTTATTTTTGTTTTCATCATTCCTTATAATGCCTGTTAGAACGGATATCTCAATTTTGCAAAGGAAATACATTGTTGATCTGAATATAGTTGTACTTTTCTTGAACATCTAACCTATGAGAAACCTGAATGTCACCTCTAAGAAGTTATGTAAGTATACACTGAAAAACTCTTTTTCCTTTAAAAGGAGTTCTCGTTTTAGAAGTGTGGTCTGCAGATCAGTGTTGTGGTCCACTAGACTTTGTATGTTACATAGTCAGGGCCAGACTTGGGTGTCAAGTGCCTCGTTTCCTTATCTACCAAGCTGTGTACTTCATACGATGCACTGCTGCTTGGAAACCAGTGTTTTTCAGGGATGAGGTCATGTTTCTTACATATGATATAACTTATTTACACTTACAATGATCCTGATTGTTTCTTTATTTTAGTTCAACAGGTTATTGAGGCACATTTGTTGAGGCTTCTACAAAATATCAAGGAATAAACTTATGACCAACAAGAAATATTTTGTAAAAAAAATTTGCTTTTGAGTCCCAATAAGTGACAAAGACGTGTTTGCTTTCTTAAGCTTTACCTCAGTTAAAATATTTACTGTTTTTTAGTAAATTTTAATAAATTTCCCTCTAAGTAATTCACTGGTTTGTAGTAGGCTTAGTATGGATGTTTTCTTTTTAAATGTATTTTACTGTGTATTTAAAAATGTAAATTAATGTTCTGTTGCATGTAAATGTTTGTAGTCAACATAGTTTAAATAAGTCTTCATATCAAGTGTAATAGTTTTACATTTCTAGAATTTATTCAAACCAGTCCTCTCTACTCTCTTGCATTCACCTATTGACTTTATGTGGAATCTAGATGAATTTCCATAGAAAACTGATATTGTTGTTAAAGATTTTTAAAAGTGCACAAAGTGTGATTGTTTACAGAATGCCGTTCACTTATAAATAACCTGTCTGTTTGTATCGCTGTCTTTAAAAATTCAAGATATATTTTGAAATTTCTTTAGGGTTTCAGTTTAAATTGTTCTATTATTGATTTGAAATATTTATAAACATTGTTTTAGATGAACCTGAATATAATTAAGGTAAATTTAATATATATTCTCTAATATTCAAATGGATCTTGGATCTTATCAATCTGGATGTTTATTCCAGTAACATCAATTTCAGTCTCTCCATGTCTGCTTTGTAATTCTTCCATCCTCCCATAAGTTGATTTCTGGGGTTCCACCAATGTGCTGAAGTCATTCCTCATTTTTTCCTGACATCATGAGCATATCAGTGGAGCACTCAGTCTCTCTGCCTGTCATCCTTTGCCCTTGCTATGTGACTCACTCTTCTTCTCTTCTGTCATACATTTTTCCAGTGACAGCTTTCATTCCAGTTTATCATAGTTACATATGTATACTGCTTACGTATGGCAGCCTACTCACTCCCACTGTGTGCCTCTCCATTGCTCTCTGTGTGATATCATTTTTGCTTCTACAGAGATTTGTGTTCCATTTCTCACAGCCTTAAGATAGCACTGTTAGCATATTGATCTTAAAAACATGAACCTTTGTTTCTAGAGAAAATTTGACAGCTTTCCAATTTCCTGAAGGCAAAGGCATCCTGCTGTCTTCCTTCTGCTTGGGCATGGCTCCTCCTTTGTACTCTCTCTCTCATGTGGACGTACAGATGGGCAGAGTCTACATAACGCACAGATTATGATATGAAACTGGATGAACAATAGACATTCTCTGTCCACTCTTAAATGGTTAAGAATCTCTTCAAGGAGGCTCCACTGTGTTGCAGAACTTGATGCAACCAGAGTAATGTCATCCACGACAGGAGCATCCAGAACACCTCACTATCCGCAAGGAACCACTCTTCAACTTAGACTCCAAGCTGGATCTTCCTCCTTACAATCAGTGATGGACATCTTTGGCAAGCACATGGCTCCCTGTTTTATGTCTCACCCAGTGTGTGATCCTTGAGTTATAATTGCTAAATAATGTTACTTCTTATTTCACTTTTCAAGGAATCTTGAATAGTTGTGATGGCTAGATCGAAGGCACCTAGTTGGAAGAGATTTTAAAATGGAATGTTGTTTTACCAAATCACTCAGTAATAAGCACAGTGGGATTTTCTATCCTCTGCATCTTTCAGTCAGTTATAAAATGGTAGCAATGTGGTCCACAGTAGACATGTCCAGTGCAAGCATGCCTGTTCTTTGTAAATGCTGTGATTGATGTGTGTATAGATGAGTCTCATAAAGATTTTACTAATAGAGAACATAGGTAGTGTATACTGTTGGGCCTTGAGCCAGGAAGATCTGAGTTCAGGTCTGCCCTGGGCTTCCCACCCTTTCAGCTTCAGTTTCCTCATCTGTCAAGTTGGGGGCAACAGCACCTACCTCACAGGGTCGTTGTGGGGATCAGATGAAGTATCATGTAAAGTGATTTGCAAAACTTCAGTTGCTTTGTAAATATTACTATTGGTAATTATTGGTGTTCTCCAGGTTTTGCTTTTTTTCTATGCTAGTAAGGTCTGAGACGTTTCTTCACGCACTCTTGGTATGTTGCCTTCATCAGTTACCATGTGTGAATAAGTTCCTCAACAACACCCTCAGAGCTGTGTTGCTCTGTCCTCTGTGTCCTCTTGGTCCCGTCCACTTGTTGTTCCCGTCTTTGTAGTCTTCAGGGCCATCTCTGAAATAAGCACATCTGGAACTGTGATGTTAGGGACCAAATGTAGTGGTTCCCCTTCTCACAGGTAAAAAGCCATCTTCCTTCTTTTTTCTATTTATTTGTTATCCATTCATTTTTATCCTTAAATATCACCTGGAATCTGCTTAGTTTGATCTAAAGAGATATTGGGTTGTGCAGTTTTTTAGAAGTGCACAGATGGTGACTGTTTACAGAATGCTGTTCAGTTATAACTTTAAACTGGTTTCACCCTCTTTTGTTTCTCCCTACTTTTTGAGGTGATATTGCTCATAGTCATCTATCATAAGAGTTTTCAAATGACTTTATAGTCTTGACCTAGTTTTGTCTATCACCACCATATCTCTTTTCACTCGGCAAGTAAATATCTGCAAACTAAGGTGCTTTGTTAGGTTTTTGTTTTGGTCTCCATGGCATTTGATTTACATCATTAAACTGTAAAATTTGTTTTGATCAGCATTGATGTCATTTCTTCTTTCTAGTCCTCATTTTTCATTATCAACTACTTGTTTAGATGATTCAGGATTAAAATGTTTCAATTGAATTCCATATAATTTTCTTATTCACTCTAGGTTTTACTAATTTGTATTTTGCTCTAACAATTCAGTGGTTTAACTATACACAGATGGTCAGTTACCTTCCCATCAATAGCCTGTTTAAAATGAAAGTTAATTTTATTTTTGTGATATTATTCAGTGTTCACCATACCCAGTGCCTACCAGTTGCCTTTTTGAAAAAGTATTCACAGTGTAAAAGTGTACAGCTTCTGTGTAATCTGCAAGTGTTCAGTCTTACTTAACTTTCCTTCCTACCTATATTTTCTCATTTATTTTCTTCCATTCTCACCTATTCCTAATTTGCTTTAAAGTCACCGAACATGGCAAAAGCAGCATCTGTTGAGGCCACATAGCCTGGACTAGTTTCTTCTAAAAACAAGTCATGTAGCCTGGGCTGATTTTTCATGAAAAGAGAGGGAAGCTATCCTTGAGATTGGTCAATAAGGCTTCAGCCATTGGCACAGCTTCCCACTTGGTTAAGGCATAAAAAGGCCAGCCCATAAGGAGCCAATACCCTTCAGACTTGTTGGATATTCCACCATCATGAGAGTCAACCCATCCTTTTGACTACATTTTTCATATGGAAAAGAAGTAGGCTACATCTGCCTAAACCAGTGCTGTGCCCTGGTTGAATGTTCTCACCATGCTGGCTAAGTAAACCGTTTGTAAATTCAACAACTTTATTCATCCAGTCCCAAGCCTGAACCACTAGAAATGCCATTTAGGCCTGGCCCACACCATAACTATTAAACTTTTGTGGTGATTTAATTCAAAAGGTCTTTAAAAACTTGTTGTAGAATTCCTTTATTTCTTCATCCTCTGTATTCAGTGCTAGTGTGTAAGCTACAATTATTTTCGTGGTGCTCTTTTTGCAAACAATCACAAACACTGCAATACTAGACAACCATGTGTCCAGTGAAGTAATGTTTCTTGTCCTTGAGTATACAAGTAAACCAACTATGACAACTACTTTCTTGGTTTTTATGGAGTCATCTTTCCTTTCAGTTGCACCTTCCTTCTATTGGTCTCTTTTATAGTAAGAATGTAAACATTAATATAAACCAACTCTTTCATCAGTAAGTCCATTGCATCAGGCCACTGGTCAAGGAGTTACATTTAGACCACCAGCAATTAAAATGTATAGACTCTCTAAAAAAACTGAGTCTTCGCACTTTCTGCCTCTTTTGTCCTTAACATTGCAGAAATAGTTCAGCACTGGGGACTGTTTTCTAATTAGATTTCCAAGGTCAAAGGATTTATCCCCAATCCTACTGGTGCAGAGGTTCCTTTGCCACATGTAGCTATGTTGATTCTCAGAAAGCTGTTCCAGTCTGTAGCCATTACCATACTCAAAGGCCTTTCCAGTGTAATAGAAGCGTCCAGAGCTCATGCTTAACTATGAAATGCTTTCAAGGAGTCGCTGAATTAAAATTCTGGAGAAATTAATATATAAATCAGTAAGGTTTATTGACATAGGTATTTAGCAGGATTCTGTACCTCATACCGTGGTGATGATCCTGGGATAGAATACTAAGAAAAAAAATGAGAAATTAATTCTCTAGAATAGCACACAACACTCTCAAAGAAACAGTGCAAATCTGATTGTCCAGATCTAATGAAGAAAGCAATAGATTAGAAATTGACTTGACAGCTGGGTCCATGACCTAGATCATTTGGCCTGTACCTCCAATTCTTCATATGTAAAATAGCTAATCAGAGCTACCTCTCCCTATATTCAAGTTACTATGAGAATACCCTTCTCAAAAATGAAGTGGGTATATTTTAATTCTTTAGATATCTGGAATTTCAATTCATGTAGCTATAGGCAATCTTTTCCTATGCATATTGCAACCCTTAGATGGTTTTGTCAATTGCTATCACCAAAAAAAGTTAAACCCAACCGGATAATGAATTAGACTTGGGGATGTGGAAACCTGAGTTCCAGTTCTGCCTTACACACTATGATCCTGGGTGGGTCATTTAACCTCAAAACCTCAATTTCCCTAATCTGGAAAATGGGGATGGTGATAATCTGCCTCACAGGGTTGTTGGGATCAAGTAAAGTGCTTTGTAAATCTTAAAAGTGTTATATACAGGGCGGAGCCAAGATGGCGGAGTAGAAGGACGCACGTTTACGAGCTCTGAAACCACAGCCCATAGAATTAATGTAAAAAGAGACCCCATATCTTCTGGACCACTGAAAGGGGTACAGAAACGGAGTGGAAGAGATTTCCATTCCAGGGAGCCCTGAAGACCCATCCCCAGGGTCTGTCGCGCCCCGGAAAGCAGACCCCACCCCCAGCGCTGCCCTGGCCGTGGCCCCAGAGAAGCTGACCCGAGCAGGCTTCAGGGACGGAAGCTCCGGCAGCCGGGAAAGTCCCTCCACCCACAGAAGCTACAGGTCAGTGAGAGAGAAGGCTGGGCTGGACGAGAGGGGGAGCGGAATGTCTCCGTGACTCGGGCCCCCTTGGGAGGAAGCGGCGGAGGCAGAGGCGTGGGTGGCAGCTGAGGCAGCAGTGGCCCAGGACTCCCCCCAGCAGCAGGCAGGATCCTCATTACAGAAGGTCTCTGCATAAACAACCTGAGGGAGCTGAGCCTGGGAGACAGCCCTGCCCCACCCCGCTCTTTTACTGAAGGCCTCTGCATAAAGCCCCTAAGGGAACTGAGTGTGGGAGGCGCCCCCCCCCCCGCTCCGTTCCTGAAAGTCTCTGCATAAAGCCCCTGAGGGAGCTGAGCCTGGGAGGCAGCCCTACCCCCACCCCAGCGCCAGAACTAAAGCTCACATTGATTAGCGGCACGAAAAGCCCATTTGAATTTCAGAGCCCAAGCACTAGCTGGGTGGATCTAGGCGGGGGTGGACAGGAATCTCAGAAGTCAAGTAACCGGCTGGGAAAATGCCTAGAAAAGGGAAGAAAAATAAGACTATAGAGAGTTTTTTCCAACAAATGCAAATGATCCCGACATTCGGATCTGACGAGGACGAGGAAATATTCTTGCCATCAGGGAAAGACGTGGAGGGTGGGGCCTCAGCACCCCAGACACCCCAGGGGGATGTCGGGTGGGCTCAGGCCTTGGAAGAGCTCAAAAAGGATTTTGAAAAGCAAGTTAGACAGGTGGAGGAAAAACTGGGAAGAGAAATGACAGAGATGCAAGAAAAGTATGAAAAACGGGTCAATACCTTGCTAAAGGAGACCCAAAAAAATGCTGAAGAAAATAACACCTTGAAGAATAGGCTCACTCAATTGGCAAAAGAGGTTCAAAAAGCCAATGAGGAGAAGAATGCTTTCAAAAGCAGAATTAGCCAAATTGAAAAAGAGGCTCAAAAGCTCACTGAATTTAATAGTTCTCTCAAAATTAGAATGGAACAGATGGAGTCTAATGACTTTACGAGAAACCAAGAAATCACCAAACAAAACCAAAAGAATGAAAAAATGGAAGAGAATGTGAAATATCTCATGGGAAAAACAACTGACCTGGAAAATAGATCCAGGAGAGACAATTTAAAAATTATGGGACTACCTGAAACTCATGATCAAAAAAAGAGCCTAGACATCATCTTCCATGAAATTATCAAGGAAAACTGCCCTGACATTCTAGAACCAGAGGGCAAATAAGTATTGAAAGAATCCATCGATCACCACCTGAAAGAGATCCAAAAAGAGAAATTCCTAGGAACATTGTGGCCAAATTCCAGAACTCCCAGCTCAAGGAGAAAATCTTGCAAGCAGCTAGAAAGAAACAATTCCAGTGCTGTGGAAATACAATCAGGATAACCCAAGATCTAGCAGCTTCTACATTAAGGGATCGAAGGGCATGGAATAGGATATTCCAGAAGGCAAAGGAAGTAGGACTCAAACCAAGAATCACCTACCCAGCTAAACTGAGTATAATACTTCAAGAAAAAATATGGTCTTTCAATGAAACAGAGGACTTTCAATCATTCTTGATGAAAAAACCAGAGCTGAAAAGAAAATTTGACTTTCAAACACAAGAATGAGAAGAAGCATGAAAAAGGAAACAGCAAAGAGAAGTCTTAAGGGACTTACCAGAAGTGAACTGTTTACATTCATACAGGGAAAGACAATATTTCTAACTCTTAAAACTTTTCAGTATCTGGGTAGTTGGTGGGACCACACATACACATGTACACGCATGCACACACATACACACATGCACACACATACAGAGATAGAGAGCACAGATTGAACTGGATAGGATGGGACCATACCTTAAAAGAAACTAAGGTAAATGGTGAGAGAGAAATGTAGGGGGAGGAAAGAGAGGGAAAGGGAAGGGGGTAACTATATGTCATTTAAGAGGCAGGTAGGAGTTTTTCTTAGTGGAGGGAAAAAGAGGAGAGCTGAGGAAAAAAAAAAACAATTAGTTTACCCTCATCACATTTGACTAAAGGAAGGAATAAAATGCACACTCATTTTGGTATGAAAACCTATCTTACAGTATAGGAAAGTGGGGGAGAAGGAGATAAGCAAGGGGGGGATGATGGAAGGGAGGGCAAAGGGAGGAGGGAGCAATTTGAAGTCAACACTTGGGGAGGGACAGGATCAAAAGACAGAAGAGAAACAATGAGGGGCAGGGTAGGATGGAGGGTAATTCAGTTAGTCTTATACAACACGACTATCAGGGAAGACATTTGCAAAATTACACAGATATGGCCTATATTGAGTTGCCTGCCTTCCCAAAGGGAATGGGTGGGGAGGGAGGGATGGGGAGAATTTGGAACTCAAAGTTTTAGGAACAACTGTTTAGTATTGCTGTTGCTACTAGGAAAGAAGACATACAGTTAATGAGGAATAGAAAGTCATCTGACCCTACAGGGGAAAAGAAGATGGAGACAAGAGAAGGGAGGGATGACAGAAGAGAGGGCAGATTGGAGATAGGGAAAATTAGATTGCTTGGGGTATTGGGGTGGGGGAGGGGCTAAAAGGGGAGAAAATTTGGAACCCAAAATTTTGTGAAAATGATTGTAAAAAGTTAAATAAATAAATAAATAAATAAAATTAACATTTGCCCCCCCCAAAAAAAGTGTTATATACATACTAGCCATTTGTATGTGCTCAAAGCCTCTTCACTGCCATAGAGTCTGCTGGTTAACCACCCTGACCTCATGAGCCAGCAGAATAGAACTTCAGTGAAAGGTGGTAATCTCCAGGGAAACTCTTTAGAAGTGAAAATGATAATATCTTTCATTCATCTTTAAAGATGCTGCTGCTGATCCATTGTCAAGAGAGGGAATGCTTTGAGTTCAGTGGTAGTATTGATGGGTTTATGCAAAACAGCCCATAATTCTTGATTAGTTATCTATATTAATGGTGTGTAATGTCATGACCCTGACCTTATGACTACCACAGTCTCATCATGAAGTTAAGCAGCTATGGAGGAAAGTGCAATACAGATTTAGGATATTGAAAATGACAGCTGAAATGTATTGCTTTAAGGACAGCTAGATGGCACAGTGGATAGAGTGTTTGAGCCTGAAGTCAGGAAGACTCATCTTCCCGAGTTCAAATATGGCCTCAAGACACTTACTAGCTGTATGACCCTAGGCAAGTCACTTATCCTTGTTTGCCTCAGTTTCCTCATCCCTCATCTGTAAAATAAGCTGGAGAAGAAAATGGCAAACCACTCCAGGATCTTTTCCAAAAAACCCCAAATGGGGTCACAGAGTCTGACAGGACGGAAAACATACATACATACATACACACACACACACACACACACACACACACTCTGCTTTAAGTTTTCCAAAGTGTTTAACATAATTATCTCATTATCACCACAACCCTCTGAGGTGTTATCCCCATTTTACAGATGAAGACTCTAATGCTGAGAGGTTGTGATGGCTTTGGTCACACATTAGGACAGAGGCAGAATTCAAACCCAGATCTTCCTAACTGCCCACGATGCTACCCACAGTGCTATAGAGGCAGTAGATGGCGCAGTGCATAGAGCACTGGGCCTTGGGGTCAGGAAGATTCCAAATCTGACGCATTAGCTGTGTGACCCTGGGCAAGTCACTTGACCATGTTTGCCTCAGTTTTCTCATCTGTAAAATGAATTAATAGCAAGTACCTACCTCCCAGGTTGTGAAGATTCAATGAGATACTTGTCAGAAGTGCTTGGCACACAATAGATGCTGCACTATGTGCCGAGTCCTTTCGCAGCTCACCACTGCATGTCCAGAAGCAGTCAGGAAGTTTGTAAACCCCGAAGTTCCCATCTTATTGGAATCCAAGCGTTTTCAGGGGAGCTCTGAGTACATGCTGCCGCGGCAGAGTCAGCCTTACACATTGGTCACTTACCATCCTGCTGAGGTCATCAGTTAGCAGGGATTTTGGAATGAAGTCGGTCTAGGTAGGATGAAGGACCCTACCCCGTCAGAGATCAGTGTAAGGGCATTTGGTGTTTGGGGAATAAGGAACAGAAAGGGGATGTTAGAAAAAGTTTTGTCAAGGGAAATGGAAGAGCAAAAATATTCTTGTGGTGGTTTGGTTACTTACTTATTTAAAGGTCATCCATAAGATCCCTGAAAAAACAATTATTGGTGTTCTAATACCTCCTAGGTGATCTAGTTCTCACAAGTCTTTAAACCAAAGGACGACTTTTTCTCTAATTTTGATTAGATTGAAGTTTACTATCTGAAATTTTGTATTGTCTCCTATTTATTTTGGCTTAGAGCTCTTTATCAGTTAGGCAAGATTCCCTAAAAGTCAACTCAGTGGTGCATTAGATGGTAGAGATGACACTGACAGACTATTTCATTTGTTTTAGTAGCATTAATTAACTGATTTGAAATTCACTTTGAATTCATATCATGCTGTACTTTCGTACTTTCCCTCTGGTGGTGTATGGATCCATGGGAGAGGATACCTCTGCATGTCTGGTAGAGAGGGCTTGATTTTCTTGAAAGAGCACCTGTTCTGGACACAGAAGAACTGGGTTAAAAATTCCACTTCTGCAAGTACTACCTGTGTCACCTTGTTTTACTTATTTAATCTCTATTTCTTCATCTATTAAAAAATGGAGAAATTGAGCTAGATGTCTTTTGAAATCTTTCATTTTTAGATCTAGGAATGATCCTACATTCCTTGTCATTTAACTTGCTTTGCTGTTTAAATACCTTTGCTTTGAACTAATACACTCCTTCTGATCTGTGAATTAATGCTACTTCTATGAATTCAAAGGATTTTATCATAAATTGAAAGGGACTCTCCTGCCCACATTTTATATTTAGTGTTAAATGTCTCTATACATGAGTGATTTTGTGGTAAATCAACCTATGCTATAAAGGGAAAAGAGAGAGACCACACTTAAGACTGGTTTATCCACATGAAATTCATTGAAGGACAGCCTTTGCAGTTGCCCCAGGCCTCAGGAGAAGTGGAGACAGGGAGTTCTGCTAGTTCTTGGATCTGTGTCTCAAGATGGCCCTCTGTTAGCCATCTGTGTGACCTGGAGGTCAGCCTCAGTCCGTGGGGATAAAGGTTAGTTTCTGATTCTCTAAAATATCATCATTGTAGACATTATTAATAGATAGCATTTATATAGTGCTTTAAGGCTTACAAATTATATCTCATATTCTCATAACGACTCTGAGAGCCTCTGACAGTTAAAGATGTTCTCTCAGTTTACTTTACTTGTCAGAAGTTCTAGGACTGTGCCTTTGCTTCCAGATCTATACATTGGGATCTTTAAATACGTAATTGGTGTGGAAGCAAAAGGAGAAGAAAAGAGAAGGTTCTGATTCACCCCATGGCTAGTTGGCAGGTTTGCTGGGCCTATTTTTCTAGAGATTAGGGACCATTTTCACACAGCCTTGGCTACATTCTCAGAAACCTTCCTACAGCCCAGAGATTCATCCCTTACTCAGCTAGCCATTAGCTAGTAAAGGGCCCTATACCAAACAAAGAACAAAAGGGCCATTATGCTTGGTCATAGTCTAAATTTATTATTTAACTCAACTCCCTTGAGCCTGTCTCTAAATCATGCTATAGATAAAGTATACAGCTTAATATTCACTTAGGGCTTTTTATTCAGTGCTACATATATTGGAAGTATCTTGCATCTAAGAAATGATTTATCTATCACTAGTAAAGTGTAAGTGTGTGAGTCCATACAAGATATGTATCTTAATTTGTAGATACATGATTTGCAGGTAACATACCATAAATATTCTGGAATCTGACCTTCTCCTCTCTAAGGGAAATGCAATTTCTACCTTGAGGGGGATGGGGAAAAAGTTGTGACTCTGAGCTTGCTCCTTCCTTTGCCCATTGCCAAGAGGAGTACTTGAGCAGACATATCTCTCTATCCATCCAATATGTCCTATCTTGGGGCACAAATCTGATTGAGTACAAAAGTTGCTTCCCTGGAAGCTAGCTGTCAGCTTATACTCACCAGTTTAATTCCTACCCATCAAATGTTGGTTAAACAGAAGGCCATTACACAACATGGCAAACAGAAATTGGAGAAATTATTACTATACATCAGAAAAGACACAAATGTGAATGAGCTCTTTAAATAGGAGAGAGATAAGATCTCAGCTTATCCAAGACAGAAGCCTGGATCTCACTCAACTGGAAAACACCCTTGAAGGGAGGCAAGCCAAAAATCAGAGATTTGGCTTCCTTATACATCTGCTGGTTCCAGAGTCTTTATCTCTCTCTCTCTCTCTCTCCCAAGGAGTGTCTGGCATCATGTATGCCAGAAGCCCTGCTACCAACTCTGTACCTTACACAGGTACCTAGCACCACATTGTGCTCAGCACCCTCTCCACCAGTGCAGATTTACATCTCCTGCCTTGCGATATGGAACACAGGGCTGACCATCCCACATCTCCCACAGTGGGGAGTAGGTAGCACAAAGTAGGTGCTTTATAAATGTCTGTTGACTGACTAATCTCATCCTCCACCCCGACATTATTGCCCTATCCCTTTTACTCAAGTTTCTGATGAGGAGGTAGTGCTTCTTCTTCCCAAGGCCAAACCCTCTCAAATGTACCCTCAATCCACCCATCCCCATAATCCCACACAGATCGCCCCCACTATCATCCCCTTTCCTAATTTTTGGCCTCTCTCCTTCTACTGACTCTTTTCCTGTTGCCTACAGAATGCCCAGGTCTTCCCCATCTTTAAAAAATCCTCATTAGCTAGACCATTCCCATTAGCTATGACACTATACATCTGTTCTACTTCTTAGCCAAACTTTTTTGAAAAACTGCCTGCATGGTTTACATGATTGCACATGGATAGCCTAGATCAGAGTGTGCCCTTGCTCTACTCCCACTCTCTTCTAAACCCTTTGTAATCTGACTTCGCCCCCACTACTCAACTGAAATGTTTCTTTCCAAATTTATCAATGATTTTTTTAATTGTTGAATCCAGTGCTGTTTTCTCAATGCTCCTCCTTTTTGCTATCTCTGCTATTGACCACCCTCTTCGGTACCCTCTCTGGGTTTTTGGATCCCTGCTCTCTTGGTTCTCCATTCTCTTGACTAAACATTCCTCAGTCTCCTTCACTGGGTCTTGATTCATGTGATATCCACTAACTCTGGGAGTCCCCTAAGGTTCTCCCATGGACCTTCCTCTCTTTTCTCTTTTTACTAGCTTACATGGTGATCTCATCAGTTCTACCATCATCTCTCTGAAGATGACTTCCAGATCTACATATCCAGCCCCAGTCTCTTTCTTGAGCTCCAAATCTGCACCATCAGCTGTCTAGTAGACATTTTGAATTGGATAGCCTGTCATCATCTCAAACTCAAGATGTCCAAAATAGAATTCATTATCTTCTCCCCTTCCCTATAAGTTAAGGGAAACTGACCCATTACTGTTGAGGGCATCATCATCCTTCCAGTCACCAGGTTTTCAATCTGGGTGTCATCCCTGGTTCCTCACTCTCATTCACCTCATATATTCAATGTATTGCCAAATCTTATAGCTTTTTTCTCCAAAGTGTCTGTAATATCTGTCCCCACTCACTCTAGTTCATGCCCTCATCATTTCTTGCCTAGAACATTGCAGTAGCCTTTTGACTTTTCTCTCTGCCCCAAATCTCTTCCTCTCCAACTCATCCTCCACAGAACTGCAAGAGTAATCTTAGATCTGACCCTTTTAGCCCCTGACTAGATAAAAATCTAGTTGCTCTCCATTATCTCTAGGATCAAATATAAACTCTCCCATTTGTCACTTAAAGCTCTTCCTTATCTTTCCAGGCTTTTTACACATGTCCAGCTTCACCTGACCAGCTTGGATCTCCTCATACATGACACCCCCATCTCCTGTCGTTATATTTTTGTCTCATACCTGAAACATTCCCTTCTCCTTCACCTCTACCTCTTAGAATCCTGGATTTCTCTAAGACTCAGCTGAAAGGCCACCTCCTGCAAGAGAACTTTCCTTATCCACCTACTGAGGTCACCTTGTATTTTCTCTTGCGTGTATCTTTGTAAATGCCTCTATACGTCCCTGTTGTCTCTCCGATTAGAACTTAGCTTCACCAGCATTTAGCAAAGTATCTGGTCTGAAGAAGGCATTTCATAAACGCCTGCTGATTGATTGACGAGCCAACCCAAGGGTGGAGAACTTATCCCCAAACTGGCCGCAGAACAGTAAATAATTTGGCCACAACAGTTCTTAAAGGTTTCTGCTAAACCGCATTGAAAGTTATGGTCTGCACCAATGAAATGAAACATTCTTGAAATATTTTGGAGTAAAATGCTATAATATTGTTCAACTATTACTGTTATAGTAATTACCTTACATTATATTAATTATGTTGTGTTGTGCCAGATCACATCATATCATGTCATATATTATGTCAGATCATATTCTTTTAGAGAATATTCTTTTAGAGAACTAGTCGCTAGGACACAGTTTGATACAACTAAGGGTGAGGAACTCGTGCCAGAGAGATAATAAATTCCAGTGGGAGGAGCTTGGGTGGAATGTCACTGTTTTTAGTCTGATGAAAGCCAGGCTGAGATTAAGTGCTATTGTTACTTGTAATTCTCCTTTCATCACTTAGGCAGTACGCTAACAGGTGTCTTAAAGGGACGGCAAGATCACTCCCCCCCTAACTGAACTGCAGAATTCTCCATGAAGCTGCTCGTTGGGAAAGAAGCATAGATTGGAGAGCTGAGTAAAGGGGTAACTATACTGTGGCTCGGCTTTGAGCATTGTGATATCTTTGAAGTTTTAAAAGATACTGTCAATAACTTGTGTAAACAATAATCTGTTTCGCCTTAAGAAAAAACTAACTGCTGCAGCAAATAGACTTTTTTTTTAAAAAAGTAATACGTATTTCCTGTCTTTGAAACTGCTTGAAATTCCTTTTGCTCTGCCTATTGGTTATTTAGAAAACATCCTTTAAGTTTTAACTGCAATATATTTTTTAACAAATACAATTTTTTAAAATCATCCAAATACATAAATTTTGCCTGTATCTGGTATGCTTTCTGTAAATTACAGTATATAAAGTAAAAGATTTGACTGGTCGTAGTTATCATAGTTGATGCTGAATAGATTTATAACTTTTAAATAATGTCTTACTTAATAAGGCATTATTTAATTATCACTAATTATATAATTATACTATAAATTATATACATAATATTTAGTTATTTAGTAAGTCATCACTTAAAAATCATAAATCCATTCAGCATCACCTAAATGTTTTTGAAAACATGATATTTTTGAGTTGAATAGAAGGAAAGAATGGAAGAAAGTCTGGTAAAATAAAGTTTTGCGGTAGTACGACCGTTGGGCATTGTCTTTAGATATTCTCCTCTTCCTCCTCCTTCTGCTTCTGCATCTGCTTCTTCTTCTTTCAAAAAGAGTTTACTCTTTAGAAGGATCTTCTAAAGGTATAAGAATTACAGAAAGTATATATATGATCATATATATGATTAGTAATTAGGAACACTGGTCATACATTTATTTTGCACTATTGGAATATATTATTTGTGAGAGACAATGTGGCATAGTGGATGAGTGGATGATTCCGGAAGTCCTGGCCTCAAGTCAACTCTGGTTAAGCTACTTCTTCTGTTAGTGCCACAAGCAACCCTATAAGACTGTAAGCCAGTATTGTCTTTCTGCAACATTGGAGGTGGTTTCTACATTAGGAGCTCACTGAATGGACGAAATTACCTATCCAGGTATAATAAATTCATTTTGTAGATGCCAAAGAAAGAGGGCCAGAGTAAGAGTGAGATGAGGGGTCTCGTCCTGCCTGTGATACAAACTAGCTGTAAGTCACATTCTCACCTATGAAAGGAGGGAATTTGGCTCAATAAATATTGGAGCCAGTTCTAGAGGTAGCACGAAGTAACAGAGATGAACTTTGGATGTAGAATAAGAAGCCTCTCTCTACCACTGGGCACTAACCTCTCTGAGCCTTCATTTCCTCATCTGTAAAACACTATTAGTCACAGGATGAAATGTAAATAGGGCGAGCAGCTAGCCCTGCTGCAGCACATCTAAAGTGTATTTATGGAACCCACTTCCCATTTGATTAGTAAATTCAAAGGAGCGGAAGGCTTCATTATCACTCTTTACAAGTCGGATCAGAGTTCTTAAGTCTTTCCTAGTTGATTTTCTTTACATTGCTGTGGTCATCATAGAAATTGTCCTCCTGGTTCTGCTGATTTTACTCTGCATCAGGCCATGCAAGTCCTCTGAGGTTTTGGATCCATCCCTTTCATAATTTCTTACAATGCAATAATACAGCATAATAATATTACATTACATTTTGTCTAGCTGCTCCCCTCCAACCTCTTGACCCCTCAGTTCTCTCCCAGGTCATGTCCTCTGCACTAGCATCTCTTTCTCCTTTTCCCCTTTTCCCCATCTTGACCCCTTTCTGAACCAGTTAACTCTCCACTGTCCTCTTTTCTTGCATTCCTGGCCCCTTATCTTTTCACTGACTGCTATGTCCCTCCAAGTCTCAGCCTTGGATCACTTCTACCATTCACCACTTCTGTTCTTACACACGTGCTGCTTGCTGAAGGTAAAGAAAATCATGCAACTGTTCTGACTGGGTCCAATGTTACTAACTTCAGCTGGACATTTGCTACTGTTAAGTGGTGCTACTATACTTCCCTCATCATCTCATTATTTTACTCTCCAAAGAGACTCTTTCAAATCTTTTCATTCTTCCTAAACTTCTCATGGATCCTCTTTCTCTCCTCTCAACTAAGAACTTTGCATTATATTTTATAGATAAGACTAGGACCCAGGGCAGCTAGGTGACATAGTCAGTAGAGCACCACCTCTGGAGGCAGGAGGACCTGAGTTCAAGATCTAAATTCAAATCTGGCCTCAGATGCTTGACACTTGCTAGCTGTGCCACCTTGTGCAAGTCACTTAACCCCTCCTCCAAAAAAAAGAGAAGAAAATAGGACCATTTTCCATAAGCTCCTTCTCCTCTCTTCCCCATCTATAATAGGTGCCTCCACTTTCTCTCCTCTTACTCTTAACCCCTCAAAATAGAGTTTCTGACCTCATCATTCCACCGACACTATTCTCTCCAGTTACCAATGATCTCTTAATATCCAAGTCCAGTGGCCTTTTCTCAATCTTCTTTCTCCTTGACCTCTCTGTAGCCTTTGACACCACTGATCACCCCTTCCTCCTTGATACTCTCCTCTTTCTAAATTTTCAGGACACCTCTTACTCCTGGTTCTCTTCCTATAGCTCTGACAGCTCTTTCTCAGACTTCTTTGCTGGATCCACATCCAGATCACACCCTCTAGCTGTAAGTATCCCCTGGAGTTCTGCCCTTGGCCTCATCTTCTCCCTTTATACTACTTCATTTGGTGATTTTCTCAGCTCCCATGGATTTTATTATCATCTATGCTGGTGATTCTCCAGTCTACCTATCCTGTCCCCAACTCTCTGCTGACCTCCAATGTCATATCTGCAACTGCCTTTCAGACATCTTGAACTGGATGTTCAGTACTGGTGTTCAATCATTCAGTTGATCCTGACTCTTTGTGACCCTGTGGTCCATACTGTCCATGGGGTTTTCTTGGCAAAGATGCTAGAGTGGTTTACTATTTACTTCCCTAGTGGATTAAGGCAAACAGAGATTAAGTGACTTGTCCAGGGTCACATAGTTAGTAGAGGCCAGATTTACACTCAGCTCTTTCTGATTCCAGGCCCAGCACTGTATCCACTAACTGCCCAAGGGATGTCCAGCAGAGATCTTAAATTCAACGTATTCAGAACCAAACTCATTATCTTTCTCTCTAAATCCTCCCCACCTCCTACCTTCCCTATTACTGTAGAGGTCAACAGTACACTTAGTCCCTCAAGCTCATGACCTAGGTATCTTTCTCAACTCCTCACTATTTTTCATCCCCTGTATCCAATCTGTTGCTAAAGAGTGTTGACCTCATGTTTCTAAGGTGTCTCCAATATGGCCCTTTCTTTCCTCTGACACTGCCACCACTGTAACGAAGACCTTCATCACCTCATGCCTGGACTGTTGAATAGCCTGATGGTGGGTCTGCCTGCCTCAGGTCTCTCTCCACTCCAGTTCAGTCTCCTTTCAGCCACTGTAGTGATTTTCCTTAAGCACAGGTTCAACCATGTCACCTTCCTACTCAATAAACTCCAGTGACTCCCTATCAACTTCAGGATCAGGTACAAGATCCTCTGGTGCTCAAAGCCTTTCATAACCTAGTTCCCTCCTACCTTTCTAGTCCTCTTACACTTTACTCTCACCATGTACTCTTCTATCCAGGGACACTGGCTTTTGGTTATTTCACAACCAAGACACTCCATCTTTGGACTCCAGGCATTTTCTCTGGCTGTGTCCCATGCCTGGAATGCTCTTCTTCCACATCTCCACTTACTGGCTTCCTTTCTTTTCTTCAAGTCCCAAAAAAGATCCCAATGAGTCTCTCCCCTTCTTAATTCTAGAGCTTTCCCTTTGTTAATTATTTCTTATTTAGCCTGTGTGTAGCTTGTTTGTACATGTTCGTTTGCTTGTCACTCCCATCACATTGTGTCCTCCTTCAGGGCAAAGCTATTTTTTAACCTCTTTTTGTACTCCCAGTTCTTAGCCATAGTCCCTGGCACATCACAGGCATTTAATCTTTATTGACTGGCTGGCTCGCTGTCCTGATGGCCACTTTTTCAGTTTTATGTTAAAACAAAAAATGCTGCTACAAATATTTTTGTGCATATAGGTCTCTCTCTCTCTCTCTCTCTCTCTCTCTCTCTCTCTCTCTCTCTCTCTCTTTCTCTCTCTCTCTTTATTTTCTAGAATGTGTCCTAAGATTAAATTTCTTCTGTTCCTTGAGGGTGTTTTGGGATTTACTCCTGTCCGAAGTGTCAGCTTCCCTGCATTGTAGGTTGGATCTGCACTGAGCTAGGCCAGAGTTGCACTTTTTATATGAAGGTGAGCTCTTTGGTACTCAGCTCAGCTCAGCACTGGGCCGTACATGAGAAATGAATCACTGTTTAGCTCTTGGGTGTTGTACAACACAGGAAAGCAAATAAAGGAATTATGGGGTAGGTGCAGGCAGAAGTCATTACATGTCTGAAATTGAGAAAGACCCTTTGTTAAATGAACTAATGCTGAGTGAAGTGAGCAGAAATAGGAGAACATTGTACACAGTAACAGCCACCATGTGTGCTAACTGGCTTTGATAGACTTAGCACCTCTCAGCAATACCAGGGTCTGAGACAACTCCAAAGGACTCCTAATGGAAAATGCTATCTATCCACATTCAGAGAAAGGCGAAACATACCATTTACTCTCCTTTTCTTCTGTTGTTTTGTTTCCTCTTTCTCATGGTCCTTCCCATTAGTTCTAATTCTTTACATCATGATTAATGTGAAAAAATGTTTAATATGAATGTATAAGTAGAGTCCATATCAGATTGCACACCCTCTAGGGGAGGGGGAAGAAAAAGAGGAGAAAATGTAAAACTCAAAATTTTATGAAAGTGAATGTTGAAAACTAAATATATATAATTAAAAAAAGAATGAGCACAAAGATAACCTAGGGGCAGCTAGGTGGCTCAGTGAATACAGCTCTGGGCCTGGAGTCAGGAAGACTTGAGTTCAAATTTTGCCTCAGACCCTTAATAGCTGTGTGACCCCAGATCAGTCACTTAATCTCTGTTTGCCTTCATCCCCTGGAGAAGGAAATGGCAAATCACTGCAGTGACCTTGCCAGGAAAATCCTGTGGACATTAGTGCCTACAGGAAAGAGTTGGACATGACTGGACAACAGCGACAATAGATAATTTAGAGGCTAAGATAGTGAGAGGATTAGAGACCATTCCATAAAACAGTCAATTGAAGGAAAGGAGTGTTGAAGCCAAGATGGTGGAAGAACAGCTGAGCTCTCTCCCATAATACCTCCAAACAGATTTAGAAAGTTGTAATTGTGAAATCTATGAAAAAAAATCACAGTGAGTCATTTTTCCAACCCCAGAGGTCTGCAGATACTGGGTATAGGGTGTAGCCAGGAATAACCGAAAGAGCATTCCTGTACAAGTACAAAAATGGGAATCAAATTGTGCCCCAGGGCAAGAAGAGTCTTACAGGAGAGTGAGACCTTGTACAGGATGCAGGAACAGCTGCCAGCTGTCAGTGATGTGGCTTACTACCCAGTCACAGACTCAAGATGGACTGAGGAGGGGACCTCTACCTAGGTGTGATTCACCAGGATGAGGAGACATCGCAGGTTCTAGTACAGAGCAAGGACCAGTTTCAGAAGTAAACTGTGGAGGTGTTGCTCAGACCCCAGAAGAAGGACAGGGTCTCAGTTTCAGCCTCCAGCCCAATCTGAAATATGTTAGTGGAATAACCAGGACAGGAATCCAGACCAAAGGGAAGCCTGTAGTTCTTACTCACTAGCCAACAAAGGCTCGATCCAGCAGCATCTGGAGCTGGCTCTGCCACTTATTACCTAAGTGACCTTGGGAAAGGGATTTAACCTTCCTAGTTCTCAGTTTCCCCATCTATAAAATGAGGGGATTGGACCAGGTGGTTTGTACAGTCTCTTTCTGCTCTATATCTATGATCTTATGACCCTATTGCCTGCCTGGTAAAACCAGAACAATCTGGAATCACGTTCTAAGGACCCGCCATCTTGCTACCAGTTCCCAATATAACAAGTTATGAAAGAGCCTCCTTTTCATCCTTTCTCCTTGGCCTGTCCATACTTGTCGTTGAGTTTTCTTTGTGAAAATAAAGACATTGTAAGCATATATGACAAAGTAAAGCACTCCTACTCACTAATCCCACCTTTAGTCACTGGAACCAAAAACTCTTCCTTAGTGTTTCTGGAGATCCATGCCCATTTCTGATGCCCTTCCATTATTGACTTTCTTAGTTTGCCTCCGCAAACACTCTGAAAACTGACAGCTTTGACTGTCAAGTGTAATCATTTGTACAAACAAAAAACCAAACCAAAACAAGGACTGTTCATGTCATTATTTTATTCCAGGATTTCCTTTAGGACACTTGTGCTGGCAGCACTCCCTGATCTGTGTGAAGCATGCCAACTCACAGAGTTCATCCCCAAGCCCAGGTAACATGACCAGTCTGTGAAATCCTCTCCTACCTACTCTGCACCGAAGAGCACCAACATTAGCCAGCTCCATCAGGGAGACTGCCAGAAAGACACAACAAAAGAGCTTAGAGACGCAGCCAGTTACTTTCTGCTAATATCTCCAGGACCAGGTTATTTCAAGGATCACTTTGTGGTTTAGTCATTTTTCAGTCATGTTTGACTATTCCTGATCCCACTGGGGTTTTCTTGGCAAATATGCTAGAATGGTTTGCCATTTCCTTCTCCAGCTCATTTTCACAGATGAGGAAACTGAGGCAAACAAGGTTAAATGACATGCCCAGGGTCACACAGCTAGTGAATGTTTGAGGCTAGATTTGAACTCAGGTCTTCCTGACTCCAAGTCTAACACTCTATCCACTGTGTCATGTAGCTGCCCTAATGGTCACTGAGGTCTTACCAAATATTGCTTTCTACTAGACTATAAGCTCCCTGAAGGCAGGGATCAAGCATGTTGATCTTTGTGCTCTCTGCAGGGCTGAAAACCTATAGTAGGTGTTTCATGGGACACATGTGGGCTGCATGCAAACTTGGTGTGTGCTCCTTGTGACACTTGGGTTATTGGAGTATCAGCGGCAGCTCATAAGCAACCCATATGGTGCAAAAATAATGTGTCACTATACTAATTTCCCAAAGAGGTCATGCAATATCTAAATTGTCCAACAGATGTCACCATACTCAAGCCTCTAGCCAAGTGGTCCCATTGGTGTTACTCAGACACATGAAGGAAATAGCCTTCCTAAAACGTTCCTGTATCCCCATTGGCCACCAGAGAATGCTCATGATAATTATTCACCTTCCTACTACTTTTATTCCAACAAGGCTTTTTGCAACAGCACTGAGTTCTGAATTTAAGCTAAGTCATGAAAATTAAACATTAAAATATCAAACTCTTTAACTCAACTCCATCCCATATTTGGAATTTCTTCCCTCAGTCCACATAATATTCACATAACAAAGTCCATTTCAATTTGCTGGTCACTAAGTCCCCTAAAGTCCCCATCCTATTCTCCAGATTATTTTTCTTTAAATAGAAACAACCATCCCTAACCTTTAATTCTCACAGAGAAAGCACCTAACAAAGAAGACCCAACCAGTAAAAAAAACACTGTGGTGCCATGAATCTGGAGTTTTAAAGCTCGGGTTTGATTTCCAACTCTGGCAGCAAGGGAAGCAGTGTAGTGCAATGCTTAGAGTGATAGGTTTGGCATTAGAGTGATAGTTTGGCATCAGAGAGACCCAGTGTGAATCCTAGTATTACCAGTATGTGTGTGTGTGTGTGTGTGTGTGTGTATGTATGTGTGTGTGCTTATGTGACCTGGACAGGTTAAATTGCATCTCTCTCTGGACCTCAGTTTCCTTCTCTATAAAAAGAGGGTATTGGCTTCTAAAATCCCTTTTAGTTTTAAGTCTGTGATCCTTAGTTCTTGGGCAAATCACTTAAAGTCTATTTTCTCATCTGTAAAATGGGAATAGTAATGTTTTGTTGTCATGAAGACTGAATGAAATAATGTGTGTGAAAGTGCTTCAAAGACTCTTTGGTGCTAGATAAATGTAAGATGTATCAGACCCCCTTCCAAAATTTTGCTACAACAAATGACTTCATTGTTTTATGATATGCATTAAGTTCCTACAATGTGCAAGATTCTGTGCTAGGTATTGTACAATATTCAATAGACTCTAACATATTGAGAGGAACTACTTTGGCCTCCAGGAGTCTCAAACAAACATAATAGAATTTTAAATTCTTCTCCCTCACCCGGGGTTTCATAGCGGGGGAAAAAGTCTTCTCCAAGAATTAATCCACTGGGGTAGCTAGGTGGCACAGTGGGTAAAGCATTGGACCTAGAGTCAAGAGGACCTGAGTTAAAATATGACCTCAGACACTTGACATTTACTAGCTGTCTGACCCTGGGCACACTTAACCCGTTACCTCCTAAAAACAAAAAAAGAGTTAATCACTTGTTCCATGTTATAGATTATTGAGTATGCCTGTTCACCATCCATATGAAAAAACTCCTTTTAAATGCCTTATCATTCAACTGCCTATTCCGGGGTCCCTAGAGTCTCTCCACTAGGATCATGAATGTAGAACTAGAAGGAACCTGTGAGGTTATCTAGTCCAATCCCCTCTTTTAACAGTTACAAAAACTGAGGCCAAAGAGAAGTTACATGATTTGCCCAAAGTCACACAGGTAGTAAGTGACAGAACCAAGATGTGAATCCAGGACCTTTGACTCAAAAATCCAATTGTTTTAGAAAATTCTTCCAGGTAAACAACAGAGTTGATGGCTTAATTCCAGTCATGAGTAGTCTGAATAAAAGACACCTTTTCTTGGACATTGTCTGTATCATAAGAAATCCCAGTCTTCACTCATTTCCTTACTACAGTCATAACTAGGAATCTTTTTACACCTAAAGCAATACCACAAACCACATACAGAAGAAATAGATCAAACAGTATCCTTCCTTGAGAGAGAGGGGTTAGACACTGCCCTGTGGGGATATAGAGGCCACTGACCTTAGGGGGCAAAGACCCATGGCTAGCCACAAGGCCACCTCTAGGTAAGCTTCCCATTTCCTCTATCCCCCCAAAAGAGGACCATCTTGTAGCCCCCATCAAGTAATAATTCCTAACTATGCCCAAAGGGCTACAAAAATGTGCATACCCTTTGACCCAGCAAAATTGCTTCTTGGACTGTGTCCCCAAGAGATCATTAAAAAAGGAAAAAGGTCCCATACGTACAAAAATTTTTATAGCACCTCTCTTTGTCGTGGCCAAGAATTGGAAATCGAGGGAATGCCCATCAGTTGGGGAATGGCTGAACAAGTTGTGGTATATGAATGCGATGGAATACTATTGTGCTATAGGAAACGACGAAAGGAGGATATCAGAAAAACCTAAAAAGACTTATATGAACTGAAGCTGATCGAAATGAGCAGAACCAGGAGAGCATTATACACAGTAAGAGCCACAGTGTGCGAGGACTGTTTCAGATAGACTTAGCCCTTCACAGCAATGCAAGGACCTAAAACATTCCCAAAGGACTCGAGGCAAAATGCCAATCGCATCCAGAGAAAGAATTATGGAACTGGAACACAGAATGAGGCAGACTATTTTCTCTTGTGTTATGTTTTGTTTTGGTTTGGTTCCTCTCATTCATTTTAATTCTTCTATGCAACATGATTAATGTGAAAATGTGTTTAATGAGAATGTACATGTAGAACCCATATAAGATTGCATGCCATCTCAGGGAGAGGGAGAAAGAGGGGCAGCAAATTTAAGCTTATGGAAGTGATTGTTGAAAATTGAAAACCAATTAATTTTTAAAAAAATGTAATAATTTCTGATAACTAGCTGCTAAGGTCAGTGATTTGTTTACATTTAACTTCCAAGAAGCCTGATTCCTCCTGCAGTGGAGTGGCTAACCTCACAGCAACCAGCTAAACGTTATTGGAGAGGAAGGAACCTGAAATCTGACAGCACCTGCTCTCCACTTAATGGAAAACTTTTAGTGTTTCCAATTAGTGTTGGAAAGGTTATGGGCTGTCTCTTTCTAGTCATCCTGTTTTACAGAGGAGGACACTGAGGCTCCAGAGAAGAAGAAATCACTTGTCCGAGGTCACAAAGGAAATTCATTCAACTTTTACTTTTATTGAGGCTAAATTAAAGTAGTTCATTGAAACCTAAATCTCACAGGCTATCAAAGTCTGAAGAGACCTTAGAACCAGCCTTGTCCATTCTGCAGATCAGGAAACAGAGACCCAGAGTTAGTATGAGAGTGTGAACTAGAACCAAGTTCTCTTCACTCATAGTGTAGCATTTTTCAGCCAAGTTGTTGAAATTTGGTCTCCTAGGGGACACTGACTCTCCCAGGGCACAGGTACTTGATCTCAAGGCAGAGGTCAACTCTCTGACTTGAGTGGAGGTGCTCCTCAGTCCTTCCAAATATTTCCCACCCCTAAGGTTATGCACTGCCCAGGTCCCTACTGGTGGGAACATTTTAGAAATGAATATGGGCAATTTTTCTAGGGAAAGTAAAGGTCCCTAAGATGAGAATATCCTAAGTCTCCCCAAGAGGTCAGGCAGGGCTAAGGACCCAACTCCCTATCCTAGCCTTAACCCATCTCCAGCTCCACTGATTCATAGTGGATGTGGGCACTATTCTGTCCTCTCTCTAAGTAAGGGCTACTGCTGTCAGCACCAAGGGCACCAGCTAGCTTGGCCTACGTCAGAGGCAGGGTTGGTCCTCTCTTTCCATCCTAGGTCAACAAAGAGTCATGGTTTTGCAGGCCCTGATCTTTATTGTCTCTCTCTCTTCCTCTGTCTCTCCCTCTCTGTCTCTCCATCTCTCGCTTTCTCTGTCACTCTCTGCTCTCTCTGTTTCTGTCTCTGACTCTGTCTCCATCTCTCTCCCTCTCTCTCTTCTTACACAAGGAAGCCTCTGAGATAGAGCCAAATATGGATTTTGAACCAGGTTTGCTTCTGCTGGAATTCTCTTCCTTTCACCTACTCTTCCCTTTGCAGCATTGCCCCTCCACCATCTTCATCCCTTAGAAGGTACAAGCATTGTTATCCAGCCCCTTATGTTTTCTCCCCTGAGCCAGCCCTGATTGCTGAACATTCGTTCCACCTCTGCTCCCTGGGAACCTTGAGCAGGAGGGGGAGGAAGCAAATAGTTAGTTTGAAATTTCCATTGCTCTTTCATCTCTCCAGAGAATCCTACCAATTTGGCAATATTATTCCGGCTGACCCTTGCTCTGCATTGAGAGCTGAAAACCAGCTCTGCCCTTTGCTCTCTGGGGAAGCTTGGGCAAACCACTTAGTACCTAAGGGGCATCTCAGCTTCCTCATCTCTCAGATCTAGGGGTTGGACTAGAATCTAGTCATGAGATGGTCTTTTCCAGTTCCACTCCAGTCTGTGAAGGCTCAGTCCTTCCTGATCTACAAGTCATGGGCACTCAACTCAGCTAGAAACAATGCTGGATTTGGAGCCAGAGGGCTTGGGCTGGAATCTCATCTCTGGCACCTTCTGCTTGTGTAATTTGGGGCAAATCAATGAAACTTTCTGGGCCTGAGTTTCCTTATTTGTAAAATGAGAGGGTTGCACTACATGGCCTCTGTGGTTCTTTTGATGAGGGCTGGAAGGGGGGTGGTACAGGAACGCTAAGACTAGAATTCCCTTCATGGGTTGTCTGGAGAAGAATTCATGGACTCAAGCACTGCTGAGGTCAAGGTAAAGATTTATTACACGTTTCAGTGGGCAAGAGTTTTTAGGGAACCTGCAACCTTAGAGGGTACAGGTGAAGTTTATGTAGGATATTCTATAATAAAACATATGCCAAATATGCTAACTAGGTGCTTGGGGGGGTGGGAATTAGGGAGTGGTTAGCTCTTAAAGGAACATGCACTTTTGGTACCTACTGCATATGTATTTTACCCAGAGTTCATGGGGAAATAGCCCAAGGGCATGGAGGTGTGGTTTCAAGCCTGGAACAGAACTAATTCAACTAGCTGTCAGGGCTGACTAAGAAATATCAGGCTGCTCTCATCAATGTCCTGCTAGACAAGATAAATGTAAGGGAGTATACGTATGTCTAAGTCTAGGATACATATGATTGGTCAGCGAGTAGTAAATGTCGTTACGACCCAGCGCACAGCCCGTTCAGCCAGCACACAGCTAGTTCCGTCTAATAAGTTCTGTAGGTGCAGCTGGCTGCTGTATCAGGAAGGGAGATAGTGGTTGTTGCTGAGGCAAGCTGTTCTTGGGCTGAGGAGAAACTGCCTAGGACAGTGTTTGCGGCTAGGGAGAGATGTGCTTTTTAAAGAGAAATGTGACTAGAATTTTGGCCCAAGCGCATACACCCAAGCACCACATCACCTTTCCTGCTCTGAATCTAAGATAACTGTACCTCTGTGAAGTTGTCTTTATGTCCAGCTGTTTCTTAACGCAAGGATGTTCCCACATACCAGAGTATTCATGACTATTTCTTCTCTTGTAGGCAGAAGAAGTCACTCCTTTCTCCTTTGCAAAGGAAAAACCTGTGAATCTGAATCATGAAAAAGGTGACATTTCTATTTTCGCAAAAATAAATAAAAGGGCCCTGCCAAACAGCAGTCAATTAATCAATGGAAGCTTGGGTGATGAATGGGTGCAATGGCAAAAATCAGGAGACTGTGAAGCAGGCATTTGGACAGGGAACCCAAAAAAAACAAACAAACACCCATGTTTCCTCCATGCTTAAGCCAAAGACTGAGATGGAGCTCAAATAGAATGTTCAGAATGTAGTTCCAGGGAATCTTTTCCTAGATGTGTTGATGGAACACAGCTTGTTTTTCAGACTTTTTGGGTAACTAAGTATTCTTATACTGGCACTAATACACTCATGGTTCCTGTTGCTTAGCGCATGGAGGGGGGAGGCGGGAAACCTGGGGCCTTGAGGCTGCATGTGGCCCTCTAGGTCCTCAAGTGTGACCCTTTAACTGAATCCAAACTTGACTGAACAAATCCACTTAATAAAAGAATTTGTTTCCTAAAACTTGGACTCAGTCAAAAGGCCACACCCGAGGACTTAGAAGGCCACATGTGGCCTCAAGGCTACAAGCTTCCCACCCCTGGCTTAAAGCAACGAATTCTCCCTCTTTTTCTGTTTTCTGCTTTCAATGAATGTCTTCAGTATTTGGCAGCCTAGGCAGAGGTACAGGATGCTGCAGAGGGCCTGTGGGTAGAAGACAGCACGGGGGTGGGTCCCTGTCATTTTGGGAAGATATTTGCAGCTAGGGGGTTCAGAGGAGATAGTGCTGCACTTGGGAGTCAGAAAGGCCTGAGTTCAAATTCTCCTTGACAAGTTACTTAATCTCTCAGCCTCAGTTTCCTTATCTGTCAAATAAGAATAATAATAGCTCCTACTTTACAAAGTTGTTATAAGGATTATGAGATAATATTTGTTAGGAACTTTGCAAACCTCCAAGTGCTATCTAAATGTTAACTCTTATTGATAACTGGGATCTTCCTCTAGTCCTGGAGCTGTGAGAAGCATAATTGGGTTGTGGTGCTTTTCCCAAGGGAACCAGAGAGTGGGAAGGAGCTGGTGCATCTTGGTTAACACTGGCCTAGATAGAGTGGAGTCAGGCCACGGGAGAAGCTTCTTGAGGTTTGGGGGATGCTTGCACCTCTAGCGTCTGTAGCATTAGAGACTTCTTTCTGCTATACCGAGAGGGAGTCCCCACACACATGTGCAGCTTCAGAGTCACAGTTCCAGTTACTTTAGGGACTTGTCAGGGCCTACAACATGCACCAGAATTAGAGCAGTGAGTAACTATGAAAACTATACTCAGATCTGGCCTACAGTACTTACATATATAAGTGTGTGCATTTGTATGTACAGGGCAACCAGGTGGTAAGGTGGAGACAGTGCCAGGTCTGGAGTTAGAAAGGTCTTCTCTTTATGAGTTCAAATCTGGTCTCTGACATTTACTAGCTGTGTGACCCTGGGCGAATCACTTAACCCTGTCTGCCTGAGTTTCATCATCTCTCAAATGAGCTGGAGAAGGATATGGCAAACCACTCCAGTATCTTTGCCAAGAAAACCCCAAAATGGGGTCAAGAAGAGCCAGACAGAACTGAAATGACTCAACAAGAACAACAGTATTGAATTGGATTGCACTGTGAATACTACATGTGCATAGTAGATACGTCTCACTTTAAGCAATAGAAGTGTTCCTGAAAAGTTGAGGGCATATTGTATTTTTATAAATCAAATAACATTTCACAACAGCGGAGGAACATACTCTTTAAAGAAATCCTTATGATGAATACTTCAATGAGGTAAAAAAAATGGCTATTTCTTTCATCCTTTATACATCCAGAAACAAAAGTGGGGAAACAAAATTACCAAATACCCCAGACCCAAATTTTTCAAGCCTAGTAGAAAGTAAAGGGAAACCTGGGAGTATCCAAGGTCCATTCTTGTCCATGGTGAAGTCAGCTATAATCTAAACATCTCATATATCTGATCTATGGGGTGAGCATCTGTTAAGCACATAATCAAGTCCCGATAGCAATCTGGCTATTGCATCTGAAAACAAGAGTTAGATTACCTTTCTACTGAAGTTACCTGGATTTGTGTCTCCTTAGTTTCAGTAAGATGGCCTCAACTGATTTACTTGCTTAGAAAGACAAATATTTGCCTGCTGTTCAAACTAAATCATAGCCTTGGCTCTTTCCCCAACAGAAAGATTCTGTCTCCAAAGTCCAAAACCCCTTTTCTGGGGTGGGAGCAAGGAGGGGAGAGAGTAAGGACAGGGAAGAGCCCTCTCCGAAATTCTTTTGCATGTTCATTCCTCAATTGTCAAATTCTTGTAAAAGGTAACAAGAATATCATTCCCAGCCTGGTTATATCACTTTACACTAAGCCCCCAAGAGCCACTGCCAAATTAAGTCCCAAGGATAAGGATATCAGGTTAATCCTGTAGGATTGAAGCCCGAAGGCTGCCTGATGTTGTATTTATGAACCTATCCAGTTGGTATTTAGGTTAGCTCCCATGTGCGCTCTTAGATTTACAGCTGAAAGGACTTTAGAGATTGCTCAATGCAGCTCCCTCCCTATATAGTTTTTCTAAGGATCAACCCAATCATAATCAGCCGAGATAGAACTTGAACCTAGGTCTTCTGAACTCCAAGTCCAGGATTCTTTCTGTGACAGACGCTACGGAACCTACAAGCAAATCAAATTAGCTACAAGATTTCGCATCTTAATTAAACTTGAGGTTGTTATTCCTTGTCCGAGGCTATTCCTCCCCCAAGTTGTTTGTTTAACTGTTTATCACACCCAAAGCCAGTGAAATCGAATTTGTGAGAAACATCTACAGCATCTACATCTACCGCCTCAACGAACGTCTCCTAAGCTTTTTCAGTCTGTGCTGTACTCACCAATTTGGGCACACATTCTGAAACTAGGGGCAGCAATAAATACTCAAGCATATTGCTTACAACAAAGGTGGAACATATGAGCATTATTGTCAAACAAACTTATTTTATATTCAACAAAAAATTATTAAACGCATTGGGATGCTCCCAGAAAAGAAATAGAACCTACCCTCAAGGACTTTACCTTCTTCTGGGGGCTTTCAATACATAATGAGTAAGTAGATCAATGTATGAACAAATAAAAAATTTCTGGATACAGGAAGCACGAACAACCTAGGAGAACAAGAAAACAGAGGGTCACAGAATTTAAGTGATTTGCCCAAGGTCAACCAGATGGCAAAGGATGTCAGCCCTGCGCTCTCCACCATGTTGCATTTGTCCCTGCCCCAGCCACCTGTTCACACACACACACACACATACGCATACACACACACACAAATACACAGTCATGTACACATACATTCTCTCTTTCTCACACACACACACACACACACAAAACATTGTGTTGATAGATCAATTATCCTCAGCTGCTGTGTCATCCTGGAACTTTCCTCAGTGTCTGGGGCTTCACCCTGGAACATCCAATCACTTCCTGGACCTTCTCAACTTGGAACATCATCTTCATCCCACTAGAGAGTCCCCCTTGAGGGCCTCCGTCTTGTGGAGGGCCTGCTCCAGACTCTTCCTGACTATAAGTCTGCCTCTTCACACCAGATGCATTGATGCTCTCCCCTCTCTTTTAGCTCGTTTCCCCCTTCCATTGCCAGCTCTTTGAGGGTAGGGATTGTCTTTATTTTTGCTTGTATTTGCACTCTGAGCACTTAGTGCCTAGTTTGCTGCAAGTCCTCCACAAATGCTTGTTTCTTTCCTTCTGCCTGTCCTCCTTAAATGAAGTGTTTTCATTTACCCATTCCATTGGGGGAATTCTTCACATGCTTGGGTAGACATCCCCCTAACTCATCGATGGGTTTGAGATCTCTTGGTTACTCTCAACCTGGCTTAGTTTGTCTTCCAGAGTATGGTACTGCACATGCTACAGCTTCTTGGAGCCACAAGTGAGAGTTAGTAGGTGAACATCAAAGGTGGATGAACAGTGGATGAAGTGTAAATAAGGTAAATGATAAGAGACATTCCCTGATACAACGATCAGGTGAGAACACATCTCAATCAATCAGTCTATCAAAGGCCTTAGAGTAAGTAAGAAAAGTCATCAAATGCCTTTGGATGATCTGGAGTGCCTGGTTCAGATTGGCTGAGGAAGCCTAGTCATGCCCTGTGAGTCATCTATTGAAAAATCCAGCTAGTTCAGAACCCAAGAGATCCAAGAATCTGGCAGCAGAGAGGAGAGAGAAATGCCCCCAAAATGGAACCACTTTAGGGGAAGGAGAATGCCTCAAACCTAGCCTTGACCTCCCCTTAGCTCTGGCCAGAGGAAGACGTCACGAGCTTGAGGTGGTCTGGCAGATTTGACCCTTTCCTTCCATCAGTGTCCTAGCAGCACCTTGGTCAAGTACAGACTGAACAATATAAGGAAAGCCAATTCAAGGCCCTACAAACAATGATAATGATAGCAGTAATGGTTTTTATGCAGCACTTACTGTGCACCAGGCATTGGGAGAAGCTCTTCACAATTATTATCTCATTGAATTCTCACAACAACCCTGGGAGGCAGCGACTATTATTATCCACATTCTACAGATAAGCAATCTGAGACAAATAGGGGTTAAGCGACATGCCTAGGGTCACACAGTAGGGTGTCTGAGGCTGAATTTGAACTCAGGTTTTCCTGATGCCAAGCCTGGCTGTTATCTCTACCTAGCTGCCCCCAAAGAAGAGGGAGAAACTATACCATACCTAAGGGGAAAAGTTAGAAGGCTAGCAAAAGAGCTTCCAGGATATATGTTTGCCATGCATACTCTAAGCTAGAGCCCACTTTCCCCTTAACTTTATATTTGTGGAAGAGTGTGTTGCTGACTTTCAGAGGGTATTTTATGCCAAACATTTTTACCATACCATCTTAATAGGGTGTATGGGGTATTTAGGAAGGACTAGCACCTCTGGTGTGAGCACTGACTGAGCCCTTGTTAGGGCTGTTCATTTGCCCTTGATGTTCACCTGTGGCTCCAAGAAGCTGTGGCATGTGCAGTGGCCATACCCTGGAAAACCTGTCTTGGAAGACAAACTAAGCCAGGCTGAGGGTAACCAAGAGGTCTCAAACCCATCAGTGAGTGAGGGGGATGTCTACCCAAGCATACGAACACTTCCCCCAGTGGAATGGGGAAATGAAAACAATTTGTTTCAATAACCATGAAGGTGGCTAAAGCAGGCATTGTGGAGCACTTAGAGCTTTATCAGACATCAAAGACCCCAAGGTCATCCACTGTGTCCTGGGCCATCACAAGTTGTCTTGACTTTTGTCTTTGAGGACTCTAGAAGAAGGAGTGAGGCTGATGATTCTGTGTAACTCAGCCTCACTTAAATCCAATTCACATCCAAGTCAAGACATCACCAGGGCAACATCATCAGTCCTCTCGGAAAATGAAGGACAAACAGCAATGACTAGCTTAATAAAGAGAAAACCATGCCCTTTTCTAAAAGCTAATTGTCTGGTTGACTGATTGATACTAGCCAATAATCATGGAGAGAAGCATATTGGTTGGGACTCCTGAGCTATATCACATTAGAAAGATACCACCTAATCCTTCAGTGCTAACTGTAGAACACTGAGGGAAGATATAGCCAGTCTTGCATTAGGGACCTGACCTGTTGGTCTAGGGGAGTTTAGGATAAGAACCCCTAAAGGCTGTATATACTACACATAATAACTCTGAATTGTCAAAACAATTTTCTAATTGTTTAAAACAATTGTTTTAATTGCCAATTAAAAATTGTCAAAATTGTCTCAATTGTCAAAACAATTTTCAAATGAGCTAAAACGTTCTAATAAATTAATTTCTTTCTAATTTATATATCAATAATCTTTTGAAAGTGGTCCATTAACAATGCAAACAAAGTACATTTCCTGGCAGAGAGGGACTTGCGTAGCTCAATGAAATTTTGAGCTTTGTCATGCAGATTTATCGATGGACAGGTCGCAGTGAAGAGTTCTGATCTACCAGAGAAGGAAATGACAAATCACTCCATTATCTTTGCCAAGAAAACCCTATGGACAGTATAAACTCATAAAAGAAGTGACACCAGAAGATAAGTCCCTGAGGTGGACAGGTGTCCAACATGTTACCAGAGAAGAGGGAAGGACAACTGCAAGTAGCTGCGGTACTGATGAAATAGCTGGAAGCTCAGCTGCAGATGTGTCTGGCAATGAAAGGAAAGTCTGATGCTGTAAAGCTCAACACTGCATAGGAACCTCAGCGTAAGAGCTATGAAACAAGGCACGATGGATGTGGTCAAACAGGAGACAGAAAGATTAAATATTACTATCCTGGTTGTCAGTGAACTTGAGGGAATGAGAATAGGTGAGCTTAATTCAGTGGTCATTACTCATATACTACTGTGGCCAAGAATCCCGTAGAAGAAATGGAGAAACCCTCCGTGAGCAAAAAGTGAGAAAAGCAGTGATAAGCTATAATCTCAAAAGTGACAGAATGATATCTGCTCAAATCCAAGTCAAGCTTGTATATGCCTGATTAAAAAGGATAGAAATCTTACAGGGGTGTGATGTGGTTTTGGGTGAGAGGCTGCCTAGAGGGAAAGCAGGTAGCTTGAATGGAAAAAGGGACAGCCCCAACACAGGAGGAGCAGCCAGAGACTGATCCAGAGATAGGGAGGATAGACTATACTGGTCCTGATGACTGAACCCCCAGAGTCGTAGGGCCCATGAACGCTGCTCCATGACTAAGATTGTCCTTTTTGCCCTTTCTTTTTGTCTCTCTCCCAGGATTCACTCATTTCCCCAGGCTATAGAATAGATGATCCCCTTATGCTGATGGATGTCTTTCTGTCCTAGCCCCTTGCCTTTTCTCTAGATCTCCTGTCTCTCATATTTTGTGGGAACTTCCCCATTCACACAGACATCTCCATCTCTTTAAAGTAGACACGCTCAGAATTTCTGAGCTTCCACTCAGGCTTCAAAGGGATGCCATTACAAAAGTAGAGATGATGTTCATATATTTCCTGGATCCATATCCTTATAACTATTAAGTGCAAGACACTATACTAGACATTGGGTTTACAAAGACAGAGATGGAAGAGTCCCTATCCTCAAGATGGGGTTGGGGAGAGAAGAACAGAGAATGTAGCACCTGGAATGTAGCAAGCTCATAACAGCACTTTGTCATTCATTCATTCACCATACAATGTGTCTTCCAAAGAACTAGCTCAAAGAAGACCGAAAGAGGAAACAACTAGCATTTGAGGCTTATGAGTCTTTAGAGGAGGCGCCGAGATGAGAGGGGAGTGGAGCCCAATAATAGAACATGATGTTGTGTATATGCACAGAATATAGAGCCCAGGGAATGGCTGATATTCCAATTTGAAAATGTGGAGTTTGTAAGATGAAATAAAATTGGGAAATTAGATTGAAGCCAAATCATGGAAGGTCTTAAATGGCTGGCAAAGGAGGGCTGTAAAATACTTTTAATGGGGAGTCATGGAAGAATTCTGAGCAGGGGACCTCAGACCCTGCCCTAGTAAAAGCTTATTGTGGCACATTGTTGGTGTGAAGGAAACACAGACGAAGAGAGATAGATTAGGAAACTATTCTAAACATCCTGGTGAAAGGTGATAGGTGTGGTGGTTGTGTGAGTAGAAAGAAAGGGACGCACATGAATGATAGGGAGACAGGAAGAATCAATAGAGCTTGAAGGAGTCAATATGGGGTAAAACCAGGGTTCTCAGAACTCTTCTGTGTCATGTACTTCTTTGGCAATCTGATGAAACCAGTGAATTCTTTCTCATAAGTAATATTTTAAAATGTATAAAATAAAATACATAGAATTACAAAGGAAACCAATTCTATTGAAATATATATATATATACACACACATATGTTCACAGACCCCAGACTAAAAACCTAGTCATAGAGGGAACAGTCAAGGATCTCTCTAAGATTACGAACATGAGTGAATGAGAGGATAGTAGATAAGAAGGTTGAAAAGGAAGTAAATTCAGGGGTAGGGTGGAAAGGTAACAAGGAAAAGAATTTCATTTGGTCATGGTGAGTTTGAGAAATTAATTCTGGCTATATAGAGGCAGCACAGTACTGGGTCTGGAGTCAGAAAGCGCTAAGTTCAAATCCAGACTGTGTGACCTTGGACAAATCATTTGACCTCCATTTCCCATGGCAATCACTCCTAATCCTTGACAAAAATCACCCCATAGAAGGTAGGATCCACGGGGTCACAAAGAGTTAGGCACGACTGAACAACAAAATGTAGATTTGGAAGTCCTCTGTGTAGAGAGGATAATTGAATCCATGGAAGTTAAGATTTCCAAGGTGGGGAAAAGAGTGGAGAGAAAAGAGAAGGGGACCCAGGAAAGCTTCCTGATTCTTCTTCCATTTGGATCATCATCCACATCATCCTCCTACTTTAAAAGGGTCTAAGGGTGGATCCATGGGCAAGAAACGCTTTGAGGAATACTTTTGAGAGTAAATCTCTCCACATGTCTTCTGATTTGCGGTGTGATGGAAGGAATGCTGGATTAAAGGCTAGGAGTCTTGAATTCTGACTTTTCAAATAACAAATAGTGAAACCTTAGGCAAGTCACTTCACTCTGGATCTCAGTTTCTTATCTGTAAAAGGAGCATGAACTAGATACTGACCTGCCAGCTCTAAATCTATCATCAAGTGGTCCTTCCAATTCTAATATTTTGCCTGTCTATAATCCTTTACAACTCCAGCATTCTTGGAACCTAATGTCCTCCCAGATGAAGGACTATTCATTTTGTTATTCTCTGCTGCCCCCTTCGGGACAAAAATGATCCCAATGTTTGCATTTGATCTGATGAGGTATAGCCATCCAATGAAGGCTAGAGAAGATAGAGTAGGCAGGGAAGGGAAAGGCAGACTACTAGAACTGAGCTCCTTCTGATGGGTGAACCAACCCCACAACATGGTAGCAGCATAAACTAGACCATATTTCATGACTATGTCAAGACATGTAGACATTTCTGCTAGACTCTAGCTCAGGGCAGGCTGCACATAAACAATCCTAAGCTAAATTATGCTTGGTCACTAGTGACTCCCCACTCTCCTCTCTACTTTTCCACCATCATTTCTGCCTTTGAAAACCCTTTTCTTCCTTCAAGGATTAACTCAGGTGTTCCCTCTTGTAGAACAATTTCTGTCACTCTCAATTTCTTTTGAACAGTTCTTGGGGCTGCATGAGAGATGATAAGCCAGTAAGTGTCCAAAACCATATTCGAACTTGAGTTCTACTGATTCCAGGTCCAAAAGTCTATCCACTACATTATTTTTGTTCTTATTTGGTCATTTCAGGTGTGTCTGACTCTTCATGATCCCATTTTGCAGTTTTATTGACAAAGATACTGGAATGGTTTATCATTTCCTTCTCCAGCTCATTTGACGGATAAGGGACTGATGCAAACTGTGAAGTGACTTGCCCAGAGTCACACATCTAGTAAGTGTCTGAGGCAGGATTTGAACTCAGGAAGATGGGTCTTCCTGATTCCAAGTCCACTATTCACTGCAACACCTAGCTGCCTCTATATAGTTAAGTAATGTTTTTTGGTTTGGGATTTTGAAAGGTTTTCTTTGGAGGAACAGAGGTAGGTTTAGATTCAAAGTCAGAACAGGGTCATTGATAGGGATTGTATATGGTTTGTAGATCTGACCAAAGCCTTTGACACTGTCAGTCATGAGGGCTTATGGAAAATTATGTCAAAATTTGATTGCCCAGATAAGTTCATCAATATTGTATGTCAATTTCATGATGGCAAGCTTGCCTGGGTTCGGGATAATGGATGATGCTTTCATGCCTTCCCAGCCACCAGTGGAGTGAAACAGGGCTGTGTGCTTGTCCCGTGCTTTTTAGCATGATATTTTCAGCCATGTTGTCAAATGCTTTCAATGAGGATGAACATGGCATCAAAATCAACTACCATACTGATGGTAAGTTCTTCAATTTCAAAAGGCTACAAGCAAAGACCAAAGTGGAGGGAGTCTTGGTGCATGATTTTCTGTTTGCAGATGATTGTGCACTCAGTGCAGCCTCTGAAGCCGAGAGCAACAAAGTATGGATCAGGTCTCTGCTGCCTGTGCTAATTTTGGCCTAATAATCAACACCAAGACAACACAGGTGCTCCATCAGCCACCACCACACCATCCATACGAAGAACCATCGGTTACAACAAATGGAGAAGTTCTGAATGCTGTGGATAAGTTCACTTACCTTGGTAGTGTACTTTCCAGGGATGTACAGATTTACAATGAGGTTGGCTCATGCATTGCTAGAGCTAGCTCACTGTTTGGGAGGTTCTGAAGAAAAGTTTGGGAGAAAAGACGTATTAGACTGACTACCAAACTAAAGGTCTCCAGAGCCGTTGTGTCGACCTCATTGTATGCCTGAGAAACATGGACAGTCTACCATCACCATGTCAGGAAACTGAATCACTTCCATTTGAACTGCCTTAGGAAGATTCTGAGGATCACTTGGCAAGATAAGGCACCAGACACTGAAGTTCTTGCTCCAGCTGAACTGCCAAGTATTCAAACTGTGCTTCAGAGAGCGCAACTCCGATGGGCTGGCCATGTTGCTTGCAAAATGTATGCTTGCCAAAAAGACTATTTTATGGAGAACTCTCATGGTACAATCACATGGTGGTCAGAAGAAGGGATACAAGAACACTCTCAAGGTCTCTCTCAAGAACTTTGAATTTGACTGTGCAACATGGGAGACACTGGCACAGGACTGCTTAGCGTGCCCATATCAGATGTGGCATGCCCACATCAGGAAAGGTGCTGAGCTCTATAAGCTACGCAGAATTGAGACAGCACAAAGTAAACATAGGATGCGCAAATTTGGAGTAACCACTCCAAATATTTACAGGGACAATCTGTGCCCAACCTGTGGTAGAGCATTCCGAGCTTGTATTGGTCTGATCAACCACAGTCGGACACACTGAAACTTCACTTTATCATGGTGACGTCATTTGGGTCCTCTTCAAGAACAAAGGACAATAAACGCTGTGGTGAGGAGAGGGGGTCAGTGTCAGGGATAATTTTAAGGAAAACAAAAGTCTAGCAAATAGGGAAGTTTAGTACCGAGTGCATAGACAGCATAGGATTTGTATTAGGGACTGATAATTTTAATACCTTAGAATTAGATTTTAACCTGAAATTGTCTCCTGACTCCTAGCATCAGGCAAGAAAGAGGTTAATCTGAAAAACTATATAGTAGACTTTATGTTAGCTATGGATTTTAAATGTTAGTTATGTGATCACTTCCCAAAGTCTTACAAGAAGCGTAGAGACCCACCAATGACACTGGGAAATACCAGGCAGAAACTAATTTTTAAATTCATATTCATACTTAATATGAAAACTATCTCTGCTGATTGAAGCATTAGCAAGGAAGTAGGTCATGCTCTAACCAGAGGTTCCCAAAGTAGGTGATCCTGCCACCTGACGGGTGCTGGAATTATCCAAGGGAGCAATAGTAGCCTCAGGTGTAATTGGGGGGCACCGAATAAAAATAAGAGGGGGTGGAAGCATTAGAAAAGAAGAAATTTTTGAAAAATCATTTGTACATGTTGTGCAACAGGGTTAAAGGTATAGTGATTACATTATTTTCTAAATAAACACACACAATGCAAGTTATAACCAATCAGTGGTCATCTGCTGCCAAATGTTGGATGGCGAGTGTGTCATACATTATGGGGAAGGACAGCATGCATTGGCAGAAATATGAGCATGTAATGACTTGTTTACAATATGATACTATACAGTTACATGATGAAGTATTGTATCATCAAAATTTCAATGCAAAACTCCACACAAATTTACAACAAATTATTACATTTAAGATATGTCATTTAAAAAGTATTTTCCTTTTTTTAAATAATGCAAATTTTTAAAAACATTAAAGAATTTTTAAAAAGTGGATTTCCAGAGGAGCACTGAGTAATTTTTTAAAAGGGGGCAGTAGATCAAAGAAGTTTGGGAACCTCTGAGCTAACCTAAAACCTGCAACGGAAAAGATAGCCCTCCACAATAAGAGGTTCCATCCCCTCCCCTCCCCATCTCACACTAAAAGAGCATCTGACATCTTTGTCCATGCCTCTTTCAGGGAACACCTAGACAGGGATGGAGGGTCAGCAGTGAGGAGCTATTGGTTCAATACTGCATACTATAAAGGTAGTAAATGATATAAATAAGCCTTGTCAGTGATGGCACAAGGCAGCAGAAAATTGAGACAAATCAGAATAGAAAGGAACTCAGCATAGGATGAGTCCTTTAGGAAGTAATAGGATCTAGGAAAATTAACGATGAATCCATTCCTTGTGATATACGTCAGACGTTTCTAACTTGACATAGTTCATTGGACCATATGCCTGGCCCTTCTATCCTCACTATCTCCCAAAGTCTGTCCAAGCTCATGTTGTTGCTTCCTTGGCATTACCTCTCCATCTCATCCTCTGCTGTCCCCTTCTCCTTTTATCTTTCCCAACATCAGGGTCTTTTCCAATGAGTCCTGTCTTCTCACTAAGTGGCCAAAGTATTTAAGTTTCAACTTTAGTATTTGACTTTTCAGTGAATAGTCTGGATTAATTTCTTTAAGTGTTGACTGATTTGACCTCCATGTTGTCCAAGGGACTCCTAAAAGTCTTCTCCACACCACAATTTGAAAGCGCTCATTCGGTGGTGCTCAGCTTTTGAGGTAGCAGAAACACCACCAAGTAGAAGAGTCAATAGTTGAATATGAAATGGCAGAGAACCAGTGATCAATGATTATCCAGTTTCTAAAGAGAAGGGGCTATAACCATTAAGAATGGTAGAAATGGAGTTTCAGATAAGAACAACAGATTTTATCAAGAAAGTGCAGGAGAATTTTAAATGCAAAGATATTCAGAAGAATTTTAAGCTTAAAATATCAAATCCTATAGGGACAAAAAAGTACAGTGACAGAGACTGCATAGTACTAAGCAGCTGCATGCTTTATGAGAAATAGCTAATGAGGCCTCACCATTGTATCAGATCCCTACTTCAATTTTATATAAGCATTTTAAAGAAGTGCTATTTGGACTTGGAGTCCCTTTTCCCATAGTTCTATGTCTGGTGGTACCAAGCTGCAATATTCCAGCTGATGGAGAAAATTCACTTTTGGACTCATTTCATTCTTACTGAGGTAAGGGCTCATCTGAGGCATTGCAATAATACAGCTCCTGGACCAGATGGCATTAGGCACTAGATATAGTAAAAATATTGATCCCGGGAGATATTTTGACTGTTTTTAGCATGTCACATAAATATAACTATGTTCTGAAAGAGTGGCAGTTTTTTAATACCATTTTAACCTACAAGAAAGGTGACAAGAATCTTCTCTCCTATTGGAGACCTATAACTTTAGATAATACCATAGTCAAGATCTATGTCTTGGTTCATTAAAAAAGACTAGGGGATTAGGGTACTAGGAAAGGGTTCATCAGCAGGCATTAGAAGGGCTTCATGCCAGCTACATCCTGCTACATTCATCCCTGCTACGGACTGTATTAGATGATGCCAAACATAGAAAGATGCCAAACAAATAAAGGGTGGCTTTGTTGGATCTGACAAATGCATTTGGCTCAGTGCCCCACAGTGCTATCTGGTTGGCCCTGAAATGGGCTAGCTTGCATAATGAGGACATTAATGTAATACAGTCTCTCTACCAGGACAATAAAACCTGGATCATACCAAGGATGATTCTTCTCTGAGCACTGAAAGCAAGGTTGCTCCTTCAGTCCCTTAATTTTCAACTTAACTCTGAAACTGACAATTCTCAGCATGATGAGGACAGCATTAGCCTATGAACTGTATGGCAGGTAAACCCGTGTCTTGGCATAGTGACCAACACCTTGGACTCTATTAAAATGCTGAAAAATACAGAGAGGAAAACACATGGATAAGGCTACACACTGATGGGACAAAATGTGTGTCCCTATTGATTGATGGCCAAAAAAAGAAAGTGCTCACCATTCAATTCCAGGTTCAAAACCAACTAATTCTTGTGATGTCAGAGGAGAATACATGCTTCTACCTCAGAATACCTATGGGGTTTCACATCACAAATTCAGTAAGTGATGTGATACTCAGCTGTCTGTCCTCTGATTTGGCCTAATATACAGATCAAATTTAGCACCCTGAAAGAAGTTAGTAGGAGTGAATACTTTTATATTACCTATATTTACTTGTATATTACAAAGTAATATCATTTTAACAATAGTGTGGGAGGTAGGTAAATGGCACTGTCCCTAGAGTCAGGAGGACCAGAGTTCAAATCCTGTATCAGACACTTGAGACTTACTAGTTGTGCGAATGGTGTGGTTCCCAAGAGGACCCTCAGCATCATGCATAGAACATTCAAAAAAGACTAATTCAGATTTGGAGGAAACACCTTGACCAGATTTAGTAATCCTTGATCATAAGAACCACAGTGACAATCACCTTTGATGTTACTGTGCCTGTGGAGATCAGATACTTGATTTGCCAATCAACCAGAGCTAGCAAAATTGAAAAAAAAAATATCCAATAGTATGCCAGTGTCTAACCAAGGAAGGCTTTAGCACATATAGGAATACACATGATAGCAGGAACTATGTGAGGCTGGGATTCGGCCAATGGCTCGGTACTATCCAAATGTTAAAGTATTCAGATGTATGCAAATCTTATGAGGAAAATAATCGTACAAGACTCCAAAAGGTAAAGAAGAGATAGATACATCAAGCATAATTTGTTGTGAGGCAATATAAATAAACAGAAATCTAAAATGATAAGTTCCTTTAACTTTTTGAATTCTCTCCTCCTCTGTACCACTTAGAATCCAAGGTCTCCTTCAAAGTTTAGCCCATGTACTGCCTTCTAAATAAAGCTTTTCCTGATTTTGCCAACTTCCAGTCTCCCGCCAAATTACCTTGAATTTCCTGTGTATGTGTGTGTGTGTGTGTGTGTATGCTATATGTTCGTATACTTATTTGTACTCGTGTGTATATATATGTATAATAGATCTATATCTAGACTGTACAAAGATATATAGTTTTATATATATGTACATAGGTATATTTGTTTAGATATAGTGTGTATATGTGTGTATACTTCAAGGCATACATGCCTTATCTACCTGTAGGACAGAATAGCAGCCTAAGTACAGTCTTGTTTTTGTCTTTGTATCTCCAGCACCTAGCATGGCTCTTGGTACATAGTAGGAACTTAATAAATGACTTTTGAGTGAGTGTCTAGTAGTAAGGGCGTCTCCCAAAGCACAGCATCTGAGGCAATTCTGATTTCCTGTATCATAGGGATGGTTCCACCAAGCACACTGAGGTTTCACTAGCCTCTGGCCCAGGAACACAAACCTAGAATCTCACTGAGTGGGACTTGAGTCAAGCATGAGAAGGTCAGTGTCTTTAGAACAACAGTTCTTATCCTTTTTTGTGTCCTGGGCCCCTGTGGCTGTTCAATCAACCTTTCTCAGAATAATGCTTTAAAATGCATATAATAAAATACAGGGGGGAACAAAGAAAATCAATTTTATTGAAACAGTTATCAAAATAAAAACAAATAACAACTTAATGGACCCCAGGTTAAGAGCCCCAGCTTTAAAGAGTCTCAGTCTGTTTTTGGGGCCCTTGAAGAAAATGTTTCCTCAGGACAAACTTGCAAGTGTTTTCTCACATCTGCTAATTTACTAGTCACTTAGGTAGAAATGGTATCTGCGATTAAAATTCTATTTTAATAATATCATATGACTTCAATTGTAGAGTTCAATATAGTTTAACAGGATGATATTACTTAGTCCTTCCAATACCCTTGAGGGAGTCCGGCTGTACAGTAGGATATGTGTCTGGGAGCTCATGTTATTTGAGTCTCTGCTACGTTAAAGCAAAGCCCAAGAAGGAACACATTTACAGGGTTTCCACCCACTCATGCTTGGCTTCCCGGCCTGTGGATAACGTGGTAACTAGCTCCTAAGTCTTCCTGACCTTTTACAAGCACTGGCAGAATGGTGCCAAGAGGGACCAGCAACCCCGAGGGCTTAGAGCTGAGGGTTGGCCAAGGGGATCAGCCCTGTGAGTACCCACCAGATGTCACTAAAAGAAAAAGAAGAAAAAAGCAAAGGAATTCAAAGTTATTTCACATGAATGAGAGGCCTAACTTTTCATTCAGGGTTAGAAGAGGATTTAATTTACACAAAGCACATTTTAGGGAGACATATTTCTTTAGGTTCAATACTCCATGGGGAATTCACTTATTTTGCTCGGTTTGAGAATAAGATGTGAATCAAAGTGATATAAGTAAGGCATAGGGGGTCAGCCTTACAATCAGGAAGTTCTGGGTTCAAGTCCCTTCTCTGGCTGTGTGGCTTTGAATAGGTCATTTATCCTCTTAGTTCTTCTAGGCAACAACATTCCAGGAATACATGGTGTAAATGGGCTGTATCTTTATCAGTGGAGAGAGTTTCCGCATGAGGATTTGCTTTAACTGATGAAGTGACAGAAAAAGAAAGAAAGATAGAAAAGAGAGGGGAGGAGAGAGAGAGACAGAGACAGAGAGACACAGACAGAGAGACAGAGAGACAGAGCCAGAGAGCACTAGCTTGTGGTCAATTGTCAGATGACTGCTTCCCCTGTTAGGCCCCAGGCAATCAGACATTAGCAAGGACATCAAATGCCTGGGTGGAATTGTTCCACTGGCCAAACTGAATATTTGAGTGTTATGAAATAACAATAGAATGTATGCAATATACTCAACACTGAATATCATAGACCTAGTTAGTCAGCCCAAAATACCACACTCTATGAATCAGCAAGCATTTAAGTGAGTTTTCTGTGCCAAGCACTGTGTTATGAGCTGTTGTGGTGTTTGGGTTTACACTGGATATCCCCTATGCCTGTGTAGCTCTCTCTGTTTATTCCCAGGTTCTGCCTTCCTTCAGGAACTAGCTAAAATCCTACCTGGGCAGCTAGGTGGTGCAGCAGATAGAGCACCAGTGCAGGAGTCAGGAGGACCTGAGTTCAAATCTTACCTCAGACATGTGACACTCACTAGCTGTGGGACCTTGGGCAAGTCACTTAATCCCAGTTGCCTCATCCTGGGTCATCTCCAGTCATCCTGATGAATATCTGGTCACTGGATTCAGATGGCTCTGGAGGAGAAGTGAGATTGGTGACCTGCACAGCCCTCCCTCACTCAAAAAACAAAGTCAAGTGCAAGTCATGTCATCATTTCTCTGATGGCTTGGTCTTCTTCGTCAACAAAGGATGAACACACACACACACACACACACACAGACTCACACAAATCCTACCTAGAGGAAGTTTTCCTCTATCCCCCTTAATGATTCCTAGAGCCTTTCCTCTGATTATCTCCAATTTAAAAAATCCTGAATATAGTTTATTTGTACATGGTTGTTCATATGTTGTCTCCCCCACTAGACTGTGAGGTGACTATCTTTTGCCCTTCTTGGTATGCCCAGACTGTCGCACAGTCCTTGGCATATTTATTTTTTGCTGTTTTCAGTCTTCCTGATGCCAGGCCCAGTAGTCTAATCCCCTACATCAATTTTGTTGTTCAGTCACTTCAGTGTTGTCTGACTCTTTGTGACCTTATTTTGGGGTTTTCTTGGCAAAAATACTGAGATGGTTTACCATTTCCTTCTCCAGATCATTTTACAGATGAAGAAACTGAGGCAAACAGGATTAAGTGACTTGCTCTGGGTCACAGAGCTAGTAATTGTGTGAGGCCAGTTTTGAACTCAGGAAGATGAGTATTCCTGACTTTAGGCCCAACATTATATAACAGGTCCTTAAAAAATGCTTGCTGACTTAATACAGTGCCTACCCTCAGGCTACTTACATTTTCTCAAGGGAGATGACATGTATAAATAAAAATATGCAAAATGACATGACAATTTTGGTGGAGGAATGAATATAGGTACTACCATGAGAACTGGTTGAAGAAAGGGGAGTATGATAGTTGATGAAGAGTTTAGAAAACTGGAAAGAAGATTGATGAGGCTTTTTCTGCTTGGTCTCATAGTTCAGAATGAAAACATAAGAGCTGGGACCAGAAAAACTTAGGCTGACAACTGGATATGGCCAAACATAGAATGGACCGACTCAGGAGTTAAGGGGTACCTTCTTGTTAGTCTCTAAGCAATGGCATCAAGGTCAACCACCGTATTGATGGTAAGGTCTTCAATCTGAAAAGACTACGAGCCAAGACCCAAGTGGAGGTGTTGTGCATGACTTTCTGTTTGTGGATGATTGTGCACTCAGTGCAGGCTCTGAAGCTGAGATGCAACAAAGTATGGATCAATTCTCTGCTGCCTGTGCTCATTTTGGCCTAATGATTAACACCAAGAAAACACAGGTGCTCCATCAGCCACCACCACACCATCTATACGTGGAACCATCGCTTACAGCAAATAGAGAAGTTTTGAATGCTGTGGATAAGTTCACTTACCTTGAGAGTGTACTTTCTAGTGATGTACACACTGACAATGAGGCTGATGCACACATTGCCAGCGCTAGCTCAGTGTTTGGGAGATTCTGAAGAAAGGTTTGGGAGAGAAGAGGTATTAGACTCATTACTAGACTGAAGGTCTACAGAGCCATTGTGCTGTCCTCATTGCCTTATGCCTGCGAAACATGGACAGTCTACCAGCGCCATGCCAGGAAACTGAATCACTTCCATTTGAACTGTCTTAGGAAGATTCTGAGAATCACCTGGCAGGATAAGGTGCCAGACACTGAGGTCCTTGCTCGAACTAAACTGCCAAGCATGCAAACTGTGCTTCAGAGAGTGCAACTCCAATGGGCTGGTCGTGTTGTTTGAATGCAAAATGTTCGCTTGCAGGAAGACTACTTTATGGAGAACTGGTATGGGGCAGGTGATCACATGGTGGTCAGAAGAAGTTATACAAGGAAACTCGCAAGGTCTCTCTCAAGAACTCTGAAATTGAATGTGTAATATGGGAGTCACTGGCACAGGATCGCTCAGCATGGTGTGCCCACAGCAAAGAAGGTACTGTGCTCTATGAGCAAAGCAGAATGAACAGCTCAAAACAAACGCAGGATGCACAAATTTAGAGTATCCACCCCAAATGTTCACACGGACTATTTGTGCCTGACCTGAGTAGAGCATTCTGAGCTTCTATTGGTCTGATCAGCCAGTCTTGACTCTAGCACAGTGATGTCATTTTGGTCCTCTGAGATAGAAGGACAACAACCAAGCAAAGATCACTTTTCAGGTGTGCTGTAGAGGAAATACTCATCCAGTTATAGGTTGGATTAGATGGCCTTGGATGTTCCTTCCAAACTGAGATTCTCTAGAGTCTCCAGGCTTCCAGTCCAGGCTCTGCTAAGTATATATCACAAGCAGAGGGGCTAGCAACTTATGAGTTTCTTTGCCTGTTATTCAAGAAACGTGTATAAAAGGACCTCCTTTAGGCTATTCAAGGCAGTGAAGTGGTGCAGTGGATAGAGCACTGGGCCTGGAGTCAGGAAGACCCGACCTCAAACACTTACAAATTCCACCTCAGACACTTACTAACTATATGCCCCTGGGCAAGTCACTTGCTTCAGTTTCTTCATCTGTCAAATGAGCTAGAGAAAGAAACGGCACACTACGCCAGTGTTTCTGCCACAACCCCAAATGAGGTCACATGACTAAGGGCCTCAACAGCAACGTGCTGCTCGTGGTGCCAGGACGAGGAGATTCAGACCAATGAGGCAGGGTCTTGATTAAGAAGCTTATTTAATGCAGTTTAACTGTATCCATTATCAAAAGCGTTACTAGTTATAGTATATACATTATCTTCGTAAGCCTAAATTTACCCTATGTGAAATTATTTTATGTATTAAGTACTGAAAGAAGTCTCTATCCCTCTCCCTTCCTGAGGCTCTGTGGCACTGTCACAGGATGTCACCTACCCTCCGTGGCTGGCACCTGCCACTAAATACAAATGCGGACTTAGCTCTGTAGTCCATGTTTGTCAAATCACTGCAGTTTTCCTTTCTCTGGGTGAGAATGGGTGTCAGGTGCTGCAAGAGTGGTCCCTAACCTACTAGTTGGAGGGAGGAAAGGAAGGAGTGGTAATTAAAATAGTCAACCTGCTTCCCCAGAAGAAAATATTAATTCCTAATTAAAGTACCCTTACAAACAAGCCTGTAAGATCACCAGAGGGTACGCGAAGTAACTGGGGGTGAAGGGGAGAGGCCCTGACTTCTACTTAGGACCCAGTCTTTGTTAAATGGGAAGTGCACTTACAAATTCTTCAGTATTGCTAATAACCCTGGGGTGAGTATCTGTCTTTGGGACAGCTTAATGAAAATGTTTCCTGTTTGTGTATGTGTGTAACAGAAAACCAATGCCTTCCCACTAAGAGATGGCTCCTCATTGCCTGTGTGGCCTTCCTGGTGCTTGGCAGTATTGCAGCTGTTCTGGGTCTTTCCATTACCTTTGGAATACCTTTGAAACCTACAAGTATGTATCTCATGTGGCATGATTAAAGGGCTGAATGACCTATCAGTTGAGTCTGTGTTGAACATGTGGGGTTACAGGACAAAAGAAGGGATCTTACCTCAAATTTAGTCCCGTTGCCAAGTAGGTAACAATTAAGATATGTATATGGAGGCTAAGGAGGGAAGTTTCCCAAATCTTAGCAAGTAATCTATGTCAGCATATAGGATATGAAGAGACTGTTGTGTCCTGAGGCAAATCACTTCATCACTTCTGTGTCTACAACCCATGTAGTATGTGTCTGAGGAGTTAGCCTATATTTCCTCCCCAACAACTCTTAAGGTAAGTCCTCTGATATGGTCCCAAGAAGGCCATCCTTATCCCCATTTGGGGAAGGAAATAAGCTTTTATATAGTATCTATATGCTAGGCACTGTGCCAAGTATTTTTATAAATGTTACTTGAATTCTCACAACAGTGGGAGGCAGGTACTATTATTATCCCTATTGCAAGTTAAGTGACTTGCCCAAGGTCACAATTTGTCTAAGGGCAGATTTAAACTCAAGTCTTCCTAACTTCTCAACTCCAAGCCTAGCACAGTGACACCAGCTTCCTCCATGTTTACATTCAATATTACTCAATCCCCCAAGGGAAGTTATTCCTGTACGCTCATAACTAAATACTAGGTTGACCTAACCCAACTTATTAACATAATAAAACAAAAGGTTATAAAATAAAAAGGTGCAATTTAATCACTTCTTTCCATCCAGCCCAGCATTTATGGATTGCTAACTTATGAGGCTGCAATATCTAATCAGAAAATAAGTAAAATCAATATCTTGCTCAGTTGGCAAATCCATGGTTGCAGGTAAAACCACTTATATTTTTAGAACTGTTTCCTGCAAAGACTTTGCAGAATATATTTAGGCCTGCTTCTCACTCACTTAGCTTAGGCAATGTTTTTTATTATAATCATTTCAAGGAGAATTCAAAGGTCTACTAATGTCCTATGTAGGAATGGATGCTTATATAGTAGGGTCACTGAAGTTGTCCTTAGTGAACATCGGTTGCTTTAGACATACAAAAATAATGCTATGTAGCTTGCCTAAATCAGTAGAACAGATCTTTAATATTATAGAACTGATTCAGAGCTTATTAACCATCTTTAATAATCAACCAGTTGACCAATGAACAAGTATTCAATGAGTTCCTACTAAGTGCCCTGCCATTGTGGTAGACATATACCAATAGAATATTAATAATACTGGAACAATTTCACATTCCCAGATAAAAATGCCCATAATGGGAATAAGCATCTTGTATTGTAAAAGATCTAAGCTGTGGTGCTCTGTCTCTTAAATGTAAGATATATCTGGAAACAAACCACTCAAAGACAGAGAACAAATCTCTGCAGACCTTGAACCAGGTATCCTGAATATTACCAATATGACCAGCATACATTGTCCCTCAAGAAAGCAGGTAGAACCTGTGAATACTGGAATAGATTAAGTGTCAAAGTACTTGATCTTCATAATATCCCTCCAAGTTGGCTATTTTTACCCTTTTGATGGATAAAGAAAAAGATATGTTAGTTATGCAAACTGGCATATATTGTGCAAACAGTTAACAGCAGAATCCAAACTACAACACCTAAGTCTCTAGGCTCCCAGCTCGGACCCTTGAGTATAACAAGCAAAAACCAGTCATCTACTGAGCTCCAAGTAATACTGGAGATATGTGGGCTAAAAGAAAAAGAGAAATTAAAAGTATAATGGGAAGAAAGTGGCCATGGAGTCAGAAGACCTAGATCAAGTTTGCCTTTGCCTCTTCTTGGATTCAAGTTCTGTTAAGTGAAGGGTTTGGCAAGGATATACCTTTCTACTGTAGATCTATGATGCTATGAGGTTTGGCTAAGCAGGTGTGCACAAGTTACCATACAAAGGCAGCAGTAGTTTGGGTTCCCAGATTTAGACGTGCAAGATAGATGCGTACTCACAGATGTCCCCAATAATGCTTTTTTACAACTTCTCTAGGTCCATCATACCGACAATGTCAAACAGCTTCAAAGCAGCCTGGCTTTTTGTGTGATGACCTCACCACCTGCTTGCCACCATCCTTGCTTTGTAATAGAAAGCTGGACTGTGATCATGGAGAAGATGAATCCACAGCATATTGTGGTGAGAGGACACAAAACCCTAGGCTGAAATATATTTGCTATTAATCACCAAGACTCTACTAATTATATAATTTTCATTCCCTAGAATTAATGCCTTTGTCTGAAACAGGTCAAATGCCCAGCAGCCTACCTCAAAACTTGCTATTCCAGTGTCCTAACCAGAAGTCATGGACTTACATAGACAAAGTCTGTGACACGAGGAACGACTGTGGAGACTGTTCAGATGAATCAGGTAAAAATGAGTGAAGATGCTTAATCTGCATCCATGGGGTAAGCAGAGCTCCACCAATTCATTCAAACTCCAACACACCCCAGACATCTTCCTTGGACGTTTCTGCCCACAAATTGTCAAGTTGATCAGTCATTTCTTGTACAAAACTCAGCAAGTGAATAGATGAAACAAGCACATTGATTCAGCCAAGGAGCAGGTTCAGCCAGTTTTAGAGCTAATATGAGATTAGGACACGGGCTGGATGTGAGCCAGAAACTTGAGGCCCTCCCTCTTTTAAACTTGAATTTAAGTCTCATTTCACAGGATCACTCTAGGTAAAGGTTAGGAGGGATTCTGAAGCTTATCTGCATATACCTTTGCCTTTATTTTCCTCACTCCTCCCTCTTTCCCAAAACTTCTCCACAATGATTATTAAATGTCTGCTGACAACCGATTGGAAACTTCTATCTCCTCTGGAAAGGTCTTAAAAAAACACCTAAGCCACAAAAACGCAGAAATAATGCAGTTCCATCTTGGTCTTGATCCATCAAGGATGTAATCAGTGTTGGCAAAACATTCCTAGTTCCCTAAAATTATTTTCTATTCTTGTAAATGTGCAGCTATAGAATAACTTCTTTGGGAGTTGCCATAGGTAGAACATAGTTGCTTAGATGGTTAAAAGCTTTTAAAAACATAGAACCACTTTTCTGCCCCTCTTTCCAGCGTCTACTAAAATATACATAGTGGCCTTCCCTTGCTTGTATAATAAATCAGGACACTATTTTTAGGTTAAATTATATTCCTTAACTTGGCTTTTTGTTCACAAATTATTTTACCCAAAAATATATAATATTTGACAGTTTGTCATCTTAGTTTTTACTAATACACCCTAAATCTCTGAGGTATCTCTTTTCCAGCTGTCTTTAAACCTGGATTCTGGTAGTGGAGTCCTGCTTGAAACATTTTAAAATAAACCAATTATCTACAGGTGTGCAGTGCCCAACCTGTTCCGGCTGGAGGTGCAATACAGTTTTCTTTGCTGATTGTGACTGCATTCCTAAAGTACGCTGCAAAGATGGTATACAAGACTGTGCTGACTGGAGTGATGAAAACACATGTTCATAGAAGACATATGATTTATTTCTAGAAAACAAACTTGTTTTGGAATCCACAACTTCCAAACAAAAGATTTATGTTTAAAAAGACTTTCTGAACAAATTAAAACACCAATACAAGTCTGCCTTTAACTACCAGATCACTTCAAGATCCTTTGACCCAGGCCATACAGTATAGCATATCTGAAAAATACAATAGATTCCAGCACCAATGCTTAGTCATTAACGTGAGTATTCTACTAATTGGCAAAGTAAAAGGGCTCCCCCAATTCCATATATTGTCTGGCTAGTTCAGCTCCAAATGGAACCTGCAGTTAGGCCTAAAGACAATCATTTACCAACTTGAGAGGCCCACTAATTGTCACAGATTCGCAGTCCAATTCCCTAATTCTAGACGTTAGGAATTAAAATCCAAATAAGGTGTAATGTTCCGAACACAAAATAACCACCAGGGGGTGGAACCTAGGTCCCCTCTTGAATCTAACTCTAAACAATGTCTGTACTCAACCAACCTGCTGAGTCTCACTTTTTAATGGCCTTCTAAAGATGTGTATTTTGAATGAGTCGTAGCAATTAAATCTGTGAGATGCGACACATTAGTTACCACAAATTATTAGTTATCCAGCGCCCTGAAAACAAAGTAGGGAATAGAATAATTACTTAGAAAAGTCCCTAGAATATTGCAGTACGGAACCCTTGGACGGTACGAGGGTACTGCCCACATCTGGGCAATCATCCGTCGCTAACTGTCCTGTGACAAGACAGTGCTGGCCAAGAACTACGTTCAACAGCCCTTTAATTCACTACCCATCATTCTCTTACATATTTACTTATAGATGGGGGTGGAGCGACGCAAGTGGTTAGGCAGAAGCTTTAAATACAAAAAGATTTAGACTTCAATCAAACAACTCAAGTAGCATTCCACATAGGTGGCTAAACAACACAAAGCAAAGGGCACAAGACCCAGAACAGGACGTTTTGATACCTACTAATTTAAGAGCTAAATTGGTTGGGATAATTACTACTTTAGGGTTGAGGATAGGTAGCAGTTTACAGTAGGTGCTCAAATATTTGTTGACTAAAGCAAACAGACAACTTACAGCAGAGGGCGACTGGGAGGCTATTTTTAAGGAAATTATTTTTTATCTCATCCCTGTAACTCCTCCTTTAGATTTTTAGGAACAAATTTCCTTCCCCTAAACTTGCTGTAATTTTCAAACTTCTAGTAGAGGAATAATTTTTAAAAGCCCATATTCCTGCAGGTTACACAATTATTTATAGCTTACTAGTAAAATTTATATGTGGAGTAGATAAAGACAAATTGTACTTTAAAGCATCTGAACACAAAGGATAGGTCTGAATTCTAAAATAATCTCTCCATTTTCTAAACTTTAAAACTGCCAGAACATAAGCAAAAATGACAAAAAGAAATTTACACCTTCCCCCTAGGAAAACAAACAGAAAATACAAAAGTTCATAGATTAAGAGACAAGATTTACTAACAAGGACCCATGCTACTCAGAACTACTTAGTACTTTAAGCTTAAAAAGATTAAAAGGCTGGTTTTGGAACTATGAATAATTTAACAAAATTACTTGTGTTACTTTTCTGAAAGAATACAAATACATTATCTACCCATAAATTTTAAAAGCTACCAGGCTGATAAAAAAACATTAGAAGAGTTAAAAACCTCCAATAATATCTTAATTTATGAAAACTGTTCAAGATTATGATGAAACTACTTTGCCACAAAATGGGGCAAATAATATTTATTCTTTCCGGAAGAATTTTGTTATGTCCTGCCCAAAAGTGCATATTGAATGTGCTCTTATTGCTATACATAAGTTCATCCTAAGAGGTAAATGTGACCTCAACGATTTTGTTTTAACTGCTTCATTCAATGGGCAAAAGAAAAAAAAGCTTTACCACAAATGCCAAAAATAATATTTTTTCTATCCTCTTCACATAAAACCATTCCAACCAGCCAAATTTAATTTAAATCTGGAGGCAATTAAAAAATTTCATAACTCTACTAAAATATACTGAATTTGATTATTTAAACTTATAAGGAACATAGCTGGTTATTATATTGCATTACTTAACCTAAGTTGCTTTCAGATACAAATTACAGTACCAATAAAATCAAGTCAACTGTATTTAGGTAAAGATTTTATTAACCTTTTTTTCAAACTTTAATTCCAGGCTTGTTTCAGCATAGTTAGGCTGCAAAGAATGAATTGTGTATAAGCTATAAATGAGAAGAGCTGCAATGTCCAACGGGCTTCAAAATATTAGAGATCTAATTTTCTAGATCCAAAAACAAAAAAGGAAAAAAGCAGTCACACGATATAAAATAGCAGCTCCATATAATTTTCAAGTTTTAACTGTCACAAGTTGATATCCAATTCAGTTTGCCTCGTTCTTAGAAGCCTCATCAAAATTCTCAACGAGATCTGGGGGGAAAAACATATTATGATGCTATGAAAATAAAATTTTCACAAGCGAATTCTTATCTCTTATCAAGGGGAAATAACTTTCAAAGCATATCTGATAAAATAATTCATAGAAAACACAAGAAGAACTATAACCTATTTAGCATTATTCACTTCAAATCAATCCAGACATAGGCATAAAACATGGAAATGCCAATATTCCAACTCAAGAAACTATACTACTCCATAACAATTATACATTGGTGACTATGAAGAAAAAACCACTAAACACACACAAGTTTATTAAAAACTAAAAAAAAAAAAACTTCTTAGTCACTGATGTTCTGTGAAAAGGGTATATTTATTAGTAATGAATGATCAGTTACAAATTCTAAATTCTCAAAATCTGGTTCAGAGACCACTAGGGGCATTTAGACTATTCTCTTGTAGTATTAATGTGCTAAGAAGAACATTTTTCTTAAATTACTCATGAAATTTAGTAAAAGTTTTATTGGCATTGCTAAAAAGAAATTGTCATGCTTTCAATTCATTGAATTGAGGCTTTAATTTTCTTGTTGTAAACAAACTACAGAATAGTCCACAAGGCTATGTCTTACATAGGACTCTAGAAGGAAAAACATAAAAAGCACAAACAGTGCTTTTAACTCTACCTAGTTAATGTTAAAGAAATGATCTATTGTATTTTCCTTTAATGTAAATAAACCATAGATTTTTCAACAAGTAGAGTCTTACCTGGAACTTCATCATCATCATCCTCCCCAGTGGCAAGTGGTGCTTTTCCATCGACAGCTGTAATCATACATACAGTATAAATTTTAACCTACATTTTCTCAAAATCTCTCTTCAACAAAAAATGCAATACTAACAACAGTTCAAAGGATTCACCCAATTCATATATATATGTAAAATATATATATATAACAGAATATATAATAATAATCCTATAGATATAATAACAGAAATTAGCAGCATTCTACATTTAGTGGATACTGAATAGTGTAAAAGATAAACTGATGAAATCTCAATTGTCATTTTAATCTCCATTTATATCAAGAAATTACAACAATGATTATCACTTGACATTTAACCTAAATTAACCATTATTAAATAGATAGTGATTCTAGCATTTAAACATATAAAATGACTTTTTCCACCGAATTCAAATCCAAATGAAAAAGAATATGCAAAACAAAAGCATTCTATCAAAGCAGAAATATGGCAGTTAAAAAGGAAGCACCTTCAGTTTTTGGAGAAGGGTATTTACTTAGAAATGACTTCATAACCCGTTTTTTAAGAGAGATGCCTGCCTTGAAGTTAAGGCACATTTATATTGCTTCGGGGGATTAAAGAAAAATCCACAACTAAATAAGAACACTCCCAGGCCCAACCAGAGTAACTCACGTTGTTTGGGCAGAGCCTCCGCCAGCCTCCTTAAGCTAGTCAGACTGTCAGCTCCTAGCTGGTTTAAGATGCTGGGGAGCATTTCTGTTAGCTGCTTTGTCTCAGCATGGCCTGTGATGGTGAAAGTGTTTGCCGCCAATGACGCCTGGACTTTAGGGTTATTAAAGTGGATCACTGTCCCCTGGTTGGTAAACATATTCACCTGTAAAAAAAAATGGGGGGAAAAAAGTTAGGGATGCCTGATTTAAAACATTCCAAAAAAACAAACTCCCTCCCTCTTAAAACAGGTGAGCTAAAATATGGAATTTCCTCGTTAAGCTTTAATCAGAAAAAAAATTCAGCAGCCATTGCCTTATATTCAACACATATGAAATTTTCCCTGGGTTTTTCTATATCCTAATTGGTGATGTTTTATAACACAACCAATACATTATAATCAAATCACACTGATATGAAGAAATGAACTTTGCTCTAAAAATCACCTGGCTTATTAGACCATTTCCTACAAAACAAATTCTTCTCCCTTCCAACAGTTTGCCTATCATATATTTAAGCAACCAAACAATCATTTTAGGTGGGCATGCTTATCATAATCTGTAGGAGAAAAACTGCTGCCAACAGCCCTTTTCCCCTCTAAAGATCTAACACATTCAATTCTGATAAGTGGGGGAATGGAGGTCTTATGCTGCCCCAAGAAAGGCAGTTCAAGTAACATCAGGGAGGAAGAAAAGGAAAAGGTGAGATCAGAACATAAAGGAACTCAGAGATGGGAACTAAGATGATGTAAGATGCCTTGTAACTATAAACTTACACCAAGTCTAAGTTATTATTAGAGCAAACCCTACTTGAAGCCCACAGTCACTGGGAAGGACTTTCAGCATACTTCTAGCTATTTTTCAAACAGAAAAGATGAAAAGTAATTAAAATTTAGGCACTCCAACTCTCTTCTCTTGATTCTCCTCTCCCTCTAAGTTTCATGATATGAAAATACAAAAAAGGAAAATAGTGTTCAAAATTTTACTTCATAGCTAATGCTTACTACAGTTACAATAGTTGAGTCATGGCATTATAGTTTTTTATACTACAGTTTTTCAGAAAGTAGACAACTTGTAAGCAAACAGATGGTTCCTAAACCATGAAGATGGATAGAGGATATATCTAGGATTGCCGTTCTTTAACAACCATTCAGCAATTTCCACTTTTTCCCCACATCTGGAAAGAAAAATATTTAAATCTTAATACAGCACTTATCCATAATGGGTCAAAATATAACTCATGACTAGAATTAAAAGACCAGACAGAAAAGTCATGTCAATATCAGCATGCTAATACAATATCTCAATTCTGCATTAATTTTCTCCTTAAGGGACTTATATTCCCATCAGAGCAATTATTCTCACTTGTGCCCCATTTCAGAAGCAAAACCCATTATTCCACATACCTGGCTAAACCCACATTCCTGAAGTAAAATAGTAAGAATTCACAGTGAACTGTGTGTGTGTGTTTTCTCTTTGTCTTTTAAAGGAAAAAAAATAGGCTCAAGTTTACTAAAATCACCTCTTCAATACCAGAGATATTGTTCACTCCTAGTTTCTTTAAGGAAAACTGAAGTTTCTTATCATCTGCCGTAGCTGTTCTATGAACCACCTTCTTCTTTCTCCGAGCAGTTCCCTAGAAGAAAGGGGGGGAAATTAAGATATTATCATAAAAGCCATATTCAAATTAAGTCCTTTTCTCTTCTGATCCATGACAAAATATCAGTGTGTTAAGGTGGGGTTAGAGGGTAATAGCGATAAACGAGAGGAAAACCTCTCAGGAAAACCTATATTAAGTAGGATACAGCAAACTGATTAATTTATTGGCAATAAGGACAAGCGTAAGAGCAAAAGGCACACTTTTTTCTGCTCACCAGCAGAGACCAAGCGATGCGCATGGTCTGGGTGTTTGAAGGTTTGTTTCATCTGTTCACTGTTAATGAATGTTTTGATGTTTTAATAAGGGAAAGCAATGTACCAAACATCTAACACCTCTGTGCATAGCACTGTGTTTTACATAGGCCACCTGATTCTAAAAATTTAGAGGAAAACGTTCTTTTGAAAATACTCTTTTAAACTGGGAGGATATTCCCAACTAATGGGAATACAATAGAAACTTGTTAGCAAAAACAATGAAAAAATCTCCAGCGAAAGCAGACAAGTATGGAAAAATCCCTGTTTTATCCTTCCAAAAACATTCAACTATTTTTTAAACACTAAGTATCAAACTCTATAAAAAGTATTATTTATTTACATATTCCCAACATGTAAATATGTTTCTATTGAAGCATAACTTATAAACATGTACTTAATAATTAAACTGGGCTACTATGGCCAAGAGGTATGGTCACCTCAATCCTTCCCTTTCCCTTTTTACTAGTGTTCTGTATATGAGATCTTCCAGAAACTAAAAAAAAAAATTCAGATACGGGAACACCTGCGCTCAGCGCTAACAGATAACAAAAGGAAAGATGTTCACACTGGACAAGGCATTTCCTGACTCTGGAGAGATCTTTCAGATAACCAAAAATTTAAGTACAAAGTAGAGAGATCTGGCCTCGCTATTATCAAGTCCCTGTTTTACGCTAAGGCGCTAACATTTCAGAGGCAGCCCTGAAAGTCTCAGACTCAGCTCGGCAGCGAACACAAAGCTTACACGAACAATTCCCAGCAATTCTACTTGAACAGACTTCCTTTCCAAAGTGGATCGTGAAGAACGCGGTCTTTACAACAAACATTGCGTTTTCAAACGCATTACACGATGCCTGGCATCAAGTCACATCGGTCAATAAAAAACTGGACTAAAACTGCTAGGCTTTACGATGTTTTTGGAAGCCAACTGGCACAGATTTTTCAGTTTTCTCAGACACAAAAAATGACCTACCGCTAACACTTCTTTCCCGGTAGTTCTAGCGCCCTTCTAAATGCCCGGTAAACTACAGTCCTGAACCCCGTCACCCTCCTCTTCGCACCCCCAAGGTGAAGCAGCTTGATCCGCCCAAGGCGCAGGAGGGGTAAGGGGGCTCGGACCCTCCCGTTACAGCCCGAGGCCGCGGCGCCCGCCTGGCGCGCAGGAAGGGCAGGTGCAGCCCGCCTTTACCGTGGGCATCAGACGGGCCCCGGCGGGCACGGTCCGGTCCGGCCTCACCGCCGCCGCGCCCGCTCTGCCCAGGGCCACACACGCCACAGGGGCGGCGGGGGGCATTCTTCCAGGCGGGCGCCAGAGCTGGGCGGACGTCGCTGTTCCTACAGTCCTCTCTGGGGACCGCCCAGCCGTGCCCCCTTTAACTCCGCGGCGAGGCGAGAGCCCCTGCAAGGCCCGGCCCCGGCCCCGGCCCCCGAGGAGGCAGCAGGGGCCGCGCGGCGTCACGGACGGGGGCAGGGGACCGGGACGCCAGCTCGTTGGCCAGAACCGGAAGGCCGACGTTACCTGTACGTCCCCACCAGTCGGACATTCGCCTCCACCTGCCCTGCCCTGCGCACCTGCCCCGGCCCCGCCGCGCCCCCCGCCCCGGGCCGCCGCCCCGTAACCGCACACACCACAAAGGCCAGCCTCGGCCCCGCGGCCCCGGCCCGCTCACCTTGCCGCCGATGCGCACTTGCGCCTGCAGCTTGGCGAGCTTCTCCTGGTTCATGATCGTTTCTTTCATCTGTAAAAGCAGAAAAGGCGTCAGCCGAGGCCTCTGGCCCGCCCCGCCCCGGACAAGGCCGCCCCGGACCGGGCCGCGCCTCGCCTCCCTCCCCGGGCCGCCGCCATGTCCCCCGGGGGTTCCCGCAGGCCCGAGCCCGGCCCTCGCCGCCTCCGCTCGGCGGGCCCCGCGGGATTCGGCGGCGCGGGAAGGGCAGGCCGCGCGTCACCTGCGGCTCCGGGTCTCCTCCCGCCGCGCCCGGAGCCATGGGATGGGAGAACATGGCCCGGCCGCGCCGCGGGGGCCTCGCCCCGCTCGGTCGCTCGGCCTGCCCGACTTCCCAGCTCCCTTCCCTCTTCACTTCCTCCCTCCCGCTCCCGCTTCCGGGAGCTCTCCCCGCGGGCCGCCGTCCGCCCAGACCCCTGCCCCGCGCCTTTTTGTACCTTGCCGGAACGGAAACGGAGCTGCGCAGATGACCGGGGCTGTTACTCGCGGGGTCGCAGGGAGAAGAGCCGAAGACGGGGGAACACACGCGGGAGAGCAAGATGGCAGCCAGAGAGGAAGCCGGAAGTGACGCCTGGCCACTTCCTTGCCAACCTCCGAGAGGAAGGAAACGGCTTCGCCCCGTGCTCTGCGGCGCGCGCAGGACGTCTCCCTCCCCTCCCCCCTCCCGTCCTCGGCTTGGCTGCGTTCCTGGTTTGTGACGTCTTCCCTGCTCGACCCCGCTCGGGATGGCTGGGAGCATGCGCCCCGGGAGCCCTTGTGTCCACGCAGGCGCAGTCCCGCAGCCCCAGGGCCCTCCGCCTTGCCGCTCTGCACGCATGCGCGGTGCTGGCACCTCTCCCCAGGGGGTTGTGACGGGCGTTCGAGCTCTCAGTCAGGCGTAATGTCCCAGACCCCTTTGACAGTCTGGGGAAGCCTGGGGGCCCCTTTGCAGAATAATATATTTAAGTGCATAAAATAAAATACTTAGGGATTGCAAAGGCAGCCTATTCTATTGAAACGTAGTTCTCCAAAATGCTCAAGCTCCAGCTCTGGTGGAATTAGAGAACCGAGTGATTAGGCGTCCCTCTACCCCGCCCCCACATCGGTCAATGAGTGGGCCACAGAACGTGGACTTCAGGTCCCCGGCACCACTCCAGCTTCTTCCCTGGTGAAGGCACCCCAACAATATTGCGGTGAAAGCGACAGGACACAGCCCCCTGGCTCACCTGCCTGACTGCACCCCAACAGGACTTTCGTGCCTGAGACTAGAGGACCTGACGGCAGCACTGACTTAAACCTTGGCTGTAAAAAATAAAAGAAAGACGCCATCTCCCGGGTGTCGTGTCATCTGGGTAACGTGAGCCTTCTGAGGACCTGGCCAGGCTTCGTTCTGTCTTTTATTTTTCTCACCGTCCTTGCCAAACTGCCGTGAATAAACGACTGAGCTGAATCATACCTTAACTCAATTGGGAAATTGCCTGGAATTAGGCAAAACAGCCCACTCTCCATAAGTAGAAAATAGAGGCTTTCCCAAATATAAATTTCTTTTAAAAGGAAATAATAAAGTCCTTTCCAGGTATGGATTCATTTCATACTGTTAAATATTCTTCAGTGAAAAACTGGGGGTTAAATGAGTATTTTATAAGCTATTTGTGTTGCTTTTGTATTGAGTCCCGTGGACCCTTCATTCTTTGTGCATTCCAGGTTTTTCTAAAATCCACCTGCTCATCATTTATTATAGCACAAAAGTATTTCATTAAATTAATACATCACAACTTATTCAGATATTTCCAATGGATGGGCATCCCCTCAATTTCCAATTCCTTGCCACCACCAAAAGAACTGCCATAAATATTCTTGTACATGTGGGTTATCCCCAATTCTTTCCTTCCTGTTGAGGTCATCAAAGTTGATGTTCTCAAAGATACCATTTTACAAGTGAGGAAATTTGACCTAGTAAGGTTCAGTGACTTGCCCAAGGTCGAAGAGTAAATTGTCAGAGGTGGGATTTGAACAGAGGTCCTTTGAGACCAGAGGAAGTCCCCGTGCCACTGTGCCACATTCTCTCTCTTCTTTGTCTAAACATAAGTTCCTTCCTAAAGTATAATCCCATAATATTCCAGAATGACAAAAGAAGTTTGCAACTAGATGCTGTGCCTAGAAAGAGACTAACAAAGAACTGGTGAGGCTCCAATTAATAAGGAAAATCTTATTTTTTATTTTCAGTTTTATCTTTCTGAATAAAACTATCATTTTAAAAATGACAGTCTTAGAAGTATCTAAGTATGTCAGTTATAGTTCATTTTTCCTTTCTCCAGTTTTCTCCTGTCCCTAGTTTCATTCAGATTCTTCTGTACAAATAACATCCTCAAATCATAACCCAAACAAGCCAAACTTGGAGTTTTAACAGCTGTTTTTCTTTATTAACCTCTCTAATCATTGGGCAGTTCCTGCGGAACTAAGTATATGGAGCTTCAAAATGCAAATCAGGTGGTAAGGAATAATAGCAAATATTATTCAGGCTCCTACAATTTTAAATAAAATGAAATTAAAATGTTATACTCACTCCTTGTTTTCTTGCAGTATACAGGCTGTTTTGTGTCTAGATCTGCTGAACAGATGAAAAGGGTGAAATTTGCATTAAATCTGTGTTAAATTGCAACCACAATCTGTGCTTTTAAGTGTCTTCTTTGGGAGGCTAATTCTCAGACTTCAGCTTTCATTGCTGATTAGAGCACATGAGAAATAGCTGAGTGTCTTCATGGTACTGACTAGGAAAGTATCATAGTCGACTTTAAACATTATTATAAGTGGCTTTCACAGATACATAATAACAGCTGAAGTGCAATTGAGAAAAGCTTTGAATTATCTTGTAGCGACTTTACTCTGAACTCCTTGTGCAACTTTGGGCAAGTTAAAAGGTAATTGGGCCTCAGTTTCCTCATCTGTAAAATGAGTGGGTTGACTAAGTTTCTAAAGTTTCCTTCTTTTCTTGCAAAGCTCTGTTAAGTTGAAGTACTCTGGGGTGTGTGTGTGTGTGTGTTTATTTTCTTCCTGTGCAGCCCCCTTCAGCCTCATATCCCACTTCTTCTCCACATCAGGTTTGCCATCATCATCCTCTTCATTCAGATCAACAAATTGCTTATCAGAGTAAAATTAAGTGGTTCAAGGACTAGAGAGGTGGGCCTAGAGCCAGCAAAAACTGAGTTCAAATATGTCCTCACACAATTACCAGCTATGTGACCCTGGGCAAGTCAGTTACCCTCTTTTTGCCTCAGTTTCCTCAACTGTAAAATGAGGATAATAACCTTGTCAGGCTATTGTGAGGATCAAATGAGATATTTGTAGAGCATTAGCACAATGCCTGGCACATAGTAAGTACTTAATAAGTGCTTCTTTCCTTCCCCAAAACGTTATTCAACTTTCATTTTTAATAACAAATAATTCCCACAACTATTTACTTCTAAGCACCTACAAGAGGAAAGAGGGGTGGATTTAGAGTCTGAGGGCCTGAGTTCAACTCCTGATTGTCCCTTAGTAGCTTGTGTGATCATGAGCAAGTTAAGATGGAAGTGGAAGGGTTAGACATTATCTGATTCAATCCATTGCTTGGGAAGTTCCATATTGCCTAGCAGCTTCCAGAAAATGCGAACTTAAATGTAAGGTGAATGTTGTCCATGTAAAACATGTGTGTCCACATGAGATGTCTAAATGTACAAACAGATGGCCCAATGGAAAGCATCAGTAGATATAATCAAAGATCTGGGCCGGTCCTCCTCGCTGGAGATTTTGAATCCTGCCTTGAAGGGAAGGGGATAAGCCATGAGGCACGTGCCTTCCATGTGACAGTTTATTCTCTGGTCTCTAAGAAAGGGATATGGAAGGGAATTATATCTATTTGCCTCCCCTAAATATTGCTGACTAGGGGCACATTTGGTTCAAAGCAAAAAGACACTAGCTCCCCTAGTCACTATCCCGTAAAAAGGCAAGGTACTCCAAGCTTAGGAGACAGGTAGATGACACAATGAATAAAATGCTAGGCCTGGAGTCAGGAAGACCTGAATTCAAATTTGGCCTCAGACGCTTACTACCTGTGTGACCCTGGGCGAGTCATTTCACCCTGTTTGCTTCAGTTTCCTCATCTGTAAAATGCACTGGAGAAGGAAATGGCAAACCACTCCAGTATCTTTCCCAAGAAAACCTCCAAGGGGGTCACGAAGAGTTGAACATGACTGAAAAACTACTGAGATTGCCTACCAAGTTCATTTCTAGCATTTCTTGGTATAGTGTAGATTGTAGCCAATGGATAGGTCACTCCTTGCTGAGGGATGACTTCTTGTTGCACTGGGTTAAGTCCTACTCTTTGCTGTGGCAATAGTCTCCTCATTGGATCTTTCACAGGACTCAGTTGCTGTAGCTAAGAGCCGACTCCATTGATGACTCCAGTTGGTAGATCACTAGTAGCTCTTTTGATTTTACTAAGCTCACAAGGTTGTGACCTGATCAATTCCATATCTGAATACTCTGTCACCCACAAGCAGAAAAGAAAAAACATGAGACAAAAGAAATAACAGGTGCCATCTCTTCATATCCACATGGCAACCTACTAGGGAGATAAGGCAACCAAAACCGTTGCCACTGCCTCTTCCCCAGCTCAGAGGCTCACAGCATCAGAAATCTTCCAGTGAAAAGAATGAGAGATTTATGAGCTAGAACTTTTAATATGTTCACTCAGTTCCCTCAGCAGATACCTAAAAGGGTTTTCATTTTTCAGTGAGCCAAAAGGAAACAGAGGACATCTGTGCATACTTGGAAGTAGGGGTTGGGGATAGGAAGAGCCCCTTCATTACTTATGCCCAGAAGCAGGCTCGCCACGACTCTACCTGGACTAGAACCTGCCAGGGCATGTTCATATTCTCAGAACCATTAAATGCAATACTTTCTTTAGAACAGTAATATTGTCTATTAATCACTGGCTAGGTGACTTTAGAAAAGTAAACTCACCTCTGCTGACTTGAATTCTTTTATCTATAAAATGAGGGGGTATTAGACTAAACAAATAGCAACATTTCACCATTACATGCCATATTCTAAAAATCTGAGTACAGTTTTAAGCTTTGATACATTAAACTGTACTAAGACTTTGGGGACACTCTATAACCTGCTTAGCTTTGCAACATATTTCACATATATTATCTCATTTAAGGAAATTGCTATTGCCACCCATTTTACAGATGAGGACTAACTAAAGTTCAGAGAAGCTAAGTGATTTGACCATTACCACACAGCTTGCAAGTCTCAGGGGTGGGATTTGAACTCCGTTCTCTCTGGACTCCAAATTTAGCTTTTTTTCCACTAAACTATCTTTTCCAGCTCTAGGGATATACATTTAGCACAACAAAAATCATAACTGTTCATCCATAATACCATTTTCTTTTTGAATCTGATGAAATTTCTTATGAAGTGCCAGAAAGAAAGGATTTAAGAAGACTTTACCCCCAATGTACCATGAAAAAACAGCAAAATTATGTATGAGGAAATTCAAGTACTAATCCATGCTCATAGTTTAAAGCATTTCACCGAATAACCACCACCCTCCTGACAACTATTGACTAGAGTATGTACATTGCATACAAAAATATAAACTCTTTCTCTTTCCCCTGAGTTAAGGTAATCTTTGTTTCCATCAGAGTTTAGAGACGCTGACTGAGCCATAAGATAGTAAACCTATACTATCTGTGCTGGTGAAGCACAGGGTAGGATAGGATAGGAAAAAATGTGAAGGAAAGCTATGAATCCTATCTGATTGTAGTAGACAGTGCTGCTCTGAAGAGGTTAGGGGCTAGGAGTGACTGCCAGATGTTCTACAACAGTGGCCAGACTATTATAGAAACAGATGCTTCACATCTGTCTTCTATCAACTGGGATCAAAATAAAGCTCTACCCACTAGATGATTTAGCATATAAAATCTAAACAAAGGCTCTCCTAACAGAATCTCAATCCCAATAAATCTTTTTCCATCCTTTCAATAACTCTGGAATGAAGATACAGGTACTTTTCAGGTAGCTTTTTGTTCTCTTTGATTCCACTGTCTTGTAGTTCCTCCTATGTCTCTAAGCAGCTTCTTTTCTGTGTGTTTCTCCTTTTCCTGTCTGGCTACTGTGTACATGCCCTACGCCTTAGTCTTGAAGCTTGTGCTCTTGTCTCCCTATCCACACTCTCTTCGAATACCTTCTTCTCTTTCTCTCTCTCTGTCTCTCTCCTCCCACCCCCTCCAGCCCAGTCTCTCTGTGTGTTTATGTGTCTTTCTCTCCCACTGTCTCCCCCTCTTTTTCTCTCTCAGAGACTTTATCTAGTTTCACAATTTCACTTATCTTCTCCATGCTGTTGCCTCTCAAGTTCATAGTACTATCCCTGACAGCGCAATTTCAGGTTGTCATAGAGCCAGAGCTCCATCTCTAGATCTATAATTGCCCACTGAAAATATCTACTTTGATGTCCAAACTGAACATTCCCCAGATTGAATGTAGCACCTGAAATATGTCCAACTAACATGAAAGCTTCCCAGAAAAGCTATCCCAGATTCAACGTACAATTCAAAGCCTTCCGATCTAAGTTGTACATTGTCAGAAGATTTTTGGTCAGCAAAGTGCATTTGTTAAGTAGCTAATTTAATACTATGACTTACAATTCTTGCCCTTCAAAAACTGTAGTATCATAGTATGGCCAGACTTAAGCACGTAATGGATTCACAGACAACAAATGTAGAATGATAATCTGAATCTCAATTAGGTGTAACTTGGATTGCCCTCAAATTTGGGCTCCTTTTGAGAAGCTAGTCTGTATTCAGACATGTTTTGAGTTAACCTCCCCTTAAAAATACAGCTTATGAGCCCACATAGATGTTTCTTTTACCAGACCAACCAATCAGATGACACAATAGTTTAAAGAAGAAGGTATTTATATGAACTATAAGGCAGTAGAGAATAAAAACTTTTAGAAACATTCTTAGATGTCTTGAGGACATCAACATCATTTCAGTTACCCAGATAGACATAAAACTGTCTTCTACCCTTCACTCCACAGCTCATATCCAACCCTTTGACAAGTGGTTATAGATTTTCCCCTCCATATTAGCTCTCATCTCCTTCCCAAATTCATGTCAGCATAACCTCTCACCTAGACTATTTTAGCAGATTTTTAATTGGTCTTCCTGTTTCCAATTTCTCCCCTTTCCATATCTTCCTCTGTATAGTTTCCAAACTGATATTCCCAAAGCACAGGTCTGACCATGTCAATGTCCTCATGAAGTTTTGTGGTTCACTATTGCCTCTGAGATAAGATACAAACTTCTGTTTGACTTCTAAAACATTTCACAATATGCCACTCACCTACATTTCCAGACTGATTTCATATTATTTCTCATGTATTCTATATTCCATCAAAACTGGCTTATTTGCCACTCTTTATACACGATATTTGATCTCCCACCTTTGGGCTTTTGTCTCCTGTCTGGAGTACTTCCTCTCTCCTCAGTTTTACCTCTTGGAATCTCTAGGTCCTTTCAAGCCTCACCTCAAGTGCTGCCTCCCACAACAGGTATTTCTGGATAACCCCACTTGTTAATGTCAGCCCCCTCATTAATATTTGTTTGATATATACATATGTATATATATAGTATTCATTTATTTGTGTACATATTGGTATCCACTCCTCTTAAAATGTCAGTTCTCCTGAGGGTGGGGGCTATTTGTAGTCATATCCTTAGCACCTAACAGAGTATTCATCTTTTAGTAGATACTTAATAAATACTTTTCTTTTTAAAATTTTTATTTTATTTTTTTAGTTTATGGAATAAAACATTTCCAAAAGTATAATAAAAAGAAGATTGCATATCAAACTGCAAATCTGTTATGTACAACTTGCTATTTTTTAAATATATAATAAAGTTAACATGTACATTTTTCTTTTTTTAATTGGCCTGGTCCTTGCCTTGACCTTGAAACTATCAACCCTAAGACTTGACATGCTGATAGGTCAAATCAAGTTCTAAATAATTGTGAAGAAAAAATCAGTTCCCTTGCCTCACTCTAACTCTGTCATCCCAGCCAGGTGAAAATTACACATAAATGTTGCCTGAGGCGGTAGCCTTGGATCTAGAGTCAGAGAGCCCAGGTTTAATCTCAATTCATCTATTTTAATTTGCTGATATGGCTTCTTTCATCTTGATCAACCTGTTTCCATATCTGCAAAATTTGAGAATTGAACTAGATGATCCCAAAGGATGTCCTGGTTCTAAAACCTCTTGGTCCTAAACTAAGCAGAAAAGGGATGGAAACCCTGGAAAGGAGCTGCCATATGAAAAGATATAGGCATTCCCTGACATCTTTCAACATCTAGTTAACAGAAGTGTTTTAAAGGCCTACTGTATCACTGTGTGATTTGGGCACTGAGGGGGTTATAAAGATAGATCATAACGATAGACTTGGCATGGTATAGTACAGTGGGAGAAGAGAGGCAGCTTCTAAACCCTTCGCTGACACTTACTGGCTGTGGGATCCTGGACAAGTCACTTAATGTCTAGTTCTCTACCAAGTGACCTTCTAAGATTATAAACTAAAGAAGGTTGCTGATTTACATTGGCTGAGTTTCCTCACTGAGAGTTCACTGCACTAATGAAATCACAGACCTGGAAAACAACAAATAAATTAATAAGGAAAAAAAATCTACATTCACAATTGAATATCATTCAGTGTAGACCTATAAATGTATATAGTGATCACTCACCATGCGGAAGCAGTGTGGGTATTACTTGTTCATTATACTTGCATTGCTGTGCATTCTAGGATACAGGGTACCATAGACAGATGGTGGTGCAATTGATGGAATGTTGGGCCTGCAGTTAGGAGGACCTGAGTTCAAATTCTGCTTCAGGCACATACTGACTGTGTGAGCCTGGGCGAAGTCACGTAATCTCTATTTGCCTCATTTTTCTAATCTGAAAATGCTGATAATAATAGCACCCAAGTCTCAGAGTTTTTGTAAGGAACAGATGAAGTAATATGTGTAAAAGCACACTGCCTGGATCATAGTGGGCGCTACATAAGCTCATTCTCTTTTTTTCCTTCTCAGGGTTCTCTTGTCTATATCTAGGGTCTGTCTGACTGCTCAGCTCTACTCCTTCCAATAAGATGGTGTATGGCCAGACCTCATTGTTTTCCTTGCCAATGCCTTCTAAGGACCTCAAGGTCTTACGCTTGACTTGATTTTACATGATGTAATCCCTTCAAACTTTCATTAGATCTCCTTATGTCAGGAACTCAGGACCTTGTCATCCAACCTGAAGCTGAACCCTTTGGATTTCTGGTTCTTTCCATTTTGTGTTGTCTAACACAAATAGAGTGTGAATTCCTTGAAAGCAGGGATTGCCTTTCTTTTTTTGTTTGTATCACCAGAACTTGATACACAGTAAGCAATTTTTGCATTTATTTCATTCATCTAACCCATCAAATCACTGGCTTCTAAGCCCTATTTACCAACCACTTCTCTTCCATCCCCTTTAGCTTTTTGTCTCAGTGAATTGCCCTGCCAAGATCACTCCTTTAGAAAATCTTTAATAAAAGTAGCAAAAAAGTGAAAACAAAACCAAAAAAACCCCAAAAGGATATTACTCTCAAGAGCATTACTTGCATGTAACATAGACTGCACATTCTATTTAATCTCAGGTCCAATCCCCAAGGTAGAAAAATTCCAAATAAGAAATATGGGACTAAGGGTATTAGTATCTAGTGTCTATTAATATCTATATAAATATCCCAAGTTCATAGGATCATGGATTTAAAGCTGGAAGGCATATTAAAGGTTATGTTATACAGTGCCTTAGGAATGAGACCCAAGGAGAGTAATAACTATGATCTAGGCAGCACTGTGGAACATAGGGTAAAGCCAGATACTCATATCCTACCTCTTAGAAGCCATACAAGCATATGGAGATACAGTATAAACTCCTATTAGACTCGGAGTTCCGAAAACCTGTTTGATATTACTGTGTTTGGTTCAATCACCTGTCGCTGAAAGTGAAACATTCATTTATCTATCCTTGAAGCTCCAGCTTTGCTTAAAAGGGTTGATGCTTAAAGACACCTACACCAGAATAGCCAATATACTTAGTTGTTGGCAGGTCAGCATGGCTGTGATCATTTTTCCTCCCTTTTCACCTTCAAAAAAGTCTCTTCATGGAGAGCATATAGTCCATTATGCTGCCATCCTCCATCTGTCCTTCCTCCAGGCTATGTTGAACTGGCAGTTCTGGCAGGATCCAGAATGTTTGCAAGAGAGAATTAAAGCAATAAATGTATTATTAATTCAAAATTTTTCTCTATAATAGATTCCTGTTATACTAAGCATCCAATAAATCCCTAGATAAAGAAATTACTCCATTGGGTCCCTACTACTGCAGAGGGCACCCTTAAGAAAATCTCCCAGAGTAAAAACCTCCTACAACATCCCAAAGGATGAGTCCTTACAATGTAATGCAGAAAATGGAAGAAAGTAAAAAAACAAAACAAAACAAAACCCAAAAAAACATTTCTTAAGTGCCTAAGCCTCTGTACTTAGTAGTTTATAAATGGTCCTCACAACAATCCTGTGACATAGGTGTTATTTAACAGAATCCCTATTTAACAAGAGAAAACTGAAGAAGATGGAAGGTAAGTGACTTGTCTATGGTTAAATATCTGAGGTCAAATTTGAACTCAGGTTTTCCCTACAGGCCCAGTGCTCTATCCGTTGTACCACCTAGTTACCTCTGAATATATCAGAACCTGATTCAATGGGTTTTCTAATGTTCCCCTACCAGAGACTTAAGGAGGCAAATGCCATCCATGGAGCCCCTACAATATAAAGTGAAAAATGTGTGTGTGAACTTCATCAAATGACCCCATTTCTTTGGGTTTGATTCGCTCACTCTAACTTGCTTTCACACTAGCGGGTCTAAAATTCCCAGAAAAAGACCACTACCACACAACTAAATTCAGACCTTTTCAGGATCGTAAACGTAATACTATGGAGGGGAAACATATTTTCCTATCACTTCTCTAGCTCCTGGGTCCCTATCCAGATTACTTGTGTCTTCTATCTACACACCAGCTATTCACAAATGCATCCACACAGTATGTGATAATTACATACATGTAATGCTGTGGATAATTTTCACTTTCCTTGGTAGCGTACTTTTCAGGGATATACACATTGACAATGAGGTTGATGCACGTATTGCCAGAGCTAGTTCAGTGTTTGGGAGGGTCCGAAGAAAGGTTTGGGAGAGAAGAGGTATTAGACTGACTACCAAATTAAAGATCTACAGAGCCATTGTGCTGACCTTATTGTTATATGTTTGTGAAACATGGACAGTCTACCAGCGCCATGCCAGGAAACTGGACGGCTTCCATTTGAACTGTCTTAGGAAGATTCTGAGAATCACCTGGCAGGATAAGGTACCAGACACCGAAGTCCTTGCTCGAGCTGAACTGCCAAATATTCAAACGATGCTTCAGAGAGCACACCTCCAATGGGCTGGTCATGTTGTTCCAACGCAAAATGTTTGCTTGCCAAAAAGATTATTTTATGGAGAACTTGCATACGGCAGGCTATCTCATGGTGGCCAGAAGAAACGATACAAGGACATTCTCAAGGTGTCTCTCAAGAACTTTGGATTTGACTGTGCAACATGGGAGACACTGGCACAGGACCACCAGTATGGCGTGCCCACATCAGAAAGGGTGCTGTGCTCTATGGGCAAAGCAGAATTGAGACAGCACAAAATAAATGCAGGATGCGCAGATTTGGGATATCCATCCCAGATATTCATACGGACTATCTGTGCCCAACCTGTGGTAGAGCATTCCGAGCTCATATTGGTCTGATCAACCACAGTCGGACGCACTGAAATTTCACTTTACAATGATGATGTCATTCTTGTCCTCTTCGAAGAGGTAGGACAACCACCAACCAATTCACCATAATACTTTGAGAGTTTAAGCATAGCTAAAGTTACCGATATATGAAAGCAAATGGATACATAATAAACTACATCACAATATGCACATTCTTTCACCAGGGCACTCAGTAGCTATGGTGGGCACCCTTTTATAGCCATATGGTAGAGAAACAAAGGAGTTACCCAGACTCATGTGTTTTAGGGTTACTCACACCTCTTGGCTGCAGGCTTCAACCTTATTGGCCCATTCCGGAAGCTCTGCACTACATAAATCTGCTTCTCTGCTCGCTGCTGAATGGTTGATACCCACCGTTCTTCGGTTAAGGAAACACTGTTCTTTCTCCTCGAATGTATCAGTTAAGCCATTACTCTCCAACAGAATTTACGAAATGTAAATTCTTAATATGAACAGTGGTTCTCTTTAAACTAGCTAGATGCAAAGCTGATCAGACTTGTTATGTGTGGGCTCTAGGCAGTGATTCACTCCCCGGGGTGCTTCACTGTCCACTTAGAACTGAGCTCGAAGCAGCACAGCTCTGGCTCACCAGCGTACCAGGTGGCAAATGAAAAAGCTTCACCATCCTTTACCTCTAGGTGGCACTGAAGAGCAATAGCTGTGGCTGGAGATCTGGGCAATTAAGTCAATTCTCTCTTACCAATCAGAAATCAGTCTGCTGAAGCCTTCTATCAGCCCCGCCCCCTTTGCCCTGTCTTCAACTTTAGATTTTTCTTGTGGTCCTACAGTGTTGCTGTCTTGAGGCCAAGCAATGTCTCCTGACTCAGCGACTCCCCTTTTACTTAAAAAGCCACAACTCCCCAAATTTCTTCTGTCCGATGGTCTTTTTAAAGCTATGCTTTGCCGGCCTCCGGAGTCTCTTGCTCAATCTACTTCTTTTGGGCACCCTCTAAATTGTGTTTCTTTACATTCCTCCCGGTTTTGATGAATAGATCTCTCTATGCCCTTTTATAACATTAGACTCTGCCTATACAAGTAAGGCATCTCCCCACCTTGTTGACAAAAATATCCAAGTCTTAGAATTTATACTATATTTATACTACAAATTACATTCTCTCCCAAAACTGTCCAACACCTAATGCAAGACGGAGTTCTCTTAGCCAAGAAGAAGATGGATGATAGTGGGAATAGTAGGATCAAATGAAGGTTTATTTTTTTTAAAGGGACATGTGGTCATGTTTATAAGCAGCAAGGAGGGAGACAATGGATAGAAAGGTCAAAGATGACTAATTTTTACAAATTACAAATCACCTTAATAAAAGAATTTGTTCTGTAAAACTTGAACTCGATCAAAAAGCCAAACCCAAGAATCTAGAAGGCCACACGTGGCCTCAAGGCTGCAGGTTCCCCACTCCTGGGTTAGAAGGAGAGTGGGGATGACAATGGAGGGGGGGAGCTACTGGAGAATATGAGAGGTCATGGAATCAAGAGTATGTGTAATTTGTTTTGTTGCAATGGGTTTTGTTTTTCTTACTTTCTCAGTGGGGGGGAATAGGAAGGAGACTTTAGAGCTGAAAATAAATAAAAGCTAATTTTCTTTAAAAAAAAATGAAAGGTACATGTAGAGGTGTTTGCTTTGGGCAGAAGAAGGGCCATTCCTACATATGAGACAATAGTAAAGGAATGGGCCAAGATGTCTGAGTGACATGAGATGACGAAGAGGGAGCTCTCCCTCCCTCAAATCTAATCTGGTCCCTTAAGCAGGTGGATTAAACCTGTTTGTCCTCACACACTCTTTGCCAATCCCAGTTTTGATCTATTCCTGGTTTGGTTGTCTTTTCACATGGATGTTGTTTTTGCCAAATCACTTATCAATAAACATCGGACCGTTCTGTGACTTGAATGAGCTTTGTAGCAATAGGAATGTAAACCATCATGTAGCCTTCTGAGTACTGCAATTCTTGATTCTGGAAAAAGTTCATTTTGCCGGAGGATATTCATTTCAGGATAGGACAGTGTGTGACAATATCTGTTGGAAGAATAATTACTGATTACTGTTTGTTACTACTAATAAAGACATATGATAATAATCATTATTGCTGTCCAACCTCCACTGCATCTGGGATGTTGCAAAAATAACAGACATGAATGAAATCAAACTAGACTGTGTATGTAAAGTAATGAGTCACAAACACACATAAAATTAAGCCAGAAATAAACAAAGAAAGACTTCATGTTCGCTAATGAGACCAGAACTTCATTCAATACACTGAACTTATGAATTTATTGATAATGTCTTTGTTTATTCTTCCTTTTTTGTGTGTGTAGGTCTAGGAATCTAGCTCAGAGAGTGAGCTAGGATGGTGGGAATGAGTTAGAATGTCCCTGCTGTATAAACGCATATTTTAACCAACTTGTACATAAGACAAAGAGTTTCATGCACAATTCTCTTTATTGTACTTCACATGTGGAAATATTTATTTTAGTTAATGTTTGGAAAGTTAAGAATAAAAATTAATTTAAAAAATTTTAAACGGTAATAGGGCCCATGCTTGATGCAGGCCTATGTTGAAGGTCTTTGCAAATAACTAAGAGGGTTAAGTGTGCTTTGGCTTAACATTCATAAATTTTGATGCTTATCTCATCCCATAAACTAGTAGACTCTGAAATTTCAAGCTCTCTAAAATATGAGAATAGACTTATATCTTTGTGTTTGAAGTCTCTGTAGAAAAGAAAAACTACTTTAGTGAACTGAAATCATGGTTTTTTTTCAGAATTTTGTATGTGTGCAGATATTCAACTGAATAGAAATTGTTTCAAATGCAGAAATATTACATCATATACTTTCTCTCATAGATGAATTTTTGTGTATTTTTATTTTTGTTGCTGTTTGTATTTACTGTATTGTTATGATCAACATATGACTATTAGTTTCATGTTGTTTGGGAAAAAATACACTATTTTGTGAAAAAACTCTTGGTTTTAGCAACTTCAGTAGCACTTTAGTAACATGGAGCATATGAAGCCATCCAGCAGGGGTCTGAACAAAATTTTCTGTATCCTTTTTTATACAGGGCACATCAAAATTTCTCTGGGGGTCCTTATAGCATAGACAATCCCCTCACCGGTTCAGCCAAATTGCTTCTGGGTCATCTCAAAAAGCACCCCCAAATTTCTCCCAATTGACCCCTGTCTTTGCAAAGGTAATCCGAGTGGAATTGGAAACTCACCCCCAAAAGTAAGCTCAATTAGAAGAATAGCAAACAAAGCCAAATTCTTGAGATTTCTAGACACAGGCAAATCTTACCCTGTGCTATTGAAAGACACTGACCTCACAATAAAGCAAGCAGTCTGGGTCTGTTTAAATGCAAAAGAAAAAAAGGAGCATCTTTCAACTAGGCACCAACATTCTAGTGGTGGAAATTTTGTATTTCTCATGTTACATTCAATATCAATAATTATGCAAGATTTAGTGACACAGCAAATAGAAGTATCTCAAAACCTGAAGGATTTGTGACTGTCTCTTCTCCTGTCATCAGCTTGAGTCCCCTCTCCAGCTAATTTCCCCTTCTTCCATTTGCTAGGTGGCCAAGGATCTAGTTCTATTCGACCACTTAACACCAGATAGCTTTTACTAAATAATATTTATATTGAAAATTTAGACAGAACAAGGTACAAATATTTCCCCCCATACCTCCAACAGAAGATTATATCAAATAGGAATAATGAAAATGCAATGCCTTTGTTTTTAGTAAGAACTGTATATAATTATATTGTGTTATATACAAAAATTTGTACATGAACCTCATGGCTTCAAAGATACACTTTTGGAAAAATCGTACTAAGGAAATATTTCTAATTCTGTATCTTTTAAGTTTTTAAAAATGGATGTCGCATTTTCCTCAAAAGTTTTCCCTGAACCTAGTAATATAAGTGGGTCATTTCCGTTTTTTTCTTCTTGGTATGATTTATTATGTTAATAGTTTTCTTGATATTAAGATAATCTAACATTTCACTTAAAAATCCTCCGGGGTAATAATGGATTTTTCTATCTCATATTTATGTTGGTGCACATTTCAGTCAATATTTTTGCATAAATTTTCATTAAAGATACTCATTTACAATTTTCTTTATCTTCCTGATCTTTGTCTATGTTATGTATCAAAACTACATTTTCCTCTTGGAAGAAATTGGTTAGCCTACCACTTTATGTTTTGAAAAAAAGTCTATATAGTATAAGTATTAAGTGTTCATTATTGGTTTGGTAGAAATTATATAGGGCAGTTACATGGTGCAATGGACAGAGTCCTAGGCCTAGAGTTAATGAGACTCATCTTCCTGAGTTCAAATCTGGCCTCAGACACTTCCTAGCTGTGTGACCTTCAGCAAGTCACTTAACCTTATTTGCCTTAGTTTCTCATCTGTAAAAGGAGTTGGAGAAGGAAATGATAAACTACTTTAGTAGCATCTTTGGCAAGGAAAGCCCAAAAATGGGGTATGGTGAGTCAGACATGACAGACAACAAGAAATCATATGTTAATACAGTTGGTCTTAGATATTTGGTATTTTATATTTTTAAAAACAATCTTCCTAAAGGCCTCACTTCTTAAATAAGTAGAGAAGTGAGTCTTATTTATAAAAATACAAGTCATTCCCTAATTGATAAACAAAGGATATGAACAGTCAGTTTTCAGAAAAAGAAATCAAAGCTATATATTGTCATATGAAAAAATGCTACAAATCACTATTGATTAAAGAAATGTAAATTAAAGCAACTCTGATGTACCACCTCACTCCTATCAGATTGGCTAATATGACAACAAAAAAGAGAGAAAATGATGGATGTTGGAGGGAATGTGGGAAATTAATGTACTATTGGTGGAGCTGTGGATTGATCCAACCATTTTGGAGAGCAATTTGGAACAACACTCAAAGGGCTATAAAACTGTGCATGCCCTTTGATTCAGTAATACCACTGTTAGGTCGATATCCTAAAGACATCAGAAAAAAAGGGGAAAGGACCTATTTGTACAAAAATATTTGTAGCGGCTCTTTTTGTGGTGGCTAAGAATTGTCAATGGAAGATTTGCCCATCACTTAGTTGGTGAACGGTTAAATTATGGTTTATAATTATAATGGAATATTATTGTGCTATAAGAAATGACAAACTGATTTCAGAAAAATCTAGAAAAATATGAATTGATGCATGGTAACAGAATCAGGAGAGCAGTATACACGATAATGGCAATACTGTTCGATGAAGAATTGTGAATGACTTCCACTATTCTCAGCAATACAACCGTCCAAGACAATCCCAAAGGACTGATGACGAAACATGACAAATAAAGAACTGATATTGTTTGATATAGACTGAAACAAGTTATTTTCACTTTCTTTTTCTTTGATTCGAGTCTTTTTGTACAGAATGACTAAATATGCTAATATTTTACATGATTGCACATGTGTAACCTGTATCTGATTGCTTACCCTCTCAGGGATAGAGGAGGGGAGGCTAGAATCTGGAACTCAAAACCTAAAATAAACAAAAACAAATGCTAACAAAATTGTTTTAACACAGAATCTGGGTCTCAGTCCCATGCGCCTGCACGCCTGGCCTTCGAGTCGGAGGTGGCCTAGAGTGCAAAGGCTCATGTCGGGCTGAGGCTCGGGCTCCGCCTCCGGCCCCAGCGCACACTCGGGGCGGTGCTAGGCAGGGGAGAAGTAGGAGATGGCGACCCCAGAATGGGGTAGAGGGCGAAGATGGCGGCAGCGGTCGGGGATGAGCACGCCGAAGGGGCGAGCACTCGGTCCTGCTTCCTCAAGGCTCCTTGCTGTGGTAAACTCTCCATCTGCTCCTTCTACCACGACAATGAAGGTCGTCCCCTGGATCGTTTTAAACTGGAAGAAGGCCAGGGTACAAAGTGTGTTCAGGATGTTCAACAAACTTATGGAGACTCTAGCACTGTGTTTGGAGAATATCATTGCAATATATGCCATCTATTTGAAAAGTTCAGAAGCAATTCCAGTGTGAGAAGTGTGGAATTTGTAGGATTGGCCCAAAAGAAGAATTTTTTTCACTGTCTGAAGTGTAAACTGCCCCTAGAGTCTCCAAGGGCATCTCATAAGTACATTGATAATGTCTCCGGGGAGAATTGTCCCATATGTTTGGAGGACATTCATACTTAGTTGCTCGTGTCTTGCCATGTGGGCATCTTCTACAGAGAACATGTTGTGAAGTAATGTTAAAATAAGGTTACAGTTGTCTATTATATATGCAGTCTGCTCCAGGTATAACTCGCAATTGGTGACAGTTGGAGAATGAAGTAGCACAAACTCCAATGCCAACAGAAAATCCCAATGTGACTGTGGAAGTTCTCTGCAATTATTGCAGTACCGGCTCTACAACCCAGTTCCACATATTAGGAATGGAGCAGAAGAGCTGTGATAATAATACTAGCCCAAGGGTAATGCTGCCCGAGAGGGAGGCTATGGAATTCCTCTAGAACAGAAGTGACCAGCCTCTCTAGACTATATAGGGTTGTCTCAGGAGATTGAGCATTGTTTCTGAAATAAGACATTCCTTAGTATACTGTTGCTATGCAGTCACAAACATTAGTATGATGTTTGTGGTCATGTTGCAACATAAACTCCTGCAGCAGGGACTCAGTGGTCAGGCTCTTAATAGATTTCTCATTTTTATTCTTATGCAAAAACTGGAGCTCTCCCATCGAGTAGCAATTCCTTCAATATTATTTAGGCCCCAGATGAAATTCCAATTTGAAACTGACGTTCGTTAGAATGTAAAATTTCATTGCATTTCCTCTTAAGCAGAGCTATGCATCCAGAATCTATGAATAGTTCCTAATAAAACTATGTTTAACGTGAAAACTTTATCTTAAGGGCTGTTTTGTAAGATTAGGGTTTATCTTATTGTCTAAATAAATTTCGAATTGTATAAAGCAGTGCCTTTTGAATGTTATGTGTATTTTAATGTAACATCAAAAAATTCATGGCATAGTAAATTGTAAAAAAAAACTATAAATTGGAGACAAAGAAAATATATTAAAATGATCATCCATTTTTTTTTTTTTTAGATTTTCCCATTTATCTGCAAATAACCATGTGTATTAAAGGCAGCTAAGTGTTTCAGTGGATGGAGCTTTGGGCCTAGAGTCAGGAAGACCTAATTTCAAATCCAGCCTCAAACATTATCTCTGTGACCTTGGGCAAATCACTTAATCTCTTTTTGTCTTAATCCACTGGAGAAGAAAATGGCAAACCACTCCAATATCTTTGCCAAGAAAACCCCATATGAGGTCTCAAAGAGTTAAACCATAATGAGTAGTAATATGCTATTTTTATAGGATCATAGATCTAGTACTAGAAGAGGTTTTAGAGATCATCTAGTTACCCTCCTCACTTATTTTACAGATGAAGAAACTGAGGTCCTTAAAGATGAAGTGACTTGAACAAGGCCACATAAGTAGTAGATAGTAGAGGCAGGATTTAACCTAGGTTCTTTGACTCTAAATCCACCACCCTCTTCTTTACATTCTGCTGTAGTGTAGACAAGTGTACCATTGATAGTACATGGAGTCAGAACTCGTCAGAACATTTATTAAATGCCTACTGTATGCCAAGCGCTGTGCTGACTTCTGGGAATATAAAGAAAGGCACAAAACAGTTGCTGCTTTCCAGGAGTTCAGAGTTTAAAGGGAAAGACAACATGCAAACAACTGTACAACTAGGATAAATATATGATAATAAACAGAGGAAGGCATTGGGGGGGTACGCTAGGGATATAGGGAAAAATTTTAGCTGGGATTTGAAGGAAGTTGGGGAAAGCAAGAGATGAAGATGAGGAGGGAGAGATTCTTTTTTGGGAGGGGGAGAAGGCGTGAATTCTAACTATGAGTGAAAGTGTTCTGAGGTGGGAGGCAGAGTATTTCACGTGAGGATCAGCAAGGAAGCCAGGGTCATTGGATTGGAGAGAATGGGGGGATGAGTAAAATAGAATAGTACTAGACAGGTAGGAAGGAATCAATTAAAATCCAGAGGATTTTATATTTGATCCTGAATTAAGTGAATACTTGTACATCCCCCCCTCCACCCCCAAAGTCAATGATATAGGGGGAAGAATACTGAACTGGAAATAAAAAAAAACCTGGGTGCCTATCCTGACACTATCAGAACAAAGTCATTTATCCTTTTAAACTCCAGTTTTGTATCATTAAAATGAATCCCATAAATCTGGAGCAAAGCAGTAGCCAGGAATGTGTAACTGACCCTATTCTGCTCAGCATTTTAGTCAGTGACTTAGAAGAAAAAAAATGCCACAACTATTACTTTTTTAGGTGACACAAAACTGAGAAGAATAACCAATATATTGGATGACAGTCAAGATCCAAAAATGTTTTCATAGGTGAGAACAGTGGGTCAAATCTAACATGATTAAATTTATTAGGGGTAAATGTAAAGTCACATACTGGGGTTAAAAAACAAAAACTGTTCAAATGTACAATGGAAAGACATGATTAGATAGTTTACTACATGTGAATAAGATTTGAGAATTCTGTTGAACTGCAAGCTTACTATGAATCAACAGTGTCACAAGGCAGCTAAAAAGTTAGTACCATCTTAGTCTGCATTAAGAAAATGACTCAAATGAAAGAGGTGATCTTCCCTTTACTGTATTTCTGCTCAGATCACACCAGGAGAAGACATGGTAGCTCCAGTATAGTAAAGCCTCTCTGTCATGGACAGGTAGGATTATAGCTCTTGCTTTTCCCCAGAAGGCAAATGGATGGAAGAAGCAATAGTTATAAATTGTAGTAAGTCAGATTTTGAACTGTATAAGGGAAAATTTCCAGTTAGTATTGCTCCTGCTCAGTTATATTTGGGAACAGATAACCTTTGAAATTTCTTCTAACTCTGAAATTCTAGGAAAATATTCAGAGTCTTTTGATGAATAGTCTACCTTTGTTCTTGGCTTGAACAAACAGGTAATTCTCAGGTTCTGAAAAAAATAGATTATCCATAAAGCCCTGAAATTCTCAAGTTTGTTTCTTATCTAAAATTCAAAGGTGTCTGATGAACTACAATAGGCAAGTAAGAGGACAGTGGAATATTTCTATGTGTAAATTTGATTTATAGATTTAGGCTGGAAGGAACTTCAGGGGTTATCCAATCCACTCCCTTTATTTCAGAGTTGAGGAAACAGAGGCCTAAAGTGAGTAGATGACTTTCCCAAGGTCACACAGGTAGGTACTATCAGAGCCAAGATTTAAGCCCAGGACCTCCATCTACAAATCCAGTTCTCTTTCCCCTACTCTATATTATCGTGTGTAGCAATTGTTTATATTTTTTAGGTTGGTTTGGTCTTATGGTTAGACATAAAGAATTGATAGAGATGATATGTACATATGTGGCTGAGACCATTGCTTGTTAAAAACAAAGATTCATACTAGAGGATTTTTGTTTTGTTTTCTAATGATTTCTTGTTCTTCCTCTTGATTTTATAGTCATAGTGCATTAAAGGTCCTGTGTAGAGCAGCTAGATTGTTTCATTTTTTTTTTTTACCAATTATAAGAAATTAAGGAAATGAAGTGCTTTGCTCACATAACTGCAGTTTGAATGCTGAAAACCTATTAAAGTCACCTAAAAGAATTCCTTTCTCAGTAGTGAACTGGAAAGAGGGAGAGTGGGAAGAAGAGGAGCCATGGTGAGTAAATAGGGTGTGTCTATTTCCCTTCTCATCCAGGTCTTGAGTGAATTGTAACTGAAGAATGAGTAAGCCTGGGGACAGCTAGAAAGACTCATCTTCCTGAGTTCAATCTGGTCTCAGATGCTTATTGGTTATGTGATGTTGGACAAGTCATTTAGCTCTGTTTGCCTCAGTTTGTTCATCTGTAAAATGAGTTGGAGAAGGAAACGGCAAACTCCTCCAGTATCTTTGTCAAGAAAACCTCAAATGGGGTCATGAAGAGTTGGGCATTACTGAATGCTTCTAGGACACATGAAGGAGCTGGGGTTTCATCTATGAGTTCCTTCTCTCTCTGTCACATATATGCACACATTCAGAAACTTTTCAATATCTTATCAGGTACTAAAAATGATCAACTCCTTTCTAGCACCACTTCAGCTACAACAAATGAAAGGTAGGAATATGTATACATTCATATAGTACTCCACTCAAACGGAACCTGAAATGGAGTTCACAAAAGGAAGGAGCAATTCTGTAGCGGAGATACGTTTATTCTAATATGAATGAAAGATTAGGCATCCATTACAGCATTTAAGTCCAGAATGTAAACTTACATGCAGTCAATGCTTACATATAACGTTCTCTCTCCCCGGTAAAAAGCCATCTAAGTTATCAATAGTCATGAACATTCCTGTATCTGTGCAAACAATTTCCCAATTTTGAAGGGTAAGGTTAGACCTTTGAGAACATTCTTAAATCCTGGAAGATTTCTGAACCATACATAGGTAACAAGTTACTTATCTGAATAGCAAAATTGTGCAAGTTGGCCTGTCAGATTTAAGGAGGCAGATAAAAAGATTCTCTCTCCAATTACTCTTCATCTGCTTCAGTGCCTGAAAATCCACCATCAAAAGTTCATTCTTTTGGGACAAAATTTGAAGATTCCAGGAATTTAATTATTATAATAATCCCAGGAATTAAAATGCAAAAATACTCCTGCTAAAGGCAATAATTATCATCAGCCTTTATTTGAATTAGTTTCATACTAGTTCGTGGTCCAACTCTTCTCATTTTATAAGACTTGTGTGTTCACTCTTCCTTGCTGAAGAAGACCATGCCATCAGAGAAATAATGACATAACTTGCACTTGACTTTGTTTTCAGGGAGGGTGGACTGTGTAGGTCACTAGCCTCACTTCTCCTCCAGAGTCATCTGAATCCAGTGACCAGATATTCATCAGAATGACAGAATGACTGGAGATGACCCAGGATGAGGCAATTGGGGTTAAGTGACTGGCCCAAGGTCACCCAGCTAGTGAGTGTCAAGTGTCTGAGGTGAGATTTGAACTCAGGTCCTCTTGACTCCTCCACTGGTGCTCTATCCATTACACCACCTAGCTGCTCCTTATAGGACTGAGTAATGGGACAGAGGACAGGTAGGTTTTTTTAATTGAGATAGGAAGGACAAAGATGTACATTTTAAGAAGCACTAACTGGGGAGGATTGATTCTACTTGAAAGCAATGGGTCCCTAGTAGGGTGTATGGAAGGTAAGTGAATAGTAGAAGGATGCAGAAAGGAAAGACATGGGAAGGACTTCCCAACTTTGGCTACAACAACTCTTAAGTTTTGTGTGTTACTTAAGAAAGTGACAAGTCCCACTGTGACCTAGATGTTTTTGAAAGATATGAATGAACTCTCAGGGCACAAAACAAGGAGGCAGAATCACCCTCAGGCTATGATAGGTACCAGAACTGCAACCACGTCTGGTCAATTATCCCTCCTGCATTTCGAAGAAGATTGGGCCTTTCTGGGATTGCATGAACAAGTGGGAAAGCCAGACTCTGATTCTGAGCTTTTTAACAAAGGTCTTCCTGTTGCTTCTACACTTCAGATTGCAAAAGAATGTATTTAAATCAAGGACCTTTCGGAACAGAATAAATGAATGAGGTAGAGTCCAAGTCCCATCGACTCCTAATCTCGTGGATTATCTTTTTTGCTGAATAAAGGTGTTGCTCTCTGGAAGAAAAAAGACATTCTTGGTAACATACATACATAGGCTGATGCAGAGAAAGTCCCATTAAAGTCTGGAGAATCTTTCCTCTAGGGTAGAATGTATTAAACTGGGCTCCATAAATTTATTTAGATATTTTGCCAACTGTATGTCAGTATTAATGGCTTCCTTTGTAATCATATATATTTTATTTTGCCCACTTAGAAACAATCTGAGAACTGGTTCTGAGGCTTCCCCGGACTTCCAGAGGGATCCGAGCACGACACACAAAAAAGGTGGCGAACACCTACTCAAGCGGGGAGCTAAACTCGAAGTGTGTGATGAAAGAAGACCGTTCTAGTTAAAATAATCGAGGTGATGTCCAGATTGACAGGATCTGTTCGGGATAAGCCGAACCACAACCTAGCTCGGGGCTCAAAGCTCAGGGGACCCGCTTCATCTCAAATCCTATGGCCACTGTGGCCCATCTGTCGGTAGGTGGCAGGCCTCATCTACTCACAACCTCTGCGGAGGAAGTCCAAAAGCGTGCGATTGGAAGAAACAGCTGCGCACCCGGGCCACTCGAGTACATAGTCTTCCCCTGTGACTTTCCGTTTCTCTAGAAGCAGAGAAAGCCGAACATGGAGCAGCCCGGGTCGGGGATGGCTTCATCCTAGGGGAGCGCCCTTTCTCTGCGATGTGCCCGGCTCCAAGTTTTGCTTTCTCCTGTTTTACCTGTTGAGTTAATTTTCCGGACCTCTCCCGAGCAAGGAGGAGAACTGAGGGTATCAGAAAGACAGAGAGAGGCAGGAAAAGGATGAACAGATTCGCCGGGAGCTAACGGACCGCAACACCTTCCCTTCCCCACATTTAGCACCGAGTCTAACACTTAGTAGGCGCTTAATAAATACTTATTGAATGACTGAGGTTTTTCCTCCATGGGGGAAAATTTTATCTGGGTCTGGGGTACTCCTGGATGTCACTTATAGAACTCTAGGAATTCAGAGAAGAAAGTTGGATAACCAGTGAGAATTCCAAAGCTCGCCGAAATAGCTTTTTAACATCTCTGGCCCCTCCGCTCCCAATTGCAGTCAACACCTATCTTGTTTGCCTGGCTAGAGCTGATCCTCTGTCTTCCTGACCCTTAATAAATTGGGCACAGTTCCCTACGCTGGCAGAAGATGCTTTGCCACGTTTCGAAATGTTTCCAAGAAATATTATTTTGATCCTTAGGGAAGCTCATCACATTAGATTCTTTTTGCAAAGACATCAACAGTGGAAAGGCATATACTGTTTAATGGATAAGTTCTGTAACTCATGCTTGGGTATCGTTTCCGTCTCCCCTCTCAGTTCTATCTTGAAGTAACTCAACTGACAGCCCAACGAAAACTTCACGGTTGCTTCAGATATTACGAGATTATCTAAAAGCAAAATTTCTATGGTAAAATGTGAAGTCCTTGGAACACCATGATTTATGTCGAGGTCACGGTGGTCCTTGATTATCATAAATGTTGGTACAGGTTAATGTTCACTATCTTGGTTATTTCGCAGCTGCTGTATTTAAAAGCCATTTAGTGAAAATCATTTTGTTAAGAAAATAGATGCGACACCTAAGATTTCCGTTTCCTCCTCCTCTCCCCCCCCCAAAAAAAATTATCGGTTAGAGACCACGAGTCATTCGGTAACTATTTACTGAGCGGCGAAAATCCCATTTGAAAAGGATTCTTAGAAAAGAGTAAGACTGCATTTGATGACCCAAGAAACTACTTAAATAGTTGTGGGCGTGTTGAATATTTTTTGATTTGGAAAATAAATTAAAAGTATATTGTACAGAATGCAATTCACGATCACATTTGATGACTGTTCTGAAAAGAAAACCAGCTTATTCTTGTTTAATAGGAAGCATAATGATAACTTCAGGACAGAAAGCCAATGTTTGAGTCTTAAAACTTAAGACATGTATAATGTTGCAGACTTTTAAAATTCAGAAAATGGGAACGGTAAGAGTGTAAAATCCAAAAAATTCTCAGCTTTTTTCCAGCAAGAGAAATGATCCATCAATTCGGTAACATCTGAATGAAAGGTTCTGAGAACAGAGAGGTACTATTTTCACTAACTGACACAGAAAAAGCAATTAAACGGGAAATTGAATCCGATGAAAACATTTCCTTTCCCTCCACCTGCTGTTACCACAGAGTTTAGTATATTTACCCAAACCAAAAATAAACTTTTAAAATTTGTCATTAAAGATTTTATTCTTCCATTGTAGATTCCATTCCTTAGTCCACCTAAATGTGTGATATGTACATGTATACTTCATATACAGATATATAAACGGAAAGACTGCTTCGAAGAGTGAATTGAAGGTAAGCCTTCGAGTCAGATCTGCGTTCGAATCTTGCCTCCAAGGTCTATTCAGTATGACCACGGACGTGTCACTTAACCTCTCAGTTCTCAACTCTCTAAGATTACAAATTATGAAGGAGATGCCCATAGTCCTGCGAAGGGAGGCCCTTACTACAGAAATGAAATCACACATTTGGTCCACTAAATAGATACTCTACAAATAGGAAGTCTTTATTCTAATATTACAATTTCCAGCGCCTGTGTCCTTATGAGGATCTCTATTTTCCAGAAGCTCCTATTTAGAAGTGTTTGTGGTTTATCAAGAAAGACTTAAGTTTCTATCCAAATATTTTCAATGTTGTCTTCAAGAATATTTAGAATCTTGGAAAAGTTGCGTTTTCTAGGAAACATTTTAGCATAAAATGTCCTTGGGACAATCGAAAGGAAACACCTTTTAGTAAATAAAAGCTGTGAGCGAATGGAATTTTTTTTTTTTAAAACCAACTCTTTGAGGAATACAAATATTTATGGAGAACAGATTGGGGAGACTGAAAAAGGTGATTGCCAGATAATAACTTTTACAGTAATATTTATTATAATAATTCATATTCCTGATAAAATAATGAGCAGACACATTTCCCCATCAGACTGGGCAGGGGATCGCTAGCGGACTGGAAAGCAGAGAAGCTAGGACTCCCTGCGTTGCTTTTCCAGCCCGCCCGGTTTTGATAGGCAGTGGGTCTTCAGACAGGGTGAATCTCCTGGAAACCACTAACCCGAGCTCCGTTAAGCCAAACTTTAGATTCTGGGGTTTGTTGCTGGAGTCGGAGTTGGGTGCCAAAGTTAGCAGAGGAAGGACGACTAATATTTCCTGTACCTTCCACATCCTAACTGGGATCAGTTGATTGTGTATAAATTTGGATCGGTCCCTCCAAAGGATTGAACGGTCCCCTCTGCTCCCCTTCCCCAGCTCCTGCTAGTTTCCCCAACACTTCTCTTTCTGTACGAATCAACTCTATCTCTGGATTAGGAATGTGCTCCTAGGATTCTTTCCCGGTTCCCCTGTGGTGGCTCTGACGTGATGAGCCATGTGACAGGCCCCCTTCTGCTATAAGGAGAGAGAAAGGTCCGCCCTCTCTTGGACTCAGCCCCATCCTCTCCACGATCTCTCCCAGACTCTCACCCAACGCACACACACACGCGCGCGCCGAATCCCTGCCTCATTTGCCCCCAGCCTTGCCACCTCCTCCTTGGAAAGAGCGGGTGTGGGAGCGCCAGAGGGGGGAGGAAAAGGGGGGAGAGAAAGCCAACTTTTCCGAGCGCCCCGCGCTTGCCCAGGGCGTGTGTGTTTGTGAGTGTGTTTGTGCACGCTCCCGGAGAAAGGCGAGGAGACCAGAGGAGCCGGGGCAGAGCGCGGGGACCCAAGGCGCTGGGGGGCCCGAGAGATCCGGCACCGGCACGGGCACCAGCCCCGGCGGCGGCGGCAGCAAGGACGAGAACCGCCCGCAGCCTGGCTCCCTCTGGCCCGGCCAGCCGCCGGGCACCGGGGCGCGGCAGGGGCCTCCAGCCCCGCGCCCCTATGCACCGCCCCGCAGCCGCCGCCGCCGCCGCCGAGGAGGAGCCATGACCCTGAGCGCGGAGATGTCCGATGCCTCCGGACTGGCGGACGAGACCGACATCGACGTGGTGGGGGAGGGCGAGGACGAGGAGGAAGAGGAGGAGGAGGACGACGGCGGCGGCGGGCCGGGGCTCCGGAGGCGGCGGCGCTCCTACGCTGACGAGGAGGACGAGGAGGACGAGGAGGAGGACGAGGAGGACGCGCCGCTCTCCCCGGGGCCCGGGGGCTCCGCGCCCGCTCCGGGGCCGGGCCGGGCCGCGGGGGCCGGCGGCGAGGGCGGCGGCGGCGGGGGCGGCTCGGGAGCGGCGGGCGGCGGCGGGGCGGCCGGGGGCGCCGGCGGAGGCGGCGGCGGCGCCAAGAACCCGCTGGTGAAGCCGCCCTACTCGTACATCGCGCTCATCACCATGGCCATCCTGCAGAGCCCCAAGAAGCGGCTGACGCTGAGCGAGATCTGCGAGTTCATCAGCGGCCGCTTCCCCTACTACCGGGAGAAGTTCCCCGCCTGGCAGAACAGCATCCGCCACAACCTCTCGCTCAACGACTGCTTCGTCAAGATCCCCCGGGAGCCGGGCAACCCGGGCAAGGGCAACTACTGGACCCTGGACCCCGAGTCCGCCGACATGTTCGACAACGGCAGCTTCCTGCGCCGGAGGAAGCGCTTCAAGCGGCAGCCGCTGCTCCCGCCCGCGGCCGCCGAGACGCTGCTGCTGCGGGGCGCCGGGGCCCCGGCCGGAGGGGACGCCGCCGCCGCCGCCGCCCTGTTCCCGCCGCCGCCTCCGCCCGCGCCGCCCCCGCCGCCCCACGCCTTCGGCTACGGCCCCTACAGCTGCGGCTACGGCCTGCAGCTGCAGCCCTACCCGCCTCCCTCGGCCCTGTTCGCCGCCTTCCACCCGCACGCCGCGGCCGCCCACCACCACCACCCGCACCCGCACTCGCCGCCGCCCCCCGCCCACGGGGCCGCGGCCGAGCTGGCCAGGACCGCTTTCAGCTACCCGCCGCCCCCGCTGGGCCCGGGCCTGCCGGGCTCGCTGCAGGCGGCGGCCAAGCCGGGGGCCGGCCCGGGCCTGGCGCGCTCGCCCTTCTCCATCGAGAGCATCATCGGGGGCAGCCTGGGCCCCGCCGCCGCCGCCGCCGCCGCCCAGGCCGCCCAGGCCGCCGCGGCCGCCGCGTCCTCGTCGTCGTCGTCGTCGTCGTCGCCGCTGTCGCCCTCGCCCGCGGCGCCCGGGGCCAGCTGCGCCGCGCAGGCGGCCGTGGTGCCCGCAGCCGCGCTCACCCGCTCCCTGGTGGCCGCCGCGGCCGCCGCGGCCGCCGCCTCGTCGTCCTCGGCAGCCCTGGGGACCCTGCACCCGGGGACGGCCCTGTCCGGCGTGGAGACCTTGACCGCTAGGATTTCCAACTGTTAATGGGTGGTCGCCTTCTTGTCCTTTAAAAGACCAAACAAACCGATTTGAGGGGGAAAAAAAAGAAAGAAGGTAGGCTATCCGGGGTCCTTCTTACTCTCCTGACTCGGTGGGGGCTCGGGCTCTGCGTTTGGTTCCCACCCCTCCCCCTGCACTCACCTTGACCTCCGTGGACCCCCATCCCCGCTCTCACCCCAGCGAGGCCGCGAGTTTTGGGAGGCAGACCGGGCTCCCCTCCCGGTGGCCACTATTTATGCAAAGCCAGTCTATGCTGCAGCGGCAGAAACCGTGTGGATGGATGGATTGAGGGTTGGAGGAGGGATCCGTGTTTGGAAAGTGGTTGCTTTTTTTAATTTCTTAATTATTATTATTAATATTAATAAAATAAATCTCTGAACCCTTTTGCGGTTTCGAGATTCTCAGGTCCAAGGGTTCAAAATCAATAATGTACAGAAGATTAATAGTAAGGAAAAATAATAATAGAGGTCCAGAGGGACAGCAGCAAAGCAATACTTTTTCATCTTAGGACGCTTGTCTGGTGTACTTTTTTTATAAAAAGGAAAAATGATTAACATGTTTACACGGAAGAAAAAAGTCAAGATTATCGTTTCTTATCTTAACCTGTGTTTTGTATCATAATAGACTTACGGAATTTTTATTTTGTACTGAATGCGTATTCTTTAAAAGGAATATTGTAAAATTTACTGGCAACTATTATTGTACCATTCTAATGTAAGATTTTTACACATTTTCAGAAATAAAAAATTTAATTTTCAAAGAAAATTTACCAAAAAATAATTGCTTGGATTCGTTCCCCTTAGTTTTTTTTTTTCTTTTCTGTTAAAAATAGTTCTTAGTATGAAAGTTTAATGTGCACTAGAATGGAAAAAATATGAATTTCCAACAGAGTCATCAAAAGGTCCTCTTATGACTTTTCTTTCTCAGTCGAGCTATAAGAAAAGGAGAAAGAAAAGGTGGTGGGAAATAATGTGATTGGGGAATATATTTTAATTGACTTGATCATGTTTAGTCTTCAAAAAGTTTAAGACAGTTATTTTAAGAGAAGGGACCATTACCTCAAATTCTGGAACTTACTGTCTAAGATGAATAACTTCTACCCACTTTCCAGCCCAGTACTATGCAGTTCTGTGTCTGTAATAAAAATGTAATCTCCAATAATACAGCAACAGTAGTGGAAAACTACTTTAGATAATCTTAATTTATCTTTAATTAATCTTAAACATTTTATAAAGAGGAAAAGTTTTAAATATCTACAATGTAGATGTTCTCTTTGCTTTAGGTACAAAACACAGTGTTGTTGAAAATAATTTTTCATTTAGAGTTTATTTTCAAATGTATTAAAGCTTTACATTTGCACAGTGATATATTTAAAAATACAATTATATTTAAGATGGAAAGAATATAAAATTTACAACAGGTGTTTAAAGCCCCATGTGCTTAAAAGATACATATAAGTTTAAGCTAGAATACCCTTTACTGAAAAAAAAAATTCCAAATAAAATTAATGAAATATTTCATCGGACTAATAATATATTTAAGGCGTAAGTGATCTTTTAAGTTAATTTTAAATATTCTAAAAATATATTCTTGAAACAGCTAATTTCTAATTGGCTGAAAAATGTAAGTCTGTACTTTAAGTGAATATTAAAAAAAAACAGATCGTAATTCTAAATTTAGGACGTGTAATAGTTTATGGCATACTTCTAAATGTGTTTACATATTTAATATATGTAGTACAGCTGAAGCCAAGTCAACAAATTCGATCTTTTTACACTACATATATAAGCACATATAATTAAAGATTTGCAGATTTGGTCTCCACTGTGATCTATATGTAAACTGTTAAAAATCGTTTTCATTTTGAAATCAATTATGCCAGAAAGGTAGAATCTTGCAATTTTTATATTTATTATTGAGATTCCTGTCCCTCTTCCCCCTCCCCGCCCTGGACAAATTAAAAACTACTTATGTATAAACACTCCTAATAAGGCAATTCAACATTTATTCTCAGTGATAGTTGAGAAAAAGATGAACAATATTTTAAAACAAATGATATGAACCTGGGAATAAGTAGATGCAACCTTAATATATTGGAAAGACCATCGTCTCTTCCCTCCCCACACCCACCCCCCATAAATAGTCAAGTAATTCAGACACAGAAGGAGAAGTTTAAAATGGTTTATGGACTATATCACAAATGCTGCCTCAGAGTGCCAAGTTTAGTGGAGGCATACTTATAAAGATACACAAATTACTGACAGTGAAAGATCCAAAATTCAGATCTGAAAGTAATTACCGAAAGGGCAAAGAATAAAATATTGTCTTCATATATAGATTCTGCGTAGATGTTCTGAAAGTATGGAACGGGAAGCCTTATTCTCAGGCCACAGAAAGCACAGTTTTTCCTGCTTTTTGTCTTTTTAGAGAAAAGGCTAAGAGGCAATGAGGACAACCCTACTCCCATTAAAATGTGTTTCTCCAGACTCACAAGAACGGTTTGGCCTCCTGTTTTTTTTTCCCCTGTGGAAACAGAGAGAAAAGGTGTTTACAGTAATGCAGTACACCAGGGTGAAGGGTGCTACAAGATTTAGAGATGGGTTGCCTTTAATCTCTTCTACTCTATTTGGAAACGAAAATGCAAATAATGACTCTCACCAATTCCACTAGCTGTTACGGTTTCTCATTATGCCGGTTCAGCATTTCTATCCTCCAGGTTTTTGATTCTGCCACCGGCTTTCTAATCCCTGCAGGACAGTGCGGGCCCAAATCCCCGAGCCTTGTGCCCGTAGTGTGCGGCCAGCGGTCAGGCTGGGCTGGCCTAGCAGGTGCTGAAACAAAGGCCGGCCGGCCGCCGAGCCCCGAAGCCTTTGATGGGGCTAACAACATCTCTGCGCCAGGGCTCTTCATTCGCATGCAAATCCAGCGCAATGTCCCCTTTTCTTTGAAGGCAAACAGAAGGATGTTTGTGTATTTGTAGGGATGAAGCCTAGTTGAACAAGACTTCACAAATCGGCTGGACCTCTAAAAATAAACCAATTGAACAAACATTGGTCACTCCTCCTCCCAACTACAAAGTGTGGATTTACTACAACTCATTAACCCGATTTTTTTTCTTCTTGTTTCCCCATCTCCATCATATCCTGGTAAAGCTCCGAAACAAATGAGCTGAATTGGGAGGGAATTGCTGTTAATAAGGTAGAGGAATATATAGGGACTAATGGTTCAAGCTATTCCCCAAAAAAGACCACACAAAAAGGAACTTTTCAATTTATGGCGCTGGTGTAATGCGGAGATCTAATCTACGGCTGGATTTAGCCACATGTTATCTATTGCTAGCATAATGAAACTCTTATGGATTGAATTGCACCTTATGCCAAACACGGTATCACGATCTAGGAAAGTTTCTTCCTCGATTTCTTTTTCTATATTGGAAAATTATTTCTTTAAAATGAGAAGTCATTGCTACTCAGTGCATTACTGGTGTACTTAACACCCATCTCCTTTCCTCTTAAAAACGGAGACGGGGAATATGAGAGAAAAGTTACAAAGAGAGTCAAGGAAGGATATATGTGAGATCCTTTCCCATTTTTTAGCAGCTAAGCAGTTTGTACATCCCTTCTCAGCAACTCCTCCCCGCACTCAGCAGAGCTTTCACACGCAAAGATTTTGCTGATGGAACTGTAATTTCTGATATATTTATTATCAAAGTTCTCCAGTGTAACTGGGGTAAACAACCATCTTTTACTCCTGAGGGAAAGACTTTTACTTTTCGGAGACCTTTCCCATTTGCTCTCCTATGTTTGTTTTCTGAGGGAGTTGAGGAGGTGACTGTTTTGATGTCATACTCAGTGTCATTTGTTAAAGGTTGTCTGTCAGCTGGAGATTTGAATCTATACCTTTTTCTCTTTTCCCCTTTCTGACTCTTGTGGCTCTGATTTCCTTGCTTAGCTGAGTACCTACTTTGGAGCGCTGCAGCCACCACCACAGCTGCAGCTGTTTCTGCTGCTGCTCTTGCTTGGGAGTCTGACTTTGCTGCTGAAACACGATTCCCCACTATGATTTCCATGTCTGAAACTGTCTATTTAAACTAATGCAACAACTCTTTATTTTTCTGAATATTTTGTTTGTACCTCTTTCTGTCACTGTCAGAGAAAACCTAAGTGGGGGGCAGCTTAGACCAAATATCCCACAGCTCGCTTTAGCAAGACCTAATCTTAAATTGGCCAGGGATCCTCCCAATGGGGCGATTGAAGGGCTGGCTGAGACCCAGTTAGGATATTAAGGATCATCTTGACCCTTGGAATTGGACCAGGACTGGATCTGGCCAAGGGTAGAGGACAAGAGGAAAGTGGAATCCTTCTCTATGTTCCGCACTTGTTGGTTCTTCAGCCAGCAGAGCAAGGTCACAAACACAAACAGATACATTCCAGAAGTTGCCACTTGCTTTCTCTCATCTTCTATGACTTTGTAATTGTGCATATGCTTTTCGTTGGTAAGTGTGTTTGATGTCACGGCCAGTGTAACGTGGTGTGTTTATAAGGCCATGAATGCAAATGTGTAAATATGTTTGGTGTAAAATCTGGTTCCTTCATCTCCAACAATAAATACCTCCACAGTTTCAGATAATATTACAGTTGACAGGAAGAGTTGGAGATTCTGATCATGACCAGCTGGTAGAGCACTGTGGGGCTTATACTTTCCTAACTGAGTTCATTTTTCACATTAGTTCTCCTCACATCACATCTTTCCCTTTTTAAAACAGTTTCAGACTGCTCCTTTTAATTTTTGACTCATTCTACTCTGGACATTCTGGTTCTTTTATCAAGAAGGTGAGATAGTTATTATAATTCATCAATGTAAACCCAAAAGAACCATTTCTCTGTACTTTCCCTGGAAAACTACTGATTGCTACTAGGGATCACTTTTGAGTTGACAGGGTATCATAACCATGCTTGTAAAGTATCCACAGTGTTAGAGAATGTTCGAATAAAAGGCACTATGAGGGTGACCATAATGAACAGTGAGAGAAACTCATTGCCCAGCAGCCACTACTGTCTTCATTATTTTTGTCATTGCCGACATCATCATCTACTTCTTCTCTTAAAGTGGCATCCAGACTTCCAGGTGGATGGAAAACACTACCCTAGAAGACCTGTTTATTTGGAACGCTACTCTTTCACACTCTGGCCTGAGTCCCCCTTTCTCACCCATGCCCAGGCTTAAACTTGTCTTAGAGTTGTTCTGTAGGAACAGTTGCATAAGCGAGTTCTCTCAGAAGCCTTCACTTCTGTCAGTTCCACACAGCTCTGCATTTCCCAACATTCTTTTCTGATTTCTTTCGCTACTGCATCGTCTTTAGTAAATACGTGAACCACCTTGGAACTACTAAATGGTTCTCTAATACACAAAGTTCTCAGCACTTATCAGGCTGAGGGTTTTTTCAGAGTTCTTGGTAAGATGTCCCTGTGTTAACTTCTCTACTGTCTTCTGCTATGGAGATTCCATGCACCTCTGTATCTTTCCCATTGGTAGCTAGCTATTTGCTTCCTTCTCCCACTCTTTCAGCTTGTCATTTTATTGCTTGCCAGCCTTTAGAGACAACCCCCACAATGACCCAGAAATCCTCTTTACTTCTAAAGACTCTGGATTGAAGAGAGGCCTTTTACCTGGAAGAGAACTGATCTCTGAAAGAATAAAGGCGTTTAAAACTTTGTCACCTGATTTCCTTTGGAAAGAAATATGGGGTGGGGGTGGGGGTGGAGAAAGCTCGAGTCCTGCCCTTCCCTTCCTCCCCTTTAATTTTCCACTGCCCCTGAATATTGTATATGTGATACATGTAGCCACATCTTGCAGAAGGAAGGCCATTGCACATAGACTGAGACTTAGGTAGATAACTCCTCCAGAGACCCCAGTTGTAATAGTTACCACTGAAGATGAAACATTGTAAACATTCCTGCCTGTCCTTTTTCCCCACCTCTGCCTTCTCTGGACTACTCCTCTCAGTTTTCTGGACGCAACAGAGCCAGAAGCTAAGTCGATTCTGTTTCTAGGTTTTCATTCAATAGGGTAGTCTTGGGGATAGGAATTACTGCGTTGTTACCAAGTGGTTGCTTTCTTATGGAAGCCTGCAGAACAGTTTACATTGGCATGGCTCTTAGGTACCAAGGCAGTTGTATTGAAAACACAATAGAAAAAAAAAACACAATAGCACTTTTTTTCTTCTTTTCTCCTTTCTTCCCCCCTCTCTCTTTCCTTCATCTCATTTCTCCCTTCTCCTCTCTTCTTCTTTCTTCCCCTCTAACCAAGGACTGATGACTAGGGAGATTGCTGGGGAGAAGGAATTTTTTTTAAAGATCAAAACACAGTTATGTACTACCCTTCATTGTGGTCTCTTTTTAAACGTGTGTGTGTGTGTGTGTGTGTGTGTGTGTGCGTGTGCGTGTGCGCGCAGGCGTGCTTTGTGGTTTGAGTTGTTTTGTTCTGGACCCAAATAAAAAGTCACTAATGTGGTCATCTTCTGTGGGGAAATCAGTCAGTAAATGCTGGGAGTTTTAGTTAAAGCTGGAAGAATTCAAAAGTTGATGAAGTGTCCAGTTTACTCTAGAATTTGGTTATCTTCATCAGGAGGCATTCCCAGATATGTAAGATACTACTAGTAAGGGCAGTCTCATCTAACCTAAGTAGAACACAGATAAAATACATTGTATTGTGAAAATAATACATTGTCTACATATATAATACACATGTGTTTGTCTGTATATACTGAATAAACTCTTCCAGCATGTGCTAGCATATTCACAGAGTAATACAAGTACTGCTTTCCACTTCATGACCTATGGAAGTACAGGCAACACTCTGGGACCAGGTCTGAAAGTAACTACTGATACTTGGGGCCATCAAGTAAACTGGAATGTTGTTAAGAGTGACAAAGTGGTGAAACTACATAGGAGAGATAAAAGGGGAACCTAGAGCAGGACCTGATTTGCCCCACAGATAGATCATCTCTTCATAATTGCCAAAGAACTTCTGCTTTTGGCATCACCAACAGGATCACACTTGATTTGAATGGGACTAAAACATGGGATTTTCAGGGAGTAAATGGAGAGGAATTAATTTTCTTTAAAGTCCACTGTGAAAGTTTACTCTTAAATAACCTGACACTTAAAAAGGAACATTCTCACTTAACTTATTACTTGAGGAATTTCACTTAAATGAAAATGACATTGACAGACATGCCCTATTAACATGAAAGATTGTGGAGGGAAAAAATGCCAGAAAATGAACTACAAACACGCTCACAGCTTTTTCTTTTTTTTTCAAAAAAGAAAGAAAGGCAGCAGGTTGGGTTCAAATTAACTTTTTAGCTAAATTTTCAAGGTCTCATATACATTTAAGGTCTGTGAAAATAAAAGTACCTGTGAACATGCTTCATTAAGTGTAGAACGTATACAAATATAAAGTATTACGAAATTGCTTCCATCCCTTTTTCTTTTCTTTGCTGTCTTTCCTTCTGTCCTTTTTTCTTACAGAAAACATACTTTCTCTAAGCTTTGGAGTGTAGTCTAATGATCTTTCAGTCTCTTTAGAAGAATATTTGATCACATGAAAACAAACAAAAATCCTCTAAAACTTTACTACTTCCCAAACTCTAATTATAGCTGTCAAAGAGATACTGATGACCCTTTATAGAAAGATCTTTGGAGAGAACCTAAGGACCTTTCTATCACACTTGTTAATTATAGGGAGCTAGAGACTAATTTTAAATAGATAACTTCTTGACGTTAAAAAAAGACTGTTTCCAGTCTCCCTTTCTCTCTCCCTCACCTCACCTCCTTATTAATTTATCTGTGTAACGTCTTCATTAACATCTAGTACCTCCCCCCCCTTTTTTGGTCAGTCAATATTTACTGAGCACCTGCTGTGTTCCAGAGCACTTTATCCCTTCTCCTGACTTCCCAAAGAGATGAAAAAAAGGTCCCTGCCATGGGGAGAGAACACACTTGAGAAACAAGAGAAGCCCATCATCGTGATGAGAAGCAATGCAGGAGGAAAGATCTTTTCACTTACTTCTCCATTCTAGAAGGCGCTTTTCGTCACTATGAATTTCCTGGTAAAACTATAGCAAAGCTCCGTTTCCAGAAAACGTCTTTATGTGGAAGTACGAGCTGATTAGTGTTACTTTTTGAACATCAGGCCTATGGCGGTGGGGGGGGGGGGGGGGGGGGGGGGGGGGGGGGGGGAGGCGAAGCGAATTCATCGACGGGGCTCCTTGCTCAAGGATCCAGAATCCTCAAAAAGGTAACTATAGTTTTTTCATCAACTCAAAGGTCAGGTGACATTGCACTTTTAAGAAGCATGGTAAGTAACAACGGAATCTTAGTTTCTCGGCCGCGTACTCCTTGTGAGACCTTGGGGACAGGGAGGTTTAGTTCTGAGACTCTCAGTTTCCTTATCTGTAAAATGGACATAGCATACTTGTAATGCCTGCCTTACGGGATTGTTGTGAGAAAAGTCCTTTGTAAATCTTATAGCACTATATAAATGTGAGCTATCTGGGGGAAAAATTATGAATCCCCAAAGGGAAAGCTTTCCAGACAGAGAGCTAGCTCCTTTTAACCTTACGAATTTAAAATAACACTCTAGTCATTAGGTAGTGCACTTTGCATGCCTGAAATATGTATGTATATGAGTGGATGATCTTATGAGTTCTCTGACTCCATGAAATCTGTAAAATGTAAACTGACAGTTAAAATGACAACGATTACAACCGCAACCAACACCTGCTCACTTTTCCCAAAACAACGCTTTTCACTGCCGCAAGTTTGCAGAGAATGTTCATTGTAACCACCAGCCCGTTAGATTTACCTTTTTTTTTTTTTTGGAGGGGGAGGGAGGGAGAAGAGATAAGGGAGTTTCTCCCGCCAAAATTGTAGGCAAACCCTTCAGAACTTCCAACCTGAATGGACCCACGCTCTCCCTACGTTGTGGGGTGCTGGGTGCCCAGGCTTCAAAAGGTATTTGCACCTGCCTCCCTCTGCTCTCGGTGCAGGAGTTAATGAGCCTCTATGCTCGCCCTCGCTAGTCAGTGACCGAGGGTGCACCATTCTTGTTTTACTTTGTTTTGTTTTAGTTTTTTCCTAAGTAGTCATTGGTAAGTAGAGGAAAGACGACCAAGAAAGCTAGGATTTCCACGTTTTGCTTTTCGGTTTAGGGAGTTTGTATTTTCTGCCTACCTTTCCTCTCTTCTCTCCCTCCTGCCCCTCCCCAAAGCGTCGTCTGTCTCTGGAGAATTGTCAACAAACTCTAGCGGGTCTGCTTGGCACGCCAGGCAGCGTTTAAAGGGCTAGGGTCTAGTTTTGGTGGGGGGTGGAGGGGTGGGATGATGATGTTGCTTTTATCCTTGTAACCAAAGCCTTGGCAAGTAATAAATCTCTCCCCAAAGGACTTTTGGATCTTTGATTTGAAAAATCGGATTCCTTTTGTGGAAATAGTTGACAGGAACCTAAAAGGATTAGTTGCATTCCACACAGGATCATTTTTACTGGCAACATTTTGAAACGATTTGGTCCCTTTCAGACCATAAACAATGTCCAGAAAAATGATCTAACGAGACTTCTATTGTTTTCCTTTGCGAATCTGTTCGCCGCTTGGGCCAACTGCGTGATCTAGATTTGACAGGATTTCGCTCCCGAGCAGTGAGTGTACTGTATTTAATTTTTCTAGACCCTTTCTATTTGGTTTGTAATCTCATTCGGTTTGAGGCCGGGCGGTGTTTTCAAAACGTCAGCCCCTTGAAATGAAAGGGGAGCTAGTGATTTGTTTCTCGTGTGGCAGAGCGCCCCATGCTGACACGTTGCTCCGAGGTAGGATAATAACACACTTATCATGTGCCCAGGCATATGGGAAGATGGGCAATATAATATGCACTAGATAAAAAGCTTCTTGCCCAGTCCCCTGAGATGCTGCCTGCAGGCAGTGACGTTGAGGCAGCATTAGCTTTCTAAAACCTTTAAAAAGCTAAAACAAACAACTCCAGATCCTTCAAAATGGGGTTCAGATGGCAGCGCAGTTGGTGGAGAAGGGAGTAAAACTCTTTAAGTTTTGCGAAATCCGTGTGGCCCGCGCTCTTTGAGCAAGCAGCAGATCTGTTGGTATGTGTTGGAAGCGCTGCCTCGGGTGTCTCGGGTTCCCCACCTCTCCTCAGCTCTTTCCATTGTTTATTTTGTTGTCAGCGGACTTATCAAGATGTTAGTTTGCAGGAGGTTTTGACCTGCCTGGGTGCTTTGGCTGATCAGTACAGGATTTTCCCTCTGTTTTTACACCTGCACATGCTCCACCGCACTCCCCTGCCTGATTTATAGTCCAATTAAAGATCCAGTGTTCCAAAAACCACCCGCGCTGCTTCCCTTTCTCGCGCTGCTTCCCTTTCTCTCGCTGCTTCCCTTCCCTGCTTCCCTTCCCCTCGCTATCTTTTGCTAGGCTGCCCTCGGGCTGGAGTAATCGCTGGAATGCACTGGGCCTAGGGCAAGAGGCTCCCGGAAACTGTTTCTCCAGTCTACCCCGTGGCACAGGCAGGAGGGCAGATGCACAAATCAGTTTCTCTCAAGACAAAAGGACAGCCAGTCAGAGAAGCATAGTTAGGGGACCCTTACAAATTTCTGCTCCCAAAGAAATGGAATGGACAATTTTTGAGGGGCAGGGGGTGACAAGAGAAGGAAGAAAGGGACCCACACAAAACACTACCAAACAGCAGCATGCAATTAAGTTTCTGTGTCTCTCTTTCCCAAACCAAGGATTTTTTCCTTCTTGGATTTTCCAGATTTTTTTTTTTTTTGAAAGAATATTCTCATCGCTACCACACAACTATCTATGCTTCCATAGAGCAGTTAGCTGTCTGCAGAGAGGGCCTCTTGGGAGCTCGTGGCTTATTCAACTGGATTCCATTTTTTTCCTGGGCCCCAAGATCTCAGATGATAAAACTCTCTCTTCAGGCCATACATCCCGAGCTTCATCATTTCAACTCTTTCATGTATTTACAATTGCATGCCTGCCCGCAAAGACCGCTGCACCCCACCCTCCTCACCCCCCTTCAATACAACTGCGCCCCCCCCCCCCCCCCCAGAGGAATAGAAGCCATTTCCCAACCGTGTTGATCCCAAGGCCGTTTTTGAGAAAGAAGCGGGGCCTTCTCACCTCCACCCGGGTTCCTCTTGGTCTGATTTGTTTCAAGGTCTCTTGTTACTGGTGCTGAAAGTGATCCTTCCAGGTTCCCTCTTGAAACCAGGCCTTTTGCAAGGGCCAAAACTATGTTATTTGGAATATGTGAGGGAAGTGAGAGAAAAGATGACGCCAGTGTGTGAGCTTGTAGGTGGATCTGTTTTGGAGATATAGAAAGAGGTTTGGGTTAACAACTTGGGTTGACTTCGTTGTCATATGACAACAACCCGATTGGGAGGACCAGAGTCTCGAGTTTGGTTGCGACCATGCGGCTTGTTGTGGTGTAGTGGAAAGAAACCTAGATTTCGGAGGGTCTGAGTCGGAATCACAACTCTGCTTAGAACTAATTGGGTGACTTTGAGCAAGTCGCTAGGCCTCGGTATTCCAGTTTTTAATCTTACAGACCTGGGAGTTGTCTGTGTGTGTTCTCGCCCGTGTGCGTGCGTGTGTGCGTGTCCATCTGGGTGTCCAACGCCACTCCAAGTCAGTGCCCAAAGCGGGGCCCTTGCGTTAAGAAGCCTTCCTAGGGAGCGTCTCCCGAAGCTTGCTTTGTGGGTCAGAGCACAGCAGCCCTATTGGTTTTTCTTTCTCACCTCTCCTACTCGAAATCTTTGCACAGGCCTTCAAGGCCTCTGCGTCTATAGACTTTCTCTATGGAAGATTAGGCAGCTGGGGATGGGGAAGGGAAGGAAGGTTGGGTGTGGGGCTAAGGGACTAGCGAGGTCAGCGCCCGCCCCTAGCCCAGGGCTCCGGCCGGATTCCACCAAGCCCGGGTGGAGGGCGGGACGGGCTCCGTCTGGACCCTCCTCCATCAGGGCCTTTTCTTTGCTGAGAGAATAAGTTGCTTCCCAACCGAGATTGGCAGCATTGAGCATCTCCCTAACTTAGCTCGGTCTTCTTTCCATCTCTCAAGCCACCTTTCTAATTAGACTAATTAGTAGCTCCGAGGAGTGTCTCCGGGCGGGCCCGGGGGGTGGTGGTGGTGGGGAGTCGGAACGCTTTGGGCCTGTGAAAAGAGGCCTGAATGGCCTCGCTAGGGGGGGCGGGGGGGAGCCCTGGAGACCCGGCCGCCATTCAGAACACAGTAACAGTGGCTACATTTGTCCAACGGCCATTGAAAGGAGTCTCGATTAAAACGTTTGGGAACTCACACCCCCTTGCATCCCTTTTCTAATTAGAGGGGCCCCGAGAGAGCGCGCGGGAGAACCCCGGGATCTAGCCCGCACACAAGTCCTCCCCGCCGCTGCTTTCCGCCCTTTCAGGGCCGCCGCTTGCCTTCGCCCAGACAAAAGTCCTCCGCCTCTCTCCCTCCCTCAGCCACCCACTCTTCCATCCGGTCCCAGTCCTCACCTCAAGCATAGTCGATCAGCCAATAGTCCCTTCTTGGGACAATGCCGAGGACAAGCCAGTGACCAGGATGCTCAAAAGAGGCCGTTGCCTTCCACACGCTTTGCCTCGTAATCATTTCCTTTTCCTTTTATTTTATTTTTCTCCTTGTGCCTTTGCTTATCTATATCTATCTCTCCTGTTCTTATTTGCACTCCCTTCTGTCTAATGAGAGCCTTTGGGTGAGGGAGGCACCTATCTTTCTCAGTTCAGAATTCGTCAGGTCGGGAGAGAGGGCTTCTCCACCTTCGAGGCTATTTGTTGCATAAAGAATTGTCACTTTTGTGAAAACTTGGTGAAAGGAGTGAGAAGTGCATAATTTAGCTTAGTGACAATATGGGGAACAATTCCAAGAGTATTTAAAGTCCATTGGTAACAGTATTTACTGAGCGCCTACTATGTTCTCAAATATAAATACGTTCATTTCTTCCTCCTTTCTTCTCCCTCCTTTAATGCCTCTCAAGACTAGATCTGATTAAGTTAAATTCCTCAGCGTTGTTGATAATTGAAACGGCAAAGCAATCATCACTCAAAGAGATGTCGACTTTTTCGCCTTTTTAAGACTGGCTATGGTGTTCTTTTTCAGGGTTGAGCACCGAGAGGAAACCAACGAGCAAGAGAAGAGGCAACTCCCATCACAGAAGCTGAGACACACCGGACTCATCTCAGTTTCCTTTTGGGTGATGGTGGAGGGAGTAGGTGGATTTTTTTTTTTTTTTTTAAGGTAGGGTGAGGGTCACAGATTTGGAACCCTGCTTTGTATTGCAGAAGAGAAGTGACCTGGAGGATAAGATGTCTACTGCTTCTGCTGTAATCCTCCTTAATGGAAAAAAAGCCAGATGTACAAAGAAATATCATCAGGTCACTGTTCTTAATCTTGTTAGGTTAGAAAATGGGAACCTCAGGAAAAGATACTATTAACTAAATGTCAACCCACAGCATGCAAAATTCCTTGGACCCAAACTTCAAAAACAAGGGAGTGAAAGATGCCATGTGAGAAAGAGGAATCGTGTGATTTCGTAGCCTAGAGCTGATCCAAGGAGGGTTTATTGCTTCCATACCAGTGCTTCACGATATTTTAATTTGACAATTAAAATATGCACCAGATTGCCACGGAACAAATCTTCCAAATTAAGAAAGATGAGGGGAAGGGGAAGCAAGAAGAGGGCTAAAAAAGGAGGAATCACTTCATTTGCACTAGGGGAAAACTGAAATCGGAAAAGTTTTAGAAATCTTGGGAACTTGAAATGAAAAGCCAAGATCTTGTTCTGGGTGTGATTTAGCAGCCAAAAAACCTCTTACGTTTCATAACAGTACAAACGGGAGGTCACATAATAGGTCAAAAATAGGAGGTTAAATTCTAGAAAGGGGAGCTTTATTCAAGTCTAGTTTGAAAAAAACAAAAAAGCAAAAAATTGGCCAGGAGATGCATTCTCCACCTTGCCATGACCCTCACTTCTCTCTGTCTCTGTCTCTGTCTATCTGTCTGTCTGTCTCTGCAAATTTATCTGTCTCTCTCCCTCTCTTATGTATGGGAGGAGGAGGCTGAACAGGCAGGAACTCAAATAATATGAGACATCCACAGTGATTTCGACATTATTGTTATATTTGCTAATAGACTTTGAGGATCACCTTATATCTAAATAAAATTGAAGTGTAATTATAAGTAAATGTAAGGAGATCAGAAGTCACAGGTTGCTTTTGTAATTGGATCCCGCTTCCTCTAGGAGTATTTCAGCTCCCCCAATAATAATAGTACATTACCATAGTAAGGTTTAAAGGCCTCTTTGCTTTAGAAAGAAGAAAACAAGTGAATCTGAGAGACGAAAGTGATTTCTATCCATATGTATCTACGTTGTCTGTACAGTACTCAGAGCAAGAGCAATCCATGTTACCTGCACACTGAATTTTGTTCTGAGGGCATACTGAGTTGGTATCTATGTATCTCTAAACTTCTTCCCTAGTCGTCAGCACCTGGCAACATAAGGGCCAGTTTACTTTGTCCAGAGGAACACTGTTCTGCAAAGGTGCTGAAGGCACTGGGTGGTCACCAAAATGGTGATGACCCATCTCAGCTTTGGGATCTAAAATCCCCCAACTCCACAGCCAGTTATTTCACAAACTAATGTTTATTGAAAGGAAGACTAAATCAGGGAATTTTGATAAATCAGTACAACCCATCTAGAGTAAATAATCAATGGAGACTCTGGCCATTCAATTTGAAATCCAGCCCCTTTTCCCACATGAAGGACAGTGCTTTCAATCATGTGGGGAGTCAATCAAGATCTTGTATCATCAGGTCAGTCAATGCCTCCAGAAATTAGGAATTAGAAGAAAATAACAGACTGAAAATAACTTTGCTGCATTGTTTATGTTTTGGTTAGCACCTAAGTTTATAAATTTTGAAAATATAGTTTTAAAAATTAAGGTCCCTTCCTCCAATTTAAAACATCATGAAAAGAACAATCACTGTCGTTGGGCCCTCTTCCTAATGGAGCCAGAAAGAAATCTACTCAACAAACAGCTTCCAATCTTAATGAAGGGATGCTTCAGTTTTACTTAAAATTTATGCAACGTCCCATTAAGGCAAGCTTCTGCTTATAGAAAGCAAGAATATTCCATGTTATGTTTCTGAGGTAAATACAGTAGTTCTGTGACTTTGATGGTCCAACTGTGTTTTTCTTTATAGTCATTTGTTTCTTATTATTAGTAGAAATTAGGACTGAATCTGTAATTTCATTGATGTAGATAATTCTTAGGTGAGAAAGTGCCTTTTTTGTAACTTAAGAGTCTTAGAGGCACCTAGAACATTGAGAGAGTGAGTGACTTCCTTGGGGGTCACACATCTAGGGGAGACCAGGTCTCTCCATTCACTCTACCACACTGCCCTTTAATTATTAAGGAAGATATTTAACTTTGTAATTCCTTTTTCTTGGATATTTTATATTTATAATACAAGATTACAAAGAGTACACTTACGTTAAATAATTATTTTTAATTTCCAGCTATCATTCTATTCTACTGCCTCATTATTCTTTGAAAATTACTCTGGACTCTAGAAGTTGATGCCAATGGAGCACAAGTTCTTGCAGGTCTGATCAAGAAGGAAAGGTACAGTTCTGGTGATGGGCTAGGTGCCTATTGTTCCTACACCAGCTTAGCCAAATTCACAAAGTCCCATCACTGAGTGACAAACTACAGGATGATGAATTCATTATTTGGCCATAGCAATTCTGTCTTTTAGATTTTATGGGAACCTTTTGCTCTGCACTGCAACATTTCTGTATATAATCTCTCGTCTCCCATTGGGCCCTTCCTTGTAACAAGGAAAGGCAGTTAAATAAAGTCAACAAGCTGTGTTTGATAGTTTTTTCAACATTCTCTACTCACTCCACTGCCTCTATGAGGAGAAGGAAAGTGTGTTCCATCATCAATTATTTGAGACTGGAGTTGCTTGTTATAGCTAACCAGAGTTTAGTTGTATGTTAGTGTTGTTTGCCTTTATGTTATCAGAGTCATTGTGACCCCAGGAAGGGTTTCTTGAAGGCTATCTACTCATTCCTAGGAGCAATGTGATCTGCATCCATGGAGAGCTACCAGCACTGGTGTAATCCCTAGGTCACTGATGTATGGAAACATTGTTATTACTTCCATCGTATTCCTTCCCATTCTTTTTAAAGGAATTTAATCATTAACAAAGACAAGTATTTCAATATATATATGAAAGAACATATAGGGGGATTATATAAAAACTGTCAGCTTCATTACAGTTTTAAAATATCTTTAACAATGTCACAAAATGTTCTCTTTGTGTCACTTTCTGTACTTTTTCCTTCTCTGCATTAAAGTGGTTTATTGATTTTCTTTCTTCCATGACTATCACAATTCACTAACTTATTATCCCCACAATGTCCTTCCAACAGAGCCCTCTTTTGTAACAAATATGTCTAAATATTTTTGTTACATATAGGCCAAATCAATACAAAGTCCAGGACTGGGAATGTATATCGCATTCTCTATTTTGAGTTCATCACCTCTCTACAGTCTCTGGGATGTATATTTCATCACCCATTTTTAAGCATCATGTTAACTGCTTTGGTCGGAGTTTCGAAGTCTTTTAGAATTGTTTTTTCTTATTGTGACCATCATGTATATTATTTTCCCGGTTCCATTCATTTCTTTTTTCATCAGTTCACACTTGTTTTTCTGTTTTTCTCCAAATCTGTTTTTTCATCTCGTGGTCCAATAAATTTCCATCATATTAATATATTATAATTTGTTGAGTCATTCTTCAATTGATAGGTACCTGTTTTGTTGTTAAAAAATTTTTTTAGTTACATGTAAAAACAATTTTAATCTTTTTTTAAAAAATAAATTGAGTTCCAAATTCTCTCCCTATCTCCCTTTTCTTCCCCCTTCTTGAGACGGCAAATGATTGGGTGTAGATTAAACATGTGCAGCCATGCAAAACATAATTCCATATTAGTCATGTTGTAAAAGGAAAAAAAATAAAGAAAATAAAAAATAGTATTCTTCCATCTACATTCAGATTCCATCAGTTTTTTCTCTGGAGGCAGATAGCATTTTTCATCATAAGACTTTCAGAATTGTGTCTTGGTTCTTTGTATTACTGATGTCATTCACAGTTGATCATTGTACAATATTGCTGTTTCTGTGCACAATATTCTGCTGGTTCTGTTCGCTTCACTTTGCATCATATAAGTCTTTCCAGGTTTTTCTGAAAGCCTGCTCATCACTTCTTGTAGCACGACAATATTCCATGATAATCACATGCCACAACTTATTCAGCCATTCCCCAGTTGATGGACATCCCCTCAATTTCCAATTCTTTACCACCACAAAAAAGAGATGTTATAAATATTTTTCTACATATAAGTCGTTTTCATTTAAAAAAATCTCTTTGGGGGGGGAGGAGCCAAGAAAGACTCACGTATGCTAGCTCCAAATCTACAGCCCATAAGTTTCCTGTAAAAAGAACTTCCCACAAATTCTGGATCACTGCAAGGCGCGCAGAATCACAGTGGAAGAGATTTCCGTTCCAGAGAGCCCTGGAGAGCCATCCCCAGGGGTCCATCTTGCCCCAGAAAGCAGAGCCCACCCCTGAGCTGCCCTGGTAGCGTGGCCCCAGAGGAGCAGATCTGAGCAGGCTCCAGGGACGGAACCTCCAGTGGCCAGGAAGGTCCCTCTGCCCACAGACGCTACAGGTCGGTGAGAGAGATGTCTAGGCTGGCCGAGAGGTGAGCGGGGTGTCTCCGTGGCTCAGGCCCCCTCGGGAGGAAGCTGCAGAGGCAGCGGCAGAGGCAGCAGTGGCCAGAACTCCCCGAGCAGGCAGGAGCTCCATTACCGAAGATCTCTGCACAAACCCCCTGAGGGAACTGAGCCTGGGAGGCGGCTCTGCCCCCACCCCAGCACCAGAACTTAAGCTCACATTGAATAGCAGCCGCTGAGACTGGGAAGCTGCATTTGAATCTCAGACCCCAAGCACTAGCTGGGCAGATCTAGGCTGGGGTGGACAGGAATCTCAGAAGTCAAGTAACTGGCTGGGAAAATGCCCAGAAAAAGGAAGCAAGATAAGACCATAGAGAGCTACTTTCTTGGGGAAGAGATGTTCCTTCCTCCCTTCATTTCTGATGATGAAGTAAAATGCTTGCCATCAGGGAAAGACGTGGAGGTCGGGGCCTCTCTATCCCAGATATCTGAGGTGGATGTGCGGTGGGCTCAGGCCATGGAAGAGCTCAAAAAGGATTTTGAAAAGCAAGTTAGACAGGTGGAGGAAAAACTGGGAAGAGAAATGAGAGAGATGCAAGAAAAGCATGAAAAACGGGTCAATACCTTGCTAAAGGAGACCCAAAAAAATGCTGAAGAAAATAACACCTTGAAAAATAGGCTCACTCAATTAGCAAAAGAGGTTCAAAAAGCCAATGAGGAGAAGAATGCTTTCAAAAGCAAAATTAGCCAAATGGAAAAAGAGGTTCAAAAGCTCACTGAAGAAAATAGTTCTCTCAAGATTAGAATGGAACAGATGGAGTCTAATGACTTTCTGAGAAACCAAGAAATCATAAAACAAAACCAAAAGAATGAAAAAATGGAAGAGAATGTGAAATATCTCATTGGAAAAACAACTGACCTGGAAAATAGATCTAGGAGAGACAATTTAAAAATTATGGGGCTACCTGAAAGCCATGATCAAAAAAAGAGCCTAGACATCATCTTTCATGAAATTATCAAGGAAAACTGCCCTGAGTTTCTAGAACCAGAGGGCAAAATAAGTATTCAAGGAATCCATTGATCACTGCCAGAAAGAGATCCAAAAAGAGAAACTCTTAGGAACATTGTGGCCAAATTCCAGAACTCCCAGGTCAAGGAGAAAATATTGCAAGCAACTAGAAAGAAACAATTCCAGTATTGTGGAAATACAGTCAGGATAACTCAAGATCTAGCAGCTTCTACATTAAGGGATCAAAGGGCATGGAATAGGATATTCCAGAAGTCAAAGGAACTAGGACTCAAACCAAGAATCACCTACTCAGCAAAACTGAGTATAACACTTCAGGGGAAAATATGGTCTTTCAATGAAATCGAGGACTTTCAAGCATTCTTGATGAAAAGACCAGAGCTGAAAAGAAAATTTGACTTTCAAACACAAGAATGAGAAGAAGCATGAAAAAGTAAACAGCAAAGAGAAGTCATAAGGGACTTACCAAAGGTGAACCGTTTACATTCCTACATGGAAAGACAATATTTGTAACTCTTAAAAAGTTTCAGTATCTGACTGAAGTTGGTGGGACCACACACAGATGTACGTACACACATGCACACACACATGTACATGTGTGCACGCACATACACATACACACAAGCATGCACACACAGAGACAGAGAGCACAGAGTGAATTGAATAGGATGGGACCATATCTTAAAAGAAATTAAGGTAAATGATGAGAGAGAAATGTAGTGGAAGGAGAGAGGGTGAAATGGAATGGGGTAAATTATATCTCATTCAAGAGGCAAGCAGGAGACTTTTTAGTGGAAGGAAAAAGAGGAGAGCTGAGAAAAAAAAACCATGAAATTTACCCTCATCACATTCGACTAAAGGAAGGAATAAAATGCACACTCATTTTGGTATGAAAACCTATCTTACAGTACAGAAAAATGGGGAAGAAGGAGATGAGCAGGGAGGGAGGAATGATGGAACGGAGAGCAATGGAAGAAGGGAGCAATTTGAAGTCAACACTCTTGGGGAGGGACAAGATCAAAAGACAGAATAGAAACAATGGGGGGGCAGAATAGGATGGAGGGAAATACAGTTAGTCTTATACAACATGACTGTTATCGAAGTCATTTGCAAAACTACACAGATATGGCCTATATTGAATTGCCTGCCTTCCCAAAGGGAATGGGTGGGGAGGGAGGGATGGGGAGAAGTTGGAACTCAAAATTTTAGGAACAGCTGTTGAGTATTGTTCTTGCTACTAGGAAATAAGACATACAGTTAATGGGGAATAGGAAGTCATCTGGCCCTACAGGACAAAAGAGAAGATGGGGACAAGAGAAGGGAGGGATGATAGAAGAGAGGGCAGATTGGTGATAGGGAAAATTAGAATGCTTGGTGTATTGGCTTGGGGGGAGGGTATAAATGGGGAGAAAATTTGGAACCCAAAATTTTGTGAAAATGAATGTAAAAAGTTAAATAAATAAATAAATTAAAAAAAAATCTTTTTGGGATACAGACCTGGTAGTGGTATTATAGCTGGGTCAAAGGGTATGCACAGTTTTATAGCCCTTTGGACATAGTTCCAAATTGCTTTTCAGAATGGTTGGTTCAATTTGTAACTCCATCAATAATACGTTAGTGTTCCAACATTTCCCACATATCATTTTCCTTTTTTTTTTGTCATATTAGCCAATCTGATAGATATGTGGTGGTATTTCAGAGTTATTTTAATTTGCTTTTCTCTAATCAATGCTCTTCTTCTAATCAACTTATTGGAATATAATTGGGGAGACTAGCTCCTAATAATTGTTCTAATTTTTTTCTTCATTGGTGGTGAATTCAACCTTTTCATTTTTAATACAGGTAGTTTGGATTTAGAACATTTTTTTCATATGACACTATATAACTTTGATTCCTTTATCTGAAAACTGCCTGTTAATAACCTTTGACCATTTATTAATTGGAGAATGCCTTGTCTTCATATATTTGACTCAGTTCTCTATGTAATTGAGAAATGAGGCCTTTATCAGAGAAACTTGTTATAAAATACCCACCTCCCCCAGTTTTTTGCCTTTCTTCTAATCTTAGATGCATTGGTTTTGTTTGTGCAAAACCTTTTTAATTTAATGTAATTAAAATTATTCATTTTATATTCCATAATGCTCTCTATCTCTTATTTGGTCATAAATTCTTCCTTTATCCATATATCTGACAGGTAAACTATTCCCCGCTCCCCTAATTTGTTTATGATATCACCTTTATGTCTAAAATGTACCCATTTTTACCTTGTTATATGATATGAAATGTTAGTCTAAACCTTGTTTCTACCAAATTGCTTTTCAATTTTCCCAACAGTTTTTGTTAGGCAGTGAATTTTTGAACCAAAAGATGGGATCTTTGCATTTATCAAACACCATATTACTATGGTGATTGTCATTATGTGTGCCCAACCTATTCCAATAATCCACCATTCTATCTCTAGTCAATACTAGATGATTTTTCTGATTACCACTTTATAGAACAGTTTGAGAGCTGCTATGGCTAGTCCATCATCCATCACACTTCTTTTCCTCTATTAAATCTCTTGACTTCTTGTTTTTCCAGATGAATTGTGTTATTATTTTTTCTAGCACTATAAAATATTTTTTGGTTGTTTGATTGATATGGCACTGAATAAATTAATTTAGGTAGAATTTATTTTATTGGCTTGGGCTACCCATGAACAATTGACATGCCTCCAGTTGTTCAGATCTGACTTTATTAGTGTGAAAAGTGTTTTGTAATTGTGTTCATATAATTCCTGGGTTTGTCTTGGCAGTTAGACTCCCACGTATTTCATATTGCCTACAATTATTTTAAACTGAATTTCTCTTTCTATCTCTTGCTGCTGTACTTTGTTGGTAATATGTAGAAATGCTGATGATTTATGTGGTTTCATTTTATATTCTACAACTTTGCTAAAGTCGTTAATTGTTTCAACTAGTCTTTTAGTTGATTCCCTAGGATTCTCCAAGTAAGCCACCTCACCTGTAAAGAGTGGTGGTTTTGTTTCTCCAATGCTCATTTTAATTCTTATAATTTCTTTTCCTTCTCTTAGTTTTATAGATAGCATTTCTAGTACAACATTGAATAATAGTAGTGATAGTGGGTATCCTTGCTTCACCCCTGATCTTGTTAGGAAGGCTTCTAGCTTATATTACAGATAATACTTGCTGATGGCTTTAGATAGATGTGACATAATTTTAAGGAAAGCTCCATTTATATTTATGCTTTCTTGTGTTTTTTATAGGAATGAGTGTTATATTTTGTCAGGAATTTTTCTTGCATCTATTGATATAATCATGATTTTTGTTGGTTTTATTAATGATATGGTCAATTATGCTGTTAGTTTTCCTAATATTGAACCAGTCTTGCATTCATAACAAAAAATCCCACCTGATCATAGTGTATGATCTTTGTGACATATTGCTATAATCTCCTTGCCAATATTTTTTAAAAAATTTTTATGTCAGAATTCATTAGGAAAATTGGTCTATAGTTTTCTTTCTCTGTTTCTCTGTTTTCATGGTTGAGTTATTACCACCATATCTGTGTTGTAAAAAAAAAAATTCATAGGACTTGTTGTCTATTTTTTCTGGGTAGTTTTCCTAGTATTAGAATTAATTGTTCTTTAAAAGTTTGACAGAATTCACTTGTGAATCCATATGGTCCTGGTGATTTTTTCATAGGGAGCTCACTTTTCATAGGGAGCTTGTTCAATTTTTTTTTCTAAGATGGGGTTATTTAAGTATTCTATTGCCTCTTCTGCTATTCTGACTAATTTATATTTTGTAAATATCCATCCATTTCACTTAGATTGTCAGATTTATTGGCATGAAATTGGACAAACTAGTTTCTAATAATTGTTCTAATTTTTTCTTTATTGGTGGTGAATTCAACCTTTTCGTTTTTATTCAGGTACTTTGGTTTTCTTCTTTCTTTTTGAAAATCAAATTGACTAAAAGTTTATCTATTTTATATATTCCCCTCCCCCCATAAACTCATCTCTTGGTTTTAATTTATTAGCTGTTTGATATTTTTACTTTAAATTTTAGTTGGTCTCTCCTTTCAATTTGTTAATCTCTCCTTTGATTTTCAGGATTTCCTAGGTGGTATTTAATTGAGGATTTAAAATTTGTTCTTTTTTAAGTGTTTTTAGTTGCATGACCAATTCATTGATTTGCTCTTTCTCTGCTTTACTGATATAAACATATAGAGATATAAATTTTCACCCATCACATACATTTTGGGATATTGTCTCATTGTTTTGATTTTCTTTAATTAAATTATTGATTGCTTCTATGATTTGTTCTTTGACTCACTTATTCTTTTAGGTTTAGACTATTTAGTTTCCAAATAATTTTTAATCCATCTTTCAACCACCCTTTATTAGAGGTAGTTTTATTACATGGTGATCTGAAAAGGATCCATTTAATATTTCTGCTTTTCTGCATTAGTTTGTGAGGATTTTATGCCCTCCATGAACCCTGAGTAAAAGGCATATTTCTTTCTATTCCCATCTAATGTTTTCCAGAGGTCTATCAAATTTTCTAAATTTTCTAAAATTCTCTTCTCCTTAACTTCCTATTTCTTTGTTTGTTTTCTTTTGTTAGATTTATTTATTTCTGATAAAGGAAAGTTGAGGTCCCCCACTATTATAGTTTTATTGTCTATTTACTCCTGTAATTCATTTAACTTTTCCTTTAAGAATTTAAATGTTATACCATTTAGTGCATATATGGTTCAGTATTGATATTACTTCATTGTTTTTGTTACTTTTTAGCAATATGTGGTTTCCTTTTAATTAGATCTATTCTTGCTTTTAGCTTGTCTGAGATCAGGATCACTACTTTTTAAAAAAAATTAGCTAAAACATAATACATTCTACTTCAAACTCTTACCTTTACTCTGTGACTCTTTGCTGCAGATATGTTTCTTGTTAAAACAACAACAGTAAAACAACACAACACATTGAAGAATCTGGTTTTTAACCCACTTTGCTATCCACTTCTGTTTTATGAGTGAGTCCATCCTGTTCACATTCACAGTTATGATTAACTGTGTGTTTTTCTCCATCCTATTCCCTCCTGTTTATCCTCTCTCTCTCTCTCTCTCTCTCTCTCTCTCTCTCTCTCTCTCTCTCTCTCTCTCTCTCTCTCTCTCTCTCTCTCTCTTCTCTCCCTCCTCCTCCTCCTCCTCTTTCTTCTTCTTCTTCTTCTTCTTCTTCTTCTTCTTCTTCTTCTTCTTCTTCTTCTTCTTCTTCTTCTTCTTCTTCTCTGTCTCTGTCTCTCTGTCTCTGTCTTTGTCTCTCTCTCTCTCTCTCTGTCTCTCTGTCTCTTTCTCTGTCTGTCTCCTTCCCTCCTCAAAAGTATTTTGCTTCTAACTACCACCTCCCCCAACCTGTCCTCCTTTGTATTAACCCCCTCACTTCTCTTCTCTCACTCCCCTCCTAGTTCCCTGTAGAATAAGATAGATTTCTATATCCAACTGAGTGTGTTAATCTCTCTTTTAGCCAATTCTGATAGGATTAGGATTCAAACATTGTTTGCCACCCCCCTCCTCAATCTTCCCCTTCACTGTAAAACCTTTTTTGCACTGCTTTTATATGAGATAATTTTTCCCATTCTACCATTCCCATTCTCTTTCTCCCAGTGTATCCCTCTTTTTTATTCTTTAATATTTTTCACATCATCCTATGATAGTCAACTCATACTCATGCCATCAATCTCTGTATACTCCTAACTGTCCTAATAATGACACAGTTCTCAGGAATTACAAGTATCATCTTCCCATGTAGGAATGTAAACAGTTTAACCTTTTGATTTCTCTTTCCTATTTATTTTTACAAGCAGGTTTCAGTGCTTCTCTTGAGTTTTGTATTTGAAATCCTGGGGGTAAGGCTAGATTGTGCCTCCAGGTCTGACAGACCCTTCCCACTGACTTACAAAATTGTGTTTGGTGTTTATGTATTGAGAAGTCTGAAAACCACCACAGCTGCCTGTGATTCAGTCCTCTGAGGCCTGTTCTGACCCATCTATACAGGCATGGCCCCACTGTACTGTGCTCCACTACCAACTCGGTGTGACAGACCCTTTCTGTTCACCTTCCAGGTTGTCTTGGGTCAATTTGTGAGTTCTGCAGCTCTAGAATTTGTTTACAGTCATTTTTTACAGGAAGGTTATTTGGAAGGTTTTGGGGAAGAGCTCAAGCAAGTTCCTGCTTTCACTCCATCATCTTGGTTCTGCTTCCTGAATTATTTTCTTCAGTGACATTTTGTATTTCCTTTCCCATGGTTAAACATTATTGTCAGTGGCTTGGATGAAGGCATAGATGGAATGGTCATAAAATTTTAGAAGACACAGATCTGGGAAGGATGTTGGTAGAGCTAAAACAATGATCTATGTCTAATGAGGCAAAGTTTGATAGAGGATAGCATAAAGTCCAGTGCTTGAACTGAAAAAAGCAACTTCACAAATACAAGATGGAGAAGCATGGCTAGCCAATGATTCATGAGAAAAAGATTAGGGAATGGATCTTAGGGGATTAACTAATCAGTATGAGTGAAAAATGTGACATGGCAGTTCAAAGAGCTAATGTGATTTTTAGGTTGCATTAAGAAAAGTCATACCATCCAGAAAGAGGGAAATGATAGCACCATTATATTCTGCCTTCTTCTGGGGTAACGTTTTCAGATATGAGTACTACCTTTTGAGGGGGACTTTGTCAAGTTGAAGAGCATTTAAAAGAGCTCCAAGAGCATGGCCAGGTGCTTTACAGGAATCAGTTGTAGGAATTAGGAACACCTAGACTGTAGAAGAAGAGACTTAGGGGAGGAAGGTGGGAGTAGGGACATGATAGCTGTGCTCAAGTACTTGAAAAACTATTATATAGAAGTCATGTCCAAATCCAAGGTTACAGAAGAACTATAGTGAAATACTTTTTGTATCATGAAAAGAATTTGTTTCACTGGGGGAATCACATAATCACATAATCTTAGGTCTGGAAAGGACTTGCTTAGCTTGGCTCCCAGAAGGCAGAATTAGGAGTGATGGGTGGAATATATAGAGAGATAGTTTTAGGTTTGATATAAGAAAAAAATTCCTGATAATTAAAGCTGTCCAAAAGTGGACTGGGTTGCCTTGAGAGGTAGATGTCTAGATGTCTTTCAGAAAAGCAGGATATGTATACATGTTGCAGAAAGGATTTCTGTACAGTTATGTCTTGGACTAAATCATCTTTCTTGCCTTTTGAAACTTTGAGATTCTGTGATTTGTGAATCATTTTGTAAAGTAAAGAGTCTTTTTCTTCCACAAAAGCATTATACTACATTTGAGCTATTCATTTTAGATCTTGGAATGTGGCATCTTATTCATTCATTCATTTAAATTAATTGATTTGTCTGTCTATCATCAATGTATCTATCCATGTATCTAATCACTTGAAACTGGGTCTCCCTATCTCACTCCATTTGGAAGTACACTAGCCACTCATGGACCTGTTTCCACTGCTGGCTGTCACAGAAGTTTTGACTTTCTCCATTTCTGATTTGGACCAATTCACCCCTCTTTAGGCAGGCTGGTGGTCCCACCTCCTGTGGACTGATCATCTTGGTGCCAAAATTAATTTGGACATCCAATCAACTTTAGCCTTCCTGTAGTTAAAAACTCACAGGCACAGGTGATCCATGAGTCTCAGCCTCCCCATTGCCAGGGATTGGAATGTAGTATTAAAAAAAAAAGACATAGATCCTCCACAATTTCCTCCTTTTTTACATTACAGAATGGAGCTGACTCAGTCTAAGACACCTTCTTTTTGTCTTCAAGGTCCATGTAAACATTTTCTAGAAGATTCTTTAACTAAAATTATCCTCTGAGGAGAATCTCTGTAGCACAAATATTTCAGGCATTCCCCTCACACTCTGATGAATGAGTCAAGATGCTAAGAAAAGGATATTTCCATTCCCCTTGTAAGATAAGATCAGAAACTACTGGAAATTCCTGCTGTCAACATTTGAATTGCATGCCAGGTTCTTTTTCTTTGAATATTACACTGCTTTATTATTTCATTTCTACCAGGAATTGTGGCATTCTAAATGTAACTAGTGGTTTACCACTTTTATACAAATGGGCTTTATTATTTTTGGAGAATTACATATCGGGAAAAGAAGCACACACTTTATTCTAACTCATTTATTGCTTTACCTGGTTGATCATGAAGAAAGAGTATTTGACATATGGTGAGAAAGGTTCTATAGAAACTACATTTTGAAATGAACTTCAACAAATGAAATGAGCATGATTAACTTAGAGAAAGTATTCAAATCTTTTGCCCAAAGTATAATTTCTACAGGTAGGAAAGATAGTAAAAAAAAAAAAAACATGCAAAAAATAAACATCTTTAGAGGTCCACGGGAAGTAGAAGGTATTAAATTAAGCTAGCAGAAAATAAACTTTTTCAGATGGCTTGGACATTTAAAAGAAAACCCAGCAACATTTTCTAGTTGTTAGACCTTTACAACTTTAAAAGGAGAATTTCCAAATTATGGGAAATGCAAATTTGAAATTTGCTAGGATTGTAGATATTGAGTTTAGAAGGTGCAGTTTTTAAGCTTTTATATAGCATTCTTTAAAAAAAAATTTGAATACCAAATTTTCTCCCTCTCTCTGGTTCCTTTACTGCTCAATGAGAAGGCAAGCGATAAGCTATTAATTATGTATGTGAAATCTTGCAAGGTATATTTCTGTATCAGTCATGTTTTAAAAAAGCAAGAATAAAGTGAAAAAATTATACTTCAGTTTCCACTTAGAATTCATCAGTTCTTTCTCTGGAGGTAGATATTGTTTTTTATCACGAGTCCTTCAGATTGTCTTGGTTGTTATATAGATCAGAGGAAAGTCTGATACTGAAGCTAGAGCTTAAATACTTTGGTCACGTAATGAGAAGACTGGACTCATTGGAAAAGACCCTGATCTTGGGAAAGATGGGAGGCAGAAAAACGAGGGGATAGAAGAGGCTGAGATGGTAGGGAATGTCATGCAAGCAATGAACATGAGCTTGGCTAGACTTCGAGAGATAGTGGAGGACAGAAGAGCCCGGTGTGCTATAAAGAGTCAGACGTGACAACAACCCAAAACTAAGTCTTTCTCATTTGACGTCTCCACAATATCACTCTTGCTGTGTACAGTGACCTCTTGATTCTGCTCACCTCACTCTGATTTAATTCATATAGATAGAAGATGTAATTCTTTTTTAGAAAAAAGGTAATTATTTGGTTACCAACAAACAAAAGAATATTATATACGATACCTATGCTATTGCTTTTGAGAATGTTTCAACTACTTTACAAGCAGGCACTATATATAAATGTATGTATGTGTGTATATATGTATATTCAGTCACAGAACCTTCAGAGCAAGGGGTCCTAACCTTATTTGTGTCATGGTTTCCATTTGGCAGTCTGGTAAAGCCTATGGACCCTGTCAGAGGCAGCTAGGTGGTTTAGTGAATAGAGTAGTGGATCTGGATTCAGGAAAACCTGACTTCAAATCTGGCCTCAGACACTTGCTAGCTATGTGATCCTGGGCAAGTCATGTAACCTCTGTTTGCCTTAATCTACTAGAGAAGGAAATAGTAAAGCACTCCGGTATCTTTGCCAAAAAACTTCATGGACAGTATTGCCATGATATGGTCCATAGGGTCCTAAAGAGTCAGACATGCCTGAAGAACAAATTGGACCCTGTCTCAGAATCATGTGTTTCTTTTTCTTTTTTAAAATAATTGAAGGAAATACTGTTTCAACTAGAGACTAGTAAAAATAAAGATGTCCTTTTCTCCTCACCCAAGTTCATGGGCCCCCTGAAATCTATCCATGGGGCCTTGGATAAGGCCCCCATTTCTTGAATAAGAAACACTGGTTTAGAGGCAATCTCTGATAAGCTTTACCTTTTTTTGATTTCTCTGAGGTAGAGTAAAACAGCATGATAGTAGACAAAGCAGTTCAGCATAGACACATGGATAAGCATTCAGAAAACACTCCAGAGCCTATTAGAAGATTTTTGGAAAGTATTTTATTCTTCCTTAAAGAGAAAAGCAATAATAGAATGTTAAAAAAAAAAAAAACCCAACAACAAGCAGCCAGAGGATGTGGTTGATAGGTTGATGAATTCCAGCTTGTAATCCAGCTTCCTAAAATGCAGCGCACAATACTGGCTATAATACCCCGGATTTGGTCTGACCAGGGCAGAACTACAAACTGCCTTTTCTGGATATTTTCCTTCTAAAAATAGACCATGGAAGCCAGAACACATGACTTTCTTCAAGCTTTTGTCTCAACCATTCTCAGCTGAAATTGAGAATTCAGATTGTTCTTTGTAGCCTCCATTCTTTGTAAACAGTCATATTAGACCGTGTTTGGGAAGAGATTAGACCTCCTGAGGTGGGGAGTAGTAGGAAGCGATTGGGCCACAAGATCTTAGAGTCTCAGTGGTAGCCAGATCAATCACACCAGAGTCAGAATCAGCTGGAGAACATCCAGCCTCTGCAGACCTTTCAGGGATAGGAAATCGATTAGTTCTTTAGGCAGTTCACCATGCTTTTGACTCACTCTTGGCAAAGCTGACATCAACCTCTCGGAACCCTCTGCCTGTCCCTCCCATTTTTGTCCTCTGAAGTCAACAAATCCAATCCATCTCCTATGTGACAAACTTGATGTCTTAGCAGAGAGCAATTGTGTCTTCTCTAGGGTAAGCACTCCCACCTCAGTCCTTCTTGATCTTCATATGGCATTGTTTCCAGGCTTTCTCTCATCCAGTTCATCCTCTTCTTCCATACTCCTCTTGATGCCATAGTGGACAGAGCACTGAGCCTGGAGTCAGCAGCACCGGAGCTGAAATCTGGCCTTAGACACTCCTAGCTGAGCAATCCTGGGCTAATCATTTTACCTCTATCTGCCTCATCTGTAAAATGGGGATAGTAATAATGCCTAACAAATGCGATAATATTTGTAAACTGCTTAACATAGTGCTTGGCACATAGCAGTTACTTAATAAATGCTTATTTTCCCCTCCTCCCAAAGTGCAGTATATCATAACATAATTTAATAGTACCCTCTATTTTTGTCTGACCAGGGCAGGCCTTCAAGCTCCATTATTCTGGAAACTATGCTTCTATTAATAAAGACTATGACAGAATTAGCTATTTGTGCTAGCCACCCTTTTGAGCTCCACAAACCATCTTGGTCACAGAGTAAGAGAAGATAGTAGCCTAGATATGGGTGACTTTCCATCATTTCCAAACTTCAAGGGAACTTCAGACTGGACCTCGGGAAAGATTACTTAAAGTGCCAAAGATCTGACCTTGGGGGAAGGGACTTATGGGTAAGATATGGGGAAAAACTGTTCAGAGACAAAGGTGGGGGTGGGGTGGGGAATGGATCCCATCACTAGCAGGGTCGTGAGTGTGGATCCATGGAGAGCAGCCTGTGGAGGTTGCCAGAGGCTTGGATTCCACTAGGATGGTAAGGATGATTCAAGTTAGAATGGTTGAATCCAACACCGCTGATTCAGTCCTGGCCAGTGAGAAAGACCCTTGATATTCCTTCTTCCTTTTTCTTTGCCTCTTCCCTATAAAGGGTTGTTTATTTGATTATTTTGATTGTGTATTATTTGATTGTTTATTTTGTTTATTTATTTGCTCACTTTAAACTTCCTGCTTCCCTTTGGGCTTGGGAAACTTTGTGTTTCTTAAACTGGTAAATGTGATAAAGCTATTACTCAATAGAAACCCCAAATCCCAAGGAGGTAGAAGAGAACTGGATACACTTTTACAGAGAGGAGAAACATCTTGGCTAACTGTGCTAAGGCCAAGAGGTAGGAAGTCACACTTTAGAGTCATTAGGACATTGAGAGACCACTATTAGACTAGAGGAGTCAACTTAAGAATCCAAATTGGAAGATACCTCTAAAAATAAAGGGGTGAGCTGGTAACCAGCCCACGCAGTGAGGGAGCAAAGTCTAGGCATTTTCACTTTCCCTTTTCCTGGTAATTGACATTTAATACTCTGGGATTAAAAAAAGAAAGCTATATCCCTTTGAATGAAGGGGTTGTTGAGCTGCCTGCACAAAGGAAAGTCATAGCCATGATTAGCAGTGAGCTCCACTCATGCACAGGGAAGGGAAGTTATGTGGTCCAAGCATGCCAAGGAATGCTACTCAAGGAATCAAGGGATGACTGATAGGTCAGCCTGTCTCTGCCCCTCAACACTACCTGTAGCTTACATGTGGCTCCTAACTCCTATTGAGTGTATAGGCCACTAAAACTCCCAACTTTTTTTCAGGTGAAGTGATGCCTAGATATATCTCCCCTGTCTTGAAATTGCTCAACTGCCTTTTTTTTTTAGCTCAAGCATTCATCTCTCTCAAGTTTCATTTTCTTAGATTCCACCTATTATCCTAGCCTTTGAAGATCTCTTTGGATCCAGATCTTGTAATTCAACACGTTAGCTATCCTACCAGTTTAGTGTCATTGACAAATTTGTTAAGTATGACATCTCTGCCTTCATTCAAGTAATTAATAACAATGTTCTCCATGTGAAACACCCAGATTTTTATGGATCCATTAATTATCAGTATTTGGTGAGAGCTATTCACCTTGCTCCAAATCTATCTACCAGTACCCTCATTCAGTCGACATCTCTCCTTTGAATCCATAAGAGGCTGCCTAATGCCTTCTGAAATCCAGATTTACCATGTCTGATGGTCAGTCTTGTAATTCTGCCAAAATAGTAATTGAAGTTAGTCTGTCACTATCTTTTCTTCACAAATTCATCATATCTAATGGTGAGTCCCATTTCTCTTCCTAAATTCTCACAAACATCCCTTTAATAGTACATTCTAGAATTCTGCATAATTAGCCTACATTTTGAAAAATCCATGCTTTCCTCCCCTTATGAAAATCAAGGTAAATTTTACCCATTTCCAGTTCTGAGATATCTCTCCCATTCTCCTTGATTTTTCCAAAGATCACCAACAGAGCCTTGGTTGTCACATTCACAAGGTCTTCCAGTACCCTAAAATGTAGTTGGATCAGACGTGGTGGCTTGAATGCTTTTAGGACAGTTACATAGGATCTTAACATAACTTCACTTATCTTAGTTTTCAATTTATCATGAACAATTTTTGCTTTATACAAAATTTCATGATGGATGTCATCTCAGATGACTTTGTTCAATGGTCCTCTGATTATATCAATATCAAGCAATGCAAAAAGCAAGAAGGGGAATGGTCTAAAAAGGTATTTGTCAATGTTGTGAAAGATGTTCTATGCAAAGTTTGAATGAAACTGGGGTTTTCTATACATGGAAAGATTCTTCAAATGGTCCTGTTTGATCTTAGGCTGATTGCATAAAACCATATCCTTGATGAGATCATGGTAACTCAAAAGAGATTGGTCTACCCATCCATACAAGAAAAACCAAGTGGATGAAGTAAATGTATTTCCTAGATCATGACCTTCAGTTAGAAAAGCAGCCCTGCATTGATTTAAACTGGTTGTACACAGAAGGTATACCAAAAGTCAGTTTTAGTCTTAAAACAGATTAAAATTGCACTAAGATTTTTGGGACACCCTATATATCTTGGATAATTTGAAGTGAACAATGAACTGGACCCAGAATTGACTTGGAGAAGAGTAGCCTGTATTAAATTTGAGAAATTGGGCAGGGTTTTCACTGATCATTGCTACCAAAGTCAGGATGCTTTGGGGCATACTGATTTGCATCCCGACTCTGGATGTCTCACCAGGGACCCTATGAAGGTACCTCTGTGTCATGCAGTTCACCAAGTACAGCAGTTGCGTTATCTTCCATCCTGAATGTCTCCCCAATTACGTTATAGTGAACCAAGGAGTAAAATCCTTTCCATGGGGGCTTCATCTTAGTCCCAAACCAAGGCTCTTTTGTTAGTGTATGGGCCACTCTTAGCAGGATGGTGCCAGTCCTTAAGCTCAACGCAGTACATAGTGACATAGTGCCTGTCTAGGCTCATTCATGTCTTGGAGCACTGCAGGTGTAGAAAACTCAGGTCTAAGATAATGAAGATACACACATATACATGCTATATATACATATACATCATATAGATGTGCATACACATTTGCACATACATATATATTTAAAATGCCCTCAGATAAAGAGAAGTAAGTTGAAAGGGAAGGAAAAATAAGATAAAGAAATAAAAACAGCAAAACTCCAACTGAAAAAAAGAGGCATTTGGCGTTGCTAGAGAAGCATGTAATTCCTTTCTTCTAGATTTGTGGATCACAGGCACCCTGGAGGAACCTGCACAGATAGAGCCTGTGGTCTATGATCAGGAGGAATCTATCTTTTGGCCATAAGCATGTTTTGAGCCTGTTAAAAACCAGGGTTTGTGAACCAGGTCCTGCACCCTTCTTTATTCTTAATGACGCCAATGCACAGAGATAGGCCAATCAATGTTTTAAAAGCCTGAAACAATCCACCTGAGCGGAGCATACTGCTACTTGTTTTCTTAGAGTTGCTCCAGTAAAATCGCACTCAGGCTCTCCACATAGATACTTTAATAAACCTGACCTAAAAAAAGTTCTCTTACAATTAAGTTAAGGAAACTAACATACACACAAAAGCTGATCAATACCTATCCCATACACCTTTCATGCAGTCTCTTGTCATAGAGAATTCTTTGCCCTCACAGAGGGAGGAGCCAGGACCTTAAGGCTATTTTTAAAAAGTTCTTAACATTGTTTATAGAAATGGGGCAGAAGGTTTGATTTCTTTTTCTTTTCAGGCTGTGGACTTTGGCAAGAATTTCAGTTGAAGCAACTGGCTCTAATTCATCTGTGGTAAATGAGAGAATTAGACTCCCCTTTCCCTCCTCCCCCCCAGTGCCAAACTCCCAAGATTTTCCCTTGGCATATAGTCGCAGGGAAACCTGCCAGAGATGGGGTGTGTTTTTACCTTCAAAACTAAAATGCTGGTGGTGCAGGCAATGTCCTTCTTGGCTCCAGGAACTGTATCCACAGAAATCTGAGTGGGAGATTTCCTAAGGCAAGGCTAGAATGGATTTCCCAACTGAATTGAATTCTCCCAGTGCTTACATCTCTCCTGGGCAGAAGGTCAGGGACCTAAGGTTATTTGGGAATCATCTAAGGCATTGATGCTGTACAGGAGTGGGAGAATAGGTCAATACTTTGATAGAACTGTGCTGATTTCAGTGTCAGGGACTTTTTTTCCCCCATGAACAGAGATCAGGGTTCACACCTTTTTTGTGTGCAATGGCCCCCTTTGGCAGTCTGGTGAAGCCTATGAGCTTCTCAGAATAATGTTTTTAAATGAATAAAACAAAATACATAGAATTACAAAGGAAACAAATTGTAATGAAATACAATTATCAAAATATATATTTTTTAAAAATCCAAAATCATGGACATCTGGTTAAGCCATGTGGAATGGCTCTTCTTGAGTTACCATGGTCAAAAATATTCATTACTTGGTGGCTTACCTTCTTTCTGGGTATGAACATTGGAATTTAGCTAAAATGATCCTGAGATGGCAGCCAAACTGTCCATCAATGGATCTGGACTTGAAGCTTTTCCAGATTGGGAAGAACTCTCTGAGACTGGGATCTATTTTCATGGTCATCAAGAACCTAAGGTAAGTTTCAAGCCATGATGACACATCATGGTAGGTATATTAGGGGAAAAACAAAAGGATAGAACTTGTTATTTATATCATATAGTAAGCACATTAATATTTAAAATAACACTATTATATTATTTTAAATATATTACATAAAACAAGGGGTTTAAATCTCTGGAAGCCTAGTGGAGAGGAATTTCTATTACTCATTTCATTCATTATTTCTTCCTTGGTTCTTATTTCATTGGCCAGGGAAATATGAGCTAATTTATCTTAGGGTCTGCATTCCTGTCTACATATAGATAGATGAGGGAATCTAGGGGTGGAAGGTCAGAGGTCACATGGTCCAACATCTTCATTTTACATGTGAGTGAAGTGAGGCTCAAGGACCTGGAATGATTGTCCAACGTTACACAGGTAATTAAGTGTAATAGATGGGATTTAAACCCAAGGGCTTTGACTTTAAAAGTTGGGCTCTTCCTAAAGGGAGCCTTGAAAACAGGCAAAGGAACACTCTGAATCGTCCTTGAGGATTGGTATTCTATTTGATATTGTGTATTTTGAGCACCTGACACAGGGTTTTGCACATAATGGAAGCTCAATAAATATCTGGTTTTGGTAATGATGATGCTACCCCTCAAAGACTTGGACTTACTCTGGCCTCTGGCCATGACTATGTGGGACTGGGAGAGACAGGGGCAAATGTTGGTTACCCTAGCACTGAACTCTGTGTGTGGAGGGATGGTACAGAGTCATCCTATGTAATACAGCAGAAACCTTGCTGTGAGGTAAGAAAGAACAGACCAAGCACACTTAGTACAGCCAAGAAGGGCTCCTAAAATGGATTCTCTAACTCCCAGTGACGTGGGGTTGGAATAGGGTGAAGGAAGAATTAGGATTATCCATTACCCATTGGGTGGATGAATAGGTATGAATACTCTGCTTGTTTGTCTAATCCAATTGAACCATGTTCAAAAAATCATTTCAGTACTTTTGCAGAGATTGTGCGGCTTAGTGGGTAGAGAGAAGTCCAGAAGACCTGATTTCAAATCCTACTTTTGACACATATTGGCTATGTGACCCTAGACAACCTTTCAGTGTTCTTGTCAGCTCTCTAAGACTACATGTTCAAAGAAGGGGGGTATCCTGCATTCATAGAAGGAGTTTTCTCATCTGGTGATTTCCTGTATCAATGATGTCCCAGGCCTAGTCCTTTTTGCTTGTCAATAAACACTTAATGGGTGCCTACAATACGTAAAACCTTTCCATAGATTCTAGGAAAAATTAGGAAAAAAAAGCAATTGGTTCTTATTCTCAAGAAATTTATAATAGAGAAGAAAAGATAACAAAGAGCTGTAATACAGGTTGAAATATGGTAGTTATATAAGAGAGGTAGAAACAAACAGTTCTGAAAGTTCCCAACATATCAGTTCTTACTTAGGGTGTCAAGTCGGGTTTCATAAAGAAGGTGGCATATTAGCTACATATTTAATGATGGAAAAGATTTCAACAGGCAGAGACAGGGAAGGGGCATAGGAACTGGAAATGCTAGAATGAGAGTGAGGACTTGTGTCATCCAGTTTGACTGATGCAGAGCACATGAAAAGAAATGGTTGAATGAATGTATAATGAATAAATCAATGAATGAGAAGTATTTGTCAAGGATTTATTAAGTACTCAAGTCCCAAGTTAAGCACCAGGGAAATAAAAATAACCTTAACCCTCAAGGAGCTTATATTCTAATAGGGGAAGACCGCATCCACAGAAAAGTGGCGGTCAGGGAAGGGGACTTAGGTTGGAAGCATTACAGGGATGGTGAGTGGGGTCATAGATTATTGTACCATATTGTTGTACCATATTCTAGAACAATGACAGAGTTGGTTTGCTCATAGTCCCAGATCTGAGGGAGTAGAGGGAGAGGGTACATAGCACAAAGTGGCTGATGAGAAGATGACTGGGGAGTGGGCAGTGAAATGTAGCTGGACTGTGCCTATCCAGTGAGGTAGTTATCAGTCAAGAAGGCATGGCTAGGTGGTTCTTTGTGGGGTGGAAAGCTTAAACCTCCAGGGCATAGTTTCTGGTCTGCCAGGAAGGAGGCTGCTTGAGCCTGTGAAACAATCCTTGCAACTTGGGCTATGGCCAAAGTGTGGAGGGTCTTGAATTCCAGGTTAAAGAGTTTGGCTGTTATCACTCTGTAGTGATAAAGGCTTCTTTGAAAGGCTTTGGAATATTGAAGAAACATGTTGAAAGCATTATTTTAAGATTAACTTGTCAAAGTTTGTATGTGAACTGGAGATAGGAAGAAAGGAAAAAGACAATCCCTTCCCTCAACAAGTTCACATTCTAATGGGGGAGATTACATGCACACAACTATGTTCATATATATGACAAATCACAAGCAGTAACAGAGGAAAGACACGTAGTGCCAATGTGATATTGAGGCTATGAATATGCCAGCAAAATATAACTGACTCTCTACATGGAAAACAGAACCAAAACATTTATTCAAACACCAGAAAGTCATATTCCAACACCAGAAAACCAAATCCATCCTGTTCCACCTGTTTAGCAAACCCCTCGCACCAGAGGTTCCATGTGACTCAGACTTCCATGTGACCCAGGCAGGTCATATGGGTCTCTTAATGGATGGGAAAAATCTTCCCATTTAAATTACCATTGCAAGGTACTAGTATTAATGACCAAACTAATCAGGAAGCATCTCTTACGCACTTGCTGTGTGCCATGAACTGTTCTAAGTGCTGGGGAATTAAAAAAAAGGGAAAACCCTTCCAGGAATTCACACTCTAACATGTAAACAAGTATGTATATAAAAATATATATATATATATGTGTGTGTGTGTATGTGTGTATATGTATTTTGTGTCTCTGTTTCTGTATCTATCTCTATATAAACATAGATATATAAAATCTATATACAGATATATAACATATCTATAGAACATATCATTATATGATGTATCATTATTATATAATTATAATATATAGATCTATTGTAGATAGATAGATGTAGACAAACACACACACAGTAGATGGAAGGTAATTTCAGGAGAAAGACACTAACCCTAAGGGGAACCAGGAAAGATATTTCATGATGGGATTTTAACTGAGACTTGAAGGAAGCCGGGAGGTCGAGGGGAGAGAGTTCCAGGTATGGAAATGCAGCCAGGAGACGGAGTATCTTAGGAGAGAATAACAAAGGATCTTAAAGTAGCTGAAGGGGTCAGTTGGTTGGTTGTTGTCCCTCATGCTCAAAGATGACCAAAATGACATGGGCATGTTGGGGTCAAGGTAGTTCGTCTGACTGTGACTGATTAGACCAATAGGAGCTTGGAAGGCACTACCACAGGTCAGGCTCCAATAGTCCGTGTGAACTTGAAAGGGAGTTAGAAGACTAACAATGGATGAAGGGGCTAGGTTATGAAGGGCTTTGAATGCCAAACAGAGGATTTTATATTTGATCCTAGACATAACAGGGAATCACTGGAATTTGTTGACTGTGTGTGTGTGTGTGTGTATCAACATGGTCAGACCTGGTTTTTAGGAAGATCATCACTTTTGTAGCTGAGTGGATGAAGGATTGGAGTGTGGAGAGACTTGGGACAGAGACACTAACCAGCAGGCTATTGCAATAGTCCAGGTGTGAGGTAATAAAGGTCTGCACCAGAGTTTAGGCAATGTCAGAGAGAAGTAAATACATGGAAGGGATGTTGGGAAAGTAGAATTGACAAACCCCAGTCTCCTCACCAACCTGACTGCCTCTCTTGGAACACGCTTCAATCCAGTCTGTGCCTTCTGGCTTGAGTAAGCCGAAAGTGAACTGGGTGAAAAAGGAACTTGTTTCAAGCAACACCCAAGACTGTCAAAAACAAAGGAAAACAAAATTCAACCCTTCATTTCTTCAAGTGCACCTTGTACATGTACAACACATGTGCTCCTGAGAGTTTGTTTGGAAAAGGAATTTCTGTAAATAAATCCTGTCATGTTTTGAAAGTACTGAGGGAATTTGGCATCTAAAGGAATGCTATCGGGAATTATTCTAATGTAGCTGTTTTGTCAGTTATGATTTATTTAAGGTTTTCCTTTCAGTGAGCTAACCTTGTCAAGATGGGGCATTTGACAGTATGGGCAGCCAGGTGATACGGTGATTGAGTGTCAGACCTGGAGTCATGAAGACCTAAGTTTACACACTCGTTAACTGTGTGACCCTGGGCAAATCTCTTAACCCTGTTTGCCTCAACCTCCTTACCGGTAAAGTGAGCTGGAGAAGGAAATGGCACACCACTCTTGTATCTTGCCAAGAAAACCCCAGATGGGGTCAAGAGTTGAACATCACTGAAAACAACAGAACAACAATAAATTTGATATCATCAGTCTCGGAAGTCCCTGGACTACATAAAATGCAACAAAGGTCAAGGAGACTGAAAAGTGAAAAAAAAAAAGACCGTTGGATTTGATAATAGGAAGTCATCAGTGATCTTAGAGACTGAAGCTTCACTAGAGCTGTGGGAAAAGAAACCAAATTGCAAGGGACTGAGGGGAGAAGGGGTGGGAAGGAAGAGGAGGAAGCTTCCACATATTTCCTAAGTTCTAGGCATTTGATGATTGACTGCAGCTTTGACTTTTCATCCAGATGTTCTACTGTCCCATTGACTCAGTCTAATCAGCATTGGCTGCAAAAGGAGGAAGCATCCCTAGGGGAGACCAAAGTTTAGATGTATCATGTTAATAGGAACAACTTAAATTCAAGGTGCAAGACATCCTTTTGGCCTTCCCATGGGAAAAGCTATTGAAATACATCTCAGTTTATGTAGTAAATAGTTGTCATTAAAAACCATTAAACAGAAAAGTAGCATGGGATAGTGGAGAGAAAGCTGGTCTTGGGGTCAGGAAGATCAGTGTTCCAGTCATGCCTCTGAAACATAATGCATGTTTGACCCTGCTCTCCAGGCAACTCCGACTACATGTTTTGGAATAGTTGCAGACCAGCACTGGTAGATGGAACATTTGTTTCTGTTTTTGCTTTACCAGGAATTCTCCACACCAATGAAATTAGAAGCCCAACAAGGAAGCGTAACCAAAACCCATTGAACTCCTGGTGTAGGCGATAGAGACCTGGGCCTGGAGTTAGGAAAGTTCATCTTCCTGATTTTAAATCTGGCCTCAGACTCTGACTATGTTACTCTGGGCAAGTTACTTAGCGCTGTTTGCCTCAGTTCCCTTATCTGTAAAAATGAGCTGGAGAAAGAAATGGCAAACCACTCCAGTATTTTTGCTAAGGAAACCCTAAATGAGTTCACAAAGAGTTGGACACAACTGAAACAACTAAATGATGGCAAGGTAGAAAGGAAAAGTACCCGTTGCTATCATCATTACCTCAAAACTCATGTTCCCATTATTCTTGCTATAAACGTGGGTTTGGAGGATGCTGTGGGAAAAGGGCATTGAACACCACTTCATCTATTAGACTAGATGTAATTTTTATGAATACTTCCTTGGTTTAGCTCTACCATTCCAAGTTTCGTAGGCCTTTGGGAGAGTTGCTTAGCAAATGAATGAAAATAAAAGGTAAAGTGAACTGGTTATGCTTCGGGAATAGCTCTGAGCATTTACATAAACACTGAGATGTGCAATAATAGCCTGCTGGGTTGTTTTCTTGACTCAAGTCCATCCCCACTCCAATCTGTCCTTACTCAGAAACCAGAATGAGATTCCTAAAATACAGGTCTGACCATGTTATATTCTGCTACCTTTTCAATAATCTCTAGTTTCTCCTTTTTGCCTCTAGGATCCAGCATAAACCCCTCTATCTGGCTTTCAAAATCCTTCACAACCTGACTCCCTACTATCTTTCCAGTCTTTTTACACCCTACTCACCACTACATACTCTGCTATCTAGTGACACACATAGAACTCCATGCTGATCTCCATAAAGACACTCCACTTTTTGCCTCTGGTGTTGTGTTTTCACTAACTAGCCCCCATGCCTGGAATTTGATCCTTCCTCACCTCCTGGCTTCCTTCATGTTCTTGCTAAAATTCCTCCTTCTACAGGAAACCTTTTCTCATCTCCCTTAATTCTGGAACCTTTCCTCTGTTGACTACCTCCAGTTTACCCTTTCTGTATCTTATATATACATAGTTGTTTGTATGTCATCTTGTCCATTACATTTTGCCTTTTTTTGAATCACCAGTGCTTAGCACAGTGCCTGGAGCACAGTAGGCACTTAATAAATGCTAGTTGACTGGCATACTGGGTATTGTTCACAGACTGCACTATGGTCACTGTCTCTGCTCTCAAGCATTTTAGCATTCTTTGTACTTTTTTGAAAAGAATGATTATTTGTTGGACTAGCCCTTTTTCAACTTTCTTGAATGTTTTCTTTTTATTCTCTGGGAATATTCATATGGAATGCTTAATGAGAAAATGAAAAAAAGACATCTGTATTATTTAGCTTCTTAAGTCCCTTAAGAGCACACATTTAATAGTTTCATATGAGTATGTGTGTAATTGCATACTACATACTACATATATATATATGTATATAACACATTTTGGAAAGCAGTTCACTCAGGCAAAAACTAGTTAGTATCATGTCACTATTTGAGCACATAGTATAGATATTTCATGTATGTATGTATGTGCATATATACATATATATATACATATGTATAGTTTATATGCCTATGTATATGTGGTAGTACAATTAGGAATCACAAAGTTAGCAAAATGTTCCATTTTTAAATATCTTGAAAAGGAAAATATTATATTAACATGATTATAACTGCCATCGAGTATTACTGAAAGTGACATTTTTATCACATAGCAGAAAAACAGACAAAAAATTCCATCTACCAAGTTTTTCCTCCATTAGTCTAAATCAGTCAGACAATTCTATTAACGTACATCACTGACTATGTGATTTAAGACTCCAAGGTACAACCCAGAAGGTAAATAGACTATTGTTTTGCTTTTCAGCAGATACAGCTTTTGTGGATTAAAATCAGGGTGATCTAAATATTAATAGATTCATTCATGTGGAGCAAAAGTCACAAATCATTCACTAAGGAAAATTGGCCTGAAGCCCAAATTCTATCCCATACCCTAGGGGAGAGTTGTAACTGCCCTGCTAATGTCTACAAAGAGCAAATTTCTGTACATAATTTATGTAGATGAAGTGTGCAGAATGTTTTTATTTGTTCTACATCTAACTGTCTCACCTCTGCATGAACTTCCCAAACCCAGATCGACTCCAAATACTCTTGCTCCCCTTCTCCACACTTCCCTCCAACGTGTTTGCTTTGGCAACTTTCATGTTCTTACAAACAACTCTCCCAGCGATATCAATCACTCTTGCACCCAAAGAGAAATACTGTACACTCAATGCGATGACAAAATGAAACATGTTTGAGGCAAACCATGTGTTCCCGCGTGTCCAGGATTATGCTATTTGCTCAAGGAATATGTTCCTAATGTGTTTGGCTTCTGTTACCCCTTGTGATTGCAATTTTCATTGTCTCTTTTGGAATTTATGATTTCAGAAGCAACTGCTTGGACACACTGAATGGGACACCCTTGGAATGTGAAGCTTGAGGTCTTCACTAACAACGTCATTCTGTTCTCCATCACTGTCAGGTCTGATCCTTACAAAGAAACCTGTTTAAAGAGAGGTAGTAGGTAGTTAAGACCTTTGCAGTGGGAATTACAGGTAAATGGTTAACCTAAAATCTGCAATGATACGTCATATTGTGTACCAGCTCTAGGTTATATCACATTATGAGAGCAGAAATTAATTTCTGACTCTCTCACAGTAAGAAAGTGCCACGTTGTAATAATAATTGCACTGGTTCCAGGCACTTGACCTATATTATTCATTTGTTTTGGTGACATGCTTATAAGACAGACAGGCAATGTTATCAGTGCCTTTTTACTGGGAAAACAATGAGAATGCCCTTTGAAAAGCCAGGGTCTATCAACTAAAAGAGGTTGGAGTTATTCCCTACAATTCATCCTATCATGTCCTGTTCTATCTTTCCTCCCTCTGGTGCTGGTGAGGCTGGAAACTAGTTCCAAGGCTATTTGGCATGCTGTCTATACTTTTGAAATAGCTGCCATTGCTTCCTTTCCAAAGTACAGGGTTAAGCTTTTTTTTTTTTTTTTTGACCAGTTCCATTGGTTTACTAGTGGCCCTGAAAAACACAGGGAGAATTTTCTTAATGTCTTCTTACATGTTTTAGGCTTGAGGAGTAGGAGGTAAGGAGGGAGACAGTCCTAAACCACATATAGAGTAAACAAATTTCCCAACATCATCAATTCAATGATTAGCATTTTTTTAAAAGTTACCTGCCTCTGCAGGAATGAATTAGAGTTAGTTAGGTCCCAATTAGTACCAAAGTTGAATCCCATTAAATGATCACATTATTTGAATTCATACTATATTTCCATTGGGCTGAAAACAATAATTGCTGTATTTTATATATTTATAACTTCAAAAAGTGTTAATTCAGATACATGTAACCCTGTAATGGCATTCATTGTTTTTGTAGTATGTAGCTGCCCCTACTATTTGTTAAGAGCTGAGTCCCTCCTCTCAAGGAACTCATTCTCTAATTGGGGAAAACAGCACATAAAAGAAAGTATCTAAGAAAGTAGAAAAGAAAAGAATGTACTTCAGAGTAGGCAGAAAGGCCTAGGAATCCTAGTGGTGATGTTGTAGGGTGGATGGCAAGGTCCAGTGGTCTGTCAGGTTATATAAGGAGTTTAGATGACAATTCCAGAGAACTGCAGGCCTTAGAGGCAGGACAGAAAGGAAGTCCTGCAGCCTTAAGGAGGCAGGGTCAGGAATGGGAAGAACTAGCAGCCTCCATATTATTGGAAGGAATAGGGTTGTTAATTCTCATCTCATTTAAGCAATATGGAAGAGTTTGTAAGAACACAAATAGTAGGTGCAGCTATGTCCTACAAAACCAATGAATGCCATTAAGGGGCCACATGTATTTGAATTAACACTTTTTGAAGTTACAGATGTATAAAATATAGCAATTATTGTTTCTAGTCCAATGGAAATATAGTATGAATTCAAATAATGTGATCATTTAATGGGATTCAACTTTGGTACTAATTGGTGGTGGCAGGTCTTTTTGCCAGCCAACCTTCTAGAGTAAGATCTGAGATAGTTGGCAGATAGGGTGGGGGGCTGACAACAAGGCAAGATGGGGAAGGCCATCCCAGTGAATAAAGTAAATCAGAGTTGGGAAAAGTGCAGATAGAGAAATGTATTTTCATGTGATCAAAAGGGCTAATTCTTAAACCACAAATAACTAAGAGAATTCATCTTAAAAGTTAGGAACAGGAATTATGATAGTGTTGGGACTGGGGATACCCTTCTTGAGGTCCACCACTGAGATGATACAGCTGCCTCCAGTGCAGAAGTTTCCTGAGGTGAATAGCTGCTCTAAGCTATGGTTTATCTGGTCAATTAGGGGGGAAAGGTGAGAACTACCACCTTTTCCTCCAATACCATGGCTAAAAATCCTTTGGGATCCTGAGTCCCCATGCCTGAGCAATTGTGACAAACTCTGCTCCTTCTCAGACCTTTTTCCTTGATTGGCCTGGTGTCTGACTTTTGTGGGTCCAGGTTTGGCCTGGGGCTATTTATTCCTCCTGTTTCAATCTAATGACTCATTTCTCACTGTGTCCTTCCAGTACACTGGACACTTCCAGGCTGTGTTGAATAACCAGGTCACTGATCATGGCCCATTTGCTCTAGCACAGACCTGCACAACTTGGCAGTAATTATGGGTCAAAATTAAAATAGGCTAAACTTTGGGCTGTAGATTAGCTTAGACTGGAGACAGACAGATGATGGTTGGCTGTCACAGGTCATGTGACAAACAGGAGAGAGTGCATTGTTGGCAACCCTACATTTTTTGTGGGCCTCCCCAAATCCTTCCAAAGTCGCAAGTGGCCATATGTTGTGCAGGCCTGTTCTAGCTTCTGAACTTTCTTGGACTCTTCTTTCCTGTCTGGCTCTAGATCCCTCCCCTATTGAACTCTTATTCCTAGCAATGTGCCCCAGTAATTCATTCATCCCTCCCACCCACCCAAAGTCCTGCAAAGCCAAGAGAAGCAGAATAGACTGCCCAGAAAGAGGAGAGACAGTGTGTTCTGGGGGAACTGGGCTGTCATCTGATGTTTATCACTGGCACCAGTACAATGTTGACTCCGGGGGAATTGAAACAGACTTTTCTGAGCCTCATCAACACTAATGTCCCCTTCATGTGGAATCCTATACGAAGTAGTGAGAGTACAAAAAGGCAGAGGACCTTGTCCCTGCCTTCAGGGAGTAATTGGAGAGGCAAGGTATATACATATACAGATTTATGTGTGTGTGTGTGTGTGTATGTATGAAAAGGATAACCAATAATAAAAGGTAGCATATGCTAAGTGTCAAATGTAGATGGTAAGTTCTAGAAGGGTTCATAGGAGGGAGAAATTAGTAAATCCTGAAGTCATAAGCAGCATGGCACAATAGAAAGAACTAGATTTGGAGTCAGAGGGTCTGGATTCAAAGTCTTGTTGTGTTCGGGCAAATCACTTAACTTCCCTGTGTCCTTGGCCTTATTTAAGGTCTTGCCTAGCTCTAAATCCATGATGCCAGACTGGAAAAGCTCAAAAGAAAAGACAGAGGACAGGACTTATCACCAGTGTCCCTCCCTGTGCCAGATCTCCTAATCACTCTTTCCTACAGTGGTTAGCCTTTCCTCTGGGGTAGTTGGGAGTGGGGGCGGGGGGGGGGGGTGGACACCAGAAGCCTCATTATTTCTAGATCACTTGAATACTTCCTCTTCCCACACTTCAGAACCTACTGATTTACTGGTAATATGGACATATTATTAGTGTCCTTTTCTGGAGTGATAAACATCAGTAAAAAAGAAACTTCATTGCTGAAGCCACTGAGTGGAAGTGAACTGAACTATGAAGGCTACTTCCATGACTCTAGAGGACTCCAGTGAGGCTGATGACTTTACAGACAGCTTCACTTAAGTCCAATTCACAAGCAAGTCAAGATAACATCACTCCGAGGTGATGTCATTGGTTCTCTGCCCCTGGAATTGAACAGGTTTACCTGGTATTTGCTGGGAAGAAACATTGTATGCCTTGGGCAAGGTGGAAGAAGTGTGCTTATTTTCTGTTAACTGTGAATCAATCAACATGCATTTATTAATCAATGATCATATGCCAGGCACTATGCTAAGCCTAAGGAAACCAAAAGCAAACCAAAGTTCCATACTTCCCTGCCCTCAAAGACCCTACTTTTAAATGCCCACTGAAGAAGGAAAAAAGTCTTTATTAAATGCCAGCTATGTGCCAGGTACTGAGCTAAGTACTTTACAAATACCATCTCATTTGATCTTAACAACAACCTTGGAAGGTGAACTCTTTTATTATCCCCATATTTTACAGTTGGAGAAGCTGAGACAGAAAGAGGAGAAATGATTTGCCCCAATTCCAGTCTATACTTCATGTGAATGTGTATCTTTTTTGTCTAATAAATGTCTATGTGCTGCGGAGAGTGACATTTTCTAGCATTAGTAACACACATTATTTAAAAAATGATTTTAAAAATGTCCTTAGTTGCACCCTAGGCAAAGGCCTACCTTGTCTGCCCCTTGTTCCAGCTCCTAAGCATGCATATAATTTTGATGATGGTTTCCTTTTCTGTTTTCATTTCAGGGTCAAACTCAAAGTTCCTTCTTTCACATTTCCTATGGACATAGATAACAATCTTTGATTTGTCAAGGCATGCATTAAAATCAGACACATGGCAACCTCAAAGTCAGCAGGGTCTGGGCATACAAAGCGCAATGCAAACAAAGAAAGTCAAGGAAACATAATGAGAGAATCTTATTTTCTTACATCTTTCCAATTGTGAGGCCCCAGACTGAATGGAACATTTCATAAAAGAGACTTGGCTTGTGGTTTCTACATACAACAATACTATTTCTGCATCTCAGCGTCGTATTTATTACATACCATTTGTGTGAAATGTTTACTTGATGATTCACTATGACCCCAAGATCCTTTCCCATCGTATTTATTCAAAATTAGTCCCATCCAACCCTGAATACGTGTGTTTTGTTTTCTGATAGGCAAAATATGCTTCTCCAACTGAATCTTATTTTGTCCGGCTTACTTAAAATTTTCCAATTTCACTTTCAGTTCAAATCCTATTCTCCAAGGTGATAAGTCCCACCTCCCATCAATTGGTGATGTCTATTCCTTTTTCTCGCATAGCCCCTACAGATCGCCATTTTTATCGTACTCTCAAACATTAAACTATTGCTACTTATTGTTAGAGGGACCATTCTTTGCCCGACTTAATTTTACAGAGATGATGCTAAACCACATTTTGCTAAAAATCAGTATGACAATCGGGACTTTGTACATTCAAATTGTTTTATTATTTGTACTGTATTTAAGGACTTTTTTTCTGATACAGCTTCATAGACCGATGCTGAGGTTGTGCTTTTATTATGGTTTATTAATTTTTAAAAGATAAGATAATTGTATTTATCCCTTTCCAATCCTTCCAATGGTTTAAAAATCATGTGTAAAGTTTGGCAATTATTTGAGCCAAGTCCATTAATTAATTACTTTGGAATATAAATCAACAATTCCAGAGATAGGAACATATTCAATTGATTTAAGTAACCTTAAACTTGCCCAGTCTCTGCAAGAAATGGAGTACAGAAAGAAAAAGAGGTGAAGGGAAAACACTGCATGGGGTAGGTGTGGGGGGCTTGTTAATAGGTATAGGGACACCGTAATTGTTTTGAATTATCTTTTAAAAACAACAATAACAAAGTTAAAAAGTGGGTTGGCCTTCTGGGGAAGGGCCCATGGGCCTCAACTTTCCACCGTAGAAATCGAGTGAAGATGAATGTCTGGTTTTTCTCTTTGTTGGCTGGCCCAGAAGAGGCTGGGTAGTCCCAACCCCACCCCTCTACCCTCTTCATTTGGCCGAGGTATAGCGCACGAAGCTTCTAGGGGCTTTAGGGGACATCTGGTTATATTCTAAGCGCAATCTGCAGAAAGAGGGGTCTTGGGAAAGCTTCTTCCAACGTCTAGAGAAACATCTCCTGAGTGACTGATCTTCAGGGTCCAGATTCAATAATCTCGACAGCATCTGGCATCGTCGCAAACCTAATACGGCAGCCTCTATGGTTGCGCGGAAAGTCTCCAGCCAAACCGAGTCCTTGTAAAAATAAATACTCATCAGCAAATATTTTGATTAGTTAAAAATGTTCTAAATGTCTAACCTCTCGATCCCCTCCTTCCCCCACCGCCTAAGCTAATAATGATTACAGCGAAGCGAAAAGACTCCCACCCGGCACCAAAGGTGGGGGAACGGCTTGTCTCTGCCTGGAGAGGGAGGAAGGGAGGGCCCGGAGGCTCTGCTGGCTCTGACTTTGGCGCACGGCTTGGCTCTGGGCCTGGTGGAGAAGTAGCTTCTCATCGCCGGGTTTTCCTCTTTCCAGTGCCCCCGAAAGGTGCCTCTGCCCGCTTGGGCTGAGTGACAGGGCGACAGCAGAGGCGGCTGAGAGCCTGGAGCCTTGGCCTTGTTTCCCGGGGCGCACCTGGAAATGGCATGGATGGTTCCTGCCCACTTCGCGGTTTCCAGGCGCCAGGTGTGGGGGGGTATGGGGGCATAGGTATGTAGGGGGAGGTCAGCTTCGACCTCATTTTTTTTTTTTTTTGCCTGGTGTTTCCGAGGAAAAGAGAGGGGCAAAGGAAGTCCCTGGCCAGTGCCAGCTCCGCACCCCGTCTTCCCCTCTCCTCCCCGCTTGCGCAGGACCCGCCAGGAGAGCCTGCCACCCCGGGCCACAAACTGGTTTCCCTTAAGCTCTTTATGAACTCCCCCCAAAGAGCCGCCGCTGCTGCCCCTCCTGCACCCCGGTGGTCTGGCTCCTCGGCGCAGCACACATGCTAAACAGATTAACATGCCTGGGCTGACCCACGCTTCGCAACCCAGGGATAGGGTTTCTGCAGCTCCATGTGGAAATTAACCTATCTGGGTCCGTGGTCAGTTGCAGCCGGGCAGTTCCAGCTCAGAGCGGGCAATCCAAACAAACCGAGGCTGCTGGCTCCCTTTGTTACTCTGCCCCCCTGCCCCTCTTCCTGGCCAAATATTTATTGGAAAAAGGGTTCGCCTCCTTGGCCTAAGGTAGGGCACATTTCTGAGCGATCGTTATTTGTAAATGACTTTTGGCAGATTCAGACTCTCTTAGGAGGGGATGTCACGGAACCCAACCAAACTCAACGGTTGCTTCAGAAGCGGCAGAAAAAAGGATTCTCAGTGCCTTGAGCAGGCTGTTTATGCTTGTACAGTGCCCCCTAACTGTCCTATTCATTAAAATATAGGTGTATATTTTTGCTTTTCTAACCCCCTCTCCTTTTAATTGGTTACTTCGCTGATCCCACGGCGAGTCTTCAATTCCCACCCCCAACCTCCCTCCCTGCCCCCAACCCCTATCTAGTGACTGAGCAGCTTTTTCCTGGTTTGGGGCTTGAAAGAGTTGCAGATTGGGTGGCCTGGAGTGAACTGGGCCTGGGGTTAACTCTTAAGGTGACCTTGGCGGGCATCCTCTGATTCCAAAATGTGCTTGCAAGCTGCCTCAACCTTTGGGAAGTTGGCCCTGGAGGGACTAAAGCCTCTGCAGATGAACTCTCCTCGTTTTTGCTGAATAATTTAACCCCGACATTTTATTATTATTTTTAAATAGCTTTGCTTTCCCACAATTTAATCAGCGTGAGGCAGATGAGATTTCTGTCATTATGTGAAATGACCTTGTGACTGGCCCATGCGGGGCCCTGTTCCTGTGTTATCTCACTCTCAATGCAGTTTTGTCTTTGGGTTATAGCAGCAGCGGTGCTGTTTTAAAATAAATTTTGAATACATTTTAAACTAGTCAGGGCTTTTTTCCCTCAGGGACTGTTGCTATTCATGACTCTACCACATTTTCTCCTTCTTCTCCTTCTCCTTCTCCTCGTCCTTCTCCTTCCTCTCCCTCTCCTTCCTCTCCTTCCTCTTCTTCTTTCTTCTGTCTTCTTCTTCCTCCTCTTCTTCTTCTTCCTCTCCTTCCTCTTCCTCTTCCTCTTCTTCTTCCTCTTCTTCTTTCTTCTGTCTTCTTCCTCCTCCTCCTCTTCTTCTTCCTCTCCTTCCTCTTCCTCTTCCTCTTCTTCTTCTTCTTCTTGTTCTTCTCCTTCTTCTTCTTGTTCTCCTTCTTCTTCTTGTTCTCCTTCTCCTTCTTCTTCTTCTTCTTCCTTTTCCTCCTCTTCCTCTTCCTCCTGTCTTCCTCCGTCTTTCCTCCTCCTTCCTCTTCCTCTTCTTCCTCTTCTTCTTCCTCTTCTTCTTCCTCTTCTTCTTCTTCTTCTTCTTCTTCTTCTTCTCCTTCTTCTTCTCCTCCTCCTCCTCCTCCTCCTTCTCCTTCTTCTTCTTCTTCTTCTTCTTCTTCTTCTTCTTCCTCTTCCTCTTCTTCTTCTTCTTCTTCTTCTTCTTCTCCTTCTTCTTCTCCTCCTCCTCCTCCTCCTCCTCCTTCTCCTTCTTCTTCTTCTTCTTCTTCTTCTTCTTCTTCTTCTTCCTCTTCCTCTTCTTCTTCTTCTTCTTCTTCTTCTTCTTCTTCTTCTTCTTCTTCTTCTTCTTCTTCTTCTTCTTCTTCTTCTTCTTCTTCTTCTTCTTCTTCCTCCTGAATGAATCTCGTCCCATTTTGGCTCAAGGAGTCCCAGATTGTTTTTTCTGTCGCTACGTCCTGGCTACCTAGGAAGCCCCAGCTCCCAATTGTGCTTCCTGAGTCCTACTAGTGGGACTTCTGCTGGCCTGGGTGCCAGTCTCACTCAAGTTCAGTTTCCCCTTCCTGCTTCCTCAGTCTTTGCTCATCATTTCTTCCAGCCAAGGGATGGAACAACTACCATTGCTAGTGGACTGGCTGTACTCAAAGACTTAATTGTTACTGGTCTTGCCTGGACACTTTTCCATTGTCACTGTGAGTCAGAGGGGGTTCTGGCTAAACTGAGCAAGAGACAGCTGTGACCTTGTGGCAGGCAGTCTCCCAGCCATAGAGAAGGTTGGCCCCTCCCTGGAGAGCTTCGGCTGGATCAGGAGCTGTATATCACATGGCACCAAAATATGACTACTCCCTGAGGGATGCTGACTTTTTTGCTTCCCTTTCCTTCTTCATCAACCACTACATCCCCTCTAGGACAAGTAGGTTCTCAAGGAAGTATGATTGTCTTGTTTTTTTGTAGCTGCATAAGCTTTCCAAATAAATCAGGTACCAGTTTCTACTGTGTTTTATATCTGATTCTTCCTTGAAGCCAAGAGAACTATGGACTAGATTTGCAAGTTAAGCAATAGGCCAACATCAAAGCCCAGCATCACAAATGCATAACATCGAGAAGGATATTGATGAGAATGGCAGGTCCTGTATTGTTACCACTATGATACAACTAGGTTTGCAGGCTCTGGCAGCAGGAACCATTTATCTTCTCAAGACACCTACATTCAAGAACTAAAAGAGACTCGTCTTAGGTTATTCAGGAATTGATGCTTTGTTATGTCTCTGAACCAGATGACCTCTCAGAGTTGTATGCTTCTGAAATGCTTCTTCCGAAACCAAATACTGAGGGACCAACATAGCTGAGGTGTTCAAGGCAATGGCATTTCTCCACATTTCTCAGAAGGCAGCTGTCTTTTGCTCTGAAATTATTTTCCTTGTTGATATAAAATGAGACAATAAATGTAAAGTGTTACATAGAGGGCATAGTGAGTACAGAGATAGGCCTGGAGGCAGGAAGACCTGCATTCCAATCCTATTCAGACAATTGTTTAGCTGTGTAACCCTGGGCAAGTCATTTAACCTTCTAAGCCTCAGTTTCCTCATCTACATAATGGGGATAATAATAGCACCTATGGCTCAGGGCAGTTATAAGCTGTAATATATGTAAAGCACTTTGCAAACCTTAAAGAGCTATATAAATTGGAGCTATTATTATCAGAAACCAATGATGAGAATAATGACTAATCTATAGCCTGGTGCAAAGAACTGTAGATTGGGAGACAGAGGATTTGGGTATGAATCCTGGGTTCTGGGACACTTTCTGTCTCTGTGACCTGGGTCAAGTCACCTAATCTCACTGGGCTTTAGTACCCTCATTTGTAAAATTACAAGAGTGGGCTAGTCTATACATACATACATATCTCTTCAAGATCTAAATCTATCATCCTATAGTCATATATTCAGGATTGCCCATGGAGATCACAGATGTGGATGCCATGCCCGGGTGTGTGTGTGTGTGTGTGTGTGTGTGTGTGTGTGTGTGTGTGTGTGTGTGTGTGTGTGTGTGGTGCTGGCATCCAGAAGAGCACAAAAACGAGCCGCTACTTTTGGCTTGTGTTGTGAAGGGCTGTCACAGCAATAAACACGCAGAGCCTCTCTCCTCCAGGAATCCCTAATCCTCCCTGTGTGGCTCTAGCCCTGTGGATAATATCATTACAGAACTAAATAAATAAACAGTCTATCTGAATCAGCCAGGAGGCACTGGGGACCCTACAGTTCCTCTCGGCAAAGATGATACAAGTCAATTTACACTAACAACTTGGATGTTCTCCAGCAGTCATGAATAGCTGTTCAGTTCTAGGGGGCTGGTCGAGCAGGGGCACCATGCTGACCCCCAGCTCCCTGTTTGCTGCAATCAATGTGAGCTATTCAGAGCTCTGTTTTCCTTACTATCCTTGACTTGGAACATCAAGGACCAGTAACACTTTTTATGAACCCTCGGCTTAAAGAAGAAGCTTTTACTACAAAGTCAGCATATTAAACCCAATGACATGGATGAAAGGTTAACACACTTCTGCCAGCCAGGAGCTTACCTTTATAATATGATTTCCTGTGTTCTGTTTGACAACCACTCGGGTTCCTCTCCCCGAAAAAGGCACATTCCTATTCAGCAGAGGAATATAGCCCAGCAACCATTTATTTTTAAGGATGATCATTAAAATAATAGATTATTTTTCACAAAAGAACTGAGTGTAACAGCATTGTGGAAACCATTTCTTTTCTTGTTTAGTTTCAAAAATGAAATCTAGACTTACATCAGACTTAAAGTGTTAACAGCTCTTCTGGGATCATGGGATCATAGTTCTCCAGTGGGCAGGGATCTTAGCGGGCATCTAGTTCAACTCTCTCATTTTATACATAAGGACTGTGTAATTTCTCTGGAGCCCCAGAGAAATTAAGTGATATCTCTTTTCGTTCTTCTGGGACCGGGACCTATATATTTTTGTTTCTGGTTCCAGTCACCATGAACTCCAGTGCCTTGCTGTGTCAGTCCTGGCGTATCTTTAAACGTAAATCTAGTCACTGACATTTTAGATAGACAGAGACTGATGGATGAATCGAGTATTTATTAATACCTTTTATGTACTAGACATGAAATTAAAATCCGGCATGAAAATATGAGCAAACAAGACCCAAAGGGGTTTACATTCTAATAGGGGAAAACGCAGATGCAGAGAGGAACTGGAAATCTTAAGGGGTGGTGATAGTGAGAGGGGAAGTGGAGAAGTTCAGAGAGTAAGTCCAGATGGGAGTGAAGTGAACGTGACTGGAGCTTATGTCCAGATTAGGGACTTGCCAGGTAAGAGATGGGGTCTCCAGGGCAATAAAATCTGCTGGTGAAGAAAGAGGTGGAGTAATCCAGAGAGTTAATCACCCTGGTAGCATGGCACTTTTTAGTATCTGCAAAGCACTTTATACCTATTATCTCATTTGAACCTCACAACAACTCTATATTCCTGATCATTCTTGACCATAAAGTTGCTTCATGATTGATGACGGATGTAAATCTGTTATTCTGGACAGATTAAGTCCTTTGTAAGCCCCTCAGCCTAACAGCCTGCTCATGACCATCTCTGGGCCTTTGCTCTGCTGGTCATGTCAGGTGGAGTGCTCTTCCTCCTCTCCAACAAAACAAATCCTTTACTTCCTTGAAAGTCAGTCCTTTGCATCCCTGCCCCATGCCCCATCAAGTTCTTTACCTTGCTTTGAATTCCTTCAATACTTTCCCTTACACAATTTCCATAACATCATAATATAATACTTATGTCAACAAAGCAATCAGTCAAGCATTTATTAAGTACCTACTTTGTACCATGCATTATACATAGAGCTGGGAATATAAAGACAAAAATGAAACTCCCCCTGATTTATCCTGCTTGAAAATTGTCTCTAATTTTTTTATGTCTGTCTTCTCTCCCTGGAAGGGCAACCAGTGGAGCAGTGTACAGAGTGTTAGGCCTGGAGTCAGAAAGACTCATCTTCCTGAGTTCAAGTCTGGCTTCTGACACTGACTAAGCTAGCTTATTAGCTGTGTTACCCTGGGCAAGTCACTTAATCCTGTTTGCCTCAGTTTCCTTATCTATAAAATGAGTTGGAGACTCCACGGGTCATGAAGAGTCAGACATGACTGAAATGATTCCACAGTAACAACAGCAACAATAATCTCTCCCTAGTATGATTGTATATTCTTTAAGGGTTGGGATTTTGGCCTTCAACTTTCCCCCCAAGCAGTACCCAGCACAGTGTCATACATTTAGTAGGTGCTTAACAAATATTTAAGGAGGAGGAGGAAGAGAAAGAGGAAGAAGAAGAAAAAGAAGAAGTAGAAGAAGGAGAAGATGAAGGAGAAGAAGGAGGAGAAGGAGATGGAGAAGAAGAAAAAGAAAAAGGAGGAGGAGAAGAAGGAGAAGGAGGAGAAGGAGAAGAAGAAGGAGAAAGAGAAGAAGAAAAGGAGGAGGAGAGATTGAGATAAAGAATGACCTGCACCAAATCTGATGGAGAAGACTATATCTCAACACAATTCCATGGCCCTGCCCATTGTCTCTTTTGGATAATTTGTGGTGGATCCTTTTCCAATCTGGTTTAGAGAGAGACAACTCTTCACAAATGGATGAGGCTAATTGATGTGAGAATCATATTTGACCAGGATGAACTAATGAATTTCCCATCCCTTGGAGATCCAGTGAGCTGGATATGAATTGCTCTCAATTCATTTCTTGCTCTCTTGTAGATTTTCCCAGTTACGATTTTCCACTGATTAAAAAACAACAAATGGTCTGAACATATTACCAAAATGAAGCTGTATTTTGGTTGAGATGCAAAGATTGACCCTGATGTATTCCAGGTTTCAACTCTGTGTCAATGTCTAGGACCTTCTAATGCTAGAGCAATATCTTTATGCCTGCCAGTCTCTAGCAAAACAACATTTGAAATCTTGTACAGCTGGGAAGAAAATGACCAACTTTGCAAACCATTTTCCAAATTCTTAAACCTTGCAAAAATTAAGTGTAGCATGAAAATTTGCATTAGTTCCACCATTATATACTCATGACTCTTCATTTTTCCCAACTTTACAGTCACCACTGCCTCCTGTCTTCCCCTCCACTCCCACCATCACCAAAAGACTGAAAGAGTACAGCCACACAGCTGTAGCTCATGCATTTAATTTCCCTAATGGACACAAATTTACATGAAAATACAATGAGAGGTGAATAGAATGCTCCTCATGGGCAGGAACTCTCATTTCATTGATGTATCCCCAGAGCTTGTCAGGGTGCCTTGCACTTAGTAGGTACTAAATAAATGTTTATTGAATTGAACTGAGTGTCTATGAGGCTGATGACCCAATTATGAACTCCTGTTCATACCTAGAAATGACCATAATTGATATAGCTTGGACATGACTATTTTAGGACTCAGTTATCTCCCAGGGGCATGAAAGACTCAAGAATTAGGTCTTTCCAAAGGCAACAGGATGTTGTGTATAATATGGGGCTGGAAAGCTCACAAGGGACTCAGAGAATTTAGAGAAGGTTTGTAAGAGAGCCACGTAAATTATTTCTTTAATGATTGCAAAATAAATACTCTAAGGATAAAGGAATTGGTATCAAGCAGCAAGCCATCTTGATAGAGTGTGGCATGTGCCAGGCAGTTCAAGCCACTGCTACTGCTTCAACCAGATCCCTCTTCAGATTCCCATGAAAACAATCCAAGACCCTGAGCCCAAGAACCTCAGAGATCACAGCGTTCCCCAGATCAGTTCCCTGAGGCTACACCTCGCTCCCAAAGCCATCATCCAAGGAAGCAATTCTTGCATAGATTCCACCTGGGAAGTTCCTTTGCAGGTGCTACAGCTTTTCCCCCACCCTCTCTTTCCTTAGCAACCACAGTTACTGAAGATCTGGAAAAGTAAGTTCTTACTCCACAAGTCCCTGTCACTATCAAAAAGTTCAACATCAGAAATGAATGTAGTTTTTTATTAATGAATTTTTATTAATGAAAATAACATTAAAGGAGACAAATTATCACCTACTTTACACTGCTTTCTAAGGATGGCTTCCAGTCTCATCATTCAACTGAAACTGCTCTCTCCAAAGTTCCCAATAATCTCTCAATGACCAAATCTGATGGCCTTTTCTCAGTTCTCAGCCCTGAAGCCTTTGAGACAGTCAATCACTTTCTTCTCCTTGATACTTCCTCTCTCTAGGTCTTCCAGTCACTCTTCTATCTTGGTTCTTCTTCCTGTCTGATTGCTCCTTCTAAGTCGTCTTGCTTGGTCATGACCACTAAGCATGGGCATCCAACAACTAGCCAAGAGAAGGCCTCCATCTGAGGCTTTTTTCTCTTTTCCCTCTAAATTGATCTGACTGACAATCTCACCAGCCCTCCTAGATTCACACATCATCATTTATTCTCAGATATATAGCCCTAAACTCTCTCCTAACCCCCAGATTCACATCTCCAGCCCCCTATTGGACATTTCAAGTTAAATGTTACTATGCTCAACTTTTCTAAAACTGAACTCATTATCTTTCTCTTCCAAACCTTCCTTTTCCCCTAAATTTACTACTACTATAAAAGGCATCTTCATCTTCTAGGCACTTAGGCTCTCTATCCAGGTGTCATCTTGGATTCCTCTCTCTTACTCCCCCATAATCAATCTGTGACCAAGTCCCATCAATTCTATATTTGCAGCATCTCTATTAAGTGGCCCCTTTTCTCCTCTCGTATGGCTGCCACCCTGGTGCAGGCTGTTATCACTTCATTCTAAATCTGTTATAAAGTCTCCATTCCTCATTTCTCCCTACTCCAGTCCATTCTCCGCTCAGCAGTCAATGAGATCTTCTTGAAGTGCAAGTCTAACCATGTCCTTGCACCCTTATTCAGCTACCTCCAGTGGCTCCCTATTACTGTCATAATCAAAGATAAACCCCTTGTTTGGTATTCAAAGCCCTTCATAACCTGCTCCTCGCCTCCCTTTTCAGTCTTTTTGAATTTACTTTCCTCTGAGTCCTCTATGATTCACTGGTGTCCTTGATATTCTTCTCAAAGATTCTCCATCTCTTAACGCTTTCTTTTCACTGTCTTCCATGATGGGAATTCTATCCTCCTCCTGTACTTTCTGACTTCTCAAATTCCAGCTAAAATCCCACCTCTCACAAAAACCTTTCATGATTCCCCTTTATTGTAGTGCCATCTGTTGTGGATTATTGCCAAGTTATCCTGTGTATTCCTTGTTTGTATACATATAGTTGTTTGTGTGTTGTCCCCCACATTAGACTGGGAGCTCCTCTGTCTTTCTATGCTACTGCCTGGCACCTTATGGGCACCTAAGAGATACTTGCTTGCTGACTGACTGAAGACCCCTGGACCTTTCCAACTGACTTGAAGCTGAACTTTTCTACATATTGTGTCCCTCATTAGAATGTCAGTTCCCTGAGGGCAGGGATTACCTTTCTCTCCTATTTGTATCTCCAGGGTTTAGCACAGAGCAAACATTAGTAAATGCTTTTTTGTTCGTTCACTCATGGGTTCAGAGTGGAAAAGAAGGATTTGAGTAATAATTGTCAATATGTGTGTGTGTGTGTGTGTGTGTATGTTCGTCCTTCATTGCCGAAGAAGACCACGCCATCAGAGAAATGACGACATGACTCGCACTCGACTTTGTTTTGAGTGACGGAGGGCTGTACAGGTTGCCAGCCTCACTTCTTCTCCAGAGCTATCTGAATCCAGTGACCAGATATTCATCAGGATGACTGGAGATGGCCCAGGATGAGGCAATTGGGGTTAAGTGACTTGCCAAGGTCACACAGCTAGTGAATGTCAAGTATTTGAGGTGAGATTTGAACTCAGGTCCTCCTGACACCTGCACTGGTGCTTTATCCACTGCACCACCTACCTGCCCCACTTGTCAATATATATGTGTGTGCACATATGTATATGAGGATCATTACACAGAGGATGGCAACTAGTTGTTTTCCTTGTCCCCTGAGGACATTTAAAATGAAACATGAAGAATATGAAATAAATTTTTTTAGTAAAAATTTATTTATTTAACTTTTTACATTCATTTTCACAAAATTTTGGGTTCCAAATTTTCTCCCCTTTTCTCCCCTCCCCCCACCCCAATACACCAAGCATTCTGATTTTCCCTATAACCAGTCTGCCCTCTCTTCTATCATCCCTTCCTTCTCTTGTCCCCATTTTCTCTTTTGTCCTGTAGGGCCAGATGACTTTCTATTCCCCATTAACTGTATGTCTTCTTTCCTAGTAGGAACAACAATACTAAACAGTTGTTCCTAAAACTTTGAGTTCCAAATTCTCCCCATCCCTCCTTCCCCACCCATTCCCTTTGGGAAGGCAGGCAATTCAATATAGGCCCTATCTGTGTAGTTTTGCAAATGACTTCCCTGATAGTCATGTTGTGTAAGACTAACTGAATTGCCCTCCATCTTAACCTGCCCCTCATTGTTTCTCTTCTGTCTTTTGATCCTGTCCCTCCCCAAGTGTTGTCTTCAAATTGCTCCCTCCTCCCATTTCCCTCCCTTCCATCATCCCCCCCTTGCTTATCTCCTTCTCCCCCACTTTCCTGTATTGTAAGATAGATTTTCATACCAAAATGAGTGTGCATTTTATTCCTTCCTTTAGTCGAATGTGATGAGGGTAAACTTCATATATTTTTCTCAGCTCTCCTCTTTTTCCCTCCACTAAAAAGTCTCCTGCTTGCCTCTTGAATGAGATATAATTTACCCCATTCCATTTCACCCTCTCTCCTTCCACTACATTTCTCTCTCACCATTTACCTTAATTTCTTTTAAGCTATGGTCCAATCCTATTCAATTCACTCTGTCCTCTCTGTCTCTGTCTGTGTGTGCATGTGTGTATGTGTGTGCGTGTGGTCCCACCAACTACCCAGATACTGAAAAGTTTTAAAAGTTACAAATATTGTCTTTCCATGTAGGAATGTAAACAGTTCACTTCTGGTAAGTCCCTTATGACTTCTCTTTGCTGTTTACTTTTTCATGCTTCTTCTCATTCTTGTGTTTGAAAGTCAAATTTTCTTTTCAGCTCTGGTCTTTTCATCAAGAATGATTGAAAGTCCTCTGTTTCATTGAAAGACCATATTTTCCCCTGAAGTATTATACTCAGTTTTGCTGGGTAGGTGATTCTTGGTTTGAGTCCTAGTTCCTTTGACTTCTGGAATATCCTATTCCATGCTTCGATCCCTTAATGTAGAAGCTGCTAGATATTGTGTTATCCTGATTTTATTTCCACAATACTGGAATTGTTTCTTTCTAGCTGCTTGCAAGATTTTCTCCTTGACCTGGGAATTCTGGAATTTGGCCACAATGTTCCTAGGAGATTCTCTTTTTGGATCTCTTTCAGGTGGTGATCGATGGATTCTTTCAATACTTATTTTGCCCTCTGGTTCTAGAATCTCAGGGCAGTTTTCCTTGATAATTTCATAGAAGATGATGTCTAGGCTCTTTTTTTGATCATGACTTTCAGGTAGTCCCATAATTTTTAAATTGTCTGTCCTGGATCTATTTTCCAGTCAGTTGTTTTTCCAATGAGATATTTCACATTCTCTTTCATTTTTTCAGTCTTTTGGTTTTGTTTTGTGATTTCTTGGTTTCTCAGAAAGTCATTAGACTCCATCTGTTCCATTCTAATCTTTTTTTTAAAATTAATTAATTAATTAAACTTTTTACATTCATTTTCACAAAATTTTGGGTTCCAAATTTTCTCCCCTTTTCTCCCCTCCCCCCACCCCAATACCCCAAGCAATCTAATTTTCCCTATCTCCAATCTGCCCTCTCTTCTGTCATCCCTCCCTTCTCTTGTCTCCATTTTCTCTTTTCTCTTGCAGGGCCAGATGACTTTCTATTCCTCATTAACTGTATGTCTTATTTCCTAGTAGCAACAACAAAACTAAACAGTTGTTCCTAAAACTTTGAGTTCCAAATTCTCCCCATCCCTCCCTCCCCACCCATTCCCTTTGGGATGGCAGGCAATTCAATATAGGCCATATCTGTGTAGTTTTGCAAATGACTTCCCTGATAGTCGTGTTGTGTAAGACTAACTGAATTACCCTCCATCTTAACCTGCCCCTCATCGTTTCTCTTCTGTCTCTTGATCCTGTCCCTCCCCAAGTGTTGTCTTCAAATTGCTCCCTCCTCCCTTTGCCCTCCCTTCCATCATCCCCACCCTTGCTTATCTAATTCTCCCCCACTTTCCTATGCTGTAAGATAGGTTTTCATACCAAAATGAGTGTACATTTTATTCCTTCCTTTAGTCAAATGTGATGAGGGTAAACTTCTTGTTTTTTGTTTTTTTTTCTCAGCTCTCCTCTTTTTCCCTCCACTAAAAAGTCTCCTACTTGCCTCTTAAATGACATATAATTACCCCATTCCATTTCACCCTCTTTCCTCCCAGTACATTTCTCTCTCACCATTTACCTTAATTTCTTTTAAGATATGGTCCCATCCTATTCAATTCACTCTGTCCTTTCTGTCTCTGTATGTGTGTGCATGTGTGTATGTGCGTGTGCGTGTACGCATGTACATGTGTGTGTATGGACCCACCAACTACCCAGATACTGAAAAGTTTTAAGAGTTACAAATATTGTCTTTCCATGTAGGAATGTAAACAGTTCACTTCTGGTAAGTCCCTTAAGACTTCTCTTTGCTGTTTACTTTTTCATGCTTCTTCTCATTCTTGTGTTTGAAAGTCAAATTTTCTTTTCAGCTCTGGTTTTTTTCTTTGCTGTTTACTTTTTCATGCTTCTTCTCATTCTTGTGTTTGGAAGTCAAATTTTCTTTTCAGCTCTGGTCTTTTCATCAAGAATGATTGAAAGTCCTCTGTTTCATTGAAAGACCATATTTTCCCCTGAAGTATTATACTCAGTTTTGCTGGGTAGGTGATTCTTGGTTTGAGTCCTAGTTCCTTTGACTTCTGGAATATCCTATTCCATGCTTCGATCCCTTAATGTAGAAGCTGCTAGATCTTGAGTTATCCTGATTTTATTTCCACAATACTGGAATTGTTTCTTTCTAGCTGCTTGTAAGATTTCATCCTTGAGCTGGGAGTTCTGGAATTTGGCCACAATGTTCCTAGGAGTTTCTCTTTTTGGATCTCTTTCAGGTGGTGATCGATGGATTCTTTCAATACTTATTTTGCCCTCTGGTTCTAGAATCTCAGGGCAGTTTTCCTTGATAATTTCATAGAAGATGATGTCTAGGCTCTTTTTTTGATCATGACTTTCAGGTAGTCCCATAATTTTTAAATTGTCTGTCCTGGATCTATTTTCCAGGTCAGTTGTTTTTCCCATGAGATATTTCACATTCTCTTCCATTTTTTCATTCTTTTGGTTTTGTTTGGTGATTTCTTGGTTTCTTGTAAAGTCATTAGACTCCATCTGTTCCATTCTAATTTTGAGAGAACTATTCTCTTCAGTGAGCTTTTGAACCTCTTTTTCCATTTGGCTAATTCTGCTTTTGAAAGCATTCTTCTCCTCATTGGCTTTTTGAACCTCTTTTGCCAATTGAGTGAGCCTATTTTTCAAGGTGTTATTTTCTTCAGCATTTTTTTGGGTCTCCTTTACCAAGGTATTGACCCGTTTTTCATGCTTCTCTTGCATCTCTCTCATTTCTCTTCCCAGTTTTTCCTCCACCTGTCTAACTAGCTTTTCAAAATCCTTTTTGAGTTCTTCCAAGGCCTGAGTCCACCCGACATCCCCCTGGGATGTCTGGGGTACCGAGGCCCCACCCTCCACGTCTTTCCCTGATGGGAAGAATATGTCCTCGTCATCAGATCCGAAAGTTGGGATCATTTGTATCTGTTCGAAAAAACTCTCTATAGTCTTATTTTTCTTCCCTTTTCTAGGCATTTTCCCAGCCAGTTACTTGACTTCTGAGATTCCTGTCCACCCCCACCTAGATCCACCCAGCTAGTGCTTGGAGTCTGAGATTCAAATGGGCTTTCCGCGGCAAGTGGCTGCTAATCAATGTGAGCTTTAGTTCTGGTGCTGGGGTGGGGGCAGGGCCGCCTCCCAGGCTCAGCTCCCTCAGGGGCTTTATGCCGAGACTTTCAGTAATGAAGATCCTGCCTGCTGCTGGGGGAGTCCCGGGCTGCCACAGCTGCTGCCTCCGCCGCTGTCCCCCGCCTCTGCCTCCGCCACTTCCTCCCGAGGCGGCCTGAGTCACGGAGACACCCCGCTCCCCTCTTCCAGCCCAGCCATCTCTCTCACTGACCTGTAGCTTCTGTAGGCGGAGGGACCTTCCTGGATGCCGGGGCTTCCGTCCCTGAAGCCTCCTCGGATCAGCTTCTCTGGGGCCACGGCCAGGGCAGCACTGCGGTGGGGTCCGCTTTCCGTGGCATGACGGACCCTGGGATTGCTCTCCAGGGCTCTCTGGAACGAAAATCTCTTCCACTCTGTTTCTGCACACCTTGCAGTGATCCAGAACTTCTGGGAAACTCTTCTTACATTAAATATATGGGCTGTGGGTTTGGAGCTTGTAAACGTGCATCTTTCTCCTCCGCCATCTTGGCTCCACCCCCTGTTCCATTCTAATCTTGAGAGAACTATTTTCTTCAGTGAGCTTTTGAACCTCTTTTTCCATTTGGCTAATTCTGCTTTTGAAAGCATTCTTCTCCTCATTGGCTTTTTGAACCTCTTTTGCCAATTGAGTGAGCCTATTTTTCAAGGTGTTATTTTCTTCAGCATTTTTTGGGGTCTCCTTTACCAAGGTATTGACCTGTTTTTCATGCTTTTCTTGCATCTCTCTCATTTCTCTTCCCAGTTTTTTCCTCCACCTGTCTAACTTGATTTTCAAAATCCTTTTTGAGCTCTTCCAAGGCCTGAGCCCACCGGACATCCACCTGGGATGTCTGGGATAGAGAGGCCCCTCCCTCCGTGTCTTTCCCTGATGGTAAGAATATTTCCTTGTCATCAGAATTGAAAGGCGGGAACATTTGCACCCCCTCAAAGTAGCTCTCTGTAGTCTTATTTTTCTTCCCTTTGCTGGGCATTTTCCCAGCCAGTTATTTGACTTCTGAGATTCCTGTCCACCCCTACCTAGATCTGCCCAGCTAGTGCTTGGGGCCTGGGATTCAAATGGGCTTTCCGTGGCAGGCATATCTGCTATTCAATGTGAGCTTAAGTTCTGGTGCTCAGGTGGGGGCAGGGCCACCTCCCAGGGTCAGCTCCCTCAGGGGGTTTATGCAGAGACCTTTGGTAATGGGTAATGGCCCTGACCTTCTGCCTGCTGCTCGGGGAGTTCCGGGCCGCCGCCGCTGCCTCTGACACTGCCCTTGCCTCTGCTTCCTCCTCTTCCTGCCCCTGCCTCTGCCCCCGCTGCTTCCTCCTGAGGGGGCCCGAGCCACGGAGACACCCTGCTCCCCTCTCGGCCACCCCAGACGTCTCTCTCACTGACCTGTAGTGTCTGTGGGCAGAGGGACCTTCCCGGCCGCTGGAGGTTCTGTCCCTGCAGCCTGCTCAGATCTGCTCCTCTTGGTGGCGTGGCCAGGGCAGCACAGGGGTGGGCTCCGCTTTCCAGGGCACAACGGACCCTGGGGACCGCTCTCCAGGGCTCTCTGGAACGGAGATCTTTTCCACTGTGTTTCTGCGCACCTTGCAGTGATCCAGAATTAGTGGGTAGTTCTTCTTGCAGGAAATATATGGGCTGTGGGTTCGGAGCTAGCATAGGTGAGTCTTTCTACTCTGCCATCTTGGCTCCACCCCCTGAAATAAATATTAAACAACATCAGGATAGAAAGGATAGTTAAATGTTAGAACAGATTGCCCAAGGGCACTATGCAATACTCTTCACTGGAAGACATCTTTTTAAAAAAGCGCACAACTTTTTTATTTATTTAAATTATTTATTTTAAAAATATTTTTACATGATAATTTTGTTGTATGTTTGAAAGTTGTGCATAGTCGATTTGCAGTTTCATGTCTACCTCTTTTTTGTTGTACCTTGTTAGGAAAATGCTTGCTTTATGCCATATAATTAAAAATAAATAAAAAATAAACAAAAATGACGAGAGATGATTTAAAAAGAAACTCATAATAACAACTGATATTTACATTTATGTGGTTATAAAGCACTTTACATATTTTACTGTACTTTTGCTCACAACAACCCCATGAAATAGGTATCAGAAGTATTAGCACCATCATTTTACAGCTGAGGATACCAAGATTCAGAGAGACGAATCAGGGGCACAGTGGATAGAATGAAGGATGGGAAGTCAGGCAGATGTAAGTTCAAATCCACCTTCAGACATTTCCTTACTATGTGATCCTAGGCATGTCACCTACCTAAGTCTTTGTGTTTCGGTTTCCTCATCTGTTAAATGGAAAATAATAATAGCACCTACCTCCCATGATGGTTGTGAATATCAAATGAGATAACATTTGTAGAGTACTTGCAAACCTTCAAGTAATGTAAGAGCTAACTCCATCTAAGGAACCAGTTGCATTGATGGATGGACTTTTTTTTTAATCCATAAGGCAAAGAAAATAGAAAATAGTAGGATGAAAGTGATCACATCTGCTTCTAATTATTTGTATTTAAAGTGCACTTGTACAGATAAGCTAAATAACAAATCGTAGTAAATTTTTAAAAAAAGTGTGCTAAATGATGTCTGGTCTTTCTAGTGTTAAGTAATTCATCCAAGGTCACACAGGAAGTAAACCAAACCTAGGTCTTCTGAATTCTGCTCCATTCCTCTTTGGACTACCCTCACACTACCTTACATGCTCCTTTCCTCTTGTAAAAGGTTGACATGGGCTGATAGAGAAATACTCCAATGAATGTATGATCTTATTTGTCTGGACCATTCCTCCAGCAATGTAGGTTGCCACCCATCTTTGCCTGTGCAGCCTGTGAGACTGGTCCATTTCCTCCCCTAGGTCTGCTACAAGAGAATCTACCCAACATGCTAAGGAATTCACTTTCTCCTGAGATCCTGAGGAGATGGATATCAGGATACCTGTCATAAGTTGAAGTGGGAAGACTTGCTGTGTTTATGACGTGCATTTCTCTTGTAAAATAATGCCACTGAGGTCATGAGTCTTTGATAAAATGGTATCATGTATGTAAGGGACTTTGGAAATCCCTGATCAGTCATGCTGAAGGAATTTATCAAATACCTGCTCTGGGTTAGGATCTGGGGACATAGACACAAAGGATGCCATCCCTACCCCCATTTGAAGCTTACATCCAATCAGGGGAAACACAAATATGTGAGTTAACCCCAAGCATATGCAAGGTAAATGCAGAGTAATGAAGGAGGAGGACAGGAAGTCCCTGGTGGGGGAGGAGGGTTGGAAAAGCTTTTTTCGAGCTGAGGTTTGAAGGAAGGCAGAAAGTCTAAGAGACTGAAGTGGGAAGGGGAGACATTCTAGATATTGGGAGCAGCTTGTGAAAAGAGACAGGACAAGGAATACCCTATCTGTAGAACACCAATAGGCCAGTTGGGTCAGAACATGGAGTGTGACAGGACCTTGAAAGGTAGGCTGTAGCTCAATGGCAAGAACCTTTAAGTACCAAACTGATAAACCTAAATTTGATTCTAGAGGCCAAGAGGAGCTACAGGGGCTTGGTAAGCAGGGGAGTGATGTGGCTCAGTCTGAGCTTTAGGAATATCATTTTGGCAGCTATGTGGAACCTAAGTAAGAGAGAAAGAGGTACCAAAGTGCCCTATACAAATGTCAGTTATTAAAATAAAACCAAATAGGCCCATCAGTTTTTACAAATTGTCATATCTTTCTACAGATTCTAGATTAGGGAAGGATTATATTTGAAAGGTTTATAAAGGGCTGGTACTTCTTTGTTCAAAATTCTCGATGACAAGGTGGAATTGGCTCCAAAAGTGACTGAAGAAATAATCCCTTTTGTACAGTAAGTTTGCATCAGGATTCATTTGAATCTGAGTTCTGCAGGTTAAGACCTGGCCAAATAACTCATGTAGAAAATTAGTTTTATTTCCTTACTAAGATGTATTTAGAGACCTTTTTTCTTATTTTCTTAGTCATGACCCAGTAGAATGGCTAGGTTTAAATTTTACCTTTACTTGCTAGAGGTGAAGAGGCAACCAGGATGCTCAGGGGATAGAGCATTGGACCTGGACTCAAGAGGGAATAAGCTTACATAGCACTAATTATCTATGTTCTATCCACGGTGCCACCAGCTGCCTCAGACCCTGAGTTTAAATTCAGCCTCAGATGCTTAGGAATTCTGTGACCAGGGTCACAAACCACAACCAGTCAACCTCTCTATATTCCTGTTTCCTCATTTGTAAAATGAATATAATAATAATGCCTACCTCCCATGCCTACCTCATCAAATGAGTTAATTCTATAAGTGCTAAGCATAGTGCCCCAGATGGAGTAGGTGCTTAATAAATATTTATTTCCTTCCTTCAACTATATGAATGGTGTTGTGTTCAACTTATCATGTGAAGCAGTCCTGCGTCATCAGTCCTAAAACCTGCATTTAGCCTGCCTTGCGGGAAGGTATCTCATTGCGTTGCAACCTGACCAAGAAGTAACACGCTGAATCCTTGCTGGCCCATGAGTTCTTTCCGTTCATAAAACACACAATTGACTCATTTTCTCTGGCCCCTTTTCCACTGTAAAAAAGCAAAACAAAAAATGAGGCTTGAATCAAAGAATGTGACTGCTTTTATTGGCAAAACAGTAGATAAATCAGGGATATAAAAATGCAAGAAGGATTCAGTACAAGCACTACACAGAATTGGCTCTCTGGGTGAAAGGTTTACTCTGTCAATTTTCCTCTTGAGACACTTAGGTTTAAGGAAATGTTTGCACTGCTCTAGAGAAAAAGTTGGCTGTGTGTTTTTCTTTTGTGTTTAGGCCACTCTGGAAGTAATTCCTTTGGGTGCAATTATCTCACATATGGTGATTTAGAAAAAGCCCAAAGCAAAGGTCATTTGGATGCTTTAGGCCAGCACAGGAAAGAAGAAAATCCATCTTGAAAAATAAAATGAAGTCAAGGAGGGCTGGAGCACAACCTACAGGCAGGGGGACAGGAAGCTTTAAACTAATATAAAGTACAGCAGGCTCCAGTGAAAGCCACCGATGTGAGTGCTCCTATTTATCCAGGAATTGGGGTTGGTGTGGGCAAGAGGAAAAACATACAGAAGCACATGCGTAGAGGATTTGGACATGGAGAAATCACCTATTACTCTGATTAGAATGTAAACTCTGTGAGAGTGGAGAAGATCTCATGTCCTGTCAGGTAATTAATTCATGCGTTGTAAGCTTACTTCCTGTATGCAGTCCTAGGCTTTAGGGGAAACATGAACATAAATAGGACACAGGCCTTTCCTTGGAAGTGCTCATGATGTACTGATAGTAGGATGGCATGGATTCAGACAAACCCACTGACAGGAAGTGTGGCTTAGTGGGTAGAAATCTGGGCTTGGAGGGAGAAAGACCTGAGTTCAAGTGCTGCTGGTCCAATGACTAGATATCCGGGGGAAGTCATTTACCCTCTCAGTGCCTCAAGGACAACTTTGCAGAGCTAAGTTACAGAACAATGAATAGTATACATTGACACAGAAAGGTTTCACACCGGGCAATTCTGCACAACAATGAAGTCCTAGGTAAGGACAAAATGAAATTACATATACTCTGTGTGTATATGTGTGTGTATTTATGTGTCTATCTATTTATCTCTCTATCATCTATCTATCTATCTATCTATCTATCTATCTATCTATCTATCTATCTATCCTTGGCATCTGGCTCAATATTATATCATATAAACATATAAATAAATAATATGCTGATATAATATATGTATACATAATATATATGTGTATATATATATACACATATATAATCATTTGGTGTTTGTATAGACCCCATCAGCTTGCCCAGATGATAAAATTTCTCCATGTAGATAATGCCAGAGAGCTTACTTCTGGGAGAATCACCTGTAAGGGAAGTGTCTTAGAGAGACTGTGGATTATACGCACACACATATATGCATATATCACAACATGTATATACATATATGTGTATACACATACATACATGTGCATACACAGATACATACATAGACACACACATATATTCCATAATTGGTCCTAGTGGGCTAACCAACATAGAGACATTCCAAAAAGCCTGTCAGCATAGGTCATCTCCTCTTCTGCTCTCCTTTGGTCTTGGGGAATCACTTGTGGTTTCTGGTGAGAAGTATGCTGTAAAATCTTGTAGCCTTCTACCCCTCAAGGATCATAGGGTCCCCAAAGAGCCTTGATCTTTTCTGTTATAGGGAAGGGAGTGGAGTTTTTGTGAGTTTGTGAGTTCCTCCAAAGGGCTGGAGGGTGCTTAGACATCCCAACGTTACAGAGTCCCTGGATTTGCAGTCTGTACAGTATCAGTGACCTGAGGAGTAAAGAAGGATGTTTTATCTAGACCAACAGTAGTTGATATAAGAACTCAACCAGAAGAAATCCTGCCTTTGTACACATGAACTTTGGGGAGAAGATGATGTTTGACCTGGGTCTCAGAGGTTGGGATAACATGACAGCTAACAAGGAGAAGTTGAGGGTGTGTGTGAAAGCATTTTCTAGACTTAAGCCAATCAGAAGTTGAGAAGGTGGAAGATGTTTTGAAATATTGTAAGTGTTATTCATCTTCTTATCTATCATAATGCCTAATATACTGTAGGCACTCAATAATTGCTTTTTGAATGAATGTATTAAGTTCAAATTATTTTACAAATGAAGAAAAAAGGGTCCAGAGAAGTAAAGTCACTTTTGCAAAGTCACACAGCAAGCTAATGGCAGAATCATGGCCAGCATCTAACTTCTCCAAGCCAAAACTGCTAATGAATTTTCTTCCAATGGTAATTTCAATTGGAAATGAGCAACAAACAAAGAAATGCCTATACTAGTTCTTACTTTAAAAATTTTTTTAGTTAGCATTTATTTTCTTTTCTTCCCAAGCCCCCATCCTGTGTAAAGGAAAATAAAACCCATTGTTATAAATATCTTCAAAGTTTTTTCCTAGTAAACACCATCACCACAATTGCTTTTCTTTACTTTTGGAGTGATCAACAAATGACCACCCAGTATTACTTAGTCTTGGACCAACATTAGCTATTTCTTTGAACTTCATCTTTCAACCCCTAATAGCCATTTAGTATATGGTAAGTGGATAGAGTGCCAGGCCTGGAGTCAGGCAGACTCCTCTTCTTGAGTTCAAATCTGTCCCCAGACACTTACTAGTTGTGTGACCCATGGCAAGTCACTTGGCCCTGTTTGCTTCTGTTTTCTCATCTGTAAAATGACATGGAGAAGGAAGTGGCAAACCATTCCAGTATATTTGGCAAGAAAACCCCAAACAGTATCATGAAGAGTCAACGTGACTGAAACGATATCACAGCAGACATCCACAACATTGTCATCATCAAGAAAAACTAGGAAGAACCCTGGATATAGAGTCAGAGGATCTGGACTGGAATCCTGTTCCTCCTGCTTACAGGTTATATGACTCTGATGAAGTCACTTCCAGTCCCTGGGCCTCAATACCATCATTTCCAAAATGAGAGGAATGGAAAAAGTAATTGCTAATTCATTTCACAAATGAAGATGAGCTTGAGACCAGATGAATGGAAATAGCTGTACTTCTGCTGTGGGAAACTGGCTGATCAGCTCAGCACACTCTCATAGACAAAATTCTAGAAGGGAAGAAATTAATTAGTCGAAACATTTTTTTTTGCCACTATACCTTTCCTTGAAGCAATGATATTAAAATAAAAGTTTAGTAACAGCTACAGCAATGAGGAATAGAGATATCAGGACAAGGATACATGTAAATGAAAGACGTGAATGCGATGGAATGCTATTGTACTGTAAGAAATGACAAATATGAGTGATGGAGACGCATTGGAAGTCTCTATGAACTCATGCAGGGGGAAGTGAGTAGAACCCATAAAACAATATACATGAAGACTGTGTTTGTCTTTCATTTCAAAGGAGACCATGATGACAGAGAAATGATGACATGACTTGCACTTGACTTTGTTTTGAGTGAGGGAGGGCTGTGCAAGGTCACCAGCCTCACTTTCCTCCTGAACCATCTGATGACTATGAGAATGCAAATTGAAAACACTCACATAGAGAAAAAAAAGCCCTAAAAATGAAGTGTATGTAATTATAATGACCAAACTTGGCTCTAGAGAAGGATCCAGCACCCTTCCCTTCATTATAGAGGAGGGTACTTATGGGTGTAGAAAAGCGTTGTCAAATTCAAATGGAAAGGGGGCCATTAACCATATATAAGGATGATCCTTATGAGTAGCATAATGATATTTTTATGTCATAGTTTTAATATGTAATATTACCTATATTTTATTGCACTTTTATTTATTTTGTTAAATATTTCCCAATCCCATTTTAGTCTAGTTTGCGTCTTACTCTGGAGCGTTGCAGGTTGTATACAACCTCCAGCCTGTGTGTTTGATGCCACTGATGTAGACCATTGTACATACCCTCAGTCATGAACAGTGTGTTGGTTAGTATTTCTGTATTGCATTTTTTCTTTCTTTTCAGATGTTTGTTACAAGGAATGACTCACTGGGTATGGGGAATAGATATATCTGAAAATATGTAAAAATAAAAGGTAGCTAAAAAATGATAAAATTTGAAAAATAAAAATCTAAAAGGGAAAAAATGGGCAAAGTGAAAACCTTAAAAAATGGGAGAAAAAAAACCTGAAAGAAATCAGGCTGTGGGTAACTTTTAGTTAAACATGGAAAGAAGGTCTATATCACCGATGTTTTATTTCTTCAAGCTAATAAAGCATAATGTACCTGATGAACTATTTTTTCACCTGCTAGGTGACAGGAGTAAAACTCACATTAGGGTGATGGATTTTTAAAAAATTCTGTCTTTAAGACTAGCGCAAAACTAGTTATGTCATCTCCCAACTTCCTGTTCCCCAGAAAGCTCAGACCTATATACTGCTATGCTTTAACAGGCAAGGAGTTTCCCAAACATCTCCTATTGCCTAAGCCTTAATTAGGAGACAGCTAACAGAATGACATCTACTAAGGCACACAGAATGGAGATCTCTGAAGTTATTGAGGGCATTCAAAATACTCCACTGGTCAGCCATTTAGGGAATCCTAAGGAAGGCAGGATTAGCTGTCTTTCAAACTCAAGGTGCACTCCTTCCATGCTGAATAGGTGGCAAGATTTTTTTCCTAGCAACAGGTGTCAAGTGCTTAGAAAATATGACTCAGATTCTCTTCTAAAAGAAACATTCAGTTTTTTCCTCAAGTGTTTGGTGAGGGGGTGGAAGGGTGAGGCATCCAATAGTTTCCAGGTGCAGGCCAAGGGTGGGAGAGAGGGTGGAAATAGAAGAAAACACAACTCACTGTTTATCTTGGCATTATGGGGAACCATTGAATTGGAGAACTGGAAAAGCTCTTTGTGGTCATGTAGTCCAGCCCCTTCATCTCCCAGAAAGCTTTAATAACTCATGGTCACACAGCTACAGCAGACCAGGATAGAAACTCAGGCTTCCTAAGTCCTGGTCCAGGAATTTTCTTTTAAAACTTATTTTCTCTCTCTTCCATCTTCCTTTCCTCAGAAAGAAAAAAAAAGAAAAAGAAAATTTTTGTGACTAACATCCGTGGCTAAGTGAAACAAATTTCTATATTGTCTCTGTCCCAAAATGTAAGTTCTATTCTTGCAGTTCATCACTTCTCTGTCAGAAAGGGGGAAGTAAAGTTCAGTGTCAGTTCTTCGGAATGCTCACTTGTCATTGCATTGATCAGAATTGTTACATCTTTCAAAACTGCCTTCACAACGTTGTTATGGTAGAAATTGTTTTAGTTCTGACGTCACTCTACATCAGTTCATGAAAATCTTCCCAGGGTTTTTGCTGATCTCTTTTTTTTTCATTTCTTATGACATCAATGATACTTTGTTTCACTTGTTAACCATTATTTGTTCTGCCATGCCTCAATTTGTTGAGCTCCGCCTTAGGTACCAGTTCTTTGTCATTGTAGAAAGAGGAGCTTTAAATATTTGTACATGTCTGGGTCCCTTTCCTCTTTCTCTGATCTCTTTGGGGCATAAACCTATTAGGCGTCAAAAGATAAAAAGTCTCTGAATTCCTTCACAGATCTAAATCTATGTTCCTATGTCCTATGATGACCTGTGTGCTTGCAAGCATGGATTTAAGCTCAATGTATTAAGTAAGGGGTATGACACATACATTTTCCCCAGGTTTAATCAATGAATTAAAAAGCATTTATTTAGTGACTATTATGTACCAGGCATTGTGCTGGAAATACAAAGACAAAACTGAGACAAGCACACCCTCAAGAAGTCTGCATTCCATCAACTGAAACAATATGCATGCATATAAATTAATACATAATTTACACAAAGTAAATACAAGGTGATTTTTTAAAAGGGGAGGAACCAGCATCTGTGAAAGAACAACACAGGCTACGTGAAGAGGTGGACCTTGAGCTGAATCTGAAAGGAATCACGTGTTACAGGATGGATTGGTGACGAGGGAGAGCATTCTAGGTATGAGGGAGAGGCTGGACATGGGCTATGAGGGTGAAAATGGAGTCGTGGGTGTCAAGAACAGGAAGTAGGACAACTTAGTAGGATAGGTGTGTAGAGTGCTTAAGGGGGAGAAACATGTAGGCAGCCTGGAAAGATGTTGTAATTGGTCCTTCATCTTCAAACAGGACCAGTGACATCATCGGTGATCTCTTAATGTGCACATGAATAGCATTTCAGTGAGGTTGAGTTGCACAGTCATCAGCCTCATTCTCTTTTCCAGAATCACTGATGTCCAGTGGCAGGACAAAAGTCAAGATGACTAGTGATGGACGGCTTGGGATGCTGGGATGACCCTGATATCTTTGATGTCTGACCAAGTTCTCATGCTTCATGGCCTTTGGAGCAACTGGTTCTCATTGGCCCATTCCTCCAGGGGAAGTCTTCACCTGCTTGGGATAGACAACCCCACAACTCCCTGATGGGTTAGAAGCCTGTCAGTTACCCTCAACCTGGTTTAGCCTGTCTACTAAGATGGTTTTACTGGAGTGTGGCTGCTGGGCATGCTACAACTTCTTGGAGCCCCAGGTGAGAGTAAAGTGAATCAGGAGGACACAGAAGGTGGATGAGCAGCCCTGAAAAGGTCTCAGCAAGCCCTCACACCAGAAGTGCTAGTCTTCCCTGAACACTCCATATACCCTGCCTGGAAAGATAGACTGGAGCCAAATTGAAAAGAACTTTAAATGCCAAGAATTTGTACTTAATTCTCAAGGCAATAGGGAAGCACTTGAGTTTAATGACAGGGGAGTGACAGTCAAAAGTGTGTTTAGGAATATCACTTTGGCAAGTATGGGGAGGATGGATCAGAAAGGGGGAGAAACTTGAGGCATAGAGGCTAATTAGGAGGTTATATTATGCTGAGAGGTAACGAGTGCCTTTGGCTGTGTGAATGGAGAGAAGAGGACAAATAGAGTTGTTTTGGAGGTAGAAGCAACAAGACTTGGTAAATAATTAGATTTGTGATGTGAAGGAGAGTAAAGTGACTCTGAGGTTATGAACCTGGGTAACTGGAAAAGATGCTGGTGCCTTCAATAGAAACTGGGAACTTAGAAAGAGGGATAATTTGGAGGGTAATGTTTTATTTTGAATAGTTTGAGTTGGAGCTGGGTCAGGATAAATGAGCCAAAAGAAGTGAGAAAATGCTCCAAAGTATACCTGTACCCTTTGTGTACCCACAGGAGTCTCTGACCCTGGGTTATGACAGCAAAAGCACTATAATACTCTAATTCTCTGAAAAATCCATTTCCTTGGGTTGGGGATGGAAAATGCTTCTTTCATCTGCACATATTAAAGCTGTTTATGAGTTTATGGTCTTCATGAGTTTTTATAAACTCCAAAATACTCATTATCTGGTGCCAACTGTTTAGTTGGCCAACATTTTCTAAACAGTGTTTGTTTAATGCACTATTAGTGGAGTTTAATGCTCTATTAGTGTTCTTCTTCTGGAGAACAATTTGGAACTATGCCCAAAGAGCTGTAAAATTGTGTACCCTCTAACTCAGCAATAGCACTAATGGGTCTATATCCTAAAGAGATAAAAAGTGGGAAAAGGATCTATTTGTACAAAAATATTTATAGCAGCTCTTTTGTGTGATGGCAAAAAATTAGAAATTGAGGGGATATCCATCAATTGGGGAATAGCTGAAAAAGTTGTTGCATATGATTGTAAAGGAATGCTATTGTGCTATAAGAAATGATGAGCAGGATAATTACACAAAAATCTGGAAAGACATCAACTGATGCAAAGTGAAGTGAGCAGAACCAGGAGAACACTGTATACAGTAACAGCAACATTGTACAATGATCATCTATGAATGACAGATCTTCTCAGCAATATAATGAGACAATTCCAAAGGACTCAAAATGAAAAATGCTATCCACTTCCAGAGAAAGAACTGATGGAATCTAAATGCACATCAAATCATATTATTTTTCATACATTTTTATGGGTATTTTTTGGGTCTATGTTTTCTTTCACAATAAGACTAGTATGTTAATGTGTTTTGCATGATTACACATGTATGACATTTTTGAAGTTGCTTACTGACTTGGGAAGGGAGAGGAGAGGATGAATTTGGAGCTCAAATTTTTAAAAAATGATTTAAAAATGGTTTTTACATGCAATTTGGAAAAATAAAATATTATTAAAAAGAAAAAAAAAACAGTGCTTGTTGGGTTTTTTTCTCAGCTGACAAAAACACAAGTCTGTTGCCAGGCTTGTATTTGAAATCTTTCTAGAATGCAGGATGACCTCCATATTACAGTGAAGTCTAGCAAATATGTGTAAATATATCAGTTCCTTGTTCCCATAATATTTGGGGCTGAGACAACCTCAATCGCTGGCAAGTTTCTGTACTACATCTCCCAGAAGCCTGTGTGTGAACTTCCAGCATGTCAACATTACGTAGCACATACTCTGATTGAAAGGACCACTTCCATCCCAGAGAGTCTAAAATGAGGATGACAACCTCTAAGGTGAAATCAAACATAGATAATATGATAACTGAAAGGTGTAGAAGCAGCCAGAGAGAGGCAGAGTGACATGAGGAAATGGCAGCCATGTCTAGATTGTTGACAGTGTAGATGAAGGCTGTAGAACCAAGCCAGCATGGTCACAGTACAATTCTTTCATTTTTTTTTTTTTTGCTATTTGGCTTTAATTAAATAGCTTTGCTTTGAATTCATGTGTCATCTAGCTCTGTCGGGTACAGAGATATAGTGGAAGGGACTTGTGAATTTGAATAAATGATAATCTAAAAAGGATCATGAACCTGGATGCACCTTGAGAGTGGGGGAAACAGTGCTATGGAAACAGTTGAGAAAAATCTTATAATAATTCTGCATATATATAAAGAGCTTTACATATATAATAAAACTGTTCTTTTTACTCTTTCCCCTGAAAGGACATAGTTCTTTTGAGCTTGCAAAACATTTTACACACATTTGAACTCTAGAGTAACTCATTGATGCAGGTGTCATTATATCACTTTACAAATGGGGAAACTGAGGCTTAGAGAAATGAAGTGATTTGCCTAGGGCCACATAACTAGTAAGGGTCTGAGGTAGAACTTGAAGCTAGGTCTTCTTCTAGTAAACGAATATACAACTCAATCCATTATACCATCCATGGTGGTGGAGACAGAGGTCTGAGAAAACAGCAACAACCAAACCATAGGCTCTAACCCCATGAAGTGGCATCAACTGCTAGTATTATTTTTGACATTTTGCAGTTGATTCAGGATTTCTAATCTTTCCAAGTCCCAGCAAGGAAAGAGCAAAGGCTACCTTTCTTATGCTCAATCAATACTCCATAGCAAATAATCAATAAAATTTTATAAAGCACTTCTGTGGCCTAAGTACTAGGAATACAAATATGGGGCAGAACACAACAACCAAAAACACGCTTTTCATTTAATGGGGGGAGACAGCACACAAAAGAAAACTGAAAAGTCAGGTGGGGGGAAAGGAGGAGTTACCTGAGTGGGCACATGGGGGAGATGTCAGCAAAGTCTCAAGAGCAGGGCAACTAGGTGAGAAATGGAGATGTTTTGAGCTGAGCACTTTTCTTCAATGGAGGGTTTGGAATTCACAGATTTGCCCTTCAAATTAGAGAGGCAGAGGGTAGTGATGGAGTAACAAGGCTGATGGAATCTTGTAGGATGATGATGTTTTTTCCAATAATGAGCTCCCTGGGACATGATGGAGAAGTCAGAGACTTCCCAGAGTAGAGAATCCAGTAAAATGAGTATTCCAGTGTGTTTCCTAATATTTATTACCATTGCAAGTTGATATCTCCTCAATATCACTAATGCCGATGATGGGTGTCTCACTATCAATTTAACTAGTTAACATCAATCTTCTTTCAGAAAGGGATATTAATTATGAAGATATAGAAAGAACAGAAGTATAAAACATTCCCTCCAAACTAGGAACACACATCTAGACACTTTCCTCAAGAGACCACCTTGCCAGCTGCAGGAAATGAGCTTAAATTTAAAGTGCTCGCTCCAAATCATTTATTCCACCAAGTTTTCTGAGCTTCTGGGTTGAGTTGTTCCAGAGATAAATTTGCTTTGGAAGTTATGCACTTATGTGCTGACCTAGTGGGAGGAAAGGCACTGCTCTCCCCCACTCCTTCAGAGTAAGTCTTTACACCTAGGTTAGAAGGAAGATAAAGGAGTGAGTTTCTTGGTTGAGGCTTTTTATATGCGTTCCCAATTCTGGCTCTTGGCTTTCAATGCTTCTTCAAGGTCTAGTTGGCTATACATATCCTCCAACAATTTTTGTTAAAATAAATAAATTTTGCTGCATGGATTTGTTTGTTGCATGGGTTGTCTCTTCATTTCTCTTGTGCACTGGCAAGTTTTACCTCATGACCATCTATTTATTGAGCAGTTGCTATAAAATGGTGGTCTAATGCAAGGGAGAATGATTACTCCCCCAGCTTCTGAAAATAAGCCACTCGAATCTAGTACAGTGCCTATTATTTGCAAAGTACTATAATGTCATTGAAGGGAATAGAGAGGAATGGTATATAAATATTATAGGATGGAAAGTAATACAAGCTCCAAAAGAAACTAGTCAAAATGCTATAGGATATTCTAGGATATCACTCTCCTGGTGTGGGGATGGGCATATTAGGGAATCCTTTCCCCAGGAGATGGTATTTCAGCAAAGAAGGTGGGAAAGTCCATTTCAGGCATAGAGGATAGTTATAAGCAAACACAATTAAGTAATGGCAGAGCCAAAAGTTAAACGCAGGTCTCTTGATTCTTAATCCAGTGATCTTCTCACTGTATCACAGCAAGAGGAGGTTTATACTAGTAAAAGTAAATCTATGTAATTTATATATCCAAATGGGTTATAAATCAATCAGTCAAGTATTTGGCTGTGTAAGGTACTGGTGCCACCTACCCTGATAGATACAAATGTTTTTGTTTCTTTTAGCTTAAATAAAGGAGATTTTCTAAAAATTCAAAGTAATAATAATAAACTGTGTCTCCTCCACAATCTACATCATATGTGTGTGTATGTATGTATGTATGTCTGATTATAGAGTAGGCTTAGTCGTCCCCGTTCATTGATTGTGTTTCTACGCCACTCTTTTTATCTTATTTACTTTTAACATTTCTTTTGACTTTTAGTGAATAGGAGTTTTCCATTTGTTTGTTTTCCTTATGACCATTTAAAATGGATATATCTCCAGGAAGTCCTTCATTTTGCATGATCACTTTGCCTTGGAACTCACGCCTCATCAGCACCCTCCTCTGTCCCTGGGAGCCCTCTCTCTAATTGGAGAATGAAGACAGACTCCAGAAACTTCCTCCAAAGGAGAGGGTGAAGACCAGGCACCTCTTCGTTTCTCATCAGTTTCACTCTTCGGGAGTTTCCCATCATACACTTTGCCAGGACAATGGACCCACACTCCCACATAATCTTTTCAGCTTCTTTTTGTATGTTGCCTTCCTCATTAGATTGTAAGGTACTTGAAGGCAGGGATAGGCTCTCTTCTTCATACTTGTATTACTGGTGCTAAGTACAGTGCTTGGCACATTGTGGGTCCTTAATAAATGTTATTGACTGACTGATTGGCTGACATCCACAAATGCATAGCAATCCATTGTTATAATAACGGAATGTGCATCTATGAGTCAGCGTAATTCTTCTAAACACAAAACTTTCATCCAATTCAGCAGTGGATTTGAGATCAGAACAAGGTACTTAGAGTTTTAGTTCTTTAATTAGGTACTTTTCAAATACTCCGTGGTATGTAGAGCTTGGCTGGATCAGTTTCATTGTGTGTATTTCTTCGGAGGGGGGACTATGATGATTAATGAGATTTGCCTTCAGTATCACATTGAGACTCTTGAATGGAAGATGTTCTGAAAATACATGGTGTTATTTTTAATAACAGAAAGGGTCCCAGTCCAAGGAATACATTACACTAAAGGCAAATGCTTCCTTCCTCTCCCCTTGATGCCCCCTAGTCCCCTCACCTCTGCCTGCATGGAGGAAAATGTTGTAGCAGATCATGTGTGGGCAGCACAGACCACCGCAAATATGTTTGCATGTGAAAGCTTTTCAAAGTTTACTTTACGATGACACTGTGAAATAGGATGGGCATTACAGTTGTCACCATGCAGATATTGAGTTGGAATCATAGCAAAGTCAAGTGGCTGGTAGAAAGCTAAACAGTAACTTAAATAAAGAGCCAGGTCTTCTGATTTCTGATCTGGAGGTCTTTCCACTATTTCATCTATCTATAAGCTCACCTAGAAGAGGTCTAATAAGTTATTGTCCATCATAAATGAATGTTCCCTTTAAGTTGGTTCTACTCTGTTCTAGCTTAACTCTTAAATCATGCTTCCTGTAGAGGTCAATTAGACATACAAGTTATAGATGAGGTAGAGGAGAAGGGAAAAAAAATTTAATATAGCACCTACCATGTTCCAGGCATCATTCTAGGCACTTTCCAAGTATCTTATTTTATCTTCACAACTACCCTGGGGGGCAGGTGCTGTTTTATTCTCATTTTAAAGTAGAGGCAGACCAGGGTCATACAGTTAGTAAGTGTCTGAGGCCAGATTTGAACTATGGTTTTCCTAACTCTAGGCCCAGCTCTCTATCCACTGTGCCACCTAGGTAGGAGGTGGATGGATAGAGGAAATTAGTCCAAATTTGTAAATGATTCCTTGAACAAGCTGTATTTTGAGACAGAGAGCAAAATTAAGAGCAGTGCCAGGGTTCTGCTGTGGATCTTGGTGGTGTCTTTGTACTGTAGACAGGGAGTCTCTGCTATAGCTCAGTAGGCATTAAATAAATATTAAACTCAGTGGTAATTATTGTTGGAGAGTTAGAACTGAAATTGAAGATTACCCAAAGGGTAATGGAAAAGAACACGGTGGGCGTGAATAGGCCGCATACCATTTCAAATGAGGAATGATGAAGAGTAATTATAAAAGATATTAACAAAGAAATATATTATTTTAAAATATGATGGGCTAGTCATAAGGCAAGAGTCAAGGATAACTATTACATAGCCTATGTGCTTCATTGGTATCTTTGTAATATCAAGAAAACTTAAGAAAGGCTCCCAGAACATTGGATCAGCTATGGCAAATGTATGGAAAGACATGAATAAGAGTTGTGAAAATGCGTAGCCATGAATTGGTTGTGATTTGTAGCATTAGAAGGAACACTGATGTAGTGGGAGCAATATCTGTTGTGTAGATGAGTATTGAACCCAATATCCAGATTTACCTGGCTCAGGGGATGAAGGTTGACCACTGATGTAGCTTTCTGGTAACCTAAGTATAGAAGCCAACCATAAGAAGATATATGTTGCTCTTGGTCAAGCTTGATTGATGCATCATCATGGACAATCAAAGGGGTGAGAAGGCCTCAGTTGAATCAATGTTGTATCCTTTCTGTGTATGCTTTCCATGTTTTGTCTAAGAAAATTCCCTTTTGTTAAGTAGTAGATTGTATATGGGAGTGGCTAGGTAGTCAGATGGTCAGAGCACTGGATTTGAAGTCAAGAAGACATCTTCCTAGTTCACATATGGCCTTAGACACTTACTAGCTGTGTGACCGCTGAGCAGGTCATTTAACCCTGTTTGCCTCAGTTTCCTCTTCTAGAAAATGAGCTGGAGAAGGAAATGACAACCCACTCCAGTATCTTTGTCAAGAAAGCCCCAAATGGGGTCACAAAGAGTCAGACAGAACTGTGATGACTAATCAACAACAAATACAGTCTACGAGGGTCTTATTTCATTATAGTTCCAAAACAGAGGCAGTAGACTGGACTGCATCAGGTTTAGTCTACCAAGACCCATGGTGATAAGGAAACAAATCCCCTGAAGTACCAGAATTTGTGCAGTACATTGTGTCATTGGGCACAATGGGGGAGATATGAAGGAAAAAAGAGACATGGATACTGCCTTAAAGAAACTGACCATCTAGTAGGCAGCCATCTATATTTTCTGGGAAGATTAAAGTACCTCACAAAACACAATTGTCATGCCTCTTTACATGTCATTTTAGCCTATTGTAGTCATTTGTGTGCATTCCTGAACGGGATATTTCCAATCTGGGGAGTGGGCAAAACGGCAGAGCACCACACTGCTTCTCCAAAACAACAGCTGTCAAACTATTTATTCCTAGTTGGACAAGCAAGGGGCAATAACAAAATTTACATATTGATCATTGGGAATTTATACTCTACATTAAGCATGATCCAAATGTAAATTGTAAAAAAGTTATAATAGTAATAGCTAGCATTTTTATAGTATATTAAGGTTTGCAAAGCACTTTACAAATATTATCTCATTTTAGCCTTACAATAACCCTGAGAGGTAGATGCTATTATTATCATCCCCATTTTACAGATGAAGAAACTGAGGCAGATGAGGTTAAGTAACCTACTGAGGGTCACATGGCTAGTAAGAGTCTGAGGAAGGATTTGAACTTAGGTCTTCCTGACTCCAGGTTCAGGGCTCTTTCCATTGAACACTCTAGCTGCTCTTTCAGCTTGACTAATAGGCAGTACCAAAGTTGAAGTTCCAATTTCTCCCATTTTTAGGTAAAAGAAATGAGGCAGAGATTGCTAACATGATTACTGGAGGTCATAAATATAGGTGACTATAAAGGCATGGATAGACCTCGTCTCAGTTTCTATTATGGAATTGATCCAGTTATCAAGCAAATATCAGAGATAACAGTGACCACTAGAATGGAATTCCTCTAAACCCCATGTTCTCATGTTCCATCACTTTAAAAAGATTTACAAAACCCAATTTTGCGGGGTAGGCGTGTAATTATTGCTTCATTACCCCCAATTTTACAAGTGTCCTTGGCACCTGAAGTAGATAACTGGAATGATGAAGCAATCCTTCAGGGCCCATGAAATGTTTGGGAAGGAGAGCTGATCAGTCTCTCCCTACTATTACCTATACTTAACAGCAATTGCTTTTTAAATCAATTATTTGGCAAACCAGCTTCCATATGAGATAAAAAAAAAAAAGAGAAGCCTATGCATAGGACATTTATATTCTGATGAGGTTCATTGAAGGATTTTCTTTATAGCCAGCAGAGATGTTAGGAGGGCTAGAACCACCCGTGCTGTAGTTTCTAGAACCTGTCTCAAGTTGGGGATCTCTGCTATTCAGAGTCCAATGGTCTGTAATCAACTCTTGGTGAGGAAGAAGTTGGTAGTTTCCCAGATGGCTAGTGAAAGTTGCATCAACCAAGATGATTCATCAGCTATATATATTATATATATAATATATATATAATATATATTTATATATATATATATATGTATGTATGTGTGTGTGTGTGTATCAACAACCCAAGATTCATCAGATGCAATCTTGGTTGTTTATTTGTATATATAAACATATGTATAGTGTGTATGTATAGCTATGCATACACACATATATGCATAGAGGCAGAGGTTACTAACATAATGGATTGGAGATTTTAGGGGGATTGTCACTTTTTAACCCGAATGTTCTAAACAGTCATGGAGGTTGAAGTAGGTAAAAAGAATGATATACCTACATTTACACACGTGTGTATCTAGATATAGGTATGTGTATATAAGTATACTTGTATGTATATATGTGTATCTATGTGTGTATACATACATGCATACATATCTATATTTATCTATCTATAGCTTGCTCAAAGAGTATATACCTATCCTTTGATACCTCTTCTTGCTGGCAATGTGGCCCCCAGTCATCTTGATCTATACCTGGCAACTGGACCCACATGGCTCTTGGAAGAGAGAGTGAGGCTTCCCTCCCTCACTGAAATCCATTTTACTTGCAAGTCATGGCATCATCTTCCTGATATCATGAGAATGAAGGACAAAGAGCAGCTGGCAATATCAACTTTCTTATCCAGAAAAAAAGAACATTTGCAGTTACAGAAATCCTAAATAACACCCAGATCCATATCCATACACAGATACACATCCATGCACATTGTGAAAAGCAGCATGGCAACCACAGACCAGATATGATGGAATGCATCATGATAGGCATCACTTAGCTGGCTCTAATTAATACAAATGACCAATCCATTTAAATACATGTAGATAAAAGAGTTTCTCTTAAGTCAATGTCTTATGTACTAACTCTTGTTTATTTTTTAATATTAAAATAACAAGTAGACTCACCTTTAGTCGGCATTCATTAGAAACCCCAAAAGCTACACATACCTACAGTATATAACATAAATTAACATGTATATTTACATGTATGTTAATATACCTATGATGTATATATCATATGTGTATTATATAATGTGTGGTATGCATTATTATATCAGCATCACATATATGTATAGTCATTGCATCATGTTATATATGTGCATAACATATACATTATATTATCTTATGTATATACACACATAGATAAATAGATACATAGATAGATAGATATAGATATATGTTAACTCCCAAACAAGTGGACTGCCCATGTGATATTGAGTAGCTATCAGTCTAGAAGTACTATTAGAATGGGTTGTAGCTGCACAACAAGCATATAGCACACACAGCGTTGTAAGATGGGTGGTCTCCAGGCCAGGCTGATGGTATGCCCTTTTCAGATGGTCCCTGAGTGACGATTTCCTGTACATCTATCCTGGGCTCTGTCTTTCCTGACCCTGGAGATACAGTTAGCTTCAGATTAGTGAGGCTTTGAGACCAAATATCACACACGTCAATAATTGCTAGCTGAATGGCTCCACCAAGTCTCTGTGGAACTGTTCTTCAGAAGGTCATGACAAAGTCCAACTGGTCCTTTTAAACACTGTGATTAACTTACTGTCTAATCTGCCCTTACGAAATATTTTTATTAAAGGAACGCCTAAAGATCAAATGACAGAATTTCTAGCAGTGGGACCTGGCCAATTAAGTGAGTACCAGGATGGAATCTTTCCACTGGTTTCTTTGCAAATGTAAATGTTACATGGGATACAGTAATAAAAAGTCTATTTTGAAGATCCAGTTAATCAATACACTTTTATAGTGTCTACTATGCACCAAGTACTGTGTTAAACACTGGAGACACAAATATGAAAAAAAAAAAAAGACAATCCCTGTTCTCAAATAACTTATAGCCTAATGAGGGGAGACCACATGCAAAAGAAAGCCAGAAGGGGAGGAAGAGAAAACCTGGAGCCGGCAAGGTAGAAAAGATGAAGGAGTCCAAAGTGAATGCAATTGGATGGAAAACGAGGCGACTTCTGAGATTTGATTTAAATGCTATCCGCATATCAGGAAGTGTTATATGTAAAAATATGTCGGGAGTTAAATGCTCAAGCAATTCAGCTTAAAGTCTAATAGAAATATCCAACACTGAAGCCAGGTACCTGAGAGTTTAGTAACTTTGTAGGAGAGAAATTCTCTGTGGGTCCACGGCACTCTGTTGAAAGAGCTCTCTCATTCATACTGTGTCATAAGGTTCTCTCTTAAAGCTTCCAAATCCATTAAATGCTACAGAAAACAGGATTTTCCCAGCTCTGATCTCATTATATGTATAAATTCCAAGATCAGCCTCCCAGAAAATAAAAGTTTTTATACAACATATACTATGGGTTCATGAAAGATATATTGTTTATTTTTCTGGCACAGAGTTAACTCTAATATGCGCTTACTTAGTTGAAGAAAACATTTCCTGACATGCTGATAGTCAGTATTTGAACCAAATCCCCTCTCCTTTAGATTAAGTATAGAATGAATGCGTTCTAGTCTATTTAATCCATGTGAATTTCAACACAGTCATTTTAACTGTCGAGGTATTTAGTCAACAAAGCAAAATGTAACTCAGTACTGGACACAATGGCTTATATTCAGTAATAACAACATTTGGGCAACTTTCTAGTTTTTACTTATTAGTATTTATTTTTTGGTACAGAGATCCTTAAAATGGGAAGCATTCAGAGTACCTTCAGAGAACTAGACCTGCTGGTTATTTGTTCTCAGAGAACATTCAGACATTTTTTGTCGGGGATGAGGAGAGAGCGGGGGAGAGGGCAGGTGTCAACCTATTACTATTAAAATGTATTGATATGTGCTCTTTAGAGACTTCAGCAAATATTATGATTTTAAAATTTAATTATATTAAATGGAGCTCTTCCAAAATGATCTGTAGTGGATGGATATTAGTTTTCATGATATGCCTCATGACTTCCATTTTTCAGACTATTACATAGAAATGAAGTAGAATTTTTTGTATCTGGAGTCAACTCAGTTATATCAGACAAGTGCTCTATGAATACAACTATAAACCACTGTTTACAGAAGTAAAAATGGACCTAAATAATTGGGGAGTATTAATTACTCATTGGGAGAATGTCAATACCACCTAATTTAATTTACCTATTCATTACCATGACAATCAGACTACCTTATGGGGCTTAAAAAGATTCAGAGGAAAAAGGTCAACAATTTCAAGAAAAACAATTTTTTTGAAAGTGAGAATAAAGTAACTTACAAGTACCAGATTTCCAACTATATCACAGAGCACTGATTCTCAAAATAATTTGGTATTAATTTAAAAATAGGGAGATTGATTAATTAGTGGAACCGATTAGGTACACAACAAAGAGAAATAGTCGTGTTTAATAAACACAAAAAACCAGCTACTGAGATAAGGACTCATCATCGGACAAAAAACTGCTGGGAAAACTGGACAGCAGTATGGAAGAAACTAAATTTAGGCCAATACCTCACACTTTATGCCGTGATATATATATATATATATATATATATATATGTATATGTATATATACACACACATATAATATTATTATATTATATATATTATATTAGAGTTAACTCTGTGCCAGAAAAATAAGCAATATATCTTTCATGAACCCATAGTGTGTATATATATATATATATATATATATATATATATATATATATATATATATATAAAAACGCCAAATGGATATGTGACCTAGATATAAAAGGTCACATTAGAAACAGAAGCAAGAAACAAAGAAAAATTTAGCCATCAGATCTGTGGGTTGAAAAAAAGTTCATAACCAAAGAATGGTGAGGATAATCTTAATTACATAAAATTAAGAAGGTTTTGCCAAAACGACCCAATAAAGCTAAGATTAAAGTAGAAACAATTAACTGCAGGGAAAAATCTTGACCAGTTTCTGCGGTAAAGGTCTCATTTCCAAGATATACTAGGAACTGATTCAAATTTATAAGAATAATAATTATTCTCTAATTGATAAATGGTCTAAGGACATGAACAGGTAGTTCTCAAGGGAAGAAACCCAAGCTATCAATAGCCATAAACATACATACATACACACACACACACATATCCTCCAAAACATTAATAATTAGAGAAATGAAAATTAAGACCATTGTAAGATTCTACCTCACACCTAGGCACATTGATGCACTTTTGGTAGAGTGGCAAATCAACATAACCCTTATGTAAAGTAATTGGGAATTATATACAAAAATCACTAAAGAGTTTATGCCCTTTGATCTAGCTGTGCCACTGATCAAAGAGATCAAAGAAAGAGGGAAAAGACCTATATGTACAAAAATGTTTATAGCAGCTTTTTTTTGTGGTGGTAAAAAACTAGAAGCTAAGGGGATGCCTATCCATTGGGGAATGGCTGAACAAATTGTATATAGATGAAGTGGAGTGTTATGGTGCTGTAAGAAATGAGTAAACAGATGATTTCAAAGAGACATGGAAAGATATGAATTGATGTGGAGTAAAAGGTGAAGAACAAGAACAATTTACAGAACAATACTGTGAAAATAAACAATATTGAAAGCTGTAAGAACTGTGGTCAGCGCAGCAGCTATCCACCATTCCAGAGGACCAATGAGAAAGCGTGCTAGTGACGTCCTCACTGAGAGATGATGAACCCCGTGTGCAAAATGAGGCATATTTTTTTCCTGATGAGGAATGTGTTTTACTTGACTATTCATATTTGTTGCAGTTTGTTTTTCTTTTTTCCCCACTGGACCAAGGGGTGTCGGGGAGATTAAATAGATTTTAGTTCACTACAAAAAATTAATTTTAAAAAATTCAGTGGTGAGTAAGTGCGGTAAAAAAGGAGTGACTCAGGTGTTTTTCCCTTTTGCAAAAAAAAAAAAAAAAAATCGTCCAATTTCACAAATCCACTCAAAATATCTCCTTTGTCTGTTTACATGGTGGGTGGTGTCATACAGGGGTCCCTTACTGATCTCAGTGTCTTGCCGCTGTCGTTGCTCTCTTCTACACTCTGAGAGCCAGTCCGAGGATTTCCTGTGAACTTCCTACTGTGTGTTTTTTATTTTGCTCTGGGAGTCCAACCCCACCTCACTGCTGTTAACACTCAATAAACACGGCCCCTCCCCCCCTTTTTGGAGTCATTAAAATTTAATAGTGGATTATACAGCCCATCAGATGGAGCATCCCACATTGGCTTTCCATGCCTTGGATCAGGCAGTCATTGTACCATGGCAACTTGGAAGGGAACACAGATCTAATTTACTTTCATGGCTACCTGGGGAGAAACTTAACTTAAACAAATAGTTCAGCTCAATAGAAAACAGCTCCATCAGTTAAAAACAAAACAAAAACAAAATTCTATGAAACACTGACCTTTCAACTAAGCTAATAAAATTTTCTTTACTTGGAAAAAATATTGTAGATTAAAGGTTTAAAGGAAAGGGAACAACAAGAAACTATTAATAATTAAATGAGTTGCTATCCTCTATGCTCTTTTCTAGGTTTTCTTTTCAGGGAATTTGTGTATTTTTAGGATTCAAATATAAAATTTCAGCATTAAATGCTCAAACTACAGATTGGAGGGGTAAAGAAAAGGAGCTAACTTTTGTGCCCTCCACAATAAAAGATCTTTTAAAAGTCATTTTTTAAAAAAATAAATAAGTGTCTATTTCTGCAGAGAACTGAGAAGGACCATCCACTTCTGTTGTAGGTTCCATTTGAGTAATTCAATTTCTGTATACTGTAACTGTAGCACTTAGGCTATATCTTCACTGACCAAGCAGAATTAGAAACTATGCAATAATTTAGTTAATTCCATGAAACCTGACAGACATTTAAAGCAAAAAACAAAAACCCCCTTTTAAGCTATACAAACCATATGAATTGCATATAAATTAATGAAATCACAAGTCTGAACCTCTCCCTTCTCCTCAATCCCTATCCCCAAGCCCAAACTTACAGAGATAATGGAGGGAAAGTGGTTTTTATATGCTGGGTTGAAGTTGTACAACAAATCTTCCCAAAAGCAAGAATATTGCTCAAGAGTTAAAAGAAGAGGTTAGTTTATTGTTACATTCAATAATGAAGAGGGAAAGCAACTGACATCATCTCGAGGTTCTGAAGACTTTTTGTTTGCTTTGGACAAAAAGTAAATTTTCAATTCATAAATGTCTTCTCTGGGTACCAGTTACAGGTCCTTGGTGCAGAATAAAGAAAGACATCAATTACAAAGAGAACTGGATAATTGTAATATAGGAGATCTATCAGAGACCATATTTTCTCTAATAAACTTACGCATTTATCCTGAAAGAATAGAATTTTTAGTCACATCTTTAAAAATGCCAAGCAAGTTTATTAATTTATCAAATTTGTTTGTTACTAGGAAGAAAGTGAGAAAAACCAGATCAAAGTTGTTTCTCTAGAGGGGATTTTGGTTTTAAAAGTAAATAAAATTTTCTTTCATTTCTCTAAAAATTCTGATTTTTCATTCATTTAGGCAAAATATTTCCTTTGAGAAGGGACAAATATTGTCATTTTTAAAAAGGAACAATAAAAAAGCCAGAGTTATTCAAGAAAAATCCCACAATTTGAAAATATTTTATTGATTCCATTCAATTTTTATACTACACAGTAACTTTCTAGTAACCTCTCCTGCTCAAAGCCTTCCCTTATGATAAAGTAAAGCAGTTAAGCAAAAGTAAATAACAACTGCATTGGGTAGGGTATGGAACATATTTTTCACCACTGGTCTTCCAACACAAACATTGGTCATTACATCCAATTTCAATTCTGATGACTTTTAACGTAGCTTTCATTAACATTGCTGTGGTAATTGTATATGTTGAATTTTCTCTGTTCTTCCTCAGTCCATCAACTCTTTCCATGTTTCTCTGAATTCTTCAGATTGATCATTTCAAAGGGTTGTAGAATCATAGGCTTAGAGCAGGAAGGCACCTGAGAAACCATCTAATTCAATTCCCTCCCTGCTTTTTAAAAAGATCTTTTTAAAAGATTTTTTTACAGGTTTTACAGAAAAGAAAATGAGACCCAGGGAGGTCAAGTCAATTACTCTAGGTCACACAGCAGTAAACAGCAGAGTTGGAATTCTCACTAGGCAATAATATGACATTACAGCCCTACTACTATTTGTCCAGCCAGATGCTGAGTCCTTCTTTGTTTCAGTTTTTTTGCTACTACAGCAAATATTATTATGATTATCTTGGTGTGTATAGAATTTTCTTTCTATGTTTGACTTCCTTGGGGCATATCTGCTCAGTAGTGGGATCACAGGGTCAAAGAACTGATTTATAGAGCAGTGGATCCAATTCACAGCTCCACCAATAATGTATTAGTGGTCTATCTTCGCATAACCCCTTCAACTTATTCTCTTGTTCTTATTTTTGTCTAATTGTGAGTGAGGTAAAATCTCAGAGGTGCCTCAATTTATACCATTTTCCCCTATGTGGTTGTTGATTATTCGCATTTTTCTTTTGAAAAACATTTTCCCATATCTTATTAACTACTTAGTGTTTGGAAAATGTTAGCCTTAGTTCAGTCGGTTAGTCAATATGCCTTTGGAAAGCGTCTATGTACTAGGCATTGTGCCAAACACTAAGGATCTCTGCTCTCAAGGAACTCATTATCTAATGGAGGAGACCACAAACAAACAGTTATGTACAAACCAGATAAAGATGAGATAAACTGGAGATAATCAACAGAAGGAAAGCACTAGTATTAGGGGATTTCAAGAGAAGCTTCTCATAAAAGGTGAGGCTTTAGCTAGGATTTGAAGGAAACCAAGGAAGGCAGGAGGTAGAGATGAGGACAAACATTTCAGGCATGGAAGATAGCCACTGGAAATGCACCAAGTCGAGAGATAGAGTGTTTTGTTTGAGGAATGACAAGGAGACCAGGGTCTGGATTGCTGATCAGTGGGGATGAGCAAGGTGTAATGAGACTGGAAAGGGAAGAGGACGTCTGAATGTAAAGACCTTTGAATGCCGTCCTTAACTAATTGGGAAGATGAGAACATCATCTCAATCATTCTGCAACATCTCTTTCAGGTAGAAGTGGAAAAGAAAGGGAGCCTTGCATAGGCTTTGCATCTAGTATAACAAAAGGAGTAGAAACAGAAGAAAGACTTCCTCCAGATATGCCAAATGAGGGGAAGGGATGAGCAATTTATTTTTATTAGTGATAGAAGAAATATTGGGGAAAACACATTTGTTGTAAGGTAGTTTTGATTGCTTGGATGCAAGGCTTGATGAATATTCAATTCAATTCAACTAACATGTTTAGTACCTACTGTGTGCAGAACACAATCCCTTCACAAGAAATGCACTCCTTTTCATCACTCTTTCTTTTATCACTGGTAAGAACAGATTGCCTGCAGATACCTTTCCCTCATTTGGCATTTCTGGAGAGAATCTTCATTCTGTTCCTTCCTCTTTCGTTATTCTAGCAAAAGCTATGTGGGACTCTCTTTCCCACATTTACTTTAAAGTCTTGTCCTCACAGAACTTACAGTCAGTAGGGAGATAAGACACACAAATAATTATAGTTATACATGAACAATATGGTAGGTATGACTTGACAATTGCAGGAATGCTCTGTCCCCAGTGCCTAGAGGTTGGTTTGATTCTGAGCCAGCATCAGGGGTGCATTTCTAGGCTCCACAACTCAAGAGGAATGTGGTAACGTTGAAGATAGGTCAGAAGGGAGATGGAAAGGAGATTAACAACTTGGAAAACAAGACCTCAGAGGAAAAATATCAAAGGAATAAGGATTATTCAACCTGGAAAAGAGAAGATGGAAAGGGGTGATTTAATGCCAGTCTTAAGTATAAGAAAAGTTCTTCCACAGAAGATGGCAACCAGCTGTACATGCAACTACATGTAGTTCTCCCTGGGAATTGACCAAAAAGAGATAGGCTTAGAACTTAGACTCAAGGGATTTGTGTTAAATAAGAGTTGACATTTATATAGTGCTTTATGGTTACATACGCTATTTCATTTGATCCTCACAAAACTCTGTTAAATAGGCGGAACAATATAAGGAAGAATTTTGAAAGAGAGAATGAGAGGGATTTTGATCATTGGAATGAATCATTCAGGGAGGATGTGCACCATACTGTTGTTAGCACCATTTCCTATTCCTCCTCTTTTTCTTTGTTTTTCTTCCTTTTTAAATCATTCTTTCTTCTTTTTCTCATTCTCTTTTCTCTTCTTTTCTTTCTTTCTTTCTTTCTTTCTTTCTTTCTTTCTTTCTTTCTTTCTTTCTTTCTTTCTTCCTTCCTTCCTTCCTTCCTTCCTTCCTTCCTTTCTTTCTTTCTTTCTTTCTTCCTTCCTTCTTTTCTTTCTCTTTCTTTCTTTCTTTCTTTCTTTCTTTCTTTCTTTCTTTCTTTCTTTCTTTCTTTCTTTCTTTCTTTCTTTCTTTCTTTCTTCTTTCTTTTCTTTCTTTCTTTCTTTCTTTCTTTCTTCTCCTGCTCTTCCTACCCATCTCCTCCTCCTCCTCCTCCTTCTTCATCTTCTTCTTCTTCTTCTTCTTCTTCTTCTTCTTCTTCTTCTTCTTCTTCTTCTTCTTCTCCTCCTCCTCCTCCTCCTCTTCCTCCTCCTCCTCCTCCTCCTCCTCCTTCTCCTTCCTGAGCTGCATTGATTGGCAACTGAGTGACAGCAAACTCACATGATCCAATATATTCATGTTTTCTCTCTCGGTAAGATATGGTTTATTTGAGGGCAGGGAAAGTCTCCTTTTTATGTCTTTATTTCCAACATCTAGCACAATGCGTGGAATATAGCAGGCAATTAATAAATGTTTTTTTCGTTCTTTCTTGTTTTTATTTTTTCTTCTGCTTCTGCTTCCACTAGTTAAGAGCCTGACTACTTGTGCTGTTGTGCTTTGTGATGTTCAGAGACATTCCAATGTGTAATTTAGGGACCTCCATTCCAAAGTAAAGAATCGTCATGAATATGAACAAGTAAAGGCCAAGTGAAGAAAAAGTAAAAATCTTGAAATACAAAAATGCAACTTATATCTTAATATAAGTCAAAGGCAACGAGGAAGGAACTTTTGGAACTTAACCCCCAGCCAGCTCTTGTCAGAAGGATCAGTGATTTCACACATTTTTATATACCCCAGCAGTTCCTAGCAGTTATTTTCAAACAGGTCTTAATTAGATATCTAGCCTGGAGGGGACCAGGGACTTCAAAGGCCATGAGATCATCTAGTTCAACTCCTCATATCACAGATGAGAAAACTTAGGTTCAGATTACATGGTTTTCCCATTGTCACATAGGTGGTAAATGTACAAGGTGGGATTTGAACTCAAGTCCTCTGACTTCAGATCTAGAGGTCTTTCTGTTGTAACATATTACCTCTGCTGAATAAATATTGTTTAAAAAAAAAATCCAGTATTTCTTTTCTAATTCAACCAGGAAATCTTTATGGATGAGATGAAATCTTAGGATCAGTGAGAAAAATATCATTACTTCTAGTTAAAAAGAGCATAAGAGGATTGGATAACTTCTCAAGATTTTATAACACTTCTGTGCTACTCCATTTCTTGTATCTCATCTTCTAGTTCTCTTTCTCTTTTATTTTATTTATTTTCTCTTCTCTTAGTTCTGTCTGCCACTCCCCTTCTAAGTGTGGTCTCCCCCTCCTCCATCCCTTCATATGAGCCCTAGTTTCGTAAATCAGTATATTCCTAAGGGTTATCCTGCTTCCAACTACTTCCTGACAGCCTCATTTCTTTCAGGAAAGCTTTCGGTGGCTGTCCTCCCCAATGGAGAATAACAAGGAAAAAGTTAGGAACTTTAACCCTCAGAGAATTAACCACATTTTCATCTGGAATGTTTTATGCCTGATTTGTATTGTCTGTGTAACTCTAACTGGAAACCTTCGTAAGGATCATATATTTCAGTGAACCATCCTGAGCTCTGAAAACACCATCATTGCTTAATAAATAAGAAATAGACTGAATAATGACCCTGGTTTCAAGGGTGAAATGGCGTAATTATTTCAATTTGAGAATTTTCAGAGTGAATCCAAAGCTTGGAAAGTACAAGAGAACCTTTATCCCTTCAAGTTGTAAGAATTAATGGAGCCCATGCTTTGCACAAAGTAGGTACTTAGCAAATGTTTATTGAATTGAATTGCCCCTGCAATCCCAGAATCCCAGGCATTAGAAGAAACTTCATCTGCCATCTAGGACAAATTCTACCTGAAAAGGAATGTGCTTTGGATAGACCCGACCAGTGGTTATCTAACCAGGCTTGAAGGCCTCTAACTAGTGAGAAGAACCCCAATCCTCTCAAGGAAACCCATTCCACTTTTGATTAACTCTAATTGCTAGGATTTTTTTTTCTTGAATCAAACCTAAATGTGCCTCTGTAACTTTCAATCATTACTTCCAGTCCTATTCTTTGGGGACCAAATAAAATAAGTAGAATGCTTCTTCCATATAACTGCCCTTTGAATACTTGAAGACTGCGATAATATTCCCCTGGTCTTCTTCAGTCAACAAATCAATCAATCAGCCAACCAGCGTTTATTAAGCACCTGCTGTGTGCCACCGCTGTGCCTGGTAGAGAGGATATAAAGCCACAATTAAAGAGTCCCTGTCCTCAATTCTGTTCTAATGGGAGAGAAAACGTGCAAACAATTAAGATAAGATACAGAAATATAAGATATTGACAGTGTAAAAACAGGACATATTCACAGAGGGAAGGCACTGAGGAGCAGGGGAGGAGAGAAACCATAAAAGACCTTTTGGGGAAGATGCAATTAAAGCTGAGATTTGAAGGAAGCCAGGGAAGCAAGGCTTTAAGAAGAAAAGGGAAAGCTTTCTAGGAAATAAGGGGGTGCGAAGTCAGGAGATGGAGTGTGGTATATGTAAGGAACCTCCATTTTATCAGGGGAGAAAACATGCATCTATGTAGATATACATAAAATGACCACAGCATGATTTCAAGGAAGGCGGATTGTTGTGATGGGGATTAGGAAAGGCTTCCTGTAGAAACTGGCATTTGAGCTTTCTCTTGAAGGACACTTGGGCTCCTGTGCTGGGTATGGAAAGATGGCAAGATATGAGGGGTATTTCATCTCAATGTAAAGGGATATTGATCATGGGAGTCCCAGATCTCATTGTTTCCCCAAAACTACTTAGAGAAATATGGTACTGGTCATTGTTAGACTAGGTCAAACTAAAGTCTTCCTATCAATAAAATATGAAGAAAAATTAAATGAATAAAAATGCAAAAGTAGGGTAGCTCCTGCCCACGAGGAGCCTCATACACTGATGTTCATGGGTCACTGTTAATCCTGGATTAAACTAAAGACTCTCTCAATCAAACCGATGGGATTCAGGGAACTCCTTAGTGATTGGCTGCCTGGGGAATCGATCACTTCCTCTTTTTGCTGATGAAAATAAATTGATCTTTCACTTCAGAGTTCCCCCATCTGTTCCCTTGTGCTGTACAGTGATTCTCAAAATTGTTTGGTCTCAAGACCCTTTTCCCAATCTTCAAAACTATTCAGGACCTCAAAGAGCTTTTGTTTCTGTGAATTATATCTATATTTACTAAATTAGAAATTAACACAAAATTTTTAAATATGTATTTATTAATTCATTTAAAAAATAATAAATATAAGGGAGCATAATGACATATTTCAGGGAAAATAGACATTTTTCAAAGAAAAACAAATTTGGAGAGAAGAGTAACATTCTTTTACACATTGCTGCAAATCTCTTTAATGTCCAACTTAATAGAAGAGAGCTGGATTCTCCTATCTGCTTCTGCCTCCAATCTGTTGTGATGTTGGGATTTCTCTTGCCCATCTCTAACCAACACGAACAGCAGAAGCATGTGGCAGTGGGGCAGTGTTTGCTTGTGGCCAGAAAAGGGAGTTTAAGGACAGTGCTCTGAATCCTAACCTCCTGGGTAGGTATAAGGGAACTTTGAATTCTCTAGGCAGCACAATCTAGCGCAAAAAGGAGACTTCCCTCACCAGGTTTGAGATTTGCCTTGTAAGTAATGTCAAATTCAAGGATTCATGAGTTTGAGGATTTAGGCAGAGAAACTTCTAGGGTGATGAGCCCCTGACTTATCCTTCTCCTTTTGGAGGAAAGAAGACAATCTGTGTAGTTCCCACTCAGTGTCCTAATTAGAGACTAACTCCAATGAGTTACCTGCAAAATTCAGGTCCAGTGAAAAGGGAGCTTGCTTTTTCAACCAACTCTAAAGCATGTTTACTTTTGAGGGGAGTCTAAATCACACAGTGGGACCAGGTTCTTTGGGGAGATTACATTGTACTATGCAGCTAAAGAGAAAGCAAGGTCAGTTCTTGTCTGCGGGGAACTGAGGGGCTATTTAATGGGGCTATGCCTCTGTATTTGTTCCCATAAGTCCTTAGTATATTAAGCATTTTCTGTGGTGTGAAATGAAGCCTGTCCCATACTCAGTAAGGATATTGTATTGTATTGTATCACCTCTGCAAGATTTGGGGGCCCTGCCCCCCCACTCATCTGGGGTCACACTAGATACAAGCTAAGCCTACATTTTTATCTTGGAGAATTTATTAGATCGATCTGGGTGGGGCAATGAACCAAAGAAAGAAAGACTGACCTCGTAGGGTCAAGCTCTCAGGACAGGGCCCAGTCTGTGTGAGTTCAGAATCCCTGGAGTGTTCTGGGCCATGGGTTACATCTTTATGTTTAATTTCTGTGCATGCTTTTCTTTCTGTGCAATTTTCAATAATACTTTGCAGGCAGCTCTCATTCTACAGAGCATCAGCTGCCGGAAATGTAAAAAACCCCACAGCCCAGAAACAGAAAGACACTTGTTGTATTGTTTCATGGAACACATGTAAGATGTTAGAAAACACAACATCCTACACCTGTGGCAACATACCCCCAGACACATGGGCCTGGGCTTTCGCAGTCTTTCTCTCAGGCAGCGCTGTCTAGGACCTGAAAGAAACAAATTCACATACTCTTTTAGGGGGCTCCACTGCTACGCTTTATTGTTCCTGAAAGGCTCTGTGTAGTATAACATTACTCACCTTTGGAGTAAATAGAAGGCCTAATGTGTAAGGGTTGGCAACCAGCACAGCCAGGGCTGTAAAATGCAGTTTCTGTAAGGGCAGCTTTTGCTCCAGAGAGAAGTCGGCAGGGACTTGGCTTCATCAAAGTAAACAGGAAAGGAAAAAGCCCAACTCGACAGGCCTCTAGCCTAACAAAAAGCAGATTCAGCAAGTCCCTTCTTCGTTAGTGTCCAAAAACAGCACTTACCACCTCCATGTTAGTCTTACCCAAAACACGTCAGTCAAACTAAGCTCTGCTCCTTTTAACTGCCTCCTCATTTGTATTTTCTGAGAATGTCCACGTGACTCAGAAATGGAGTTTAAGGCTTTGCCGTCCAGTAGAAAACTTTCCATTTGCGGAGGTTTGGTCGGCTTATCAGTCAGAGGTTTTTATCTTTATTACTTTCCTGTTTGAACTGAGGTTATAACCACTATAACCGTGCCTGTGTTGCCCTGTTGAGAACACATCAGTGCCCTCAGAAATGATGCTTCTTTCTAATTTGGGGCCAATGTGAAGGACCATAAACTTCTGTGTGCTGTGGAAAAAGGGGGAAAGACTGTCTGCCACACTCTTGGGAATCCTTTCAAACTTTGGCCTTGATAGGGTTTATTTTTTTTCTTTTGCATTATGGTATTTCTGAATGTCTCTATCTAAGTCAATATCTAAACAGGTGTTGTAAAAACAACAGTGAATGTGTAGTCAGGAGATCTGGGTTTTAGACTTGGCTCTGCTCCCTAGTTAAGTAAGCCATTTGACCTTGAGCAAGCTTCTCTGAGCTCCAATTCCTTCATTTACAACAATGTGGAAAATAACAGCTGCCCTGTATAACCCATGGGATAGATAGTAGGACAACATAGAATAAAAAGCACTTTGGAAAACCCATTTACTCTTTTTGAATTAGAGGAAGACAACTTTCTGAGTTCAAATCTAGCCTCTTACTAAACTAACTAGCTGTGTGATCCAGGGCAACTCACTTAACCCTGTTTGCCTCAGTTTCCTCATCTAGAAAATGATCTGGAGAAAGGGCAAACCACTCCAGTATCTTTGCCAAGAAAAGTCTAAGCTGTTCATGAAGAGTTGGACCCAGTGGTCTAGGTAATCTGGTGGATCTGGGTTCTGTAGACAAATACTTCATCAAATAAAACATTGGTCATTAAGAACATAAAAATGTTTGAGCCAATATCTCTTTCTCCTCTTTATTTCTTTGGTTAGACTTAAAACTGACAAAGCTTTATTATAAAATGCTGATGCCACCTGGGAGGTTAAACTTTGCCATATGACTATTATTATTACTGCTACTGCCGTTGTCATTGTTATTTTGACCCAACCTCTGATCTCATTGATGTAGGGATCTCCTTCTGACAGTGTGGTCCAGTACCTTCTCTGCACCTCGGAAAGTTGCCTAGAGCAGAGGTTTAAAATGTTCAGCTTGGTCCATAACACTCCCAAGTACAGCCTGAACCAGATCAAAATGTAGTTCTTGATTTTTTTTTAAAGGGCACAAGCATCAAATCAATCTATTTTTTTAGATTCCACGATTGATTTTTTCCCCAATTTGCTTATTTTTATTTTTCTCAATTATATGGAGATGAAAGTTTTTTATATTAGCTTTTAAAATTTTTGATTTCCAAATTTTCTCCCTCCTTCCCTCCTCTCCCCTTCCCTTGAGAAGGAAAGCAATTTAATATAAATTATACAGGTGCAATCATGCAAAGCACATTTCCAGGTTAGCAATGTTGCAAAAGAAAACACAGATCCTATCTGATTTTAACATATTGCTATGTTAACAATGACAATGACAAAGAAATGGACAAACACGTGACTTTCTTAGTCATTGTGCAGCCCACTGAGAGCCTTATGTATAGTTTAGTGGTTTTTCTTTCTATTTGGGTTTGACAACACTGACCAGAGCACCAAGAGGGAATTTGTGCAGAGTCAAACTGCACCGATGTCAGAAATAGAATGTGAACTCAGATCTTTTTCATTTCTAGGCAAGCTTTCTAACCAGTATACTATGCTGTTTCTCTGCAGTATTATTTATCATCCAGTTGAAATCAGGTAAAAATGAACATCAAAGGCAGCTTGGGAAAGAGTGTCCTAAAGAGGAGAAATGCAGCAAGATAAATATATGTAGAACTCAAAGAGTTATTAAGATTACTTTTATCAGATTGCTTTTCTCTCAAATTCTTTCACATCTGCGGCACTGAACATCAGAACTTTGTGCTTCAGTTTCTCTTTATTGCAGATTTTTATCAAGACATCTCTAGGTCTTATAACCCTATGATAACAGCTAGTGGAAGTAACTACAGAGGAGGACAGTGTATACAACTGTGTGAACTATTTTCATTATAAGACCACATAGTTAGAACTGGAATGGAGCATAGAGGTCATGTACTCAAAACTCCCTCATTTTATAGATGTGGAAAGAAAGATTCAGAGATGAAATGACTTGTTCAAAGTCACTGTGAAGAGTTGGGATTGGAATTCAAGTCTTCTGGTTTCAAATGTAATAAGTATCGTTGTTCAGTCATTTTCAGTTGTGTCTGACTCTTTATGACCCCATTTGGGATTTTCTTGACAAAGAGACTGGAGTGGTCCGCCATTTCCTTTTCCAGCTCATTTTTCAGATGAGGAAACTAAGGCAAACAGGGTTAAGTGACTTGCCCATAGTCATACAGCTAGTAAGTGTTTGAGGCTGGATTTGAACTCAAGAACATGAGTCTTTCTGATTCTAGTCCCAGCTCTTTGTGCACTATGGCACCACCTACCCAGTTTATTACTTATGTAATAAGTTCCTTTTCAGTACACAGATCTATGTAAACTCTTTCTGACTGTTAACAATGGACATCTCTGAAACCATTTATTTGCTCACTCTAAATGTCTATATCTGGCTCAAGTTTGTTTGGTGATTCAGGTTTGATACTAGAAGGAAATGAGACAGTCTTGGTCCATATAGCAGTTAACAAAAGAAGGCTTATTTAGCAGCCATGGCAGGGTCAAAACGTTCAGAGCAGGGAAAGGATATTCATTGAGGAGACAGTCTTGATCCAGCTCAGCCCAGGTCTGTGGTGCTGGTATTGGTCATGCTGCTAGTCTGTTATCAGAAGCCTGAGGAAGAGCTTCAGCTCCTCATGTCCTGTATGTGAGACCACTTGGCATTTATGTCAGGCACAGAGCCTTGGTTTTCTGAGCTAATTAAATCTTGAGGATGATTGCAATACTTTTTTTTAAAGGAGAAAGTAGCTAGGTGGTGCAGTGGATAGAGCACCAGGCCTTAGTTTCCTCATCTGTCTAATAAGCTGGAGAAGGAAATGACCAACCATTCCAGTATCTTTGCCAACAAAACCCCAAATGGGGTCATGAGCAACAACGAAAGGAGAAAGTAACAACTTCCTGAGGATGTTGTGTTTACCACATTTGCCCAACTGACTTTGAAGGTCCCTTTCAGCCTCAATGGATTATCTTATGAATCTGGGGTCCAATAGGATTTTCGTCTTCATGGAGATCCCTATGAAAAAATTAAGGTCAGCCCTAAAATAATATCCTATTAAAAGGATTGCGCTATTTAGATAAGGCCGATAGCAAAACAGTATCCTGGCCCTGCCAAAAAGTTCCTGCCCTTTTGCACAGATACACCCGATACATCCTACCCGCTGTGGCAAATGGCCCTAGTCTTGAAATCATGGGGAAGTACAGCTTTGGCACAACAGAAGAAAGAAAGCAAGCTTTGACCTTCATTATTTTTCTTTACAATTTTAATAGCCTCTTGATTTTATGAACACTAAAAGTGAATTGGACATTTTAAATTTAATTTATTTTCCAATAAACCTAGTTAAGCTTAATTTTCCCAAGGGGTTTTTACCTTTCAGACTTTATTCCAACATAAGTTTTTGTCCCTTCCACCTCATAATATAAGTACTCTTCAAGGATTGTCCTTTGTGCCAAAAAGTCATCATCTCCAAAGATTTATTGAGCACTTAGTGCGGGCAAAAGCTTGGCTAGAAGCAGAATACTAAACCCTCCCCAAGTACTAAGAAGTAGGTGATTTCAGGATGAAATCTAGAAGACGGAAAACTAGCCTGAGAGGAGGAGACTGGCTTTACCCTCAGCCTTGCCACTAATTTATTTTGTGATCTTGGGTAAGTAGACTGTGAGGACCTCTACTTATTAGTCTGTAAAACCGCAACAGTGCCCTATGATCAAAATGGTTTACACTTCTGTCCTCTCTGCCTCCTCCCCCAACCAAAACTCAGTTCCTTTAACAGAACTATCTCCATACTTTGGAAGGTTAGTCTTCCCAGAGGGTAAGTATTATCCCCAAATGAATGTCTCCTTGGTCACAAAATAACAACTCACATTTATATAGTGCTTGAAGGTTTACAAAATACTTTCTTTACAACAAGCTTGGGAAAAGTAGCCTTATCTCTATTTTTACAGATGAGAAAAGAGTCTCTGAGAAGTTGACCGACTTGCTCAGTAACAGGTCTTCTGACGCCAGGTCTAGTGTTCTTCCATTTCCCCTCCGATGTCACTTCATCGCCAGCAGCAACAGTTATCACTAAGATTCTACTGTGTGGAGGTCATTGTGCCAGTGCTATAAGGGATTCAGAGGCATCATGCTGCTACCCAAGCCTTCAAGGACCTTACAATACCAGCAAGACTGGACAGATAGAGGAAAAGGTAAATAACGATGTAAAGGAGTGTGAAGAGTGTGCCCAGGAGTAGTCTAGTAAAACTCTCTCACATCTGTCTTATGTCTCTTTAATCCCTTGATAAGTTTTACTCTTAGATAAGCCCCTAAGGCCCTAATCGGTACTTCTTGACCTTTTAACATCAGGTTAAGAATGATCTATTGATTCACAGCCAGTTTACACATGTGGACTACACTTGAGGAGAGCGGACACTGATGTGCACATGAGGAAACAGAGAACCAGTGCTGAGGCTAACAGAGAGAAACTGATCAGACACCCCAATTCTAATTGCCTGAAGGGAAAGCAGTTATCATGGTCACAGTGCTCTGCAGTAACCTTCAGGGAAATACAAGGAAGGAACCACAGGGTCCTTAAGAGAAGAGGAATATGGATAGGTGGCTTCATGACTCTCTGCTCATACTGAAATGACAGAAGAGTTCTTGGAGTAAGCCTCTTGGAGAGAAGGATTTCCTGGACATAGAGGAGTTTCTGGACCAAACAGGAACAAAAACTCAGGAGCATTAGCAAGGGATGAAGCCAAGATGTGGAGAAGCAAGTTTAGATCTTGATTTTCACTTGGTACTCTGAGTTATGTGGACTGTGTGGGGTCCAGAGAAATAATTGACTTTCTATATTGACTACTTAGCTTTTCCCTCTTGAACAGAGAAACTTTGTCCTCAGGATAGTACTAGAAGTCTAGAGGAATGCCTAGGTTTTGTTTAGACCCCTGAGGTACCTGAGGCTCACCAAAGAGAAGAAAAGATTTTTCATGGGTTTAGGTGTGAATTCTTTGTATTTTTTGGCTAGGTCAAGTAAAGCCTATTCTGTATTCAGTGTTCATTAACTTGAATTTTTTCATGGTAAATTTTTTCAGGTTCTATATAGACCTACCTATTATACAGTCTATAGACCAGACTGGAGCCAAATTCTGATCTTTCAAGGGGAATCCATGGATGGAGGGAGGAGTCCAAAGATATGATTGGTGAGAAAGCTCCACCATTCAGAAAATTCAGCCCTGGATAAATCCAGAACTTCACTTCATGGGTGAGAATAACATATACTCAGTGGTGAATGAATTCTACAGAGAAGTGCTAAAGGATTCAAAGGACAAAAAGGTCACTGAGAAGCTGGGTGGTTAGGGAAGTTTTCACATAGTTGGTGCTAAATCAGGCTTTGAAAAAAGAATAGGACAGATGACCAAGAGTGGCCCCAGAAAAGAGAGGAGAAAATCCACTTCCCTCCCTTCTTTGCAAAGATGGGGGATTATAGGTGTGAAGTAGTGCATACAACTGTCAGACTCAGTGGATGTGTTGGTTAATTCTGCTAACTAACTTTTCCTCTTTCTTATTTATTCTTCGTTACAAGGGATGAGTCACTGGAAAGGGGAGGGAGGATTTATTTTGAAATAAAGGTGATGTGGAAAAAAGGGTCACAAAAAAGAAAAAGGAAAAAAGAGAGGTTGGAGAGAACAGAGAAAGAAATCTTTGTATCTCCATAGCCTAGCATGGTGACTTACACATGGTGAATTGGATTTAACTGAATTGGGAGTATTCCATACTGTCAGAACTGGGCAAGCAAGTGTGTGAAATTATGTGTAGAGAATATATTTGTTTTCGGCTAGAGGCCTTCCTGAACTTCCTTGACTAATCTTGACCACCGTCCTTCCCACCCTCCATCATCTCCACCCCAGGAGAAGAGGGATAGACAACCTGGCACTTAACTACAGAATGACAAGGAGTATTCCTTGAGTTAGAGCAAGCTGAGAGAAAGAAAAAGGGAAGAAGAAACAAATGAGGGCTTTATTCCTTCTGGTGAAAGACTCAAGATGCTCCTTGGTTTCAGCAAGTACTTAGCCTTCGCGGTTCTAAACGCTAGCAAGACCACAAAAGAAAGATGTGACCGGACTAATGCTTTTCTGAGTTTCTGAGTATTTAAGAATTAAGAGATGGATTTTGCTTGTGTTTTATAAATATTTTACATATAAAAATGTATGTATATATATAAAAATGTTAAAAGTCTAGGAGGAATAATAATAGATCAAGGCTTTAAGTTATATCAGCCACGAATGAGAGCATTTTTTCTTGAAGCTGGCCTCCTACCGCGTTGGAAAGCAGACGGAGAAAGCAGAAGGGCTCCATACAAAGAAGCCAATAATTTTATTCAAGTCTGCAGATCTACTTTGATTCAAAACAAACCCGAGGTCCTATATCAACTTATCTTTGGCTCCCCAAATCGGGGAACGCAGAAGCAGCTTTAAAATAGCATGTCATAGAATCTGCATTACCGACCTGGCCATGCTCTAGACAGGGGAATAAGAACTATTTTCTTAAAGCCTCCAGCCCCCAAATGCCCTCAAGGGATCCATACTGGTCACATCGGGAAAAAGTACACTTCCAATGTGAAATTCTCGGCCGCTGCTCACTGTGCCTGAGAAGCAAGTTTTCCCTACCCTTGCTTGATGAGAAGTTGAATCAATTCGACAAACATTTATTGAGTGTCAACGATCAACCCAGCGCGGTGCTAGGCTTTGAGTTTGCAAATGATAATAATTGATAATAATAAATGCAGGGCAAAACCTGCTTTCCAAAAGCTTATTTTGGAGTACAGGAGTCGCTCAAGAATACGGCGCATATGACTGGGAACCTACTACCCGAATGGAGTTGGATTGGGGGTGGGGGCACAGAAGAAGGGGAGATTTTTTTGAAAATCGGAACGGACGCTTTTCACAAACCAAGGAGCTTTGTGTGCTGTCCAGTTCTGTACTCTGACATTGCTGAGGATTTCTAAAATTTCCCACATCGTATGTCTATTTGTCCTAGAAGTTTGTTCCTACCTTTTGAATTCAGTTAACACATCTTTGCCTACTTTTGTAGTTCGGGTGCACACGTGGGAATACCCTACCATCTCCGACGAGGGCAGATTCTGTGGCTTTATCTTTATTTCCATTCTCCACCTCGGAGCCCAGCACATTTACTTAGCACACAGTAGGCGCACAATACCTTTTTGTGCAACTGAACTGAGTCCCAAATTTATTCCATAGAACAGAAGCTATAGGGAGTTGGAGTAAGGGCATCAGGAACCAATGGAGGGAACCTTCGCTCCCAGGGAAAGCCTTCTGAATCCTAAGAGCCGAGCCTGGACACCCTAAGGACAGTGGAGCAACACGTTTGTCTTCACATCTTCCTCCACCCACCCCACCCCCAGTCCACTTGCAATCTGGTCTAGGTGCCCGACGGTGTTTGTCTTGGGTGGCCCCTGGGCAGATGATAGACACCGTCTGGCTGAGCCCGGGAGGATGGAGGATGGGAGAAAGAATTCAGGGCCTGGAGCAGGGAAGCAAAGGGGGGCAAAGGGGGAAGGACAGTCCTCTGAACATGTGCGTGAGTCTCCGGAGCGGCCCCTGGGGTCATTTTCCACTCGGTTGCTCGCCAGTGTAGTTGTAAACCCAACCTGACGTGGGCTCATTAATTTGGCAGCGACTGGCAAGGCTTGGTCATTTTAGCGCACCCAGAAGGCTATTGTGTACGGCGGGGTCAGGTCAGAGGGCAACCGAAACATGGTTGAACCCTGCACACGGCTCCCCCAGCCTCAGATCCCCACAGCCTGCAAAACTTCCTGCAGCTCCAGAGCGTCCCTGCGAGGAGCCGGGACCACGGGCACTTCCCTACCTCTCCTTCCGCCACCGCCTGGCGCCCAGGGCCCCCAGTGGTGCCCGCGTGATTGGCACCGCGGGAGGACCTTCTTCGGGGCCCAGGGAGCTTTGCTAGCACAGACTCAGTGGCTGCTCCCGAACCTCGAGCTTAGGGCAGCAAGGGAGAGGCCCGGGAAGGCTTCGCGCCGCCCCCAGGCCCCCCCAACCTCCCCTTAATCAATTCCACTCCATTTGAATAGAAGGTCTGCAAGGGACCGAGCTGCTTTTCGTTTTTTCTTTGTATCTGTCACTCTTAACTGGGGGCCTCACACATAGTGGGCGCTTCATAAATGCTTGTGGGATTGGCTTGAGCTTCTCAATTGCGTTAGCATGTAACGCCAGGGATCCACCCCTGACAGCGTCAGCCTCCAGGGGAATATCTTTGGAAAGCAGTTTGCTGTCCTTTGTGTTCAAGTGTGCTCAGCCTGCACACCCTTCGCTCCCTGCGACGACTCTTGTTCACCTCCTCCCCCCCCCCCCCAAGCTTGGAAAGAACAAGCCAAGAGTTTTGGAGAGCAACAGACACACGAATCCCGCCCCCCCCACCCCCGTCACACACACACACTCATGGCCTGGTCACACAGAGCAAATGACTCCAGTCGCTTTACCCCGGGTCCTGCTGGTTGGGGTTTCTTTGGTACTTTCAATTGCTTCAGGAATTCCGCTGAGGGTTGGGTGGCCTAAACTCCCTCCGCCCCCTCTTCCCTTCCCCCCCGCCCCCATCCTCACCAGTCCCGAAAACCTTTCCAACCTGCCGGGATCCATTCCTGCCCAGGGACTCCCTCGGTGCCCTGGCCGACAACCCCTGGCTCTCTATTTATACACGTGGTGCAGTCATGACCTCGTCGTCCAGGATGGATGAGCTGCCCCCTTTACACTGTTTTCTTTTCTCCCCAATGGTCACCACTGACACCGCGGCGGGACTTTGGGAGGCTGGTTTGCAGGCGCCTCTCAGAGTTGGGGCTGGGGAGGTAGAGAAAAGATGGTTGTGGGGTTTTCTTCCCGAGGCCGGGTCCGCGGTGTGTGGTGTATCCGTGTCAGCGCTGCTTTAGAGCGTATGGCCAGTAGGGAGCCAGTCTCTGAGACATTTGTCACCCCCTGTCCCCGCACCCTCCAAGCCCCCCACCCAGGGCAGCGGCCGCCACCGGCACCCCAATGGTTTTTGCAGACTACTCCAGGTGCTGGGCTCAGGTGCAGACACCCAGGACGACTTTGTTGGGTCTCCTGAGAGCGCCTGGAACAAGAACCCTTGGAGGACGGAATTCTCGAGGCCGATGGGGGTCAGGAATGAGATCGGGGGAAAGAAAGAATTAAGGAAATTTCTTTTCGGAATTGCAATTTTAAAATATCGAAGGGAGTCAGTGTGCTACGTAGTCTATAGTGAAGTGAAAGGAGAGTTAGAATCAGGAAGCTTAGCGTTCGAGTGTCTCCTCAAATCGTCTCTAGTTGCATAACCCTGGATCAGTCACTTCAACTTTATAACAGTCTCATTTTCTTCATCTTTTTAAAAGGGAGGAGGTGTGTGTGTGTGTGTGTGTGTGTGTGTGTGTGCGCGGTGTGGTGGTGGTAACAATAACACCCACTTCAAGGGGTTGTTGTCAGGATCGAATCTGCAAAGTACCTGTCAAATTTTAAAGCGTTGTGAGCTAGAATCATAAGGGAAAGCAAACCAGTTCCTTAGGCCTCCTGGCAGGACAGATTTTTTTATTTCTCTGTTCCTTTGCAAGCACATCCGTTTCTGCTTGTAGTCTCTTGGACCAGTGAAAGCAGGCCCCGCATTTTGGCCCTGCAGAATCTCTAGGCCCCCTAAATCCAATGGTTCTGGTTTTATTTTATTTTTTAAAATTTTACACTGGGGGGTTTCTGTTTCTTACAATCGGCCGTAGACCTGATTAATTTTAGCAAGTTTCATCAAAACAAACTGTCCTCCGTTTATGCCTCAAGGTGAATTTTGTGACATTTAGCAGCAAAGAAAACTATTTCCTCTGTCATTCAGACCTAACCATGTGTAATTGGCCTAGAAGTCTGTTGTAGTTGGGAGAAATGCTTGCCGATAGCCCATCTGTTTTTTCATCTTGCCGTTCAAACAAGTCTGTGTTTACCATTCTGTCGGGGAAATTTGGTTTACATGTATGGCAATTTTGATATGACATCGAAGTATTCCCTTGAACTAATGCTCCGGATTCGACAGGCTTTGTACTGTGAATAACCTTCCATTATGTCTGTGAAAGACATTTACATGGTCATTACAGCCGCTTTCATACGGGAAATTAAGACTTCCAGTTTATCATAACTCTTTGAAAACCTATTGGTGTCTAGTGGTAGCAACCCTTCCGACTCCTGCACAGGGCGGGGGTGAGGTTAGCGGTGGTGGTCCGAGTATTAACTAGGACTTGTTAGTTGGCTATGGTGTGAGACTTGGGGCATGTTTTAGGGTCAGAGGAAATCTCCGCTGAAATGAAGCAGCTTCTAAGCTGGCTTCCTCCTCCCTGCCTCCCTGCTTCTTTCCACCCCCCACAGCCTTCGAATTTGCATTTCTCTTCTCTGCACATCATTAAGAGACTGTAGACTTCAGGGTGACAAGCCATCGATTTTGTAAAACAACAGGGATTTTAGGCATAGACACGCACAGATGCTGCGTTGAGCATACATTCTTTGCGGTCAGATAGCGACGTTTGAAGATGTATGTGTGAGGTCACTCGCTGGCAGGCGGAGGTGGGGAGCCGGCCGGGAGCAGGGGGCCATCTGGTGCTCATATGTGGGCCGCAGGTAGAGCCATTTGTTTCTGGCCGGAGTCACTGTGGAATAGGAATGTCAAGTGTCGGGACGCAGCAGAAAAATGATAATCACCCTCCTCACCCACCCTAGTGTCTGCCGGCCTGGCCCCGCGGTGCTGAAAGGGGAAAGAGAAGAAAAGGGGAGAAGGGGAAAGTAATCCAGTCAATGGAGTGTGAAATGACAGCATTAGAGCGCGTTGTTTGCTGCTGCACTGTGTTTGCCTCTCAGTTGGGGAGCTTGCCAAGACCTGGACGCAGTGGTGAGAGGCATCCAACTCCGGGCCCTTTGCTCGCGGTGGGCTGCACACGAACAGGGAGGGGGTGGGGACACAGGGAGGGGAGGGAGGCTTGAGTAATTAGAGAAATTGCTCTGAAACCACTTGGGCTGCCCTGGCTGAAAGGCCTCAATCAGCCTCTGGCATGTGTGCAAATCCTGATTATTCGGGTGTTACTCGACTCGGGTGGTCAAAAGCCTTGGGTTCATGGCCCTAGGGGATTAAGTGCGGCTCCCCAGTTTTCCCAGGGCAGGGTGTGAGCCGGGACCATAGAGGGCTGTTGGCTGATGGTCTAGGGCTCTTTTTGGCAGAAGGCTGAGGCTGCCTCTGGGAATTAGAGAGTACAGGATGGGGAAGGAAAGAAGCGACTAAGAGAAAATGTGTAGAAAATGCAACCCAAGACAATTTATTGCGTGCTGCGTCAGTGAAAGGACATTTCCTTGTGAACGCAGCCATCTCTAGTTCTATCCGCATGCTTTTTAAAGGAAGGTAAGAGGTTGTAGAGAAACTTTTAGAAATATGCGGAGTGCCAAAGGTGGCCAGGACTGTATACACCAAATGCAAAATAGTGTACAGCTGGCCTTAGTGGATGGA